>JAJPGS010001224.1:1200000-1800000 GCA_028654335.1 Alnus rubra | reverse complement strand
GTTATAGTAGACCTTTTTTTTAAAAAAATAAAATAAAAATAAAAATAAAATTGGGATGATGTTATTGATCTGCATGTTTTGGGTTACTCATTATTAATTTCTGAGGTTTGTGCATGTTTAGATATTATTTCTACACATTGTCCATCATTTCAGATGTTCTAATTTTATTTTTATTTTTTTGGGGGTCAGGGGTCGGAAAGTAGTGTTTTTTTTTTCTCATATGGCTGTTGCACATGCATTTCAGGGGTTACAAGCGATTTTTTAGAAGAAATCTTTTAGAAGCTTCCGATTATTTAAAGGATGATTGCCTTGTCATGTACTGCAAGGTTGGAGTTGTCAGAAATCATCTTGAGTGCCCAAAACTACGTTCTATTTCTGTACCACCGTCAGACATGGGTCAAGGTTTTAAGGACTTGCTAGAATCTGAAGTGGGTTGTGACGTAGTTTTTCAGGTCGGCAATGAAATGTTCAAAGCTCATAAGTTGATACTTGCTGCTCGTTCTCCTGTATTTAGAGCCCAGTTTTTTGGACTCGTTGGAAATCCTAACGTAGACAAAGTTGTAGTAAAGGATATTGACCCCTTCATCTTCAAGGTAATGCTTCTTGATTGTATTGCTTCTTTCTATCACAAGGCCAAGGAAGAAAACTGATTTGATCATGTGCACATTTATAAATTGGAATTGTGTTCTTTATTGCCATTGTTTTACCTTTTCTCATAATTCTCATATGTAGGTTAATAGATGCATTATTGTTAATTGAGTAGCCACAAGACTGTCTGATATGATTTTCTGAAAGAAATGAAGATTTTGTGACCCGGGTTGAATTAGCCTAATGCAGAAGTGTGGAGACAAATAAGAGAATATGGAGTGCGTATAAGAGAATATTTCTTCGTCTATACGTGTTTAATGGCTAAATGTTAGAGACTTAGCATTCACAAATTCTAGAAATTTTCGTTTACACAAAACAAATATAATTTAAGATCGACTCTCCATATGCTCTTATATTAGAAAGAATTCTTAGTTTTATAGTGTTACCATAAAACCGGGGTGGATGATTCCCCTAATCCCCCATTCTTGGGGAAAACTTGGCCTTAAGAAATTTTTTGTTTGAATTTGGATGTCTTCTCTATAATGTTCTTGATTATCATATTGATGCTATCTTTGTATGTTAGCCTCTGGTACGTGCATTAATATACTTAAGAAAAACCAAATGAAAATAGTATGAAGACCCCTAATCCCAAAACTTAATATAAAACCCTGGAATCTATATAAAATAAGAAAAAGACCAAACAAACTCTTGGTAATTTCTGTCTGAAAATAGTTCTTAAGAACAAAAAAAAATGTGTTTGGTTTTGTATTGACTTTATTTTTTTTTTTTAATTTTTTTCCTTATATAAGTGAATTACCATTAATATCCACATGTTTTTTTTGTCAACTAAAAGAGGCATAAATGTATTTTTATGTGTTTTAGGGTTTTAAATTCTCATATATAAATTAACCCCAAGGGTTGGCTTAACTGGTAAGGGTCTTAGTTTTGGTAGTATCCCCATCAAGTCTAAGATTCAAATCCTCTTGGGTGCAAACAATTCTTTGGGGCTATGCCTGTTGGCGAAGCTAGAGTCTTACCCGATCTATGTGGAGGGGGCGCTCAATATAGGTCCAAGGTTTGCCTGACATGGGTGGGTACACAAAGTGGCCATGGCTTGGAGGGATTCCTAGTCAAAAAAAGGTTCTCATATATAAATCATTTTACCCTCATAGCCTTTCCACTCTCTTCGGTTACCGCCTCTCTCTCTCTCTCTCTCTCTCTCTCTCTCTCTCTCTCTCTCTCTCTCTCTCTCTCTCTCTCTCTCTCCCTTCACCTTCAACCACCATCGCACCTCCATCAACCACTGGCAAGCGGCGGCAAACCATCATTGGATCCCCCGCCACAGCACTTTTAGCCACCTCTTTCCTCATATCCCTTGCTCCTCTCTTTTTTTTCCTTGGTCATCCTTAGCCTGAAAATATTTGACCAAAAGGGTGGCCACAGCACTTCCAGCCATCCTTCCGATTCGGTGGTTGATCTAGCTGTTTGGTAACTGGCAGTGAGAAGAGAGGAAGAAAAGAAGGGAAAAAAAGGATAGATATCGACCCAAACATGGTGTCGGCAGGATTTGAAGTTCGGATGAAGCAATGTGCACTTAAAAGTGGTTTCACCCATGCTTTCTGCCCTCTACGTTTTCTGTTTCTGAAAACATTTTTTTTTTAAATAATTGTTTTTGGTTTTTGCTATGGCAATGAATTTTGTTTTTGCTACTGTAATGACATTTGTTTTCTAAAAATTGTTTTCAGAAACAGTAAGTCAAATGCCTGCACCATCAGCAAAAACAGTCTTTTGGTTTCTGACAACCGGTGCCATGGTGTTTGGCACTCGATATTAGTATGGATTTTTTTTTTTTTATTATTTTTTTCTTTTCTTTTCTAAGCAATAAGGAAAAAAGGAATTACTGGGGGGGATCTTTCCCACTGTTGATGCTCATAGAAGAGAGACAAGGGGTAGAGTTGGGAATGCTTCCAAAAATTCTATTAGAAGCGGCCCACTTAGCAATTTGATTTGCTCGGTGCACTCCGGTAAATTTTGATGGCAATCCAATTTTCCTGATTAGATAGGGGCAAGCTTCCACAAAGGTTAATCAAATCAAATCAAAAGTAGGATCCGGGCGGTCCAGGGTTGACCTCCACGGCTCCTCTCTTCTTCCATCTCGCAAATAACGCATAGCTTGTCTGGGCAAAGTGTAGAAGTTGGAGCTGCTGGTGGATGTCTTCTATGTTAGGAGCAAAAGACCAATCAGCGAAGCGTTCAACTTTGTTGATGGCAAGAGAGATGATGAGAGAGTCCCCTTCAAGTATGAGTGAATGTCAGCCATAAGAAATAGCATATTTCACAGCTAAGAGAGCAGCTTGTGCTGCTCCCGCATTAATATCCAGCGGAGATCAAATCGAAAGTAGGATCCGGGCGGTCCAGGGTTGACCACCACGGCTCCTCTCTTCTTCCATCTTGCAAACAAGGCATATCTTGTCTGGGCAAAGTGTAGAAGTTGGAGCTGCTGGTGGATGTCTTCTATGATAGGAGCAAAAGACCAATCGGCGAAGTGTTCAGCTTTGTTGATGGCGAGAGAGATGATGAGAAGTCCCCTTCAAGTATGAGTGAATGTCAGCCATAAGAAATAGCATATTTCACAGCTAAGAGAGCAGCTTGTGCTGCTCCAGCATTAATATCCAGCGGAGGAAGCCTTCTGGTTGCTGCTGGGATGATATGGCCATAATATACATTCTCTGATTTCACATAAGCGCACTACAACCTTTGGTTCACGTTTACGGTAATGTGGGGAACAAATAGAAAACTACTTGGGACTTGGACCTGTTAGAAATAATAGGATCTTTTGCTTATGTACTTGATCTGATTGGCATTAAACAAGAAAGGTGGATAAAAAGGAAGTTAAAGAATGTTAAAAGGGGTAGAAGAAAATTAAGGAATGAAATGGTAGTCTGTGTCGTGTTTTGACATTTACTAATAGTTAGAAAATGGTGAAGTAGCTCTGTAATATGAAGCTGCGCTGCTGTTATTTTGTTACGTGGCTTAGGTCAACTTTAGACTGGTTTCTTTAGATTCGTCATGTAGCATATGCTTTCCTGAAAATATCAAAACATGTATCCATATATGCAATGCTTTTGTTTTGAGCAGGTATATTGAGTCAAATGGACCTTTATCTGTTTTTCCAGGCAATGCTTCTGTTTATCTACACAGACAAACTTCCTGATGTGGACGAAGTTGAGAGCACAGTAACTATGTGCTCATCCACTGTTATGGTTCAGCATCTGTTGGCTGCTGCTGACCTATACAATCTGGATCGACTGAAATTGTTATGTGAATCAGATTTGTGTAAGGCAATCAGTATTGACACAGTGGCAACAATCCTTGCCCTAGCTGAGCAACATCACTGTCCACAGCTCAAGGCCATCTGTTTAAAGTTCACAGCAAATCCAGAAAACTTGGGAGGTGCGTATTACTCGTAGGAATGCTGTGCAAAGTCCCGGGTTATTTCGTTCAAGTATGGTTCTGCTTAATCAGAGTATTCTCCATGCTTCTTCATGCATACCCAGCTTGTCTAACATTTTACGATGGTTTCTTTCTCGAAGAGTGAGTACTAAAGAATTACACATATTGTATCATGAGTAATATTAGAAACCACACTTTTATCTCACTACTATTTCACTATGCTGACGTGGCAATGTTAATCCACCCTTGGATCAGCCCTTGTTAATAGAAAACTTAAAGGTGGATTGGCACTGTCACGTCAACTAGTAGGATAATAGTGAAGTAAAGGTGTGGTTCAAGCATTACTCTTTTATTATGGTTAAATGCCAGTATATGTCTGAAGCAATTAAAATGCAGTTTTCAGAGCCAACTTTTCTTGAAAGAAGTTTGTGCTTTAAATAACTGACTTGCCTTCTCTTGCAGTGAGTTTGTATCATGTGTACTAGGGCATTGCCTTCGTCTCTTTCTTTGAATAATTTATTTGAAGCCCTTGGATGCCTTTGAGCACTCTTTTTTTTTTTAAGCCCTTCCATGGAGCTCTTTAGTTGGAAAATATTTATTTATTGTACTTTATTTGTTGAGCAATGATAGACAAATAAAGCTTACAAATTGGTTGCATGTGCGTCATTTTGGATTACAGTTTTGTAAATTTGTTTATATGAAAGGAATGTTCCTTATTTAGATGCATGATTTGATGTTATCTTAAATATATTGTTGCAGTGGGCATCCCTTTCCTGCCTGGTTCATCAAAATTTTAAGACTTCAGTATACATAATCTTTGCCGAAAGCGCACATGTTTCACATTGTTTTGTGAAGGGATATTCGCTTGTTTTGCTATTTTCCTTGTGCTGTATGTTGATGTATTTAACGAATAAAATTCTTTATTATTTGCAGCGGTAATGAAGTCAGAAGCATTCAGGCATTTGGAGGAGAGCTGCCCCTCATTGTTGTCGGAGCTGCTCGCAACATTTGCATTGATGGACGAGAACTCAAATTCTCTGTTGAGTAGGAAGAGGAGCAGCAGCAGTTTACTCGGTCTAGATCTAGCAGCAGATGGGGCTGAAGCAGAATCGGCGAATCCTAACGGCAGGCGCATGAGGAGGCGATTGTAGTCCGTTTAGGTGTCTTTAGGTGCCTTTAGAACCAGTAAACCTTGAAGTTGTCACATAAACGGAACCCTAGTTATGCATAACATTCTAGTCACTCATCATGTTCCTTTGAGTTAGTCAGCCCCTGTATAAAGTTTGTCCGTTCATTCTGAAAGTTGAAATTGGTCTTCAACTTCCACATTTTCAAGTAAATTAGTTTGGATGCCTTTGGAATTACATGTAAATCAAATGGCTTCCACGTGTTTTCATGTAGAATGTGAAGGTGTAAAGTTTTAACTAATGAAAATGAACCTATAAAACAGGATAGATATCCATTCTCTTTTTCTTTTCTGTTCCTTTTTTTTTTTTGTGTGTTTTGGGATCAGCCTGCCTAAGAGAGCCTGGGCTCTTCGGTTTCAAAAATGCTTCTTTTGTTCCTCTTTGTGCTTGTGGTGCTGGACCAGAAGACACAAGACGTTGAACTGTTATAACTATTTCCGTTTTTCCCTAGATTTATTTACCTTTCTCGCCATCAGTTCTATTTATTTTTATTTTTTTTCTTTCTTATTTCTGGGTAAGAGAGGTTATCCACAATTAATGCTATTGGTTCCACATATATCGAAAGTAAGAATTTAGATCCTCAGACAGGAGATTGTATAAGGCTGTGAGAAGCCTCCGATAGCCTTGTTGTCACGCACGACTGGAAGCATTCCTATGTAAATGTCTTCTTGAATTTTGATGGTACTTAACGTAAATGGTAATTTTTATGGGTGTACTTTGGATATAGGTGGTAATGGAATAGATGTGATATGGTAATTGAATGCTTTGAATTGAAATGAGATATACGAACGGGGAATTAAATAAGGTAGGGTTAACTGTTTCGATAGAGTCACTCTCCAAGAAGAAGAATTAGAGAAAAATGAACTCTAATTAGTTTTTTTTTTGGATGATTGTATACATCATTCTTCGGCCCATTTTTTAATACAAGAATTATAACAACCCTTCTAATAACTTCTAACAAAATAACCAGCCCATGCAACTTAGTACAAATGGCTATCAATGATCCGAGTTCCCCCTCTTTTCTTCAAAAAAAAAAAAAAAAAAAAGAAAAGAAAAGAAAGAAAGAAAAAAAGACAGAACACAAGCTCAGTGACTCAAAGGTTAAGGCCCACAAATTGGCCCATTTTGGGCTTAAATGGATATTGCAGCCCGAACTATGATTTGGTGGGCATGGGTCTTTGGTGCTTTAGTTTAGTAGGGTGCTGTCCCAAGTCTATTGCAATTGGATATGAAAAGCTCTGCACAGTTTTAATGATGAGGGCCACAACTCATTTCGTCGCAAATAATCGGAAGATGACATTGCAAAAACCAAATAATATTGTTTACACAGTTTTTCCTTGCACAGAAAAATGTTATAAATTCATTTCTCACCCACCTCATTTTTTAATTTCCTATTGGATTTGTGAACCTAATAATAAAATTGAAATTTAATTATATGGAGGTAGGTAAGAAATGTCCTTATATTTATTTGTTGCGTCCTGTCCTCTCGACCGCTATTGAACTACTAGCTACTCAAAGGCACGTAGGAATTCTTAAACAGGGATACAAGGACGGCCAGATAGTTATATTCGTAAGACCCAAACACCGCCTATTTTGTTATTGAAAACCTACCTACGGCCGGGTCCTTAGGCAGAGACTGGCCTACGAATGTTAGGCGCGCTCGCAGACAGATTCTAGTAACTATTAAACTGGGCATTCATCACAATAGGCAAGAAAACCGCCTTGAAGAGCTTGATACCCAGGACTTTGAAATGGGGCGCAGGGGAAAGGCCCTACCTTTGCTCGAAGGCATGCAAGGCTATATTTCCTTATTTATTGGCCAAGAACAAGGGGCCCGGCTATTAGCAGATGAATGTCTAACATGTCCTTTACACATAACCAGCAAGCACATTACATTCTTTTTCCTTTCTATATAAAAAGAAAACTTCGAGTCATTTTTTTTTTAAAGAGAAATGATTCATTTTCTCCTCAGGTTCTCCCATTGGTGATTTTGAAAAGTGAGGATGAGAGAATAACCATGAGAGAATGTATAACACGTCTCTTTCTTAAGAGAAATGATTCATTTCCTCTCTAGGTCCTTCTCCCATCCTCACACTTTTCAAAATTACCATTGATCGAGAATATGCATGCCATGTGTAAGAGTATGTCACCCGTTAATTTCTCAAACAACCCAAGATCTGAAAATCCAGTACTACGTCTTCGATCAATGTTGGTTCCTTGGTAATATACATCCAAGAGCAGAGTCGTGCACACAACAGAAATCTACAAATGGACATTGCATGAGAAGGCCGGAAGAGATGCAAGAGGGCACGATAACTTGTACAATAGAATGAATAATTAATAAAACATGCATCTACAACTCTTAACAAAATGATAGCTAGATCTAACTCCTTACAATAAACTAAGACTCTTACTAACAAAATTCAATTGTTTTCAAACAGCCAGCAATTAGAGTGATATATACATATATATATATATATATATATATATATATATATGGTTAATTAATTATATTCCGAAGCAATTGTGATGGTACATAGACGGAATTTTAAAATATTTTAACTTTACAGGATTACTCGAACTGCAATGAACCTTTTTTAGGAGGAAAACAAAAATTAACAAATTTGAAGGTTGAAATATCTTTGTTTAACTTTACCTCTTCTTTTTTTTGGGTGTGTGTGTGTGTGTGTTTGGGAAAAAACAAAGAAGAGAATAAAATTAACCCCCACCTCTAATCTTGAAAGAGGAGCTCAAGAGTTGCAAATCCCCTTCTTCTTCTTCTTTTTTTCCTGTTTTTTCAGCTAATTACTCGAACATTAATGTTAAACCAGTCATTGGAGTTACATTAATGTATTTTAAATTATTTTTTTAAGAGATCCTCACTATATATGAAATGGCTCCTCTCTCTCTCTCTCCCTCTCTCTTTTTCAGGTTATTCATTAATCCTGACGGGTAAGTACGTAAAAGTTGTGATTAATCCTTTATAATGAACATATTGGTAATCAATAAATTAAGGTGATACATGTTACAGAAAAGAAACGACTAGTACGTACTATTTCCAGGCTTTTTTTTGGCAAGGAAAAGTAACCCATTCTAACGTACACTAGCTAGAACTGAAACATAATAAACATACTAATTAAGGTCACTATTCGATATCGGCACGACGAAACAATTAAGCTAGCAGATCGATCGAAGACTTGGGTTTTGAGAGGCCGGAGATGATCACAAGATCAGGAGGCCGGGCAATTAAGGAGAAAGATATCATAGAGCTAGCTAGCTACTTAACTTAATTATATAACTTTCTTGCTGGGAAGTAGTACTGAAGAAGCATCTTTAAAGCTATTGTAAGGAGAAGGCTTTGAATCAGGCCAGAGAAAGGCTCCCATCGCGAACTCCCGCTTGTAAGCCAAATCACCATGCGTAGACAACCCATATTCCGCAAGAAGCCGGTCCAGCTTCCACTCCGGCATGTCCACGTATTCCTTCTTGCTGTACCTTGGGTAGTGAAGGGGCATCTGAAAGAAGCCAAAACCACTCTTCTTTTTTCGGCTTTCCATCTTTAATTTACAGATTGTTAATTTCCTCGATCGGGGATCGATGAGTTTATATATATATATATATAGCCTCAAGAGTAGTGGTGGGGGCGGGGTCCCTGAAGCCTGAAGGCAGGCTCCAGAGGCATGCCAGGGGTCACATGGATGGGTTGGTTTACCTTCTCTTGGAAAAAGTTAATTAGCTGTACGTTCTTTTAGTGCATGTGTGCCAGTGAGAGCAAGAAAGATCCTGGCCGGACGCACGTATGAACCAAGGCCTAGCTAATTTGTTGTGTACGTGCTTACTGCTTTGCTAACTGATCGTACTTCCCAATGACGACTCAATGAGGACTAACTTCGTTGCAGTACGTTGCAGCTCATCCTTATCTTTGAGTTGAAATTACAGGGATATATTATAAGACCGAGAGCACATGCATGTGAGCTAGATTCAGTTGCTAAAATAAATTTTGATTTAATTGGTATTAAATTATTATTTATCTCAAAAATTTAAATCGATTAAAAATAATTAATTTAATAATATTATTTATATTCTAACGCTATTTCTCTTTACGTGTAAACTTAAACTCTCATTTATAATATTCTAGAAAATGATTATTAACCGCATACGTATACTATTTAATTTCTATATATATATATCGAAGACAATACAACACAACCCAACAACATTTACTTATGAGTGTGTTATATTTATATGATTTATTTTTTTTATGTTGATCGAGTTTGTAAGAATTTTAGTTTTTTATTTTTTAATGTTGGATTTGTAATTTATGTTATATATATATATATATATATATATATATAATGTTTGCTAGCTTGATTGTTATGCTCATTGAATTATTGATAAAAATCATAAGCTTGTTTTTTGTGAGCATTGACTACTATGAATATTTTGATGTCATACCCATCATTTTTTTTTTATTTTTTTTTCTTTTCGGTTCTACATATTTTCGATGTTGCATTATATTTTTAATACAAGCCTAAAAGACTAAAACCAGGTCAAATTTATTTTTAAAAGCGTTTAAAATAGACTCATTATCTATTTGTGAATATTGGATAATAACCACACGAATGCAAATAGTAAAAAATGATGCGGATGCGGATATATAAAAGTGATATCCGTATTTTACGGATGCGAATATTACAAATAATCGCATTTGCATTCGCATGTACACCCTTAATGAATATATAGTAATTTGATATTTGGTTGATAAGAATTGGACATTGAGTGTTTTGTTTGATCATATTTCAAACAAAAACAAAAACAAAAACAAAGTCGAAGTCGATTTCTATGCAGTTGGTGCGAGCTAGCCTAAACCTAACTATATAAACAATATTGAAGCTCGTAATTATTACTAAAAACAAAAAATTGGAAGATGAGGATCACATTTTGCTAAACAAGTAGTACCTCTATCAGCCAGGGAAACCACCATGGAACTTGACCGGCCTACACAACCAAGGGGCCGGGGCAAGGGACCCATCAAATGATTTCAATCAGTCAGGCAGTACCCCCCGTGCAATGCCATGGAAATGAGGGGATCCCATCAAACGATTGATGATCGTAGCCCAGATAAAAATCATGAGGGGGTGTACATGAGCAACATGTGCTACTAGAAACCGTACGCATGGGTTCGACACTAACATTTTACGTACGCCATAGGATGTTCCAAATACAAGATCAACCACTCGATTGTAGGGCCCCTTGCGTATAAATCATTGGACCCTTTTTTCTAACCACACGATCCCGGCCCATCAAATGATTAAGGAGAAGAATTCGTTACATTATTATTAGAGAGGGGTCCGGCCAATTTGATAGGTTTGGGGTACCATTAATTGTTTGACAGTACATGACCAAAAATTGTAATGATTGAGGTCGACCGTTGAAATAACAAGACCAAATTATTTGATCATGGGGTTGTTTACAGACAATCATTGGGGAATGCGTTCCTAAGCACACGATTGCTTATCAGAAACAAGTGACCCCGTCCATTGATTCAGGAGAGAGACAACAATGGGTTCAGTTTATGGTGCATGCCGCCCAAACGTAGTGGTTTGTGAAGTGCCGGATAGACCACTTAAAATTAGTGGCTCGCAGTTTATGAGTTTATCCAATTATTTGAGCCGTAGAGCTTATCGATTTTCTGCTTGGGCTGGGCCTGTGGGCCAGTTGTGGCACAATGATCTGGTCAGAGTCAAATTGGATTCTGAGCCAGTAACTTCTAATGAATGAATCGCGATTTCGTGAGGCTGAGATTTCATGCCACTTCTTGTTAGTTTTTTTTTTAAAAAAGAAAAAAGAAAAAAGAAAAAAGAAAAAAGAAAAAGACAAAATTTCTCTGTCTCTCTCTCTCTCTCTCTTCCCTTATGGAGGTTTTCATTTTTCAATGCATGGCACTTCTTTTTGTCATAAGATGCTGTTGTTATTGTTAGTCCTATTGTTTGTAAGCACCCAGATGATTGTAGCTGCCGGTTAGTGACTCTCCTAAAGGAAAGGGTACTAACGTGCTCTTTCTCTCTCTCTCTCTCTCTCTCCTTATGGAGGTTTTCATTTTTCAATGCATGCCCTTTTTTTTTTTGTCATAAGATGCCATTGTTACTTGTCAGTCCTACTGTTTATAAGCACCTTGTTGATCGTGGCCACCGGTCAGTGACTCTCCTAGAGGAGAGGGGACTAACTTGGCTCTCTCTCTCTCTCTCTCCTTATGGAATGGAGGTTTTCATTTTTCAATGCATGGCTTATTTTTGTTATAAGATGCCGTTGTTAGAGCATTACTAGCAGCTTCCCTACAATGGATCTGTTCCCTAAATTTTAGGGAAAATTTTAAGAAAGTCAAAAAAATCATCCCACAGTAGCTTCCCTACAATTATTTGTTCCCTATGAAGTGAACAGTGTTTTCCAATGCATTGGGAAGCACTGTTCACCTCTCATTCAATTGTTTATTCTAAAAATATAATCTTTCTCTTACTTTATCTCTTTCTTTTCTTACTTTTAATTAAAGTAAAAGTAACAAAATAATATTTTAATGATATAGGGAAAAATGAAGGGAAGCTGCTGTGGGCTGTTTTTTGATAGGGAAGCAAAATGTAGTTTTATTCCCTACATTTAGGAAAAATGAAGAGAAAAGGAAGGGAAGCTGCTAGGAATGCTCTTACTTGTTAATTGTAGCTGCCGGTTAGTGACTCTCCTAGAGGAGAGGGGAATAACCTAGCGGCACTAGTCTTTGCCCGATAGACACAACCAATCCCTAGGAGTAAATAGGTCTCGTTGGGCCCATTGACTTGAAAGGTTTCAATGCGGATTGAGGCCTAAGGAGGCCCTTGGTAAATGATATCACCAAAATAATTTTTAATTTGTCATTGGCCCACCTGACGAGAAGGTCATGGGTTAAACTCTCACCTTATAAATGTTAAAATATTAACAAAATAATTAAATTTACATTTTTCTATCGGTTCAAGTACTAAGGATAAGTAATGATCTAATATGATATCAGAACAAATTAAGATTATGAACTTGAACTTTGTTTATGCAATTCACATCTTATTTTAATAAAATATTTTACGTGTTGAGTCTTACTTATTAAGGGAGAGTTTTAACCATAAGTGAGTGATGGTATTAAAATGTTAATTAAATTATTAAATTCATAATTTTCTATTAGTTTAAATTGCTTTATGAAGTTTTCTCCCAAAAAAAAAAAAAAAAAAAAAAAGCTAGTCAAGCCAGTGTTTATTGTAGGAGGACTAAACTCAAGGTTAAATCCACTACCTTAGGAAGCTTACTTCTCACACATTTGGATATTTTGAAAAGCCAGATGTCAGCTCATGCATTTTTTTTTTCTTTTTTTGGATACCAACTGATCATACATTCAACTGAATAGTTTTTTGCAGTTAAATTTTTATGTAGAGGAAAAAAAAAAGAAAAAGAGAAGTTAAGTTAACCCTTTTTCTTATTTATTATTATTATTATTATCATTTTGGCCAATAACCCATGGAATGAGAAGGCATGCATTTCTCTTGGATGCAAGTAGAAAACTACAGTGTTTGCTTTTTTCAAAAATAAATAATATTTTATTCAATTTTTTTTTTAAAACAAAATTATATTTTATTTAACCTTTTTTTTTTTTTTTTTTATCTTATAAAGTTAAATCTCGAAATTCGTGCACTAAATAAAAATTGAACACCCAAAAACACCATTGCAACTAGACATGCAACCCTCACATAATTTTTTTTTTTGAACGTTGGCAAAGAACGACCATTTTTTATCCCATGTGTTAGACAATGCAATGGGTTTGAAGTTTGAACCCTTCCCTAAATTGTACGGTTTATACGTGTCTTTATAAATTATCAAAAATACCGGGAAAAAAGATTTTTTCGTTGGACAATCGTAATTATTATTACATTGGTGTTGTTAAGGGTACAATAACTTTTATTATAAATTTGTTTATAATTTGACATAGTAATTTATGTGGTACTACCACATATGAATGACGTAACACTTATTATATTAACTATTAAATAATAAATTTGATTATAGCTGATATAATAATATCACATGATAAAAAAAAATTGTAATAAAAGTTTTTATGTCCAAACATCTTCGTTGTTACGTCACAAATAAAGAATGCTATTATATGAGTCATATGACTAACAGGAGACGTGCGATATTTTTAATACAAAATGAGATGTGACATGTTAAATAACACAGAATCTTAATTATTATTATTATATTTTTTTGGTAAGTAAAGAACAATCTCGATCATGCCAATAACGACCTTGATGACAATCGTAATGATCATTAAGTGAATACCAAACATGCTGGAATAGTTTTACAGAAATTTGATTTGACACAAATACTCCATGGCATCCACGTTCTTTTCGCCCATTGGTTCACAATCTTCCAAAAATGTTTCAATTTGCACTTAAGAAATATCCTTCGTCTGTGAATCAGGGGGCCCACAATGACATTCACCGTACACGTGTCTGCTATCAATGATTGGAGTTGGCGTCCGAAGCCAACACGTGGCACGCGAGCGGGCACGCCGGCTCCGCTCGCGGCCTCTGAAGTTTGGGCAGGGCCTAACCTTCCAGAAGCTTCCGGGCAACTCCTGGCTAGCAATGGCCGGGGCGTCTGCGGGTCAGATATTGCCACGTGTAACTAACACCACGTGAGCGTCCTACGTGGCATCCCCATGTCCCTGAAAATGATACTACCTCTTTTTATGCACCAAGCAGAGCGTTAGGGCACTTTCAAAAGACTCCCCGAAGTCCACCAATGACCAAACTCCAAACTCTCTCTCTCTCCAAACAGACACCGCAAGAAAATACAACCAGAGATCAACAATCACTAGCATTGCCGAGCATTACTTTCGTGTCGTTTTGTTTCTTTGGTTTTTCTGAGAAGAAGCAATGAATGGAGAGGGAAAAGGAGACGACGGGGCAGTGAAAATGGAGGCGGAAATTGAGAAATTGGTGTACATGTGGGGGTACCTTCCGGGAGCTTTGCCGCAGAGATCGCCGCTGGTGTCTCCGATGGTTGTTAGGGTTCCGGCGACGATTGTTTCAGTCGGGGACTCGTGGAAGGATGTTTGCGGCGGGGGTTGCGGATTCGCCATGGCCATTTCTGGTGCTTTCTTCAATCTTTGATGCCAAGCGTTTTCATTTTTTATTTTTTTTGGTTCTGAAGATTTTTGCTTTATTTTTTTACACTGGATTTGGGAATGTCGTTGGTTTGGTATGGCAGGAGAGGTAGTTTATTAGTGCATTTGCCTCTGTTTGATTGCCGAGAAAATGTGTCAAAAGGAAAGAAAAAGAGATTTGAGCACTGCGATCTATGTGTTTTGGTTTTGGGATGTTGAAATGTTCGGTTTTCTCTTTCCAATCTCTAATCTCTCTTTCACCGCATTATTCTCTTTCATATATAAAGTTTTCCCTCACTAAATTAAATTTTCTTCTGTACTTGATTCGAAGTGGGATTTTTTTTTTTCTTTTTTTTCTTTTCCTGTTTTGGTTTTTGATGAAAAACCATCTCTTTGGAATACTAAACTATGAAAATGTAAGTTTTATTGGATGCGAGTACTATCTTTTCCTCTAAATTAGCTTTGGAGCACCATTTTTGCTCCCTTTGGAATTCTTCTTGCAGGAATCGCGCACAGAGATGAAGTTCTCCTTAATTCTAATATTTATATAATTTAACTTGCAAATTCAGAGATAATCTTCCTCGTAATACAGTCTTTAAATCGTTGCTTACATTTTTTTTTAGTTTAGTTAAACCTCACTTTTATGTGTAATTTTTGTTATATTGAGCTGATCTTCACTGATGCTTCTTTTTCAATCAGAGTCCGGAAAGCTCATTACATGGGGTTCAACAGATGATCTAGGGCAAAGCTATGTGACATCTGGGAAGCACGGGGTACTGCTTGAGCTTCATTGAGTTCTTATTTACTATTATCTTTTAGTTCTTTTTGTTAAAGTAACTCAAATGTTTTTACTTGTTAAGGAAACTCCGGAGCCTTTCCCTCTTCCAACCGAAGTTTCTATAGTGAAAGCTGCAGCAGGTTGGGCACACTGTGTTGCAGTTACAGGTAATTTTGATTAGAATTAAGTAAATGAATGAAGGGCGTAGAAAAAAAACGTAGAAATAATTTTTTTCTGCTAGTCACTTCAGGCTGTCAAAAGCAAAGACAGCTAGGGGGTGCAACCTTGTTTGCTTATATAAGAGAGAACCAACTTTTACAAGCTATTGGTAACTGATTGAAATATAGAAGCAAGTGAATTCACCAATGTCTTATAGTTCTAAATGTGTAATTTACTCTGTGTTGAGTCATTTAGTGAGTTTTCGTGTTTAAATTCAGGGACTGGAGAAGTTTATACTTGGGGGTGGAAGGAGTGTGTTCCCTCTGGGAAGGTTTTTGGAGACCCAAGTTTGGGAGGGAGCTTTGAAAAGGATGTGTTTGAAAGGCAGAGTTCATTTTTGACAGAGCAAGGTACTTTCAGTTTGGCATCATTGTCATGAATTGTGACAACGAAGAGAGTCTTGTATTCCTTGTTGCTGACTAGTAGAGGTGGTTCTCTGACAGTTAGCCCTACCTCTCAAGGCTCACGATCAACTGGTGGAACCGTATCCAGCGCTGATGCTAGAGGAGGTGGAGAAGAAAGTACAAAACGAAGAAGAATATCGTCAGCAAAGCAAACAGCTGAAAGTTCATCATCTGGTGATGAATCTCTCTCAGCATTGCCATGCCTTGTGACGCTGAACCCTGGAATAAGGATAGCCTCTGTTGCTGCTGGGGGGCGCCATACTTTAGTATTGTCAGGTAATTCAACTGTGTTCTGAATAATTGCTGCCTCTATGCCACAGTTTTGATGCATTGTTTTTTGTATTCTGGTCATGGTACGTAGGTTGGTATGCAGTATGAATTTGACGCTATGGAAGATCAATTTTCTAAAGCAAGACATATGATACTGATTTCCCAAAGTTTCAGATATAGGACAGGTGTGGGGTTGGGGCTATGGAGGCGAAGGGCAGCTTGGTTTAGGCTCCCGGATACGTATGGTGTCCTCTCCTCATCCTGTGCCTTGTATAGAGCCCTCTTCTTATGGAAAAGATAGAGCTGCAGCACTCTCTAGAGGAAGCATGATTTCCGAGGGACAGGCTTTTAGAGTTCCTGGAAGTTATGTGAAGGGGATTGCTTGTGGAGGGCGACATAGTGCAGTAATCACAGGTATGCCTATGAAGTAGTTCTACCATTAAGTATGAAGTCATGAGCATTCGTGCTGGATCCTCTCTAATGTTGTAACTCTGAAGTTTTTAACTCATTTGATTATCTGTTCATGTATGCATCCCAGCTGATATAAAGGTTGTTGAATTCTAAACTCTAGAAAAGATGGACAGATTCTTTTCAGATTTGAACAGGGAATTGTAAGATTTATTGAAATAACTATGATATCATTACGAATTTAAAACAATTTAAAACTTGTGAAAATGTTGTTTTAATATGAAAATTGAAAAGAGAACTTTTAAATTTAAGGGAGAGAACAGAAAGATTTGAAAATTGTGCGTGCTTTGTATTAATATGTAGTAGCATATGAAAAAATGTGAACAATTGCAAGAATAATTACTAAAACTCACGAAATCCATTTGAAATGCGAGGCTCATTTAATGTTATTTTAGATAGAAAAAATGATACTTACGAATCCTAACTAACATGAAGGGTATCTATCCTTATTAAGAAACATTATTCATCAAAAAAAAAATCCTTATTAAGAAACTTTTTTGAACCTTAATATTCACCATGAATTCATTTGTACTGGAATTAACTAGAGTAAATATGGAAATAAAATAATTGTTTTTTATCTGAAAAAACATAAATGTGGAATTTATTTGTTTCTACTTGGCCATGTTTATGTGGTTAACATGGCATGTACTCACATTTTCCATATATCATTTCTTGCATATAGATGCTGGAGCGCTACTTACTTTTGGTTGGGGACTGTATGGACAGGTGAGTTTTTCTGGACAAGTGAATTTCTTTGTGTCGTGTGCTTTTTTGCCTCGTGCTTTTCTCTTCTTGAAATTATTAGTTAACCGATATATGTCATCTAGTAATATGGTTCACCGTTTTGATCTAATGCTAATCTAACTTTGGATGTTGATCAATACTACTTTGGAAATGAAATCTAAAGAAGCATCAACACACAAAACCTTATCTTTTTTCTTTCTTTTTTTTTTTTTTTTTTTTTTTCTTAAATGTAAAACCTGATTGTTTAAAAACCAACATAACTTCATGTACTTATTTATCAGTATGATCCATTATTTATTCTAGGGCAATTTAGCTAAAGGGGTTCATTTTTTCACTTATTGAAACATAGATAAAATAAAGGGAAAAATGCATCGTCAATCCCTGTGGTTGGCCTAATTTACAAATAGCTCATTGTGGTATCAAAGTGAATTTAGAGGTCCCTATGGTTGGCTAAATTACAAGTCGCTCCCTGGAGTCAAATTCTGTTAAAAAATTTGACATATTCCGCTAGGTGCCACATCAACACCAATAAGATGGTGACATGTGTCACTCTTAATAAAAATAATAAAAATATTAAATATATAAAACTAAAAATATATTTTTTTTAAAAAAAAAAAAAATAGAAAAATAGAAAAAAAGAAAGGGGTGCCCAACTAGGGGTGGTTTGCGAGCTGGGGGAAGCCACCCCCAGCCTGATCTAGGGGCAATCACCCCTTTCCTTTCTTCTTTTTTCTTTTTTTAAAAAATAGTTTTAGTTTTATATATTTATATTTATTTATTAAGAGTGACACGTGTCACCATCTTATTGGCACTAGTGTGGCACCTAACGGTATCTGTCAAATTTTTTAATGAAATTTGACTCCAGTGAGTGATTTGTAAATTAAGCCAACCACAGATACTGATGATGCATTTTTCCCTAAAATAAATATATAAAGGGATTCAATGTGTTATAAAGTCCAAGCTTTATGATCTAGCACAAGCGCTCTTAATCCCAACTCCCTGCGGGCAGCAGGAATCTTTAGTTTATAATATGAGTTTTAACTTTAATTTGATATTGCAATATTCTCTACATCTGTGGATTTTAGGAGATATTATTTATCTATTTCCTTGAGATGTAACCTGACTTTTGTGTGCTTCCCACTTTATGTACTGTTATCTGACCTAACTGCAACAAGTCCATTGCAACATTCTATTAGCATTAGTTCATAGATAGAATGTAGTCTTTTCTAGTTGCTGATAAAAGTTGTGTATATGAGCAACCCTAAACCCTAAACACCAAATAGAACTCACCCAAAAGCCCTGAAGCCCTAAAACCTGAAACCCATAGAACACTTGCTGCTAAAAAACACAAACCTTGCATTTCCCGCGCCTGTATTATCATTATTTATTGAGCATTCTAAGTTCAAAAGCTCCATTTTGCCTCTGGACTTAGAGTAGGCACCCTTTTCCTCTCGAGGATGATCCCCATGCCGAAGATGAACCAAAACCAACCGGCACAACGAAAGCAGACCCCTCATACCGGAAAAAAAGCCTTAACCTCTGCCGACGTCGCCTCCGGAGAGACGAGAGGATTCAGGCAGCCCCCCATACCCGGGCCTGCATCAGAACCCGCAAACGGTCCAATACCCGCTTCAAGATCCGTTAAAAGCCCAGGGCCCATGTCCTCAAAGCCCACAACATGCCCAAGGCCCGCAACTGAGCCCACCAAGGTTGCCCTCTTAGCATTGGGCTTAAACACCAAACGGTTAGACCCAGCCTGCATCCGAAAACCTTTAGAAACAACTGCAGTTTTTATGAAGCAGAATGCACTGGATTGAAACATGTCTACTGCTTTATCTGATATGGGGGTACCATTTCTTTCATGTTTCTGTGCCATTGATTTCTTTACTGTTAAGTTTATTGCAATTCGGCTTCAAAATTATGCAACCAAACTACCCAAAGTATATGCTTTTCTACTCAGCTGTCATGTTTAACATTTAATCCTTATATCAATCCCTGATACTGGTTGAGTCCCAACTTTTGGTTATTCTTCTGGATTAACCTGTGTGGGTAAAGTATAAAATTGTAAAGAAAAAGCACTATAGATTTTTAAGATAAATGAAAAAGGGTTGATCTATTATGTTCCTTTTACTGTTCTCTTTTCAACTCTCTTTGTTGCTGCATGTTTTGGTTAACCATGATAAAGAAGTAAAACTGTTTGCTTTGTCATGTTGTTTTTGTCAAGTGTGGGCAAGGAAGTACAGATGATGAGTTAAACCCAACTTGTGTGTCTTCCTTACTTGGTATCCAAATAGAGAGTGTTGCTGTGGGACTGTGGCACACAATCTGCATATCAGCTGATGGTGATGTGTATGCATTTGGTGGGAATCAGTTTGGGCAATTGGGAACTGGTGCTGATCAAGCTGAGGTATACTCATTTGTTGTTTCCTTCATTAAAATAGTGAGGCAATGATAATCTCTCATCCTATAACACGGTTGTGCCAGTGGTATGTTGATTCCTAGCTTGAAAATTCTAAGCAACAACCTAGCTATGTCAGTCGTACCAATGATATAATGGCTTAGATTGATAAACTAGTCAATGACCCAACCAGTTTTTTATAATTCTTAGCCTTAACTTTATCTTATAATGTTGGAATGTGGATGACTTCTAAGTTACGAAAAAGTATTTTATTCTTCTACTTCTGATCTAACTTTACTTCGTCGTTACCACTGTCTCAATGTTCTATTCATGTTGAGAAATTCTCTCCCTTGAATGGTATTTTGCAATTAACTTTGGTACTTGAATTTTTATACCAGACTCTGCCAAGGCTATTGGATGCTTCAAGCTTGGAAAATATGCATGCAAAAAGTGTGTCATGTGGGGCACGTCACAGTGCCTTAATAACTGGTATGCCAC
Organism: Alnus rubra; assembly: GCA_028654335.1. NCBI lineage: Eukaryota > Viridiplantae > Streptophyta > Magnoliopsida > Fagales > Betulaceae > Alnus > Alnus rubra. Next base: position 1,779,809 of record JAJPGS010001224.1, on the reverse strand, counting down.
CATGGATTTGTATGGCATCTATAATTCGTTTTTGCTAAGTGATAACGGGAAACCACCCTAAGACCCATGAACATGTCATGTTTATGCAAATTTGAACACTGCCATACTTTAGTTTTGCACTCCGTACACCTTCACCAATCCATACCAACAGGGGAAAAGATAAATATAGAAGTAAAACAGAAAAAAGGGAAGAAACAGTGGGTGTGTTCCTTGGACACATATATCAGTACTCAATCCAGGTGTGGTAGTTCAATGAAACTTCCACAGTTTATAGTTATTTCTTTGCATATAAATAGTTATATCTATGTTATATAGTTATTTGTTAAAAACTATATTCAATTTTTTCAGCCACTAAATTAAGCATAAATGTTTTGTTTGGTCTCAAATATAAGTTCAAATGGGATAGTCATGTCCAAGTTGTAATGATTAATAGTTTTCTTTAGTAAATTTCTGCTAATTAAAAAATTTCTTATTAATGGGATAACTGAGTGGAAAGAAAGCCCAATAAATATAACCTCATAGGCAAAGACTTTACTTTTGTGAAGGCAAATAGTGGTACTGATATTATTAAAGACTAATTAAGGGATCATACCGGGAAAGGCTTTAGAATGATGAATTAAGCTTGAATTACTACTAACATCTTGGACTAATCGAACATAACTATAATTTGAAATGGTGAAACATAAAAGGTATTACTTCAGTAGGTAGTCATATTCCTTTTTCTAACTTTTTCATATTGAGTCATATGCAACAAAGCTACTCACTCACCTCGTACACATATTCTATTACATTTTAATCATGTATATGAGAATTTTAACTTTATATGAATTAATGCTTACAAATATATTGTCATTGACAACCTGCTGACTTACTCGGTTGTCTCTGTTTCTTGAAGAGGATAGGAAAGTGTTCTGCTGGGGATGGAACAAATACGGCCAGGTATTATTCTTGGACTGATCAGTCGTCAAGCCACTGTTACCACGGCACCGCACTGCGTTTATATAATTTCATCTTTTTTGTATTTTGTATCACATGAAATGTGTTTTGAAGTGTTTTGTTAGCACTTAAAGGACCAACTTACGCTAGGGAATCTAATTTTGCATTATTCGGTTTCCATATCCATACCATGGAACTAATTTAAAGTCACCGTTCGCTCTTGGCAGCTTGGTTTGGGCGATGTGATCGACCGCAACATTCCTTCTCAAGTCACTATTGATGGTTGTGTCCCTAAAAGTGTTGCTTGTGGCTGGTGGCATACCCTTCTTCTTGCCGAGTCACCCACTTGAATTCTTCACTTGCTAGAGGCCTTCCCACAATTTTGTAGTTAGCAGTTTTCTAGATTGGTAACTGAGTAATATGTATATGTACATACAGTAGCTTGTATACATATACATATATGTATGTACTCAATTCTTTCTTGGCTCATGTTCACCATGACTGGCCCTATCTATAACACCGTTGCAAGAACCAAGCATCGGTTCCAAGATGTGTAACATTGTTGTTCATCCATTGTGTATGTCCCTCTTTATGCAATTTGAACCCTCTAATGCAGTAGTTGGCGAGGGATAAATAACTTTCTGATGTAATGATATGCCTTGTAATTGTTATGTACACGAGTGTTTTTGTATTCTATCAATTACGTTGTGGATGATGTTTTTATGGACAAAATTTTCTTTCAAATCAGGTTGGGGGAAATTTTTTTAATTCATTATATTAAATTGATATGTGTTCAAAATTTGTGATTGTCACATAAATTTGTAAGAATGCACGTTAGAATTACATGTTTTATTAAAAGTGCTTTTCACATGGATTTTGAACACATGCCACTGTAATAAATCAAATTTGAGAAAAAAAAAATCAATCTAATTTCAAGTACACTATGCAAATCTGCCTTTGTCTTATTTAATGATCAAATGGAATGAGGTTGAGTAGAGTCCATAGGTGTCTCCTTTATTTTTAGTGCATGCCCTTTAATTAGGATATAAATTCTCAATAATTTTAATGTTTGGATTATTAGCAATTCGGTTAATAAATATAAAAGAATTTTTATGATGGCGGATTTGTCCGAGCAGACGGCACCGTAAAAACTCTTTAGCAATTTGGGTAACAAATGGCCGGATCCCTCAAATTCTGTCTATGGGGGTATATGATGATTCAGTTTCGAGGCTAAGGCTGTAGCCTGTAGGGTCCTACGCGAGTTTCGAGAACTTGGACTCGCACTTGCTGGTGGACCCATGGCCCGAACTAGGGTAGGAAATACAATGGGCGTTGCCGCAGGAACCGGTGGGTTTAAATTGTAGGGATATGTATGAATAATTATCGTTGACAAATGAAGTCAATGAAATGAATTGGGTATTATTTTTTTTTTTCAAGTTTATCCGCGTGTTCATTTTTATATAGAATTGCTGAAAGTGATTTCATTCAAACAAGTCATTGACTTGTCGGAGTAGAAGGTTCTCTTTTAAACTGTTGAAAGAAGACTAACATTATTGATAGACCATTTTTATTTTATATTGCCTACATGTATGATGTATCCCACTTAACCTTTATTATTTTTCCATATCCAAAGTATTTCAACCTAACAGTGAACCACAAAAACCCAACGAAGTTAGTTTTATTTTAGGATTTTACCTAAAAATTTAATATCTTTTCCAATTAAATACATCATCAAATCCTTCACATTCTAATATACAAAAGAATTTCTAAATTTAAGATTTAAAGTATAGAGATGTTCACAACCCGTAATTTAAAATTATTTAGGTTAATTAGTTTTTTTTTTTTTTTTTAAATGAGTAATGTTATAATGTTGACACAATTCTAACAAATTTTTGTATTTGTCATTTTAAAAAATAAATATTAAAAGTTGATTAAGATTGACACATCAGTATTATAATATAATTGTAGAATAAAAATTTAGTATAAAATATTACTCTTTTTTAGTTTTTATACCAAAAAAAAAAAAAAAAAAAAAAAACCTGAGCAGAATTTATGATTTTTCAGATAAAATCCTAAACAAGCACTAAAATGGATAAAACTAACTATCTAGACGATTTTTTATTTTTATTTTTTTTAAAAAAAAGGTGGATGCCACTACTGAAACTAGAGTCAAAATTAATAAAGATTGTCAACCGATTTTGACAGGCAGAAGTTGCTTACGAATCTTCCATTTTTCCGGCCAAATACATATCACCAGCTTTGACTAATAAGACCTCTGCACATTCATTTCAAGAACCAATACGTCAAAGCCCCCATCCACTACCCTCTCTCTCTCGCTCTCTCTGTCAATGGAGGCGACCACTAAGCTGCTCATATTCACGGCGGCGCTGCTAATGTGCGCCGGGTGCGCAACCTCCGCTGTACGCTGTCCAAACTGCGGCAACATCACAATCCCTTACCCGCTAAGCACGGGCCCCACGTGCGGAGACCAGTCGTACAAGATCCTGTGCGACGGGGGCTCTCTCAAGTTGGACACGCTCAACAACACCTACCCGATCGCGTCCATCAACCCCTCCGCCCAACGGTTTGTGATCACCCCCTCCAACTTCCTCCCAAACACCTGCATCACCTCGGATATCGCCCACCAGGGCGTCCAGCTGAACAGCAGCCTCCCCTTCAACGTCACCAGCAGCAACACCATCATCTACCTCAACTGTACCAGCGACCTCCTCAGATCACCGTTGAATTGCTCGTCAACGAGTCTCTGCCACGTGTACGTCAACAACAGTGGGGCCGTGGGTCCATGCGAGGACGCACCGCTGTGTTGTACGTTCAGGGCGGGCGGGTCGTCCACCTCGTACATGATCCGGGTCCGGCAGTCCGGGTGTAGCGCTTACACGAGCTTTGTGAACTTGGATCCGACCTTGCCCGTGAACCGGTGGCCCCAGCCGGGTCTGGAGATCCAGTGGGTGTTGCCTCCGGAACCGGTGTGCGGGTCTCAGGCGGACTGTAATTATGGGTCCAACTCTAACTCTAACTCCACTTGTGGGCCCGACCCAGCTGAGGCTGGGGTCCGTCGGTGTTTCTGTAACTCGCCGCTTGTGTGGAACCCTGTTGAAGGGGTGTGTGTTGAGAGTAAGTTGGATTTTATTTTATTTTTATTTTTGACAGATATTTCACAGGTGGAGTGCAGTGGCTAACATAACACATCGCTTTGTTTTATTTTTGTGCAGATTGTCAAATTACTGGGAGTTGCGGCGATTCAGACCGGACTGCACTCATAGCAGGTACTTTCTTAAGGACATAAATTTCTACAATTTTCGGGAATTTCTCTATAATTCAGTCTCCAAAAGTCATATACATACTTTTTTTTTTTTTTTTCTTTTTTTTTTTTTTTTTTTTTCTGGTATATGTCCTTTTAAATATATATAAAACATGTTTTTTATTAATACTATTAAAAAAAACATGTCACCTAGCGAGGGACATGTCCATTTGTAAATTAGAGGAAAGATTAATTATGCACTTCAGACTATTTATCATACTTATTTTATATTGATTACGGTTATGTATTTGTAAATTTTTTTTTAAAATGATTAACACTTGAAGTCACTTAAAACACATTATGTTAGCTAACCTAAAATAGGTATAAAAAGTAGCATTACTCATAGTAATGCCTAACCGACGTAGACGTAGTATAATTTTTTTACAAGTTGATATGTTAATTCACGTGGATATATGTTAGCTGCTAAATAATTAAAATTTTTTGTTTAATTTTCATTATATTGTATCTCGTGAACTATAACATAAATTTATAAGAAAGTTGTAGTACCCTAATTAAGCATCTTTTTTTTGCTTCCGCTTTCTTATATTTAATTTATTTTAATATTTTTTGCAAAAACCTTTTTGAGACCATCCTCTCGCAATGGAAGTGCATGCACGGAGGATGCGAATTAGAACCTTGTAGCTCTATTACGTGTAACAAAAATGAGAAAGTGTTTTTGTAGGCTTAACTAGCGGTCTTGCTGCAACGCTGGTTGTGGCCATCGTTGCAATTCTACTCTACAAACGCCACAGGCGCATCAAAGAAGCACAAGAGCGGCTGGCCAGAGAGCGTGAAGAAATCCTAAATGCCAACGGCGGAGGCAGAGCTGCAAAGCTATTCACTGGCAAACAGATCAAGAAAGCAACACACGACTTCTCCAGAGACCGCCTCCTTGGTTCCGGAGGGTATGGTGACGTCTACAAAGGCATTCTACAAGATGGCACTGAAGTTGCTGTCAAGTGCGCCAAGCTTGGAAACACCAAAGGCACGGACCAGGTCCTCAACGAGGTCCGGATTCTCTGCCAAGTCAACCACCGAAGCCTCGTGCGCCTGCTTGGCTGCTGTGTTGAGTTAGAGCAGCCTATTTTGGTCTACGAGTATATTGAAAATGGAACTCTTTTAGAACATTTTCAGGGTCGGAAATCTGGCGGGCGAAGTAGCCTTGCTTGGAGCGATCGTCTCCGCGTCGCCCACGACGCTGCTGAAGGTCTTGCATACCTCCATTCCTCTGCAGTTCCTCCAATATATCACCGAGATGTCAAGTCCAGTAACATTCTGCTGGATGAGAAATTGAATGCCAAGGTTTCGGATTTCGGGTTGTCTAGGTTGGCTCATACCGACTTGAGCCACGTCTCAACGTGTGCTCAGGGGACTCTTGGATACCTTGATCCTGAATATTATAGAAATTATCAGTTGACGGATAAAAGCGATGTTTATAGCTTTGGAGTTGTGCTGTTGGAGCTGTTGACGTCTCAGAAGGCTATTGATTTTAACAGGGACCCAGATGATGTGAACTTGGCAGTTTATGTGCAGAGATTGGTGGAGGAAGAGAGCTTGATGGATGCCATTGATCCGATACTTAAAGAGGGAGCAAGCACTTTGGAGATGGAGACTATGAAGGCTTTGGGGTTTCTTGCTGTGGGTTGCTTGGAGGAACGTCGACAGAATCGGCCTTCCATGAAAGAAGTCACTGAGGAGATTGAGTACATCATGAGTATTTCTAAGGCAAAGGAGGTGCAGAATTAGTTACTAACCAAGTTTCGAGGGAGACGGATCAGCAGTTGGTTCTAGAATATGTAATGCTATCGGTGTTAGTGTTTCAGTGTTTGAACATCATTATTTCCCACGAGAGTTTGTTTGATGCTTATAATGTGTATGGATGAATATCACCTTTATCTTGCTTGCACCCGAAGTTTCTATCCACTGTCTGTCTTCGCATTCAGGAAGACCACCGCAGTGACCATACTACTGGCAAAATTTAACATACACCTATTCTTATGGCAAGCAATATTTTGCATTTTTTTTAAATTAAACTCGGACAACAAAAACTCGCTGAGAAACCCACCGCCTCCTTGTGAGGATTACCCTCCACCTCTTTCAGAGGTTTACTCTCTGCTTTTCGTGGCCTTCCACCTCCTAGCGAGGCTGAACAACCATCTTCCAGATTTCACCCAATATATCAGTTTTCTTTGTTCTCTCTTCCCTCTTCAATTTTCCTGCAACCCTAAAAAGGAAAAAAATTTCTTCCCCTTCCGATCTGAGTAGCTGTTTCTCTCTTTTGTGAGGATTTCCCATCTTCTCAATCCGTTTTCTTCCAAAATTACCACGAGCTATCCTTCAGTTTTGTCCACCTTCCTCATTTTCAAATCCAATTTCTGTCCTGTTCCCACATATTTTTCTGGCGGTGGCTGCTTCTGAGCTCAGTCGGTGGTGCAGTGCTGGAATTTTCGAGTCCCTGGGCTGCGAAATTGATTGTTGGTCGTGATCAGTACGGCGTTTCCTTCTCCCAGGTTTTTGATCTGTGGAGACCTTTTTCGGTATTCTCTGGTTTCTTCTTGGTGTTTTGCCTTTGCCTGGTGTTTTTCGGTTTTCTGCCAGATTTTGGGGTTTCCTTTGTTTGCTATTTTGGATTGTTTGTTTTTGGCAGTTCTGTGTTTTGGGGCCATTGGATTTCTTGTTAAGTTTTCTGTACAACATGAAAATTTTACCTTGGAATTGTAGAGGTTTGGCTCAATCCTCTACAATTCGTAGTTTACGGGCTTTGATAAGGAAGAACAATCCTGATATTATATTTCTGTCTAAAACAAAGACTGCATCTTCTACAGCTAGTTCTTTATTGCTTCAGCTTGGTTACAGTATGAATGTTCAGGCTCCTCCCTCTGGCTCTCGAGGGGGTCTTTTTCTTGCTTGAAAAAATGATATTACCCTCTCTGATTTCTATGTATCTCATGATATGATCTGTGCTTGGTGTTCCTCAAACTCACCTACCGTCAAATGGTTGATTTCGTTTGTTTATGGACCCCCTTATCAAATTTTGATTTCTGGACCACTCTAGCTGTTTTTGGAGATAATTGTGATTTTCCCTGGCTTTGTATTGGTGATTTTAATGCTATAACTGCTCAACATGACAAATTGGGCGGTAGACCTTTCCCAATGTTCTCCAGGAATACTTTTAGCTCTTTTATGAATCAGTTTGGTATGATTGATCTGGGTTTTTCTGGTAACCCCTATACGTGGTCTAACCACCGGCAAGGTCATTGTTTGATTAAAGAACGTCTTGATCGGGGCATCGCTACAAATCAATGGATTCAACACTTCCCCTCTTTCTCTGTTACTCATTTGCCAACTCATAATTCTAATCACAACCCTCTGCTCTTAGATACATCATCTAGATCCCCCACTCTCCCTCGCCCTTTTCGCTCTGAAGAATTTTGGACAAGAGATCCCACTTGTGGAGTAGTTATTAATGAAGCCTGGTCGATTCTTGTGTCTGGCTCTCCAGCTTTCTGCTTGATGAAAAAATTAAAGAACACAAAGCAGGCTATCAAACACTGGAATAAGCACTACTTTGGAGAAATTAAAAGGAAATTGGATTCTACTTATCAACTGCTCGACATTACTCAACAAGCCCATCCTTTAGATTCCAACTTAGCCTTAGAGCTTCACCTCAAATCCCTCTTAGATGAATATCTGATTTAGGAAGAATCCCTTTGGAAACATAAATCTAGAGAACTTTGGTTGACTTGTAAGGATCTTAACACTCGATTTTTTCATACTAGCACCCTTATTCGGCGGAGAAGAAATGCTATTGATCTTCTAAAATCCTCAAATGATTGATGGATTTCAGATAGGAATTCTATTGGTGATTGTTTTGTTTCCAATTTCAAGCATGTATTTGCCTCCACAAATCCTACTGCTAACACTGAGTTATTAGATCTTTTTCACTGCTGTCTCTGCTGAAGAAAATAGTATATTATGTGCTATTCCGACTGAAACAGAAATTCATGCTGCTCTTGCCAGCCTAGGTGCCTCTAAGGTCCCTGGCCATGATGGTTTTACAGCTCTTTTTTACATGAATATTGGGATAGTATTAAACTGACTGTCCTTCAAGCTGTCTGGAATTTTTTTAGGAATAATCATCTGCTTAAGGAACAGAATCACTCTTTCATAGCATTAATTCCAAAGAAGATGGGTGCCTCCTCTGTGCATCACTACCGCCCCATCAGTCTTTGTAATATTATTTACAAGATCATCTCAAAGCTACTTGCAAATAGGTTGAAGCCTCTCCTCAACAATATTATCTCTCCATTTCAGATAGCCTTTGTTCCTAATCGCCATATTCAGGACAATTCTATACTAGCTCATGAGATGCTCCACACTCTCAAATCCAAAAGGGGTAGAGGGGGCCTAATGGCTGTTAACATTGATATGGAAAAAGCTTTTGACAAGATGGAATGGTCTTTTCTGCTAGCTATTCTTACAAAACTTGGATTTCATCCCACCTAGATCAACTGGATCCGGCTCTGCATTTCGACCTCTTCCTTTTCGGTTCTCCTGAATGGCTGCCCTTTTGGTTTGTTTTCCCCATCTAGGGGTCTTCGTCAAGGTGATCCCCTATCCCCATTTCTCTTTATTATTGGCACTGAAGTTCTCTCCTGACTATTTCATCAACGTCTTCGTGGTTTCAAAATAGCTAGATCTTGTTCTCCCTTAAACCATCTTTTATTTGCTGACAATCTTGTTATTTTCACCACTGCCACCTCTGGCGAAGCAATTATTAATTTATTATTAAGGAGTGCCTCAACAAATATAGCTTTTGGTCGGGACAAACTGTCAATGCTAGTAAATCCAATATCCTTTTTAGCAAGAACACAGCTACTTCCACTATTTCAGCTATCAGAAACTTTCTCCCCTACCAGACCACCCCAGCTACTGCTAAACACCTTGGCCTTCCAATCCTGTATGGAAAATCTAAAAAAGCAGTTTTCTCCAATATCTTAGATAAGGTAAATGGGAAAATCGAAGGTTGGAGATCCAAAACTTTGTCACAAGCTGATAAAACTACTCTGATTAAAACAGTGGTCTCTGCTCTTCCTTCCTATGCCATGAGTTCTTTTCTGTTCCTGGATGGTCTCTGTAAACAATTGAACAGGGCCTTTAAAAATTTCTGGTGGGGTTTCCCAAATGACAAAACCCGCAATCTCTCACTCAAATCTTGGGCTTCTTTATGTTTGCCAAAAGATCAGGGTGGCCTTGGATTCAGACTTATGAAAGATGTGAATTTATCTCTGATATCGAAACTGGGTTGGAAACTGCTCTCAAACCACAACAACTTATGGGTTTCTCTTTTTCAGAATAAGTATATCAGGTATGGTAATTTCTTATCCTCTCCTCTTCCATCTGGTTCCTGGATTTGGAATGGCATTAAGGCTACTCTCCCTATCATTTCTTCTGGAGCTTGTTTTATTCCTCATAATCACTCAAGCCTCCCTATATGGTCCACACCATGGATTCCAACATCACCTTCTTTTAAACCTATACCAAGATTGGCTTCTATCCCCTCTAATCACCCTTTAGCCATTTCTGATCTTATTCATTCTCCTACCTTGTCCTGGAAGCAAAATCTCTTGCATTTCTTGTTCGACCCCACTACCACCTTTGAAATTTTAAAAATTCAGATTCGTCCCCACTCTGACTCCCTTCTCTAGACCCCTTCAACCACTGGAGTTTTCTCAACCAAATCCACACATCACCTCATTAGCTCTTTCTCCCCTTCCATTCCCTCACCTTTCCCCTTATTTCGATGAATCATTTCTTCGGACAGAAGAAGATTATGTAAACACTTACTCGAAATCTCACTTATCAGATTCCATTGTGGAAGACACAATTTTTTCTGAAGAATTCGCCATGATATATCTGATCCATGCATAATATCATGAAAAATGGATACAAATTTTTGGCTACTACTTAGTTTCACTTGTCCCATTGCTCGTGTGGTTTGGCGCCAATCTTTTTGGCCTTTGGATACAATTGCTTTAAATGTTACTAACATGACAGATTGGCTCCTTATTATTCTTCATCCACACCGTATGCTTGGAGTCCCTCCAGCAGAGACTCATAGGTTTCAAATATTTGCTGCTGTTGCTTGTGACTACCTTTGGTTTACCAGGAATAAAGCTTATCATGATGGCATTATCCCGAATACTCTTCTTATATCAACTACTATCAACAAGACAGCATATGAACACTTTTCAGCATGGAAAACCAAATATGATAAAACTCCTGAAGTCTGGAAGAGTCCCTCTCCTCCATTTTTCAAGATAAACTATGATACTACTATTAGACCTACTTTTTCTGCTCAAGCTGCAGTCTGTAGAGACTCTACTGGTTCTATAATCAAGTGTTCCTCCATTATCAGCTCACCTTGCTCTGCTCTTTTTGGTGAGGCTACTGCTGCTCTTCTGGCTGCTCGTTTGGCAGTTTCGTTAGGGTTATCCTCTTTTATCTTAGAGGGTGATTCTCTCAATGTTACAATGGCGCTTCAACAACCAGCAATTACTATTGATTGGCGCATTGCTTCCACCATTTCCATCATTCACTCCATCATCCCACCAACAGCTAGCTGGAAAGCTAGTCATGTAAATCGAAGTGCAAACTTTTGTGCCCATCATGTGGCAAATTGGGTCGCAACCATAATTCATTCTGGCTGCATTCCCATTTTTTCCCCTCTATCCACATCTTTTCCTCCATGTTTTGGAAAAGACTCTCCCTCCACTTTCTTTATTCCTTAAGTTTTTGTTTTCTTCCCAATGTACTCACCAAATATATATATATATATATATATATATATATATATATATTTTGCATTTTATGCGACTGACGAACTTAACATAAAATTAAAAAATTAAGATTTAAAAATTTAATTAAATGAATCGAATTAAGCTAAGCATATATAATCTTATATTCATACTTCAATGTAACTTGAATCAAATCCACCCGCGCGACTTTTAGAGTTAACAATTGACACGTTTTGCAAATTCAATATAAATTAACGGATTAAAATTGAAGAGTTTAAATTATTTAATTAAATAAACTGAGTTAAAATTAATCTATATAATTTTATATTCTTCCCTTCCACGACCGGAACCCACTAGCTAACACAAATTTCTACTTCTATCTATCACCATCAATCTACAGGCCAAATTTCAGTCACATTTGTCCAATTATTCTCAATCTCTCAAATCTACCATAAGACAGGAATCCCGTTTTCTACAGGCTGACAAGGATCAAAATGTGCTCTGCATCACGAGTAATGTATACAAGAATGAAAAACCTTCAAAGAAAAAGTATAATTTCGAACTTGCAATTATGAATTTGAACTCAAAAAAAAAAAGGGAGAAAAAAGAAAAACTCCCATAACAAAAAGGCTAATAAAAATACAATATGATAAAAGTATACTAATGGCAACAGAATCCATTTTAACTCTCCAATAACTCTTGAATAGTCTAGTTTGCTCTGGGTGTAGCCCATTCAACTCGAAGGATGAGGCTGTCATAACCATATCCATTGAGCTTGTTGATAGCTCTCTCAGCTTCGTCCCTGTTTACAAAGTTGACGAAACCAAAGCCTCTACTCATGCCAGTCTTTTGATCAATAGCAACATAAACACGAGTAACAGAGCCAAATGGGCGGAATAGTTCAAGCAAGTCGGGCTCCCGAGTATCCTCGGACAAATTAGTGACCCGAACTGAATTTTCATCGTTCCTGCGCCTCATATCTGATCCACTGGCTCTTTCTGCACCTGGTCTCATGCTTGGAGGCACATAAGCTGCCTTCCCAGCACCAGGTGCAACCACAGAGGTGTCTGATGTAGGAGGCTTATCAACGAAGGCATCGGTCTGTGGGGCAAGATCCTTGTAAGGGCACCTAGATGTCCAGTGGTCACCTTTCTTACCACAAGTCCTGCACACCATGAGAACAGCACCTGCTTTACCAAGCTGGGCCAAGTTGTCTCCTGCTACCTTGCTTTCTTCCGCTTTGGTACCTGTTGGCAAGTCCATATTAGAATAGAAACAAGTACTAGAATACCAAGATCCAAGCTAGATGACGGGAAACTAATACACTATAAAGAGCCTAAAGAAACTTTAGCCAACCAACAAACATTGCTGGATATTGCACCATTCTTCACAATCAGAAACTTAAAGCAACAGTTCCCCAATGAAGAAAATTATCAAATGAAAGAACATACAAAGCCCATTTTTCTAAAAAATTACATTTTCTATGCTACACAAGGAGGCTCGAGATTTATAGAAGTAGAGGCCTATGATTGTTTCCAGGACCACCATGTCAAGGCAAATATTGGTATAGAAAATCTTTATTCCTTATTGAATTGTGAAATAACAATGCCATACGTCAATACTAGATATCCCTTGGGACATAATTGTTTCTTTACATGTAAATGCAATACTATGGTGCCTGTTATGACTAGGGTTCGGACTTCATGCGGACAACAATTAGCTAAGAACGTACTAATTTAAGTTCATGAGAACAAAAAATTAGCTTCCACATACAACTTCAGGAACGTGATCTTTATGTCTATACATAAGTAGTGAGAGCGAGATTGGTTCTCTAGCGCCTGGCTATTTCCAGCTAGTCTAATGTAGACTGAAGGATAAAGGTTTATAGACACAAAAGAAAAAATGAAAGGCAGGTCATTGTTTCAATACACACCCAAGACAAATGAAAAATGCGAGCGCGTGTCAAAAGAAAATAATATCAAATCCACAAGTCATGAACCCAAAGCCTCAACTCTCAAGGTCCAGTGGCGGAGCCCAGAATTCACTTTGGTGGGGAGGAACTAAAATAATAAAAAATGAAAAGATAATTTTTTTGTTCTCTTTATATACTATGTTTTTATTATATATAAAAATATGATAAACACAATTCAAAATAAAAATGAAATATTTTATAACACAATATGTGTATCACAAAAATTATATCTATCAAACTCCATAAATATGTTTCAAGATTGATACATCAATAAGGTAACATGCAGGCACTAGTACAGAAAGAAACAAAATAACAAAAACAAAGTGTCTAAAATTGCCACCTACACTCTTTCATTTCATTAGACATCGAATTTTTGTCTTGTATATAATATAAAGCTTAGATACATGGGCAGTCATCTCAATAAATTTTGCAAAACAAGTTTTTTTGGAACAAGAAAAAACCCATAAATATTTTTTTTATAAGTAAAAATATTATTGAAAAAAGCGTAAGGAGCCCCTAAATACACAGGAAGTATACAAATGAGAAACCAAAGCTAACCCGAGAAAACCTAACAAAAACCACAAAAAAAACCCAAGAACCCGAACAAACACCCTAAAACAACCCACAAAAGAACCCAAACAAAAGCATCCGCCAAAGAACCCAAACAAGAACAAAAGGAAAAACACCAAGGACCCGAGGTACAACCCACAAAAAACCATCAAGGCAAACAACCCTACAACAAGTTAAAAATGCATTTCTCATTTCTTTCAAATCACATAGATGTCAAACAAATATTCAAATTTGAACACATTGAAATGGATTTTTGAATACATACAAATAAATCTTTAATTTCTATAATTTTAAATTACAATCATATCTATGTACTATTAACTGCAATTGAACTCATCTAAAAAAAAAAAACTGCAATTGAACTAAATTTGTTATTCATCGGAAAAAAAAATTATGGTAATTCTTTGCTCTCTCAGCAAATAGAGAAGTACTAGACAACTTCAAAAGGCAGGTGCACCATGGGCTAAAATCGTGCAATGTTTAAATGGTATATTTGGGCTTCAACTCATTAGAAGACCCACAATTAAAGTACAACAATTGCAGATACAAAGGACAAAGAGTCATTTGTCAAAATAACAAAACAAACAGTGATTACATAAAAACTAAGAGAAATGTTTGGTTTTTCCACCTTTTGCCCATCTCTTGTCAATCTCTAAAAGAGATTGACAAATCCACCATTAAATCTGTGGGACCCACATGTAGGTTCCACATATTCAATGGTAGATTTGCACAAGAGATGGGCAAGAGATAGATATGTAACCACTCTCAAAAACTACAGATTCGTATTCCATAAATAAGCAAAAAAAAAAAAAAAAAACACAAGCAAAAACAATGACAAAATAGCTTAGGTCCTTCAACTTCATTCAGTTTGAAATATAGACAAAACAGCTCAGGTCCTTCACCTGCATTCAGCTTCCTTTTTTTTCTTTCTACGGTTCTACCAACAGGGCGGTGCCGGAGGAGGAGGGGGAGGACCTTAAACATTCTTAAAAGTTACTTTTTAAAAAAATCGAAATTTTTGGAGCGGTGGCCACAGCATTGACTAATAAGATCCACCAACCATAGAGAAAGAGAAGCCATCTGGTTTCTTAGTTTTGCTTAATTCTAACCACCAATAGTTAAATTTTCATAGCCACAGATATACAAGTTTTTGAGGCTAGCAACAGCAGATATTTCTCAGTCTACAACAAATACAAGGAATCAATTATGTTCAGCACAGTGTAGAGTTTGTCTTAAAATGTCATAAATTTCTTTCCAGAAGATTGTCCTTTCATAAAAAGCGAATATAGGATCCTAAATTAGCCAAAAACTTAGAAACAGAGAAACCAAGAGAATCCTAAATTTTGTAAATTTTCCAATGCTTAGATTTTTAATCAATTGCGACCAATGGAAACCAAAGATCCATGAGCTATTCTAATCCAACCAATTTTCTCAGTATAGATGAATTCTTACAATTTATTCAAAAGAGAAAAAAAAAAACGAATTTTTACGTTTCTAAAAACCCAAAACACCCTTGAAAAAAAATATTTTCAGATCTCAATTTCATTCATATTCCTCAGCAGTCAGCAACCAAACAGAAACTCATATTAAGCAAATCAAAACCACAAATATCAATACATGAACACACACGTAACGAGAGAGAGAGAGAGAGAGAGAGAGAGAACCAGGAGCCCTGGGGCGCTCAAGAAGGATCTCCTCGGTGGAGACCATGGTGAGGCGGCTACCAACGTCCTCACGAACCGCGTCGCCGAACTTGGGCCAGGACCGGCGCTCCACGGCCCGTTTGCTCAGCTGGGCCTTGGCGAGCTTCCGGACCCGGGTCGTGGTCGTGATCTTGACCTTGTTTCCGTCTTCGTCGAACTTGTACTCGATCACCTTCTTGATTCCGTTCTCGTTTGGCCCGATTATTTGGCGAGGCGGGAGCAGGAAGTCCAAGTCCTCACCGTCGTCCTCCTCGAGCTCTCCCCACCGGAGCTTGCTCGGTTGATTCGTCGCGTTCGAGCCCGGAGCTGAACCGAATTTGTCGAGCGCCATCGCCGCCATGGGTTGGGGATGTGAGTGTGTGTACGGTGGCTTTGGAGACGCGACGAGGGTTTGGTTTTATGCACGAAAACGCAAAGGATATGAGAAGAACTACGGTGTCGTTTTATTCATAAAAAAAATAAAAAAAATAAAACTACGGTGTCGTTTTGGTCTTAGCTTTGGGCATTCGGCTTGTTATACAAATGGGCACCGAAAAAGACTAGACTTTTTAGATTAAGTGGGAATAGGCCTTTTCAGGCTTGAGATTTATTTTTTGCTTATTTTTATTAATGAATTCATCTTTTTAAATAGAAGAATATAATCTGCACAAAATTAAGTTTCGCAACTCGAAAAATAATTTCTACCATGACTTGACTAAATAGATATAAATATCCACTAGAACTAAACTATAAATGATAACATAGATATAAAAATAACTCCTATACCGAAATAAATTCCTAATGAGATATCAACTCTCAGATTGTACCCCTAATACAATAAATTACTTGGAAATAACTATTACATAAAACAATAAAAATCTACTACTAAATGACTTCTACACAAATAATTAAAAGATTGTCTTAAATAGATAACTATAACTATTTTTATTTAATTAAATTACTCATACTCTTGTAAGAAATTACATATGTGTCCCTCAGACACATTTAATTTGTTGTAACGGTTAAAATTAAATAATTATCATAACGGTAATTATTTAATATAAAGATTTAATATGATTTATTCCACATTAATTTACATGAAATCAAAACGGTTTTTATATTAATATTTATGATTTATTTCATTTATGGGAGGAATAAAATCAGCTAATCATTAAAGATGAGGGTCCCTGTCCTACCTATATAAAGAGCCTTGTGTATCCATCTATTGGCACCTGTAGACATAGGTCAGAAGATCTTCGGTCTAAATTTTCTTTTACAGAATTTCTGTTTATCGTTAAGACTTCTTCATATGTTTGAGCAAAAATGGCTAGAGGTATTTATAATTAATTAACATTTTATTTAATATTATGCTTACATGTGGTATCAGAGCCTGCCTCTATGCCAATTTGCTCAGCATTCAGTTTTGATTAAATTTCCGTTGGTTTAATCGAATAGATTTTCTATAAATAGTTTATATCTGTTTATTGTTCCGGTTTATGTAGTGTTTTCACATTTGTGCCTTTATGATTTGTAATAACTGCAAATCATAAGTTTTTGAAACTGTAAAAATTTTACTGTAAAAACCACGAGTTCAAATCACAGATCTACCGAGAGACCCATGAACGAACACTACTGGCCGATTCTGGATTAAGTTTTGGTTAATTCTTCTTTGGTTGAATCGAGGAGATTTTTCGTGAATAAAGTTTTGACTCGAAACTTGTAACATTGCAAATACACTGTGAAACAACAATGAAGAATTAGCTTTAGATATAAGTGTAAGTGTAAAGGTTTCATGCTTTACTGCTAAAGCATTTAAAAAAAAAAAAAAAAAAAACTTACAGTTATTTCAAAAGCTATTTCATGAAACCCAAAAACTTGCAGTGTTTTGTTGTGAAACCCATCTAGTCACCAGCATGATCGGCATGTGGGAAAATCAGCCATGAAACCCATCTTCAACGCCGGCCATTCGCTAGCGAAAACCCGCATAAAGCTAAGCGGGTTTCCGCCGCATAAAGTAGGCCGGCGCCATTTCCGTTTGAAGAGAGGCGACTTCCAGCGGTTTCTTCCCAACGTCGGTACTGGCAGCCCTTGCGGGCTGCCTGGATCCTGGACAAATGGAGACGTGGGTCGCCGTGTCTGCTGAACAGTGGCCCTCCATGGCCGCTGCATGAGGTGGCAGAGTGGAAGGGAAGAGCGGCCGGTGCAAGAGGAAAAAGAAAAGGAAAATAGAAGGAAGAAGGAGTGTAACGGCGCAGGGGTTAAATTTTTCGGGTTAATGGGTTTTGGGAATCCAGGTAGGGTTTTAACCCATCTAGTGAATACGGGTCGGACTGGTATTTTTAATGAGGGCCGGGTTGACTATTGGATATGGTCTGACCTGAATGGGTCAGCCCAAATTGTAGTTTAAAAAAAAAAAAAAAAAAACTTGGATCATTGGGTCATAAGTTTACTATCAAAAACCCAAGTGGCACATCCGAATTTTACTATCCAATAGCCCAATTTCTAGCAGCCCATCCAGAATTAAAAATAAAAGAAAATTGCTTATGCGGTGTGGGGTTTAGAACTTGGACTCTTTAAAGGGTCTAAGACTACTAAGGCCATTGGGTCATAAGATTTATTTTGTTTTTATTACAATTTTATTTGTCTTATATTTTCATTATTCAGTATTAAAATTATTGTTTCTTTAATACTTGAACTTAGAAATATAATTTGTTTGATGCCTAGACCTAAAAATAATTAACAATACCATACATGCTGACGTGTTTACAGTAACATCCAAGAATGCAATGTCTAAAAAAGTTCTGGCTAAGGAAAGTCTTGGGATTTAAGTGTGTCCATTGTGACCCCCCTCACTTTCCTGGGAACTCACTTGGTTGCACCTTGGAATATGTTGTTTACCCCTTGGAATATGTTGTTTACCCCATTTAGGTTTTGGTTTGTTATATTCCTGTAATCATTTGTGGGCATCTATAAAGTTGTTAGATGTTAATGAAATCGCAATAATTATAATAATTTTGGGAGAGCCACAGCATTCAATTTTTATTGATAATTACATCAGGATTACACGTATGAACATCGTAAAGAATTTTTAGATGTTCATGAATTGCAACGTAATTATTATGATTTTGGGAGAACTACAACATCCTAATTTTATAACAATTACATAAAGATCATACACATTTGAACTTCATATAGAAAAATTAACATCATGTTGTAATTAATTCATAAATTTAATTGCTTATCCCCACAGTGACGTTTTTATTTTTATGATTTAATTAGAATAAGATAACAAATTTAATATTAAAAATAAAATTTCTCTTAGGCCCACAGGTACGGAGAATTTTATTTATTAATGTTTAAATTTATTAGTCTCATTAATAAAGGGTAAATTTCATGCGTGATGCAACTTTTGCCCACATGTAAGTTGAAATTTACTATTTACTATTAAATTGGCATTGGCTAATTTAAAATAAAGTTACTTCATAGCATTAAAGTATTCTTTTGTTTGTTTTTGGTTATTCCAGCTATTCCTATCACTCTACTTTTAGTAGTTGTATGTTCCAATAAGTTCTATGTTCCAATTTTTTATGCTAATAATTTTTCTGATTGGGAAAATGTTTTTATAGTCTCAAAAGTGTTTCTAATCCCATTATTGGAATGAAGGATATGATAGGTTAGCTTAATTCCCTAAAGGTTGAGATTATTTAATGAGATTATTTAAGTCATTCTTAGTATATTTCATTTTGAATTCTCTCTTCTGATTATGTTATTTTATCTTGTAGAACACATAAGGATAATTGGTTAGTTAAATGAACTTCAAATCATGTGTGTTCAAGAAGATGAGAGAATCCATAAAGTCTTCACATGGTTACTCATGTTAAGGAAAATATCAATAAAGGCAATCATGCCCAACATTTAAAGTATGAGAATAATGTGTCAATAAAGTATTTTGGCAAACAAGACACTTATTTCTCTTGCAATAATGAAAATTAAGGGCAAATAAAGAAAGATTGCATGAAGTATGAGAGATGACTTAAAATAAAGATAATCGCATATATCTAGTATGTCGTGAATCTCTTTTAGTGACTCATTCAAATATGTTGTGGATTGATTATGGTTTAACAATCCACATTGTCAACAAATGCAGAACGCATGTTTACAATTGAAGGTTATTGGGATTTATAGATTAATTTTAAAATTCAGTTATTTTTTTTTTACCTCAATAATGTTTTAAATATTCCAAAATTTTCAAAAAGAATTTAATTTATATTTTAGCTTGTTAAATAAAATTTCAATTTTTAACTTGAAATTTTTATTTATGGTGAAATATTAGTTGATGGTTTATTAAAATTTATCTATACCCCAACTTTGAAGCAAATTTATTATTTGTTTCTGCATATTGATGTTGACGTCAAGTGGAGTCCTGTGAATGAAAAATGCTCTTATTATGGTATTGGAGATTGAAATATATTTCCATAAATAAAATAAAAGTCAATAAATAATAATTTATTGATTTTGGTACTTGTATGGACTGCATAAGGGAAAACATACCAACAAGACCACTAAAGATGCCAAAGAGAGCCTTTTGAAATTCTTGAGATGATGCACATTGATAGGTGTTGACCTTTTCATACTCATCGCCTAAATGGTCAGAGATATTTTTTTCTCTTTTAGTGATGATCATATAAGATTTATGTATCTCTATCTTCTAAAATAATAAGGCTAAGTTATTGAATGCTTTCAATACTTATAAGGTAGAAGAAGAGAAACAACATGAAGATTATAAAATCTGATATAGGCAAAGAGTATTATGGTAAGTACACACAAAAGAGGAATTGATTAGTAATACTAATCTTCTATTACCCTTATAGAGTAAGCCTTAAAGACCGTTGTGTATATGTTAAATAGGATTCCATCTAAGGTTGTTCTTAAGACACCTTTTAAAATATAAAATAGATGGAAGCCAAGTTTAAATTTACACATAAGGGGTTGCCTTACTAAAGAGGAGATTTATAATCATTGCCTAAGAAAATTAAATTTAAGGACAACCATCGGATCTTTTATAAGCTATACAATAAACTCTATCTAAGGGGTTTTTATGTTTTATTGTCCTTCATATAAACCTAGAGTTGTTGATTGTAAAATTTTTAGAGGATGTTGAACCTAGTGGGAGTGTTTATCCTCAAAAGTTTTACTTAGAGGAAACACGAGAGTTGACTGAGGCTCCTTCATATGAAGGATGTTTGATTGAACTTATGGAAAATCAAAATGATTACCTTGAGCTACAATCAATTTTAGAATTGTCAACTCAATTTGAATCTATTTAAACTTTGCAAAATGCAGAGAAAATAGAATTAAGAAAATCCTATAGAATAAGGAGATCAACAATCTCTAGTAATTATGTTCTATATCTCAAGAGTCTGATTTTGATGTCGGACCTAAGGATGATCCAAATTGTTTTCACAAGCCATGAGTGGAGAGAATTTCATATTATGATACAGTAGCTCATTTTGATTTAGAGCTCCATCAAATAGATGTGAAAACAACTTTATTGAATTGAGATCTTAAATATGAGGTTTACATGACACAACCTAAAGTTTTTATAAATAATAGTCAGAATGCTTGCAAATCAAAGAATTCTATTTATGGGTTGTGACAGATATCTCATCGGTAATATACTTTTTACAAGGTTATTGCTTCATTATTGAAAATCTTTTTAATTAGTATATATACCTTACGGTCAGTAGGAGTAAAGTAATTTTTCTAGTCCTATATGTAGATATTATTTTGTAAGTAGTGATTTAAGTTTCGCTACATAAAGTTCATCTCACAAAACTTTGAAATGAAGGATTTTGGTGAAACCTCTTATGCCTTTTGACATAGAGATTCACAGAGATATAAAGATTATTAACATTGTCTCAGAAAGCCTACATTGAATAAGTTTTGGGAAGATTTAGAATGAAGGATTTTGCACATTCAGTAGCAACTAAGAGGGATAAATTTAATACATATTAAATGTCCCAAAATTGTATTGGAATAAAGGGCAGATGAAATGTCTTTTGTAAGCATCTGCATTATGCAACCTAATGCAAGTATAAGCTTGCACTAGACTTAACCATTGGACTGACAGTAAGATTACTGGGTCAATAAAGTGTTGCAAATAAAGTCTTGCGATATACGCAAGAAACAAGAAAAACAACTTAACCTAAAGATACACTACCATTTGGTGGTGGTTGGTTATTCAGATTTTGAATTTTGCTGATTGTGTAGATAGTAGAAAGTCTACTTTATGGCATATATTTTCTTATTGAGGGATATATCATGGAGATGCAGAAAGCAGACTATAATTACTATGTCTACCAAGAAAGTTCAAATTTTTGCATGCTATGAATTTCACTACACATGCATGATGGATGCGACATTTTGTTAAAAGTCTCAAGAGTGTCGATTTACAGTTAGACCGTAAAGATATTTTGCGATAATTCTACTGTAATATTCTTTTATAAGTAGAAGTAGAAATAAATATATCGACATCAAGTATCTCAGTACGAGAGAACATTAAAGAGACATAAAATGTTTATTGAGTATATAAGTATTGAATTAATGATTGCGGTTCCCATGACTAAAAGTTTACCGGTAAAGAAAGTATAAAGTCATGCGGAGTATATGAAATTCATTAATTCATTTTTGCTTAGTTTATCTCTATTTGGTCTATAGACATCAAGTTATTGTTAATAAAGTTTTGTGCACATTTGTTATATTATCCATGGGGATAAAATTAAAGTAGGACCCAAATAACTTATGAGAAGTTTATTTATAAAGTTTGATTGCCCATATAGTGCTCATTTAGAGAATATTTTATATGTAATACATGGAAGGGACGACTTATTATATAAAGTTTTACCGCCATGATTCATGTGTAGTATTCCTTATGTGAATGAGAGGATTTCATGAATTGTTGGAATAAATAAAGTGATAATCATATTGAAGAACCGGGCATCATAAGGAATTATATGTGTCATAAGGGCCAAGTGGGAGAATGTAAGAAATTACATATGTGTCCCTTAGACACATTTAATTTGTTGTAACGGTTAAAATTAAATAATTATCATAACGGTAATTATTTAATATAAAGATTTAATATGATTTATTCCATATTAAGTTACATGAAATCAAAACGGTTTTTATATTAATATTTCTGATTTAATTCATTGATGGGAGGAATAAAATCAGCTAATCATTAAAGATGAGGGTCCCTGGCCTACCTATATAAAGAGTCATGTGTATCCATCTATTGACACCTGTAGGCATAGGTCAGAAGATCTTCAGTCTAAATTTTCTTTTACAGAATTTTTGTTTATCGTTAAGACTTCTTCATATGTTTGAGCAAAAATTGCTGGAGGTATTTATATTTAATTCCGCTGCTTATTTTATTTAATATTATGCTTACAACTCTAAGATGAGTTAGAGTTAGAATAACTTCTGAAAATTCATGAGATATTGAGCATTGCAGTGTCTTGATGGAGTCCTCTAACATGCAAATTCTAATACCATAAGAGAAACACGCCTTAATGGATAAACTCAAAATTTCGATATCCCACGAGGGCTTTCAACATTGTTGGTGGTCAAAGCACATGCATGATTAAGAAAAGATAGTTTGGATATATATATATGATTAATCAAGTGGTTGCTCGATTACAATCCGTGAAAAAGGCACAGAATTAGGGGAAAAGAAAAATAATACTATTTAACAGACCGTTTTATGATTGTCACACGTATAATTTGATGATATGTTAATAAAAACCGGTCATTAAATTAACACTTATAAAATAAATTAAAAATTAAACATTAATTTACACTTTCACGTCGTCATCTTTTTTTTTTTTTTTTTGACATGTCCACACAAGATACATGTCCACACAAGATGGGGAGAGAAGATTCGAACTAGTGACATTCACTTCATGAGGCGTGGTTCCCAGCCGATTGAGCTACCCTTAGGACTTTCACGTCGTCATCTGAGTATTAATAATCTAATCTATGTATATATATATATATATATATATATAGAAAGGTAGCTTGTCCAGTAGTCCTTATTTTGATACTCGCTAAAAATTAAATGAAAAAACCAAAGGTAGGTAATGATGGAAAGTAAAGCCTAGAAGTCTTGTTGTTAAACGGATCTCTGCCCACAGAATGGCCTCCCACTGCATGTAGACCCCTTTCTTGATCCACATTTCCGGTTTCAAAAACTTGAGCAGGAAGCACAGCTGACCAATTTATCAAACACAACACGGTTTGTCATTATGCTAAAGTTGACGGTGCTAATCAGTTTTTATTTTTATTTTTTTAAAATAAAGGCTAATTTAAGAGTTAATTGACACTACTACATCAACAAAGTAAGTTAGTGATAAGATAAGAGTATAATTTCTAATATTGTTCTTTATAAATTAAGCTTCGAATACTAGTTTAATTTAATGGTGCTTTCTATATAGTAATACTAGTTAGATCTATAAACGAATCAACAAAATATTCTTATTTACTTTTATTATTAATAGGTCTCTATTTTTTGTCAGCAGCAACAATTCACCACAGCCAAAAAAAAGAGTATAAATAATTATAATACTGTGGTTAATGCAGCAAGCAATTACTGAATCACATTTTTGCCAAAGTATACAGCTTATACATTAATTTCTACACTTCTGCTTAAAAGTTTAAAATTAGTTTTTTAGTATTTTGGGAGTGTTTTGATTATTTTTAGTTAATATTCTTGTCTTGAAAAAAGAAAACAAAATGGAAGGAAAAAAAAAAAAAAAAAAAGTGTTATCAAACGTACACCAAACGACTCAAGCACTTGATGGCCCGGAGATTTGCTAACTCAATAGATTCGGCCGCCGATCACTTAGACATAAACGTAACTCTCAGTCTCAGATAAAGCTAACAAGCAGAAGATTTCCCCCATAATAGTTCACATAACAAAATCCTCACACGCTCTACTAGTTTTTCTCAACGAGTTGGAGAGGGAAAGACACGTCATGAAAGGGTAGTTGGCGGGAGCTTTCCTGCCTACCTCAACAACCCTAGAAGGCCCCATTTATATAAAGGGCCAAGGGCGAGACCTTAATTAGGTATAAATTCTATCACTAAACAAAATTCAACGCACTTTTTCTCTTAGAGCTTTACTGACTTGGACGTTGGAGTTCCGCCAGTCTTCCGAGACCCAAGAGCCTTCTGATGACCTCTACTTTCTTTAATTTGTAGATAAAACTCCTCCTTGGGCAACTTAAAGTCACTATAGTGCTCCATGCACCAACATCAAACGAAGTCGATCTCTTTTTAAGGCTCTTGCTTGTGTTGGCTTTTCCATTAAAATTTTTAAGTCTCTTGATGGGTTGTTGACATGTAGGTCCTACCCTAATGTGTCTTGGGGTTGTGTATTAGTTATGCACTTGTTATATTTTTAGCATTTTGCTTTTGCTTTTGTTGAGTTTTTTTTTCATAAATTTCTTACTTACCAAAAAAAATAAAATAAATAAAATAAAACGACAACTTACTGTGGACCACAACCACATAATGATCAATTGGTCAGAGTTGCCTTTGCTGTTTCGTCAAGCATCCTAACGAGAGTTGAGTCAGTTGACAGCTTTGCACATCACATGAAGTTAGGGATACGTTTATAAATTACTTCGAATTGTATACTAAAGGTGGCATTTTTTTTTAAAATAATAAATACTATTTTTCATAAGGAGTATGAATATGAAATTGTATTTTAGAATCTAAGCTTGTTAATTTATTATTATCTCGCTTTTTCATTTTTTTATTTTTTAGTTTTTTACCGTTAGAAGTAGGCGTTCAAGACAAAAGGCATTAAATCTAGTAATTTTGGGAAGAACAAAGTTTTATTTCAAGTTGGGTTGGATGAAATTTATTTAACTTAGTTTATTAAATTGACTTATATATGCTCTTAAAACATGTGATTATTAGAAGTACATGAAAAAAAAATTAAAAATGCATATAAAAATTACACTCTTTAAGGACATATATCAGTTTAATAAACTGAATTATAAATTCCTTCATCCAATTTGGAGGAATATTTTGCCATTTCAAGAATGATCATATCATAAACAAGCCATATACTGTAAAATTTCAACTAAACATGACGACCATATTCAAGTTGTCATAAACGTCCAACCAGGAGAAAAAAAAAAGTCATGCCTAGTATCAAAAGGAGGCTGAAAGAAGAAGAAATGTTATAGAGGTTCATTTATGATCTGACATAACCACGTTTGATGCTTAAGTTAGTAAAAATGGGAAAGAAAACAAACTGATAGAGTATAAGGCTATTATGAATGTGTATCTAATGAAAGGTCCTCCCCTTCTTATATAGACTAGCTGTTCCTGCCTCTTCTTGGTAGGGTTTGGAGTGTGCTGCTCTAAATGTTGTTGAAGGCATGAGTATTAATGGTGTGAGAAAGTCGTTACCCACAAATATTGGATGAGGTTTCTAGCAAGAGATGTCGTTAATTATCTAACTTGGTGAGAGAGACAGATGTGGCTCATCCTATATATAGGTGCAACTTGGTTCTAGAATAGGCTTCTTCATGGTCCGTTGGCCCTTGTCTATGTGATAGGTTGTTGGTCGAACCCCATATAGAAACATCATATGGTGCTAGTGCTTTTGGCTCCTCTACGATTTGCAAATTAGGAGAGAAACTAAGCGTTCCTTTTGATCCTTATATAGAGCATCTCCAGCAATGATTTTCATCTTACCTAATCAAAATACCATTTTTTCTATTTTAGCTACTAACTTTTCACTAAAAGTAGAGAGTGAAATCGGGAGAATACCAGAGCGACCCGTGAGACCTAGAGGATAATCAGAGGTCCGATCACTGGCTGATGGAACTGGGTCGATGTTGGCGAAGCTGGGGGCACGATTCCGAAGGCCGAAGAAACGTGTGATGAGGGAGAGAAAACATCGGTTGGTTGCGGTGATAATTTTGGTTGTTCTATAATATGCATTTCGGTTGATTTCAGTTTGGGCAATGGCCATGCTCTCGTTGCCAGCCCCAATGACAAAGATCTTGGTATGGCGCTTGGTTGGGGACGGAGGGGCAGCGCTGTGGAGTGACAGAGAGGGAGAGGGAGACGGAGAAAAAATATTTGTTTTATTATTTTATTCCTTAACCAATCAATAGTGAATAGGCAATATTGTCTATTTAGTGTTTATGTGTTAAGAAAAAAAGTTAAAATGACTATTCTGCTGGAGATAAGAAAATGCTAAAAATAGTTAAATTTTATTGTTTTAAAGGTTTTAACCACTCTACTAGATGCTATTGTTCCGCCAAATAGAAAATAAGAAAAGGTTGTCTAGATTGCTTTGACCCCCTGCTTTTTGATAAGGTTCGAAAAGTGTTTATCATTACTTCAAATGATTGGATTGCGTCCCGTTACGCCGTATGGCCGCATAATCACACTCGTAATGTAAGGTTTCTAATTTTGGGCCGCCCAATGTCTTAGAGGAGGAGCAAACCAAGATGCACATGACTTGCTATGTTGTCAAAGGGGGCGTCCAAAGGTCAACATGTATTGTTAGGCTATTTCCAATTGAACCAAGTTTTTCTTTTTTTTCAATCAAATTGGATGGAAGGATTTTTGTTTTTAACTCTACAATAGGATTTTTTTTTTTTTTTTAATCTATTGTGATCTTCTTCACAATGAGGATAGTTAAAATATATTATTGTCTTTTCTATTATGATTTATTTTCTACCTTAATTAGTCTTTTTTTTTTTACCTTAAATACTATAGGGTTTTTTGGTCACTACTCATAGCCTTTCTATATATAAATGTATCTTCTATTATGTTATAAATATACTATTCAATACAATACAGTCCTTAATATATTTTTCGCTCTCTCTTTTGCTCTTTCACATATATTCGTTATTTCTTATATTTATTTAACATGATATTAGAGCTATAGACCTGTGGCCTGTATAAGCTTTTCTGGCGTTCTTCCAGCAATTTTTCGGGCGCCTCTTTCTTGTGACGGTAGCCGCTGTTTGGAGTTCTTTTCAACATTTTTGCAGTCCAATTTGGAACAATAAGTCCATAAACAGATTCGCAAGGTACGTGACTTCCCTCCGTGAAAGAAACTCCGCCGTTCTATGCCTCACGCGCCGAGCACATCTTCAAGCCTTCTGGCACACGTTTTTTTTTTTTTTTTTTTGTGATCTGCGGCTAAATTCATTGGCGAAATTTGGCACAATATGGTTAGGCCCTTTACAAGATTAACGGCTAATTTCTATTTCCGACCATCATTGTAAGTTGCGGTTTGGCCCCTCATGGGATTAACTTATATTCTCCGTTCTCCGGCCGTCTTCTTCAGCCTTTTGGCACAATGTGGTTTGGCTTTTCACAGGATTGACAGCTAGTTTCTGTTCTCCAACCATCATTGTCAGTTGCGGCTTGGCCCCTCACGGGATTAACTGCTAGTCTCCATTCTCCGGCCATCACTTTCAGCCTTTCTCGCGAGCACCGTTTTGATCCAACCATTGACTTCGGCTGCACTTAAATCCGACTTATAATTTCAAACTCAAGATTTCATAATCTTCTACCTTGAGTTTGAGGAGAGATGTTAAAATATATTACTGTCTTTCTTATTATGGTTTATTTCCTACCTTAATTAGTTTTCTTTCATACCTTAAATACTCTAGGGTTTTTTGGTCACTACTCATAGCTTCTCTATATATAGAGGTCTCTTGTAATATGTTATTAATATACTACTACTCAATACAATGTAATCATTAATATATTTCCGCTATCTCTTCCGTTTAGCCATGTATACAAGCCGAGCTCGGGCGAGTAGTAGTTGTCCAAGCTCGGCTCGTTAAGAAAGTTTATGAGCTCGAGCTCGGCTCGAGCTCGTGACGGGTATTAAATATGGAACTCGGCTCGGCTCACTAAGAGTAAAATCATGTCCAGGCTCGAGCTCGAGCTCGGTTTTTTGACGAGTCGAGTGTCTTATTGAGCACTCGGCTCGCCCGACTCGTAGACTTCGCAGTCGTTCCCATTTTCAGATGTAGTGGAAGAAAAACAAAAGCCGATCTGATGCAGTGGCTCAAGAGAAATAAGCAGAAGAAGAAGAAGAAGAAGAAGAAGAAGCAGATCTGATGGATTGCAGAGGCCTTTCACAATCTCCCAAAACGCTCTGGTTCCGACGATGGAGAGGTCTAGGTGACGCAGGGTAGCGGGGAAAAAGAAGGAGACGAAAGAAAGAAAATGGAAGAAGAAAAGGAGTAGAATAAAAGAAAATGGAGGGTCTGGGTGACGCAGGGGAGGGGGGAAAAAGAAGGAGAAGAAGAAAATAAATTGGAAGAAGAAAAAAGGAAATGGTCTGCGGTGTGGCCGACTGGCTGTTCATTTAAAATTTTTAATTTTCAATAGAAGATTCACGATTCGCGAACGTTAAAAAAAATTTCCTACATACTAATGTACCAAAATTCTATACTAACTGCTATCCAGACCGTTAAATATAATCATCAATTGTTGGAATGAGTTTAGACCGTCCGATCAGATCAATGAGATTGATCCCATGTTCAATTTACACACCACATAATTTTTTTTCCCAAGATTGCGTTATAGCTGTTTTCCTCATTTTTCATTTGGAACGGCCAAGATTCCTTGGTGGAAGATCCTACGGTCAAAACATAATAAGAAAAAGCAAAAGAGTCCTCGGTAACGTGCGATCCACAACTGACAACTGACGAGTGAGGCCTGATGCAGTGACACGCTCTTGTCGCCTGTCTGGTCCGGTTAGAAAATCGAGCTGGGGAGTGGGGATTCAAAATTCACGCTGAATCACAGAAGTTGCAGCAAGTACATAGGATTACATAGGATTACATAATCCTGTATTGGCTGAGTGGCTGTACAGGCATAATCCTGTACACACAAAATCCTTTTGTTGACAATTGTACACACATAATCTGATAATCCTGTACACGTTTATTGTTACATATTACTTAAAACTAACTAATTCTAACTTATACTTTACATACTGTCATATTGATATAATTATACATTTATATTTAATTAAGTAATTTGTTAAATATTAGGGTTAAATAGGCTAGAGACCCCTGTGCTTTACGAACTTTATTTTTTGCCCCCTCAATTTTGTTTTGTATCAAAATTGGTACATGTGGTATAGGAAAATACAAAAATGGTACCTCCGTCCAATTTTCCGTCCAAAACTAACGCCCAGCCACGTCATCCTACAGGTGTCGGCGTACATACGCGACACATGTCCCTGTGGCACACCTCAGTGCTGACGTGGCTACCATTTTTTTATATTATTTTAATAATTTCTTTTATATAATAATAATAATATATTAAAAAAAATCTGGGGTGGCTGCCACCCCATTTCTGATACTTATTCAAACCACAGGAGGCACATCATGAAATTTATAAAACCATAGGGGTGTATATGGGGAAAAAATTTGTGTTTAATTAACAAATATTTAGTCATTTTTTGGGTTATATCAATTAGCCACACATATAATTTTGTGTTTTCAATTGTTACACATGACTGATTGTGTTTTGTTTTGTCTTTTTTTTTTTAAGGGTTCAATTATTGTCAACATGTTATTTTGATACACGACAGGCATACATGTTACTTTTGGTTCAAAGCAGGCATACCAAATATACCAAATATTATTTGTGTATAGAGTACCATTTATGATATAATTACAAAACTAAAGTACCATTTCTGGTACTTATTAAAACTACATGGAGCACATCATGAAATATATAAAACCACAGGAGTATATATTTGAAAAAAAATTGTAGTTTCTAATTTTAAGGTTTTTTTAAAAAAAATAAATAAATAAAATAATTAAAGCGGTGGCTCAGCCACCCCTTTGGGCCACTTGGGGTGGCCGAATCACCCCTTGACCAAAATGTGGGTGGCCGACCACCCCTAAGGGCCAAAGTGAAAATAATAATAATAAAAAAATAAAAAAATAAGGTTTTGGCCCTTGGGGGTGGCCGAACCACCCCCATGGGCCACAACCAGCCCCAGACCCCCAGGCCAAATGGGGGTGGGTCGGCCACCCCCAAGGGCCAAAACCTAATTTTTTATTTTTCACTTTGGCCCTTGGGGGTGGCCGGCCACCCAAAATTTGGCCAAGGGGGTGATTCGGCCACCCCATGTGGCCCAAAGGGGTGGCTGAGCCACCGCTATAATTTTTTTTTTCAAAAAATTAAAAAAAAAAAACCTTAAAAATTAAAATCTACAATTTTTTTTTCCAATATATACCCGTATGGTTTTATACATTTCATGATGTGCCCCATGTGGTTTTAATTGGTACTCTATACACAAATAATATTTGGTATGCCTGTTTTGAACAAAAAGTAATATGTATGCCTGTCGTGTATCAAAATAACATGTTGACAAGAATTGAACCCTTTAAAAAAAAAAAAAAAAAGACAAAACAAAACACAATCACTCATGTGTAACAATTGGAAACACAAAATTATATGCGTGACCAATTGATATAACCCAAAAAATGGCTAAATGTTTGTTACTTAAACACAAATTTTTTTTCTCATATATATCCCTGTGGTTTTATAAATTTCATGATGTGCCTCATGTGGTTTGAATAAGTATTAGAAATGGTACCTTAAGGGTGGCTCAGCCACCCCCTTGGCCAAAATGGGGGTGGCAGCCACCCCAGTTTTTTTTTTTTTTTTTTTTTTTTTTAATTTTTATATTATTATTATTATTATATATAAAAAATCATTAAAATAATAATAAAAATGGTAACCACGTCAATGCTGAGGTATGCCATGGGGACAAGTGTCACGCATGTACGCCGACACTTGTAGGATGACGTGGCTGGACGTTAGTTTTGGACGAAAAATTGGACAGAGGTACTATTTCTGTCTTTTCCTATACCACAAGTATCAATTTTGATATAAAACAAAACTGAGAAGGCAAAAAATAAAGTTCGTAAAACACAGGGGGCAAATATGTATTTAACCCTAAATATTAATCATAAATTCATAATTAGTAATTACACATTAACACAAATTACAATTAATCATAATTCATTAATTCATAGGCTCACAGCTCAAGAGTAAAACCCTTATTATTATTAATTATATTTAAACTAAAATAATAATAACTAGATACTTGATTATTATAATTTATATTAGTAACTTGATGTGAATTGCATACTTTTGAGTTGTGACTTATATAGTTATGTAACTATGTCATTATGTGGCTATAAAAATTTATTGTTATAGTTTAATTTTTATAATATGCATTTCATATAAATTCCTAGTGATAATACATATGATCATATGTATTTGCAGAGCAAGCCTTTTCTGGATGATTTTATAAAAGATTTATGATTTGTCAAAAAAAAAATAATAAAATATATATATATATATATATATATATATATATATATATATATAATCTAATTATATGAATTCAAATAATTATACTTAATTTGTGATTATAAGAAACACACTGTTAATTTTAATGCGAATCAATTGATTTGGGATTATACCAATTACATTGTCATTGTATATGATATGATTATTTGAATAATACGATTAAGTATCAAGATTTTCATTAAATCATATGATTAACAATTTATTGTTAATTCAACAATCTTTAGATATTTAATTATTAGACTTATAGTCTTAGTCTCTTAGATCATATAAAATATAATCATATTAATTATCTTTTATAATTAAATTGTATATTATATAGATACTTATAAATACTAATAGATATAACGAATAATTATATATATTGTATAACAATAATTATATATTGTTAATTCATAAGTGATGTACTAAATAAGTTATTTTTATCAATATATATACATATATTTATTAATAAATATGTATATTAATAAATATATACGAGTCGAGCTAATAAGCGAGCCGAGCTTTTTTACGAGTATGTTCGCGAACTTTAAACGAGCGAGCCGGGTTTTAGTCGGGTATGTATCGTTTAATAATCGAGTTTAGTTTTGTGTCCACGAGTAGCTCATTTAATAACCGAGTCGCGCACGAGCCGAGTCTTACCGAGCCGAGCCCGAGCGAGCTCACGGGTAGCTTTGCTTCGTTTACATCCCTACTTCCGTTCCTTCTCTCTTTCACATATATTCGCTATTTCTTATATTTATTTAACAAGCTAAGGAGTATAGCATCTTGTTATGGTGAACATGATAAAGGTATTTGATAATTTTGATTCATATTGATCAGGCCCTTCAAATCAGCCTTACATCTCTTCGAAGCCCTTTCTAGTTTCTCGCGTTTACCTCAAACATCCCTACCCCCCCCTGCTACTCACATACTCCTAGTCCAATTTCTTTTTTCTTTTTTTTTTCCTAATAACTTATCCGAATGTTGTTCCTAAGTCTGAAATAAAGGATCAACCTCACCTCCCAAAATGCCACTATGGACCCCGAATGTCGTGGGTTCTCAATGCAAGTTGGTTTTAATTTTGTCAAAAAAATAAAGAGAAAAGAAAAAGGAAGCCCAAAGAGGCATATGTTTGGCACATATGACCTATTTAAGGCATATAATTGGCCAAATTCCGCCCACTATAGGAAATGCCGCCAAACAATTGCCAATGTTCCAAATCAAGTCATAGAAGTCATTTTTCAGCCCTTTGAATTCTTAACCGGCACATGGTCATCCATTAAGAAACCGCAACGTATGTGATTTATACTTGGATTTGTGAGGTCGTATTGAGATGAGAGTAACAAAATGATTTTTGTAAATTAAATCTATTGTTGTTAATGTAAAAATAGAAGAGACATATAACATTCAGACACTTTCTTTATAACTAGAGTATTGTATACAATCAAATAATCAAGGAAATATGAAACAAAACAAAAAATAAAAATAAAAATTGACGTGTAAACGTAGATCATAAGCCGAACTACCTTAATTATGTGTCTTCCTTTAATGTCTCATCTTTTTTTTTTTAGATTTTATGTTCTTACAGCTATTTGGTAAATATGTTGTTATATCGTTTAAAATTTTAAATGATATGATATTATATACATCATTAAATATAACAAAACAAAATCTACTGATTAAAAAAAAAAAAAAGGTTTAATGTAATTCCACGTATAAATATATATGAACAATTCTTGCTCTGTCCTAGACCACGTCAAATGTTTGACGATGCGTTTAGTGGTTCTTCTCTTCTCTTTTCAGCCAAGAAACATTGAACCATTCAACGGTGAATTTTCTAGGAAAAAAAGAAGAAGAGGGGGGGGGGGGGGGGGGTAAAATTAGTTCTAATTCGCGTTACTATACTTTGAACTTGACCTGGATGGCTGGATTGGCTTCTTTTTTTTTTATTTTTTTATTTTATTTTTTTATGGATATCCCATTAAAACAAAAATTATGGTAGTTACAAGCGGAATATCTATGTGGAATATTCTGCTATGCAGGCATATTTGGTACAACTTGCTACTTTCAGTATTATGTGCCTTTGCATCTTTTACCTTTTTTTTTTTTTTTCTAGTTTCACATTTTCCTCACCCACAACTTCATTAAAAAATAATAAACATATTTTTATAAAAATTAAAAATTAAAAAAAGTCAAGTACATAAAAAATAATAATTTCTTTCCCAATTCACAGCCAATATTTCGCCCCGTCCCTTTCTAGAGTCCCCGTCCAATTTTGGCCAAAAAACACGATCCATAGTACTATACAAGTGCTAATTTATCCTCAAAGCGAAGCAGCCAAATTCCGAAACAACCCCGAAACTACGCTCGCCAAACAAAGCCTTATGCGAAGCCAACGTGACCGGTTTCTTTAGCCACTCAAAAGCCAAATCCAATAAATTCTTTATTTGAAATCCGCCAAACACCACGTTAGTTTCTTATTTTAATATTTTTCTGAAATCGCAATGCGTCGGTTGAAGCGCGCGTATTATATATACCCATCAAACCTGACCTCAACCAACGCCCTTCACAGCTCAGAGTCTCAGAACATTCACCGACGGTAAAGACCGTTGGTGTGTTATAAAAACTAAGAGCGCGGGCAACTCACTGTGTCGACTCAGTTCTGACTAGCCCGGATCTCGAGCTTAGAATCGGTTCAGGGTCGCGATCCGGTGAAATCAAAGGTAAATTGCACGTTGACTCTGTCGTTTCCGTGCTTTGGTTGATTTCAATGGTGCTTTGAGATCTGTTATACGGCGTCGTTTGGTTGGTTTTGCGTGGTTTTCTTGTGGATACGAAGGTTAATTTTAACAATGTGGTTCGAATTTGATTTCCCGTTGAGTTGTAAATTACTGGCGTTGATTGTTTTGATTTCGCATTTTGTTGTTTTTTGGTGCAGAATTTGAGTTCATTTTCATTTGCCCAATGAGTTATTTGAATTGAGTTTGCTTATTTTGTCAGATCTGGTTATGATATAGCTACTGTGAGTCTTTTGGTTGATTGATTTATGGTTTTTGTAATTAGAGCATTCTCAATTGTGCGTGCAAGAAATAATTCTGTCAAAGTTCCTGTCTGTCTCATCAGAATGTGAAGTTTTAGTTGATCTCTGTTTATTTGTTACCTGATTGAAGTTAGTTTTCACACTTCAAATCATGCTCTGAACATGGCGTTGATCTTAATTTTTCTCGATGTCTAAGAGAATCAGAAGAAGCTGATTGAACCTTTTGTTCTTTTGTTGCAATTATAACTTTAACCATTATCTTTTGCCTTGTCGTTTTCTTGAGAAATTCAAACTGTTGTTTATTGGGTCAAATGATATTTTCAGGATTAAGCAAAATGATGAAACAAGAATCAATTCGTGTTTAGCAATTAGAATGTTGTAGAATTCAATTGTTTTTGGCTATGAAATTGCTGCATTGTTTTTGGCCATTTCAAACCCTCTGATCCATAAAAGATATTTAAAATATGTCAAACCATCTGTCATTTACTTGATGCAATAGTTATTTTCCAACTATATTCTGTTCAGATTCCATGTCCTGTATTGTGATCACAAAATTAAAATGCATTTTCCTTCTCATTAAAAGCTCTAGCATGTGGCCTAGCTGGAATTTGTCTGGGTTTCATAATACCACCACATCATTTGGATTTATTTTCAACTACTGTTTGCAGTGAAATGATTTATTATTGTATAATTTGTATGACGCATGTTTGAATCTTTTGGTTGTTCTGCAATGACCTGCTTTAAAACTTTTGGGTCTTCTATTTCTAATTTTGCAATAAACCAGTGTTCCATCTCCTTTCCTCTACCCTACATTTGGTGTATTCATGTTAAGCTCAATTTAAAACCGTATGCTCAGGTTCAAGAACTTTTCCTATGAGATTACAGTGACTTCTTTTTTTGTTATTTTAGATCTACATGTGTCAGTGCAGAGTTCGGTATGAGTGCATTTGTTTTGGGAATGAATATAAATATAGGAGACTATGGGGATTTATCTACTATCCAAAAACCCTTATTTGCATTCTTTACTAGTCTGTATCAGATTGGTGTAAGATTCTGACCATGTAATCAACAGGAAAAGCAAGGAGCATATCACAATGAAGGCACTTATTCTCGTTGGAGGGTTTGGGACAAGGCTGAGGCCATTGACGCTCAGTGTCCCTAAGCCACTTGTTGATTTTGCTAACAAACCGATGATCCTTCATCAGGTATAACTTTGAGAGAATGCTCTTTCTTCTATAAAGTAATTTGTCTTCTTCTGTATTCATATATTGGAAAGGTGCTTATCCGTCGATTGGCTTTTTCTTTAGTATAAATAGTTGATTGCATGCATTCTTTGTGAAGTCTCTTCTGATTTTCATGTTTGAGATTTACAAAAGAGAAGCAACTTATTTATGTTAAATTTGTAAATGCAAAGTGCTATGATGTTAAA
This sequence comes from Alnus rubra, assembly GCA_028654335.1. Taxonomy (NCBI): domain Eukaryota; kingdom Viridiplantae; phylum Streptophyta; class Magnoliopsida; order Fagales; family Betulaceae; genus Alnus; species Alnus rubra. The sequence continues at coordinate 1,743,633 of JAJPGS010001224.1, read as the reverse complement.
TTGTTTCCACCATGCTTCTTTGTCATCCTCTCCCCACTTTCCCTCTTCCCTTGGGTTATTTGTCTGTTAACTGTAGGTTGACATGTCTTTTGAATTTTTCCTCAGATTGAGGCTCTTAAGGCTATTGGAGTCAGTGAAGTGGTTTTGGCTATCAATTATCAACCAGAGGTAAAGAAACGAGGACTTTCTTCCTACTATAACCCTACAATGCTTGTTTAATGCTCGAGAGATTGTGCAGCTAAAGTTTGGAGAACTACTAATAGTCTTACTCCTTGTTTCCGCAGGTGATGTTGAACTTCTTGAAGGATTTTGAAACAAATCTTGGGATCAAGATCACTTGCTCACAAGAGACTGAACCGCTTGGCACTGCTGGTCCTCTGGCTCTTGCTAGGGACAAACTAATAGATGATTCTGGTGAGCCCTTTTTTGTCCTCAACAGTGATGTTATCAGTGAATACCCCCTCAAGGAAATGATTGCATTCCACAAAGCTCATGGAGGAGAAGCTTCCATAATGGTCACCAAGGTAGCACTCAAATATAACATTGCTCTTTCTTGAAGACATTGTGAAACATGTAGATGAAGATGTCTGAAAATCATTTCTTCTTATTATGTAGGTGGATGAGCCATCAAAATATGGTGTGGTGGTTATGGAAGAATCTACCGGGAAAGTTGAGAAATTTGTAGAAAAACCAAAATTATTTGTTGGTAACAAAATCAATGCTGGAATTTACCTGTTGAATCCCTCAGTTCTGGATAGAATTGAACTGAGGCCTACCTCAATTGAGAAAGAGGTCTTTCCAAAGATTTCATCAGAGAACAAGCTGTATGCTATGGTGCTACCGGGATTTTGGATGGACATTGGACAACCTAGGGATTACATCACAGGGCTGAGACTCTACCTAGAGTCTTTGAGAAAGAACTCTCCATCAAAGTTGGCCACTGGCCCCCACATTGTGGGAAATGTTATAGTGGATGAGTCTGCCAAAATCGGCGAGGGATGTCTGATTGGGCCTGATGTTGCAATCGGTCCCAGTTGTGTTGTTGAGTCGGGAGTTAGACTCTCTCGCTGCACGGTTATGCGGGGAGTCCGTGTCAAGAAGCACGCTTGCATTTCCAGCAGTATCATTGGGTGGCACTCAACTGTTGGACAATGGGCCCGTGTCGAGAACATGACCATTCTTGGAGAGGATGTACATGTATGTGATGAAATTTACAGTAATGGTGGTGTGGTTTTGCCCCACAAGGAGATCAAATCCAGCATTTTGAAGCCAGAGATAGTTATGTAGTCCTTTGTGTTCATTAAGTTGTAAGTTATTGCTTCTGAAATGTGTTTGTTCCTTTCCCCCCCCCCCCCCCCCCCTTTCCCTTCTCCGCAATTTGTAAAAGTCAGTTATTTTCAAGTTTGAGTGATGTGAGTTAAAAAGTTGAAGGGTCAGCAACTTTTATGAAGGGCATAAATTTGCACATTTGTGTGACGTGTAATCTTTAGTGTATATATAGGAATAAATTATTTGTTGGTTTATCCAGCTTTGTGTAACTTATCAAGATGAATATTATTTGTGACATTTTTAATCAGATGATCGGTACAATGTTGCAATGTTTGTATTCTATGATATGCTCTTGAAGACCCTTGTGTCGGCAGCATAGTTTCTGAATTCTTCTTTTGGCGAGTCCAAAACTATAACAAACATTTTCCTGGATGGACCTTTACTCTTTCTTTATAGCATCTTTACTTGCTGATAAAGCAAAACTCCAAGTATGGGAAAAAGAAATGGCTTCATGCTTGTGAATGGTGATGCTTTCGTGACATGCAAGGACATAAAGTAGTGAAGAACAGCTATGCGTTTGGGCATGGCATTTTGTAACTCTATGTTGTGCGAGTTTGGCTGGCCCCCGGTGAAAAAATTATTGAAGAGCTCTTTTGCAAAAAAGATCTCTTGTGCAAACAAAAGATCATTGGGGATCCTCATGTGCAAAAGGTGGAGATTGCAAGATTGGGGTAGACCTCCATTTATTTTTTTACTGGAAGCAATCTCTACCGTTTATTTTTACACATGACGATCCCCAATGATTTTTTTACTGGAGGCAACCCAAACTCATGTTACACTATATATCAAGGACAGTTTTTTTTTTTTTTTTTACTGGATATTTCTTATAACTCAGTTTATTAAATTGATATATGTCCATAGAATATGTAATTCTTATGAGTAATACTACAATTCCAATTTTAGCCTAAGTAAAAATATAATAAAAGATGGCAGAAACTTTTGGGCCGTTTTTCCTGCATCCATACTTCACAAAATGGCACCGACAGTTTAAATGGTTTCTATTTTCTAAATGCAGCAAATCAGCAAATGTGTGGCGTGAGTTGATCAGCTGTCTGAATCTCCCAAGATTTGATGGCAAAGAAAGCTTTTAATCACTGATTAGTACATTCTTTTGTGAAAAGAACGATTGAGTATAAGAGGACCCTTCAATACTTTCATTATTTTAGTAACAAGTGGCAGAAAAAAAACAAAAAATATAAAAAATATAAAAATAAAGAGAAAAAAGATGCCCAAGCAAAATATTGCAGAAGAAACGGAGAAGAGAATGCGTGGCCTACCAATCTACCATGTGAAGTGGAACCTGCTCCGCAATATAAAAATATTTTTATTAGGAAATATAGAAGAAAGCAATTGAAAATTTGCAATCAGTGGACCTTCTTTTGAAAATAAAAACTAAAACACGTGCAATTCCGGGCAGACCCATCACCCATGCAGCATTGCAGCGCAACTCAAAATTAATTAATTAATAATTTACGTAAATTATTACTATTACACTTTAATCAATATTATTATATTAAAGCAGCAGAATTTGGAGTTATTGTATTATTATTATTTAATTATTGTCATTCAATATGATACAAATTTTAGATACAACTCACATTTGAAAACTGGTTTACAAAAATAGGGTGTTGAAGAGCTTATATATATATATATATATAGTTAGGACTGCATTTAAGCCATGTGGTATACTTGAATCGTAACATACTATTTCGCTCTACAGTTGATGTCTACGACGGTCCTCTCTATCTCATAAGTCGCCTCCTCCGTGACTCGAACCTGTAACGTAGTGCTTGGCTATGATATTAAATGATACAAATATTAGGTAGAACTGTCTTGAAAATTGACTTGCAATGATCAGGGTGTCCAAAAATTTATATACACATAATTAAAATTACACTTAAGCCATGTAGTATATTTATGATTGTAGCATATCAGGAACAGAATTAGAATTTTACGTAAGGAGGAATAAAAAAAAAATAATAAGAAGAAAAGAAAAAAAGGCTTTTAAGGGGACTATAAAACTAGTTTTACAGAATTTATTCCAAAAAAATATATATACATATAATTTTGGGAGAATTTTTAAAATTTGGAGGCTACTGTCCCACCCAGCCCTAGCATTTTCTTTTGTGGAAGAAGTAGATTGGGGAGCTGTGAGCATATAACAAAGTAGCCATTGTAGGAAGGTGGGTGTTGGTATAGGTTTGTAACTTTTAATTAAGGTCCCGTTTGGTTCTTGAAATTAGCAAGAGAGATGGACAAATTGGCGAAGCGACTTCTTAACCATACCAAAGAGATGACAGGAGCCTGATTGGAGCTTACCCTTGTCCTTTTTTCTTTTTTCTTTTTTCTTTTTTTTTTTATTTAAAAAAAAGTGAAAAATGTTTAAGGTATTATAATTTTTACTATAATTTTATTACAAATTCACGTGACAATTTACATTTTATGAAAATAAGTGTTATATAAACTTTACATGATAATCCACATTTTAATTACTGATATAGTAAGTAATACGTGGACTACCAAATCAATTTGTAAATGTGGTAAGTACCATGTGAACTGTCACGTGACAGTTCATATTTTAGTAATTGATGCGATAAGTGTTATATGGATTGTCACGTCAGTTTGTAAGGAACTTTACCATCATTCTTTGTATATTAATTTTTAATGGAAATTAAGTTTTTGCACATAAACTAGGAATTAAGATTTCAAAAATCACTTCTGCGGAATGATTAGTTGCTTAAAATCTGGATCTATCACGTACCTAGTTGAGGCTTTATTTTCAGCAGTGAGGAATTTTCATTGACTAGCTGAAATGTTGTTTTCAGAACCAGGACAAATTTTGTGGTAGTAGTGACTGTTCCAGTCTAATGCTCCTTCCAAGCCATACGTTAAAATGAGGTTCCATCTTGTAGAAAGGAGGTGTCCTTGAAAGCACAACCTATTTGGATTTTGGACAAGTAAATTAACGAAGGTTGTTGACAAATGCGATTTTGGGAGTAAGATGTTGACCGAGAATTAAGAAATTGGTGCGGATCCATATAAATTGATACTTAAAAGTGAAACTTTAAAGGAGATGTTTTTGATTTTAAAATAACAGTATAATAACTTTTATATATATATATATATAAAATATATTAAAAAAAATTTATATTCACTTTTTTATATTGTTTGATGTAAAATGTTATCGATATTGTTGATACAATTGGTCGCACACCTAGCTTTAGACTGAGAATGCCTACAAAAGGGAAAATGAGAGTAAGCTCAGAAACTTGCCGAGGTGACGATACGAGATACTGGCTTCAATATTGAAGTCAATGAGAGTGTTTTGGAGAGGAAGCAAGAGAAAAGAATTAGTATTAAATAGAGTCGATAAAGTCTACTTGCCAAGGTTGTCCCTCTCTTATATGAAGTATTCTTCCCGTGTGTTAGTATGGCCAAGTGTCACTTTCTTGATTGGGTATGTGTTTTAGTTGTGTATGGCATTCGACCTATGTCTTGCAGTAAGGTTTCCGGCCACGTGTCATCTATCGGTTGAATATTCGGAGAGTAATACAAACGCATCCTTATCCTTTATCATGCTGAAACTGTCACCTGATTCTCTGTCGCAAACGGAAATAGACCCTCTCCATTTTTGAAATAGAGAAGAGCCGGTTAATTGATTTAAGAGGGGTAAAATGGTTTCTCTCTTTTTCTTTTTTTAGTATTTTATCCCTTTAAATCAACTAACTCACTCCTCTCCCATTCATTTGAAATGGAGAGGATCCTTCTCCATCGAAAACATGGTGGACATTTATTGTGGTGTGGCAATGCAATGATTTATAGTGTCAAGATGGTCAATGGGCTGATCCACCTAGCTCACAAGGCTTGTGGTTTTGGGCCCAATTGTTTGGCCCGACGAGTCTCTTTAGGCCCGGTGTATCAGATTTATACATAATAGTATTTCTTGTACTTGGATCTTGGTATTTTATTTTCATGTTAGATTCATTATTAAATCCTTGTCTTCTTGTGTCATTAACATTAAGTTCAATTTTAGTTGCAATAATAAATTCATTAAAAATATATTTTTCAGAGGAGCAAAGTCCTTTACAAACTGACGTGATTATCCAAAATTGATAACATAATTAAGCAAAAAATATGATTAATCATACACTTTTAATTATTTCACTAATTATAAATTGTCATATCAGTTTATAAATGACTTTGTAGTAAAAGTTGTATTACCCAAGCATTTATTTATTTATTTTGTTTCAAAGATGTTGTCTACTTTAAAATTTCTAAAAACATATTCTTTGATTTTGATTGGACTTATTTTATTTAATTTTGATTGGACTTGTTGAAGTATCTATACATCTTAATAGGAGCTCATTTGTTCTGAGATGGCTTGTATTAGCAGAACAATCAAGTATTCTTTGATTTTTAAACATTTTTACTTCTTAATTTTTTTAATAATTATATAAATTTCAAATGTTAGCATCTTTATCAATTCATTTTGTATAATAGATCCTAGATAATGATTATGAATTATATCATATTAAATATTTCAAATATCTTGTTGTCTTACTGGATCAAATTCTACTATCATTTTCAATTAGGCTTTTCCATTGTTATCCTGATAAATATTTTGTAGAGATTAATTTATATAAAAAAAGCTATTTCAATTCTGGGGACTTTTTAATGTTATTTTTTAAGGGATCTTATTTGTTAAAAATATTTTTAATGCTATTTTAGGGGATCCTATTTCTTAAAGATCTTTAAACTACAGCTTTAATTAACCTAATCATGGAGCCGACCCTGTTATCAGACTCAATTGAGCTTTAATTCCAGATTCAATTTATCACAGCAAAGACCAAACTCCTCAATGTGCCAATCAAAGCTCTGCTCTTTGCCCTTTTCCCAACCACAAAGAAGTGGAGGTCAAGCTTAATTAAGTTTATCGTATCCTTTTTTCCTATAAAAAGAAACTGCAATATATTCTCCATTTTGAAGAAATAAATTAAAAAAAAAAAAAAACAAGAATAATGTCAATTATGGGTTTCAAAACATTGGATTTTGTTTAGATGGATAGAAATTTTAGAAAAAAAATGAGAAAGGGAAAAAAAATGGATCTATTTTTTTTTAGGAAACATGTAATATTTAATTGAAATAAATGATAAATGATGGAGTCAATGTTTGAACTCGAGACTTTTAGCTTTAACACCACATTAAATCACCATTTATTTCAAAAGGTTAAGCGGATAGAAAAAAAATATAAATTTAATTACTTAATCAATATTTTAACAAAATTTACAAGGCATGTAATACAAATGTCAATTTTAACAGACTTTAAAAGAAAACTATTTTTTTTTCCCCAAAAAATCTAAAGATCAATTTTTTAATGGATCAAACAGGAAGCAATTTTTTTTTTTTTATTTTCCTATAAAAACCGTGCAAATTTTCTAATTAATTAGAAATTTGATGATGTCTTTCTTTTCTTTTTTGTCTTTACTTAACAAAAAAGATGTCTTGTTGTTATTATTATTGGAGCTGACATGTAATATTTCAATTGGTTGCCCAAGTCAGTAGCAGATAACAAGCTGTAGACAATCCGAGCCCACCCTTATAGGCTTATACAGATCTTAAAACCCTGAACACTCCAAAGTCCTCGTTACCGTGTCCCTAAAACCCTAAAAACACTTTCTCAGCTGCGACTCGGAGAAATGGCCTTCACTGCCATTCTTCGCAAATCGGCTTCTTCTTTGGGCCCAATCGCGGGTAGACTCGTGGGGGGACAGAGAAATTACCATTCTGCCCTTTTTACGGCCATAAACCACGCCAATTTCTCTCGCAGGCCCTCTCTGAGAAGCCGTTTGTTTCCTAGCCTACACTACTCTTCGGCTGAGAAGAGGACGAGTGCCGATGAGACCCTTATTGAGGTGATTAATAAGGATATCGAATTTTTGCGGCAGGCTGATGATCACGATCGGGTGAGTTTGTTTGTTTGTTTTTTGGGTTTATGGGCAGTTTGCTTGTTGAGAAAGTGAGGGAAAAACGAAAAGAAATGAAATGTTTAAGGGTTTTTAACTTTTTTTTCATAGATTTCTTTTGGAGAAGATGGAAAACCCACTTCAATGCTATCATATAGTCGTGTTTGGCTGAAAGATAATATAATGCGGAATATAAATAAATAGATGCAAAGACTTACGTGGTTCGGTGTATGACGTCTAAAGAGCTACATTTTGCTCTTATTTCTTTAAGTGATGTTTACATTATAACAAGAGAATTAGATGATACAAATAGACTTCAACTATAACTAGGTAACTGTGACTAAATGATGGACTTGAAGTGTAGTTTTGTTACTGTCTTTAACTGTGAGTAGGTGTGAAAATTAATTGCTCAAAAAATTTATGGGAGTTTGGTTGCTCCAAAAGGAGAGGAATTAGAAGAAAATGAAGCTTAAAATGCTACGGTTTTATATTTTGGAGATAATACTCGGAATACTTTTGGTTTTGTATTACTCAAGAGAAAAATTTCCCGGTTTGTTAATGTTTTATCAATATACAAACTTGCATATATTGTAGATTATTTGTGGAAATTCCTTTGATGCGGAAGTCTTTTACTTATTGATGCTCTCTTAAAGTGGTGCTTTAGGATCTTAGCGCCCTTTTTTCTCTTGCTTCTTTTGATGAAATTTCTCATACCCGTGAGGATTAGCTCAAATGGGATATTCGATTGGTTAATATCATGAGATTGGCCGTTCGAGTCTTCACTTAACTGGTAAACGGCTCTTGCAGGGTCGTGTATTTCGGGTTTACCCAACAAAGTCGTGACCCTTCCTTTAAGGGGGTTCCACGTGATTAAAAAAACTTCATTGCGCTACTGATTATCATGATCACTTTTTTGGTTGATAGGTCGAAATGATTCCTAGTGGTTTTCCTTTTGAAATCGAAGATAATCCAGGACTTCAAACTGTAACACTGAAAAGAACGTATCAAGGTGAAGAGATAGAAGTGGAAGTTAACATGCCTTATCTAGTTACTGGGGAAGATAATGATGATCATGATGTTGATGGTGAAAAGGCCAATCAATCTAGCTTGCCACTGGTTGTTAGTGTATCTAAGAAGAGTGCACCTAGTCTAGAGTTTGGTTGCACTGCTTACCCCGATGAAGTTGTGATCGACAGCTTGTCGGTTAAACGTCCAGAAGTTTCAGAGGAGGATGATGTTGCCTATGGGGGGCCTGACTTCCAGTAAGCTTTTATTGTTCTTTACTTGTATATGGTTAATACAAGATTATGGTTTCTCTTTGTTCTCTAATTTATAGGCGTCTTGTCTCTGTCTTTTCCAGTGATTTGGATGAGAACCTGCAGAAGGCTTTCCACAAGTATTTAGAGATAAGGGGAATCAAGCCAAGCGCAATTAATTTCTTGCATGAGTACATGATCAACAAGAACAGTAGAGAAGAATTGAATTGGTTGAAAAAACTTAAGAATTTCGTTGAAGCCTGAACTTGTACCTAATACAGCAACTTTGGTAGCAGAGGACTCGTGAATTGTTGCTAAAATCTACTCTTGGGTGGAAAACCTTGTGTTGGCTGAGGGAGGGTGGCATAAATGGGAGGCTTTTATTGAGAAGTTGATTAAGCTGCGTTTGATATGAAAATGGAAGTGCTGTTTGACTTAAAAACCTACTATAATTGAATGGGTCAGGTTCTTTTAACTCCTGCAGTCTCCATGTGATATGAGCTTAATTCTCCTCCTTTTTTTTTCTTCATTTTTTTGGGTGTTAGTCAGACATAAGTTTAAACGGAAGGAATAGGATCCTCTCCATCTTAAGGGAGAACCATTTTGCAGTTCAATTTTGTTTTACTGTATTTGGCCGTGTTTATAATGCTATGTTATATAAAAAATTTAAATGATGTGACAACCAATATATTCACCATGTCACAACAGGACATTTTTCTTTGTTTGTAAGGTGATGGTTTGTTAGTAATAATATCACTCACTTATTCATTAAAAAAAAAAAAAAAAAAAAAAAAAAGGGACATTTTTTTTTCTAAATTGGGTTAGAAGAATATCATTCAACTCAATCTATTAAAAGGATATGTATCTAAACATGTAAAAAACACATGCTTTTTCAATAGCGGGGGCAGTTAGAAGATTTTTTATTTTTTTTTAAAAAAAGCACGTGCATCTCATATGTTATTAAAATCAAATACCCGAACATGTTTTTAGCAACCCACCCACTTATTGGGATAGGTAGATCCCATAAGAACTATCACATTTAATGCTAACCAATCCGGATAGCAAGTTGCCGAGGATCCGGATCCATTTTTGAACACCCGAAATCAAACTACCTCTCTCTTGTAAAGGAAGCGGATAGGATGATCTATTACGTGGGTAGACTTGGCAATTTCAAAAGCCAACTATGATAACCAATTACAATCTATAAAGTACAGGAAGTAAAAAGAAAAGGGCGAAAATTTCCAGATTGTCCAAAATTGTCATTTGCAAACCAAAGTCAATCGATAAACTGCATTAGCAATTATTGGCTAAAGGAGGGACAATTTCATCATGATCGGCTATTTATTTTTCAAATACAAGTTGAATTAAGAAAAGAATATCAGGCCTACACTAATATACTATGAAGGTATAGGAAGGACAACCAACACAACATCCCGTTACCTCCAAGCCTATTCTTTTCCTTTTCTTTCTCACGGGTGGTGTGAATATGTTCCACGGACTCGGGACTAGTTTGTGAGGTCCTTGTGTATGTATACTACCCCTTTATCACCATTAACCACTTGTCCACTTCCTCTGAGAATCCTGCATATGCAACAAGGTAGTAGCTTAGATCAAAATATCAGACTTTAACCTATTTAGATTTCTGCTAAGACGTCGTCTACCTTACTGGAACTAATGGATATACATGACTACATGAATACGAAAATGCCAAAGGAAAATAAAATTGTTCCATCTAAAGTTCCACAGAATAAGATGCGAGTTACTTTACAATTTGCCTTACAACTCCTTGGAATACTACTGGGATTTATTTCTACATTTAATACTTCAAGTAATATTTGAAAAGAACACCAAATCGTCAACAAAACAATGCATGAAAAACCTCAAGTTGTCCCCTCTACACCATGTTATAAAACCACATACACTATAATGCCAGTTTCTAAGTCGTCCATAATTGCTTATCTTTTTACACAACAAAACTCATTATTCTTATCAGGGATACTAGCCCCAGAATGACACAATTTTGAGGTCATTAAATTTACCAACAAAGATAAGTAGTTCATACCATCGTGTTGTTAACAATCCTTCAACTCCTACTGGACCCCGAGCATGAATTCGGCTTGTGCTTATCCCAACCTATTTAGCCATAAAAGAGAATCAAATACAAGAGTGATGACCTTGACCATATCAACTAATTTTCAAAATAACCGCTAAATTATGTTATACCTCTGCACCTAATCCAAACCGAGCCCCATCACAAAATCTGGTACTTGCATTGTGAAAGACAGCAGCACTGCCAACAAAGCTCATCAAGTATGTTATAACAAAGATCAAACTACTACCATATTGGTATAACAGGTTCAATAGTTTAAATAATTTTTCTTTTTGCTTTTTGTTTTTAAAAGATCACAATACAAAGGCAATGAAAGAAGGGTAAGAAGCAGATAAAACATATACTTAAATATATCTACCAACCTGTCAACTTGATGTAGAAAAACTTCAGCAACTTCATGGTCTTCTGCAATCACACAATCAGTATGTGCACTGCCAAAAAAAACAAAGTAAAAGAATTGATACATTTCCCAGTATATCTTTTAGGCAACTATAGATGTGTGCAGAGAGAGAGAAAATGCAATATGTTTCTTATCAAAAGGGAAATGCTAACATGCCTTCCATGTTGATGTATATGACTAATGGCTGAATATACATCATCCACAATTTCAACAGTGCAAGCCAACGAATTGTACTCATGATGGAATGACCGGGCCTCTGGAATATTTAGCAAGGAGCTTGCCCTTGGTCCACCATATAATGTTACACCTGCAGAAGATGCACATCAGTTGGCTATACTTTAGAACCTTTTAGTGGCTTGTTCTGCCTTCTTGTTTGTTTGATTTTTCACCCCTGCAGGTCAATTGCCAACTATGAACAGTATAGCACAAATTTGCTACACTACATGACAAACATTAGTAAAAACCCAGAGCTGAAAAGACCCAAGGGGAAATCATCTTAAAAGCGCAAAGGAGCAGTATCAATGATACTTTTGTTTGTCTAAGAGGCACCCAGTCAGTATCGCATATCAAAAATGCGTTTTTAGACAAAATAACAAAAATTGTCCCGTTTGGGAGTGCGTTTGAAAAAAATTATGGTTTTTCTACGTTTTCAAATCTCAGGCAATAATGTGCATTTTTAAAAACACACGATTTTAAAGGTCAAACTGTGATTCTAAAGGCCGGATCGCGATTTTACCAAACGCTCAACTACTTTTTCAAAAATCACGTTTTCAAAACTGCATTTTGAAATCACTATTTTTTTCAAACCGTACGTTTTGAAACCACTAAACCAAACGGACTTTAAAGCCATCTTTTCAGTCATAAAAGATCCTGAAATTTCATTTAATCCTTCAAAACTGCCTCAAATTTGATCTAAATACTGAATGCAAAAACTAATGGGCATAATTTTGATATTCCCACCGTCTCAATTTGAGTGTCATGGTTCAGACTGGCATGAATGTTTAATGAAGAGAAAATATGTATGCAGTTTTTACCAAAATGACAAAAGGTGACGCAACCTTTAATGTGTCTTGATTGGTAACTTGAACAAGTGAGGGGTGATATAGGAATATATACGTATAAATGCATTAACTTTTTGAAGGTGGACACTCATTTTGGGACATCCCAAAAAAAAGAACGTAAGACACCCAATATGGGGAAGGAGGGAGTATATTAGTTTGAATATCATCCTCAAGCTTTTATTGATTAAAAGGTGAGGGAAGAATACAGGAACAAAGTTGGATCCCAAAAAAGGAGAGACAAAACAGTTCCATGCAAACATGATTTGTACCCAAAATGGCTTGAAACTAATAAAGACTATCCTTTGATGGTACAGGGATTTATACTCTAAAGAGAAATCTAGCATGCCCGCAAACACCCCCAACCTCCCCCACCAAGAGGAGGGGATACAAAAAATCTGGAGTTCATTTTACATGTAAAAGAAAAGAGGTTTGCATTGAAAGCCCAACCTTCGATCCTGAGGTCAACAATAAGCTCATTTAGCCCTTCAGTTCGAATCAAATCCTTGTGGACAAGAAGCGTTTCCTGAGAAAAGCAAAAGCGAACCAATAAATAACGTAAATCCAAACTGACAGTAATGCTATTAAGTTTATCAGAATTGAGACTATCAGCTAAGAAGTATACACTAAATAGATTACCATTGCATTACATGCTGCCGGATAATCTACTTTTGCATCCAAAACAATTTGCTTTGCCATATCCATGTTAGCAGACTTGTCAATGTAAACATGGCAAATTCCATCTGGGTAACAAATACTGCAGTTTTGATATCATGTTCTTCTCACAAAAGGAATATTGCAAAACCTGATCAAGCACGCTGTGCATATTATACATAAACAAAGGGATAAATGTTATTTGTCTCACCAGCATGACCCAAAACTGGAATTTTAGTGGAATTCTTGATTTGAGATACAAGTTTATTGCTGCCTCTTGGAATCACGAGATCAATCACGTCATCAAGCTGGCACACAAATGTAAATGTTGACTTCCAACTTAGGTCCAAATACCAATTATCATTCTGATAGTTAACATGTTTGGAAAATCAGCTGTTGTTATAAACTCTACCCACCTTAAGTAGATCAGGAATCTCCTCTCTTGAAGTCACAAGCCCAATAACTTTTTTTCCAACACTATCAGGGATGGCTCCAGTGATAATCTATGAATGTCACAAAGACGGGTGACTTAATAAATGTTTTCACTAACAATAAGTAAAACGTTAACATCACAATTCAACCTTTTTCAAAACTAGTCATTTTAACTTTAAGAACTAAACCTTGTGTAAGATTTCATTTGATTGCTTGGCCTCCTTTCCTCCTTTCAAGAGAAGTCCATTGCCGCTTCGGATTGCTAATGAAGCTATCTATTCAGACAACAAAAAGGCCATGGTTTTATAATGATGAGACACAACAATATTTGCAATTCAAAAACAATTATGTTAGCTCATGCCTGATGCTCAAAATTTTGACAAAAATAGGTCAGATGACTTAATGAATTAGTTCACTGAAAAGATATACATTAACCACAATAACAATCCCACACATAATATTTTGTGTTAAGGTAGTAAAAGCATTTCATGATGATGACTACCAAATGAAACTCAACTTTAGCTGAGTCAAAATAAAGAGCAACAATAGGATACCAATCCCTACTCTCCAAAGAATCTACAATTCTTTTCTTTTCATCATCACTTTTTTTAAACTTGAATATTTGTGGGGGAAAAGGACCATCAATGTTATTAATTAATTACTTAACATGACAGTAGAAATATTACAATGTTGGTTTCTAGAATAGGAACCATCAAAACTTTAATCTCATGTTGAAATGTCCGTTAATTCTTTCAAAAGGTGTATGTGTCAGACCATGAAGGTCGATTTTTAACGCATGGTACTTCCTTAAGAGCACATTTTGTGCAAGAAAACAAACATTTTTTGGTCAGGCAACTTAAGATGGGAGCCCTGCAAACATCATATCAATATTGGCTTGCTATTCACTTTACATTCCTCTCAACAAGGCCAACAATGGTTGTCATATAAGTAGATGGAGGAACAACAGCCCCCACAGATATAACAAAACAAAATCAACTCATTCACAATATCAAGAAAATCTATATATAAAATGCAAATGATAGTCGAAAATTTAGTTCCTATATACCTGCACTAGTGCTTCGGGACGAGACTCAAAAACAATCAGGAGAACACCCAAGGGACTTGATGTTTTCTCTAATACAAGTCCATCTGCAAGCTGGATGCAAGAATAATCATTCACAGATCAATGATCACGGATTAGATTGAAATATCTTATCTAGAACAAAGATTGTTAACTGTCTCTCTCCAATAAATTCTGAAAAAATACATAACTTGTTTGATTTATACAGTTCTATCCATAGTGTAAAAATTAGAAGTAGCAGATAGGAATTTGAATTGATATAAAATTCCTAATCTGTCTCTACGCTTGACATTGGTGTGTTAGACAACCAAAAGCCTGAAAACATCATTATAACCACATTTACTTACCTCCGTTCTCTTTAGAATGCAACCAATTGGATCTTCCATGTTTGCAAGCACACGAATTGAGTTTGCAAGGCTTGAAATCTGTCAAGTATAAGTAATCTGCTGAGAAGCAAGCTAGACAAATTGTAAAATAAGACACATAATCCAATGAGCACATTAAACCCACATGGCGCCATCTTTTATGACAAAAAAAATATGGACAGAAGCCAAAGAGGTAGTAAGCAGTCAGAAGAATCTTGCCAAAAAAAATATATATATATATATTAATATTTCACAGGTTCAAACTTATGTTTTTTTGAATGTCTTGCCTTCCCAGGCTTTAGAGCAAGCCGAGCTATCAAAGACTTCTCATATCCTGCTTGTTGTGCAGCAAGAATATCAGCTTCATTTTCAGTATTAATCAGTTTTTCATTTGCTTCTAGGGCATCGGCTATGTCCAGCAGAATTTTTCTCCTATCATGTGAAGACATGGCCTGTAGAATAAGATATCACTGCATACATTATGCTGCCGAATTAAAATATATAATAACATGCTAAAAGAGAGACAGAGTGACCCAATTTGCAGAAGAAACACGAATTTGTAAAATGAATCAACTTGATGATACCTGAAGCCGTCTGGAGCTTTCCCTTGCTGCAACTGCCATCTCACGAGCACCAACTTCTCTAATTGGGGCCCATAGATGAGCATCATGATGAAAGAGGGTCCCGATAGACTCTCCTTGAAGGACTTTAATGATGTTTTCAGCAGCGTACCCACTTCAAAAGAAACAAGCAAGATTTATCGCACTATCAAGCAAATAAGGCCAACTTAAACCAGCATCAATTCCCACAACTAAAAATTTATGCTGGTCATTTATATTTTAGGGAAAAATACCAGATTTTGAGGGAAAAAAAACAGAGGGGCAATTCCATAATTTGCTGAACCTAAATTAGTAAAGGAGATCTATAGTACATGAAAAAGATAAGTAAAAACAGGAGTGAATGAAACATAATATTTTATATTTCAATTTCTAGAAATTAGAAAATGATTTTTTTTTCAAAAAAAAAAAAAAACCATTTCTTTTTATTATATATATAAAATCTTTTTGATTGCAATCAAACAGCCAAAATTTTTTTAGATAAAACTAACAATTGCAGTTACCTAAATAAAAAATATTCCAGGAAATAATGTTTGTCATTGCATTATGTTTAACCAAGTATTGAAATACAATCATCCAGGACAACAGTATACCTTGTGATAACAACAGGGATGCCAGCATCAGCTGCATACACAGCAGCTTTTACTTTTGCAGTCATACCCCCTCTTCCCACCCTAGACTTGTCTCCAAAAGTAATTTCACCCTGATGTCTTTCCTTAATGTATGTATGGATTAGCTTTGACCTTGGGTCACTTGGAGGGCCACTGTACAGACCCTCTACATCACTCAACAAAACAAGAAGATCAGCTTTTAGCTCCAAAGCTAGTAGAGCAGCCAAACTGTCATTGTCCCAAAATATACCAGAAGAATCCTGAACAAGAGTACCAGATGAGCAATGGCACATTGAATATTGAAATAATTTGGAAGAGAAGTAATTTGAGAGATGGTCTAGGAATTTTTTTTTGAAGCTTGGCCTATGTACCAAAAAGAGACACAAGATCCTGATTTCAAGTAAATCCTCGATAAATGCCTGACTCTGCCATCTCGCTTCCCTGTTACCCCAACCCAAGACTATTCTTGCAAGTGTGCGGCTCAGTGTGTGCATGCACGGATATTTGGCTCATTTGGAAAAAAGCCAGACGGTTTAGTGCCTAAAATAATAATAATAATACAATCATATGTCAAACCAAATTTATCAGAACTGCGTAGGAGCCTATACTCAACTCAACTAAGCCTTAATACTGTCTAGCAGCCTATGAAAAGTAAAAAGTCCAATTACATGAATTTAAGCAACAAATGCAACGTAATTGACAGCAAAGAAAGCAACCACGCAGGCCAGAGATAAAAGAAGAGGTGTCTCCAGAATACACACGTACTCACAGTCTCTTGTAAACAGCTTGATCATGCAATAGACTTATTGGGCTAAGCTGAGTGGCTTCTTATACATACTGCTACTTCTTGACAATATTAATGATGAAGAACAGTGCGTCATAAAATATCTACTCCGACATAAACAACAAAGTAGGTAAAGAATGGTAACGCACCTCATAGGGAGCTCTCCTGGTACTGACTGCATCGTTTTCATTGAATATAGGAATCACTTTCAGAGCTAATAATGACTTTACAGTTTCACTCAGTTGGTTTCTAAAATCCTTGTCTCTAAAATCATTATCCGTAACTAGAAGCTGAGCTGATGTGAGATCTAGCTGCAGGAGGGGAAAAAAAGGGCATGCATTAAATCCAAAACAAACCCAAAATGGAATAGGAAAAACTGAAAAGACATGCTATTTGAGAATAGAACCCAACAGTTCTACCTAGGAAGACCAAATCAAACTCTAATACAGTACCAAAGCAGATATAGGTCGCTCTCTGTAGCTACCTGACTAAATAATGTATCATAGAGAGCCATAAGACTATTTTGGCCAACCGCTGCACATGCCTTCCCATCAAGCTCAACTTGTGGTTTTTGGAGATCAGCAAAGCTGCAAGCAATTAATAATTACCGAGTTTATAAGCAATTCGAACTAGCTCAAAAAGGATTTTCACCACCCCAAAAAAATCTTGTTAATACATTAAAACTTATTTAGTTTTTAAGGCTAAAGTTAAGACTGTTTTGTTAAAAGGGCAGCAATGTCCAACCTGCTGTTAACTAATCTCCTGTATCTAAGCCGTTGGCGGCCAAGGCCAACAGCACCTGATGATACTACAATAACCTCATAACCTTGATAGTTCAAGTCCTTGATCTGCATCACATTCAAAATTTAATATTGTAAAATCAAACACATTCCCGAGTTAAGAACAGTACAAGATGACATAATATAGAATACCTGCTCACATAGCGCTCCTAACCTTCCTAATGCTAATCTTCCATCAGCTCGTGTAACAACAGCAGTCCCAACCTTCAATAGTTAAGATCACAATATCAACAAATTCGTAAAAGCATCCAAATTAGTTGGGCATACCAAGGTGACAATTTTGAGGCTTCCTTGGGGTGTAAATGTGGTGCTAAGAGTTCAAAGTAAACATATTACAAGAAATAGCAAATCTATACATTTTGAAAGCCTCATGCTTTCTTTAATTCGTGAGCAAATACAGGAAATGGCAACAAAGTTTGCGCAAGAGAAGTACAGAAAAAGGTGGGGTCCATTGATGTGTTATAATTAGTTTGTAAAATTTGCTTTATATGTAGTACATGGAATATTTCATTCCGTTCCTCATCAAATCCTTCCAATTTTGGAATAACAATGACTAGCAGCCACGCACGAAGTCAAACACATACAGATATTGATAAGGAAATTTTATGCATACATCAATATACAAGTATTGCAGTCACTGCAAATTAAAAAGAAAAGACCCTAATTAAAATTAATGAAGTCAATGAGCTCAATTTACGAAATCAAAATATAGCCAAGTGAAAGATGAACTTCAGATTTGCAAAATTTTATGCAGAAAATCAAATTCAACTCATCTCAAGTTACACACTTCCCCAATTCAGCAAAAACTGCCAGCTATATAATAAAAAAAGAAAAAAAGAAAAAAGAAAAAAAAGATATCCTTTTCCTCGGAGGATTCCAATCCATCCCCAGAGGCAGCAGCAACTATGCCTATGCTTCGGAAGATTCCGTCTCTGCATCCTCCTCTCACTCTCTCTCTACAATGATATTTCTCTCTCTAAAAATTGATGTTGACCTTACTCAAATTTTTTCTCGAGGGATTGAAATTCAATCATTTTTATCAGTCACTCTTTCTCTCTATCATCAAATCCACTAAAGTTTGTACAGTAGGCTTTAACTTTTGTACATCAACATTTTCTTCCATTTCTCACCAAATCCGTAATTCCTTTTCATTTCTTGTCACTTTTTTCCTCATTAAGTAACCAAACGTGACAAGGGATTAAAATCCTTATCTAATCCACTTCTTTCCTCATTAAACACCCAGAAAATTAACACATTTTCTCCAAAATTTTGGCGGCTAACAAACACAGGGCTAAGCCTATGCAAAGCCGAGAAACAGAACAATTGAATACACAACCAACCAAACATTGCTTCAAAAGAGCATCCAAAAAGAAACTACTTACTTAAACTGAGAGAATATCAATCTCCATTCGCTAAAGAATACGGTTTTAAAGGAAAACGACACAGATTTACATTCTTCTTTTCGTTAAACGGCGGGAACAATATTAGAGAATTTGAGGAAATGTGACAGACCTTGATGACGAGGCGCTTGACGTCTTTGACGAAAGCTCGAGAACGATCCATGCCGTCAATATCCAACGCAGTGTGTCCGGTGGACGAGTCGAACTCGGTCCCCGAATGAGCTGACTCGGTTGGCGCAGTTAGAGGGCTCTAGGTTTCGGATATAGTTGACGATACCACCTGCGCAGTTGCCTTAACTTATTTTTCTTTCTTAACAAATTCTTATTCACGTTTTCAAAAAAAAATTGTAAAAATAAATGTGACTTAACGGATTCCCAACCAAGTTTATGTAGGATGCGCCGCAGCGCAGGCGAAGTCTCTAAGTTTTGACTAATGACAAGACGCCATGTAGGAAATATTTTACGATGGTCTGTGAGGTGGCGTTTGGTGAATGGGTGGCACATGTTTAGGTGATAGATACGGGCTACAGGGAAATATCCTTTTTCATGGGTATAT
This sequence comes from Alnus rubra, assembly GCA_028654335.1. Classification (NCBI taxonomy): domain Eukaryota; kingdom Viridiplantae; phylum Streptophyta; class Magnoliopsida; order Fagales; family Betulaceae; genus Alnus; species Alnus rubra. The sequence continues at coordinate 1,724,217 of JAJPGS010001224.1, read as the reverse complement.
TTGTTTTGTGAAAAAAGACAGGAGGCGGCCACGACAAAATTTCTGTCACTGTTCATAGATCCGAGTCATGCGGGTATTCAGTCGTTCAGACCGTCAGAGCCCGGCCAAAATGATAAAAGGAGCGGTTCAGACTGTGAGAGAGAGAGAGAGAGAGAGAAAGGGAGGGTGATTCAGGTGCACCAAGTCGGATTTGAGGAGTGATTCATGTATAATTTTTTTTTTTGGGATAATTGTATCACTATGTTTTGAAGTTGATCTAAATTACAAATCATTCAATGTGGTACAAAAAGTTAACGGAGGATCCATGTGGTAAACTATAATTACGAATCACTTTCTAAACCCGTTTTTTATCCACCAAGTTAACCGATTCTGTTAATTTGTCACGTCATACCAAATATAAAATCGACATGTGACTACCCTATGCCTAGGGGAGGCCGTGCACCAAGCCCAGACATGGTCGGGCAACCCCCAATAGCCACACCTTTATTTATTCATATCTTTTTTATTGTAATGGACACGTGTTTATTTCTTATTATGTATGACGTGACAAACTAACAGAATCTATTAATTTGGTAGACGAAAAACAGATTCAGGGAGTGATTCGTAATTGGAGTTTACCACAGGGATACTGCATAAACTTTTTGTACCACATGAAGTAATTTATAATTTATGCCAACCCCAATAATCAATTGTGCAATTATCTCTTTTTTTTTTGTACAACTCTCATATGACCAAAATATATTGTATGAGACTGCATATGAGTTCTACATATGGATCCCACCCAATGTGTTGGAGTTGTCCAAAAGAGTTGTAAAATAATCATTTCACATCGGATTCTCCCCCTTGTATGGCTGCTCTCTTTTTTTCAAACCGGAGAAATTAGAATTTTAGGTGAGGAGTGACAATTTTAAAAAAATTAAAAAATTAAAAAAAAAATTGATTTTTTGGGGGAAAATAATTAAATTTGAGGGTCCATTTAAAAAAAAAAAAAAAAAAAAACATAAAATTTTAGTAGATACTGTCCCAAGCCAAAGGATGGTTTCGCCCTGTACTTCGACTGAATCATATTACAATCATTAGGTAATAATTACAATTCATGAAGCTTTTTCTAATACAAATTTAATGATAAATTTTAAAATGTATAGAAATGTACAAATATCGTATCTCTACAATTCATGATAGCACTTTCATATTTAATTAGCTTTCATCCTTTGTGTCGGATATGAATCTTACAATTTTGAAGGTGATGGATGTTCGTTAGGGAGATAAAACATTTTGTCACTTCCTAATAAAGACTTAATATAACGCATCAAAACACAATTTTTAATGTAGTGCTATAAGTTTGGGTCCAATCATGTTATCATCAATTCCTCGTATATGTAATAAAGGTAAACTTCAGGTCCAATCATGGATATTCAATTAGAGAGAAAAAAAAGAAAAAGAAGAAAAAAAAGAAGGGTCCAATCATGTTATCATCAATTACTCATATATGTAATGAAGGTAAACTTCACTTGCCCCTTTTAATTCCCAAGTAACTTTAAATGTTCTCCTTAACTTCAAAAATTTGTAATGTAAAGTTATAATTTTCAGCCTCCTTCAATTATCATTTAAGTTAGGATTTTTGGATAAATCCTAATTTTTAAATTTTAGCAGAGACATGAAAAATTACTTGGTAGTTAAGGAGGTAAGTGAAAAATTTTCCTTGTCACTGCTATTAGAAGCCAGATTTGATTTCTATCTATATTCCAACAACCCATTCTTGCAAAATTGTTCAAACTCATTTTTCCATAAACGCCGTTAGTAAAGTCTAAATTACATCCTTCTTCTTTTTTTTTTTTTTTTTTTTATAAGTTTCTTCTTTTTGTGAACCATATAGGGCATGGTTGTTTTAGTCACGAGTCTTACTACACAGGACGATCATCCGTCCCCTATAAGCCTTTTATAATATAATAACACACATAAAGCTTACTTTTTAATAAAAAATTATTATTATATTATAAATGGATGATGGGAGACGGATGAGTGTCCCCATCAAGCATTTCCCTTTAGTCACATCCAGACAGAAAAGTTGTAGGCTGGATGACAAATAGCCGGAAAAAGCTTTTTAAAATTGAAGCAAAACCTAAGAATTCAATTGTCAAAATTGAAAACCAATTGAAATAATGCGAAAACCTATGAACTAAATTTGATTTTCCCTGCTTATAATTTAGATGATGGCTGATTCTTGCAAAATTGATCAGGCTCTACGATCTTAGATTACTTTTTTTTTTTTTTTTTTTGTAATCTATCCATTTTTGTAAATCATATGCATATGTGATTCTGTTTTTTTGAGAAAAAAATAAAATAAAAATAAAAGCACCTTGTTTGCTAATCAGAACAGTCGCTATATATGATTAATGTACTACAGATAGTGTATATTTACACAAGGTTAAAACATGGAAAATCCTGGATCAAAAAAAAAAAAAAAAAGGAAAATCCAAAGATTTCGTTCTCCCCTCTGCTAGTGTTGGTGTTGCAGAAACGGATACAAAAAACACTACCACTCATCAAAGACACTGCTGCCTCTTCTTAAAATTCTTTCCCCCATTCCGTGACTAAAGACTCTTCATTAAATTACAAATGCAACCAAGTGAGTAATCCCAAACACAGGAAAACTCGTCTTCCAGACAAATTCCACTCCAGCTATGTCTTCCAGACCGTGTTGGTGTTGCAGAAACGGCCATATGGCATGAGATCATGGAAAGAACCAGACCTTGATGAAGATCGCCAAAGCCATTTGCAAGAAAAATGCAGCCACCACCATCAGTGAAAGATCACTTCCCGCCATATAAGACCTGAGGTTCAAGGCAACAAAACATGCTGAAGCAGTACCAGCAAGAAGTATAATGATCCACCGAAGAATCTCGACCGGGATGAGCAACAGAAACTGAAATATTCCAAAGCATGCATATGAGTTGATCATAGACAAGTTATGAAGTGAGGATTTTTAACATGGGACTTGCAAGTTCACATGTTTTCTGCCAATATTAAACTCCCCCTTGGTGATCACCAATCTTTTCTAAAGTAACTTCCTGGTGTTCACCATTCACCAAGAACAAGGCAGTTAAATTTAGCTTAAACAGAAGGTATACTGGTTCAATGCAGCAACCCGGACTCCAAACATTACCTAGGGAACATATGCAAAGTAGACATATGTGGGCAGTTAAATTTAGCTTGAACAGAAGGTATACTGGTTCAATGCAGCAACCCAGGGTTCAAAAATTGCAGAGGGAACATATGCAAAGTAATATATGCGCCCCCCTAGTCTATCTATCCATTGGAAAAGAAGAAGAAAGATTGGGGGGGGGGGGGGGGGGGGGGGGCTATAGCGCAAAGTACAGAAGACAGCAACTTACTGAGGCCAGAACAAAAACAGAGAGAGAATATCCCCACAAGCACCAAAATCGCACAAGGTTTGCATTTGCACCCAGATACTGCAGCAGGAAGTAAAAGGCCAGTGGCACCACAATTGCATAACCATAGACTGAACCTGCTGCCATATTTACATAGCTGACGTCAAAACTCCAAGACGTAGTGCTGTCACTATGTTTCTCCATGAGGTAGGTTGCACAATTCCCAAAAGAAGCAAGCACAAATACCAATGTAGTGGAAATCCAGATAAGCCCATATCTAACACATCAGGAGAAAAAACAGAAGCCAAAATATTAGATGTTCATGTGAAATCACTGCTGTGCTTGTCACCTAGTGTTGGTGTGTGTTCACACTCAAAAGAAAAGGAACATTGGGAAAAATTGGCACACAGATCTCAAAAACCTCCACTTGCCTCAAATCATATTGAAAGAGATCATTATCCCTGCCCGGAGGAAGAAAAAGAAAGATTAAAGAAAAAGAAAAAAAGAAAGAAACAACCCTGGAAAGACAGACGACCCCACCCGGCTTTCTGTTTATTCTCTTTTTCCTTAGCAACAACTTCTAACTTTACCAGATCCTTCCAAAGCAAAGAAACAATCTCACTGACTTAGTAAGTTTGTTAACCTGACATCTTTGTCTGCTTGACCACAATTATGTTTTTTTGTTAATGGTATTTCTTGGTTCTTAAATATCTACATTCCAACTATTTTTCTTGTTTAGTTCTAATTTCTGTTAACTCATAATATCCTAACATGTTTTCAGTATGTATTTGTATGAAAATACGTTTTCAATTTAACCTCTGATCATAATAGTTTAAAACTTTGTATCAAATGTTAAAATATCAAAAGAACTTTCCTTCACACATGTTTTCATACAGATACCAACTGTCTATTAGTTTCAAATTTTCTTTTTGACAAGTCCCTTATACCCAAATTTTCAATAAAGGAGTACCAAAAGAAAAGAAAAGAAAAAAAAAAAAAAAAAAAATCAGTACTCACAGATCAGGGTTAGCATCAATCTTGCTAAAAAAATCTGTGCCAATAGGATACAAAGAACTCATCAGCCGGTTTAAGACAATGTCTGTATCAACATTGAAATATTGTGTGTATGAGGAGATACTAAACACTCCCTTCCAGCCGTTTGCTGGTTGTTGCTCAAATCCTTCTGCAAGGAGAGAAAGCGATAATTAAGCATGGAAGTGAATGTAATAACAGTAATTGGAAATGCCTGCAGTGCCATAAAGATGACGGCTAGGTCGAATAGTATTTCCAATAATACAAATATGGATTTAAAAATGACTGAGAATTCTAAATTGTCAGTATCAACTCAGAGCTATAAATATAACGCATTCCTTAGGTAGATAAGACACAAGGAAGCTCCAATAAGTCCAAAGAATCTCCCAATTATATATGGAACTTCCAGATAAATTACTAAAAATGAACTCCTGCCCAAACTTCATTCAATCGCTTTACCCATTGCGATTTCAGTCCAATGCCTCGCCAATTAAATTGCATCCCAATTTATGCATACCTTTTTCCAATTGTCTATGATTTGCGCGGGGGAGAATGGGCATTGCTGACTCAAAAAATCCATCAACCAAGCTAGTAATTGAAGGCAAAAACAGTTCTAGTGGATGAAGACTGTTTTTCTCTACTTTTCCTTCCACTCAATCTTATTCCAGATTTTGGCCAAAATGTATCTCTCATTTTACTGCTTCCTAATGCTATATTTTAAATAAGTTACAAAACCTAAAACACTCAGGTCAACAATTCCCAATAACATACCCATTTCGATGTCAATCCAATGCCCAATGCGATGTTTGGGGGGTGGGGTTGATCCTATTTATCATGATTCTATTCTGCAATATTCCCATTAATGTGTAATAGTTGGAAAGAAACACAAGGAAATACCCAAATGCACAAACAAGCAAGCAAACCATGGTACACAAAGATAATAGCGTTTAAAAAAAAAAAATCCTTTTTCTCCAATTACCACAAAAGTCCCAAACCCAGAGTTACCTAGCAATATGATGATACTTCCATAGAGCCAAAAATCCACAATAAAACCAGTGGATGTCATGAGATAGATCTCCGTAATCGAATCCAAACTCACAATTTCTTTAAGTTCCAAAGACCTTAATGGAGCACAAAGAAGCTCAGCTAAAATATAACATCCCCATCCGAGTGGATAGGAGAAGACAAAAGTTAAAACACTAAATTCCTACAAATACACCTCTTTTCTGATCAACAGTGTTTCTAAAGAGATAGATCTGATATTGAAACTAGACGAGTGTTATGACCATAAAAGGGAAAGAAAGCCTTTCTATGACATTAAATCACACTAGAATGGCACTTTCTCGTATATTAAACAAACCAAGGAAGATATCTAATTACAAGTGGAGAAGTGAACAGTAGCTTTGTAACAAATACAATATTGCTCACAGATATCTCATTAAATGAAGATATCTCATTTAAAATTCTTGATTAACAGATACAATATTGCTCAAGTCCCTCAAAAAGCTTTGTAGTGATCAGGATCCCACATATCTAAATGGAAGCTAAACCAGTTAATTTTAAAGCAACTTGCCGACAAGCCCCCAAAGTCCAGGAAAGGAAAAGTTAAGAACCATACCAGGTGGACTTCCAAGAGTTTGATAACCCCGCCCTGCATTATTTGGAGGGAATATTTGCATATTTGCTTCAGGGACTACATATGAGTTCAGAACAAGTTTTTTTAGGGGAATAAACAAAGAACGGTTCAGATATAATGGTAATTATGAACAATAAAACAATTCAATGTATTGAAAAGAAATATTTTGAAAATAGAACCCCGTACCCTCATAGTTTGTCCCATTCTTTTCTTCTTTGACAACCGCCTATGCACCAAAAAACAGTTATAACTAAAACCTTATTAATGATAATAACGATGACGATAGTAATAACAACATAAAAATAAAATAAAATAAATAGAAGCTCATAAGTAAACACCACTTCAAACATATGTATGCTTCACACAAAAAGAAATGGATTATAAGTAAAGAGCAAAGAACTATAGAAATTATCTACACGCAGATTTCAAGCCCAAAGAAAGTAAACCTAGTAATTTACGGCACAAGTACACATTTGGAAACTTTAGAAAAGAAGTTTCTTTTGCCGACGAGTCACTTACTATTAGTCGTAGAATTGATGTTGAATGTTTCCTACTTTAAACAATTGAGCAAGAGGTGGATACATTAAATTGTGGCAGGCCATTACCGCCTTCCAGCAAAGGGAAAATTATTATGAAAAGTCTATAAAACTTTCTTCATCCAAATGTTTAGGCTACTTGCAAGTAAAGTTTCTAGGTTTCCACTCGACTCAACAAAGCTAACAAAGACAAGTAAAAATAAAGGAGACAACAGAATATAATAAATCAACTTCTGTATTAAATTTTAATCGACCACTATCTGTATTTAATCGCTGTGAGCTAAAGTTCTAGTTTCGGCTCATTGTAAAAAAATAAAAAATAAAACAGAAAGAAAGAACTTAAAAGCTAACTTTGGTTTAGACTGTTTAGTCCTTTTTGTTCTCTTAAAAGCACAACACTTGGAAATTTTCCTTTCGTTTTCCTGAGCTTTCTCAGCAAACAAACAGAGCGGGAAAAATTAAAAAGAAAAAAAAAAAGAAGAGAAAGCGATCGATCTCGTTTACTACATGCACTAGATCAATTAGCCTCCAAGTCAAAGAAAGAAACGCGAAAAAGGTCAAATTACATAGAATTAATCATGTAAAACGGAATTTGCAAAGCATATATTAGGGAAAAAAAATGTAAAGAGAAATGAATCAGAACGTACAGGCACGGAGCCAAGCAAATGGCTGGTAGGGAGGCTTGTGTAGGATTCGTCCATGAAAGAGAAATGAGAGAGTAAGATCTGTTGCTCACAAAGACAATATGCGTCTTAAAGAATTTGATTGAGAATCTGAGGTTTATGAGCGCTGAAACGCGCCACGAAACGAGCCCTAGACGTTGCTTTTCGTAGTTTGGAACTTTGGAATGAACAGAGAGGAGGGGATACTGACCGGAACTAGAGCTGTATTAAAGGGGCGGGGGATCTTGACACGCGCCTACAAGGCGTCTGGATCTCAGCATTCGTTTACTTCACAGCGACGCACGCGTGAGCAGATGATTAACTTCGTCTTCCTGTAGCGAAGAATCTTGGGCTCATCATGGCCCATGGGCCTCCGTGATTGTTACTGGCCTTAAGGTCAAATCGCCGGCCCATTACCAGCCTTGGTTTAGAGCCTCTTTTCGAAGGGTAATGCTTGGGTGAAGCAAAATTTTCGGAATTCATCCGAAAATTTTGCTTACCCATGGCATTTTCATAATTATAAGTAATTACACAAATGCCATAGAGAAGCAAAATTTTCAGATGAATTCCGAAAATTTTGCTACTCCGTAGCATTACCCCTTTTCGAAATGGTGCGCTATTAAACTAGGTTCCCTTGCTAGCCTAATTCATTTTGGCGCAAGCATCACCCTTATTGGACCGTTGTGAGTGGCAGAATTATTTTTAGGGCTATTATAGTGGTTTAGGCACCCCATCAAGTAATTAGGAGCGGTCAAACTACATCCAAAAGACAAATTAACTATTGGTCTAAGTCTCAAAATGGAAGAGAAGATTAGAGTTGTGTGGTTAAATTTGAGACATCGCCATTTTTAACTACCACCATTGTACTAGCACCTCTAAAACCCATAGTCGCACGCTCATACTACTAGCAAAGTAGTTACTCGCACAACTACTCCAAGCATAATTGGTGACTGCCGCGAGGTCCACCATTTTTTTGGGATAGTTGTGCGAATCACATGTAGGTTTGGATTTTTTATTTAGGTGAAATTGAGCTCGGAATCTTGAATTTTATTTCAAATTTTTGCAATTTTTAGAGTGGAATTTAGAATGACTTTTGGTTGTTGGATTTGGGTACCGATCCCAAAACCTTATTTCAATTGAATTGAGCTAATATTGGTGCTTGTGAGAAACCTATTAAATGTCAGTTGTGCAACTTCGCTGAAAAGGGTTGCTATTCTTAGTTATTTGGGTGCATATTTGCATTTTTCTAAAGAGTTAAGGGCTTCCGATTCATCTAAGCTTGGCATGCTTGAGTGTCTGATTTTGACGGATATTGCATTTTTGAATGTAATCTGCTGGGATATTAACAATGAGAAAATAAGATGTTTGGTGGGGGAGGAGGAGGAGAGGTGAAAGTAGTGGTGGCGTCGCTAGTGGTTTTGAGCGTTTGGCGAAAAGAAGAGAAAGGAGAAAGGAGAAAGAGAAACAGTACATAGACATAGCTGGGGTCACTCCCCTTCAATTGCTTACATGGTATAATAATTGAGAAATGTTACGGCATCTATTACGGTCCTCATGTCATTTTTCTGTGTTAACCTGACATTTTTTTTTAATAAAAAATAAATAATTACAGCTTGAAACCGATTATCTCTCGCATTCTTCTTTTCTCTCACTCTTTGAAACCGGTTCTCCAGTCATTAGCTCTAGCTCTCTGATTCCCGCTCCCTATCAGGAAAATTCCTCCTCTCTCTAGGAAATCTGATTTCTCATTTCATTCTATTCTTCCTTCAATCCATACAAATCAAAACCCATTTTGGTTTTCTCCCATTTTCTCCCCCCTTTTCTGTTCTCCACCGTTAGACTTACCACCAGCGAACAGTGTCTTTTGTGGGATAACTCATACCAGAAGAAGCAGAATAAATGGGTACCTGTTTTCTGTAATACTCATATGTTAAGTTGAAACCCACAAAAGACTTAGTTTTGTATGAAAAATAAAAGGCTTTGATAATTTTTTTTAAAAAAGAATGACAGAAGAAGAGAGGAAGAGGAAGGGATTCTATAGATAACTGGACTTCTATATGGGGAAAGCAGTGGGGGAAAACAAAAATGGGTTTTGATTTGTATGGATATGGAGAAAGAATAGAGATGAGGAGCCAGGATTTGAAGAGAGGAATTTTTCGATAGGAGGAGGAAATTAGAGAGAGAGAAAGCTGATGCACGATTGATTTGGGAAAAAAACAGGAGAACCGGTTTTAGAAAGAGAAAGGAGGAATAGATCAGATTTCTTACTATAATCTGAGTTCTAAAAGGCCTTCAAAGCAACCTCTCTCTTTCTTTCGATACAGTCTAACTCACTTCGAGCAGTCAAGAATTAAATGTGTAAAAAAAAAAAAAAAAAAATTGAAAGAGAAGGAAGAAGGAACTGAAAACGCAGGATGTCTGAGCCCGGGTTCGAACCGGGGACCTCTAGTGTGTGAGACTAGCGTGATAACCGACTACACCACCCAGACAAGTTGTGAGCTTTTTCCACTATTAAGATATTTATACTCAGCTTATTCTGGATAAAAAGATTTGAATAAAATAATGAAAATTTCGTTGACTTTTTTCTAGGTCTTTTGCCCCTTTCTTTCTTTCTTTCTTTGTTTTAGCATACTGGGAAGTCGGAAGCGTGTCGATCAGTAAACCCATTTTCTGTTCGTCTTTCAACAATAAAGCTCAAAGATCGTACATTCTACTCCTAGGGCTTGTTTGTCTGTTTGTTCGAAATGACCATCTCCTGCTTCTCTCTCCTCTTCTGCCTCCCTTTCTTCACCTTCCTTACTATCCACTCCAAGCCAGTCACCTCGCCTTACCTCTCACCCACCACGATCATCCCCAATTACCAAAACATGCTCAAAACTTTCAAAATTTTCATGTACAACCCAAACGATGCCCTCACTTTCAACTCCCCAGCAGAGTCACTCTTCTACGCCTCTCTTCAGAACAGCCCGTTTGTCACCCACGACGCCGAAGAGGCTCACCTATTCTTCGTCCCTTTCGCCTCAGGTCTCTCCACGCGATCCATCGCGCGTGTCATTAGACGCCTTCGGGAAGAGCTTCCGTACTGGAACCGTACGCTTGGTGCTGACCATTTTTACCTCTCTTGTGCCGGTTTGGGATACGAATCGAACCGAAATCTTGTTGAGTTGAAGAAAAACTCGGTCCAGATCTCGTGCTTCCCTTCACCCGCTGGTAGGTTTATCCCTCACAAGGACATAGCCCTACCTCCATTTCCGAAATCTAACGTACCGCACGCTCTGGCGAACAGAACCGCGAGGTTTCTGGGTTATTTTGGGCACAGCGGGGTAAAAGAGTCAAGTTTTTTGGTCAACGAGTTGGTTAATGATCCAGACTTTCTGATCGAATCCGAGCCGTCAGATCAGCTCAGTTACACGGAGAGACTAGCGAGCAGTAAATTTTGTTTGTTCGAGTACGGAGGCGATGTTTCGAGAATCGGAGAGGCGCTGCGTTTCGGGTGCGTGCCGGCGGTGATTACTGACCGTCCGATCCAGGACCTGCCATTCTTGGACGTGCTAAGGTGGCAGGAGATCGCGTTGTTTGCGCCTGTGGGAGGGTTCAAGGAACTGAAACGTGTCTTGGGGCGCACGTACGGAGATCGGCACGAGCAAATGAGCAAATTAGGTGTGAAGGCGAGTCAGCACTTTGTGTGGAACGAGGTACCACAGCCATTGGATTCGTTTCATACGGTAATGTATCAGCTGTGGCTGAGACGGCATACCATCAGATACCCTCGGAGAGAATAGGATTAGGGAACCCAGAGGTCTCGGGCGGACGATGGACTCCCTTAGGCTGTTGTATAGATTTTGTTGACTTGGTTAGTAAAGCTTGGATGGTGGTAAATCAAGCGATCTTTTGAAGTAATTTCCTGGTATATAAATAAAAATTTCAAGTAATTTCTTGAGCTATGTATGTCAACTAAAATTTGAAGCTGTTTGTAGTCAAAATTCAACTTTTCATTAGGCCTATGTTTTGGTTGGCTTGTTTTTATTTGTGATGTATTTACTTTGTTCTGTTGTGTTCTTGTATTATCTCATCTATTAAAAAGAAAAGACCCGTTGGAATTAAACCATGTAAGACATAAGACATAAGACATGACAAATTGTTTCGGTCTTAACTGTCTGGTTCTAACAGAATATGCCATTTTAGTGACAGAATCATTCTTGGCGGGAATAAAGTAGTACTATTATTTTTATTTTAAGAAGGAAAAAAATTAAGGCTTCGATTTAATTTGCAAAATAAGTATTCTATAATTATTACTATGAATAAAAGAAAGAGGAATATAATGGTTATTCCTATTATTTAGTTTGATAAAAATTCATATATTTTAATTAGAATTTAATAAAACTCTTTTTAGTGTTCAGCCACACATCAAAGAGCCGGTGGCTTGGCCAACCCCAAATGCTCTGGGCCTCCTTATGTGGCTGACTGGCTGACCACTCATCCGCTACTGTAAGGTTTGTTTTTATTTATTTATTTATTAAAAAAATTAAAAAATAAAATAAAATTATGAGTGGTTTTTTTTGTGAAAAATATATTATTCTTGTAGGCTTGTAAGAATAGCTATTTCTCTCATTTTTTATTATGGGAATAATTATTTTATTTTTGAAATTTATTCTGCAAACCAAACGAAGCCTAAAGTCAATAACACATAATGCCAAAAAAAAAAAAAAAAAAAAAACCGCATTAACATGTAATTTGTGGGAGTCGAATTATTACTTCAATGGGGTGTCTCAGTCAAAGATAATTGAAAAATAAGGTAAAGAGTGAGGGCACAGCTGCAAAATCAGCAAAATAAAAAATTCGATTGCGTCCAACGCGGTGAACGCACACCTCTCTTGGTCCCAAAATACAGTCGTTCCTTTTTAATACCATCTCAGCCTTAGCTTTCAATCTTCCAACTCCAAATCCATCATCCTCAGCTCACGAACCAACCACTCGGTAAACTCTCTCTCTCTCTCTCTCTCTCTCTGTGCTGGTGTAGTGGTGTGTGTGTGCGTCTCATAATATATAACTCAATGTTCTCCGTTGAATTCAGGTTCCAGCCAAACCGCAATGGAGGAAGGTATAGGCCACCGTCTCTATCGTTATCTGATATACGTATATATACATATAAGGATTTTGAATCCATTGCTTTTTCTGTGGCTGTTGATGTGTGAGCCTCCATAGGTGGAGATGGCTCTCAGAAACCTTCAGTGACTCCGTACGAGGAGGCATTGGATGCCTTGTCCTCTTTGATCACGAAACGCAGTCGTGCCGATAAGAGCAACAAGGGTGACCGCTTTGATCTCCTCTTCGATTACATAAAGGTGAAAATCTGTGCCATTTGGTCATGGAATTTTCTTTCTTTGCTACAAATCGGAGTAATGGAAAATACGACATTTTTCTTACTAGTGGTAAAAATTGTATGTGTTATGGTGTATGGACTGTAATAGATACTGGAATTGGAGGAGCCACTTTCAAAAATGAAGATTATCCACGTGGCTGGAACCAAAGGGAAGGTACTAGATCTTTTGTTTCGGAAATACTTTTTGCTCTATTTTGTTCTTTGCATTTCCATTTCAATTTTTCTGTTTCTCAATGAATTATGTTGTTCAAAATGTGATGTATAGGTTAAGTATTGAAGAATTAACTTCATTGTGATTTTCCAGAGTGTGCGTCCTTCTACTTTGAACGGGAAATTATTTTCTTACATGTCATTTTGTTCCGGTTTAAAATGTGTGAATGAATTTGCATTTACCGCCTGCTTTACTCTTATCAATTAAACCTAATTTATAGCAGAAATTTATGGAGAGATTAATTATACTCATTGAACTTGATTGCATATGCTGTTACACTAATTAATCTTTTGTTTGGGGCTTGAAAAGGGATCCACATGCACCTTCTCGGAATCTATATTACGTAATTGCGGCTTCCGCACTGGGCTTTTCACGTCTCCTCACCTCATTGACATCCGAGAAAGATTTCGTTTGGATGGGTGAGTTTTTTTAAAATCCCCAAAACAGATTTGGTCTCTTATACATACGTTAACCGATGAAATTTAATATTTTGGTTTCTTTTCTTTCTCAGAATCAGGTTTCTGTTTAAAGCATTGTGTTATGTTACTAATTGTCTTGAGAAATGCTATTTGCCCAACTAATTATACTCATAGTGTGATCTGTTTTATCTTAAACTCAAATTGATTGTCTGTTTTTAAGTGATTGGTTCTTCTTATTAAGGATTCTACCTAGGAAATCAACTTCTACTCAAACTCTAGTGTTAAGCTAGATAAGGTTTAGTTATATTAGAACTCAAACTCTATGATAGATAGATAAGAGATAAGTTAGATAAGAGTTCTAGTCCTATTGAATAGGAAGTAGATGCAGTTATGTATTGTTATTCAAACTCTCTTGTATTCTTCTATATATATCAATGAGAACTCACATAGATGAGCACGGTTTAATAGCCAAATTATCCTTGTTCTATCATATTAAGGATTCTACCTAGGAAATCAACTTCTACTCAAACTCTGAATAGGACTAGAACTCTTATCTAACTTATCTCTTATCTATCTATCATAGAGTTTGAGTTCTAATATAACTAAACCTTATCTAGCTTAACACTAGAGTTTGAGTAGAAGTTGATTTCCTAGGTAGAATCCTTAATACTTCTCAATGGGTTTGCTTTCATTCTTTTTGCAAACCTTTTGGACCTACTAGAAGTCCTAGCCACCCTATGTCTCCTGAGGCACAAAGTGAATTTATTTATTTTTGTTTCTTAATAGAGTTTTTTTTCTCTGTTCTGATTTCGCAAATTCATTTGTATCATAACTTTTAGTGCTATGGCTAATATTTCTTGTTCCATTTGGCTCCCACAGTGTTGACATATGTGAAGAGAAATTTTTAGCATATTTCTGGTGGTGTTATGATAGACTGAAGGTATGTTTGTGTTTTTCCCATTTTTTCTAATTAATTCTTTCCTGCGCTCTAGCTTGGACATGGTATTCTGAGAAGAAATTGAGCAATTATTTATGGGAGTCTTAGAAAGAACATTTGCTAGTGATATTAGTGATATTTGGTCTAAGAATGTAATTTAAAAACTCTTGCAGCTGTGTTTAAGAGGCATATTAATGGAAAAAATACAGATGCCTGTGAGATGATTGAAAGTGTCATAGCTGGTGTAAGTGTCTAACATCAACAAAATGAAGATTTTTGGCATAGGTATATGATTCTAGTGGTCCTTTGATGTTAACAGCTACTTACCAAAACATAAAATAATAATAATAATAAAGAGGTGTTAAAATCAAGTTGAAGGATTTAGTGCATGCATGACTAGATAGTGATCAAGTGAAAACAGACTCATGAAGCCTTCTCCAGTAAGTCTTTGTTGAATTAAGTTGAGGCATCAGATCTCTGAACAATCTGAGATGAATAGGTGGCTTTGGTTGGCGATTGGGTTTGCTTAAGTTATCTGACCTGATGAACATGAAACCAGATTGAATGTAATGATAAGCTTATTGTCACACTCTTCCAAGCTTTTAAACATCATAACAAATTCATGTTCTGTAAAAGAGAAGTGGTATCTTGATTTTATTTTAGTTGTTTTATTTGCTGCAATATCATATCTCTAAATAGAAAATGTTTTCGATTTTATTTTTGAACATTTTGCATAGAATAAGTTTACCTAATATGCTTAATTCTTGTGGTTTCTCTATTTGTCGGTATCTAGGAAAATACTAATGAGGACGTACCCATGCCCACTTACTTCCGCTTCCTTGCCTTACTTGCGTTCAAGATATTTGCAGCAGAGCAGGTTTGATGTGTATCTTCCAACTTCTCTGTAGAGGGTTTTTTCTGTATGAACATATTTGTGGACTTTGTTACTATCAGAGAAGTGGAATCAGAAACAACCTATTTAGTCTAATTTTCAATGTAGGTAGATGTTGCTATCTTGGAGGTTGGATTAGGTGGAAAGTTTGATGCAACAAATCTGGTACGTCTAATTGTAGTCAGTAAGATGTCTATAGATTAAATTCACCTTGAACATGGTTTCCCATTGATATTTTCTATAGAGTTAACATCAAGGATAACCTGATAATGATACCATAACATTTCAGGTTCAGGCACCTATCGTGTGTGGTATAGCTTCCCTTGGGTACGACCACATGGAGATTCTCGGTTAGTGTTCTAATTCTGTGGCTTAGGTAATTTCTTTTAACTAGTTAAGGTGAAGCTGTTGCATAATATAAATCATGAGTAGATATGATTTTTATTTTTCTATTAAAGAGCTAATCTTTTATATTGAGTTGTGATTTGCAATATGCCCACTAGTAGTTGAAAATGAGGAAAAGGTTTTTTTTTTTTAATTATTATTATTATTAATTTTTTTAAATAATCAAAATATCATTAAAAGTGTAAAGCGCCCTCTGCTACACAAGAAGTATATAAGAGAAAACACCTAGTTAGCAGGAGCAAAAAAAATAAAAATTCATGATAACTAATCACCAAAAGAGAAACAAAAGCAGCTGTCCAAAGATACAAAGTATTGAAAAATAAAGACTTAATCTCTTTCAAAGTCCTTTCACGGTCCTCAAACCTTTTGTCGTTCCTTTCCCTCCAAAGGCAAGTGGTTGTCTATATTATGCTTCTTCATTGTTGCACTGTGGTCCCAACTTGTCAGGGTTTCTTTGACATAGCTGGTACTGTCAAAAACTATGAAAATATCCTTTATACCTGAAACATAATTTTTTTGTTGTAAGATTTTTAGTTTTCTTTCAATGACTTGGTCGGAACCATGTGTCTGCATCCATGAGCTGCCACATTTTGTGGGGATAAGATGCTGGGAAGCTTGTCTCTCTGTAAGGCCTTAAGAGCTGTTGAGCTGAACAAGGGCATAGTAAATGCTGGGACATGTTTTGCACCTGAATTTTATTATTAAGCCTTCTAGGTGCTTATGTCAGAATTTAACTAATAATATGCTTGTGTTAGGCTTCCTGATTGTACAAAAATTATTGTAAACATATCTTTGAAGGTGGTGCTTCAAGACTAATTTGCTGTAATACGTCTGAGTGCTTCGTTTTCTTTGCTGGACACTTTAAACAGGAAATACTCTAGGAGAAATTGCTGGGGAGAAGGCTGGCATCTTCAAGGTGTTCTTTAGAGTTTGAAGTCCTTAAAGAATATGCCTATAGAAGTTGCTTCTTATGTTAACGCTTCAGTCACTTCTATCTGTCTTCTTTATACTTGTCTGTCCTTTCTTCTGTTGCAGCATGGGGTTCCAGCCTTTACCGTGCCTCAACCTGATGAAGCAATGCATGTACTTGAAGAGAAGGCTTCCCAGTTGGATGTAAGCTGCACAGTTTTTTCATTAGTTAGTTCTGTTTCCCATACAGTTGGAATGTGCATACAGTGAACTAGCTAGGCTCAAGAGTCAAGACTACAATGGTTGAAGTACTAGTGTAGCCACAGGTCTAACGAAATAGGTGTTTTTTTTCTTATAACATGAAATGAAAAATTTGTTGTCTATTATGCTTCGTTGAGTTTCGTATCATTTGTCAAACAACCAGGTAGAAGTGTTGAAACAAATTTTCTTTTTCTTTTTCTCTTAAAACTTTTCAAACCTAATAAAGTAATGACATTTTTTAAAAGGTTAACGTCTTCATCGGTACTCTTGGTTGTTCATGTTAAGGATATAATAGTCAACTCACATCACATACCAGCAGCCGCATCTACTATCTCAAGCTCACTCATGGACAGCACACAAACCCTAGCAGCCGCCACACAAACCCTAGATCAATCAGCCGTGAATCAAGGCAAACTTCCCCAACAATCACACACTCGGATACTCTCTCCATATAAAACCTACAGCTAGCATTATTCTCTCGCAACTTTCCTCTTGTACCTCAACGGCTATATTGCCATATTTACCTTCCTAGAATAGAATAATTCTTACCTTATGTAATCTATGACAGTGTACACGGCATATTATACTCTTGTAAATCCTTATAAATACATATCAATGCTAAACCCTAAGCATCAAGTGCTTAAGGCCTTTTACCCTAGTTTTGTATTAAGTTTACACGGTATCAGAGCCTACCAACAGCCAACGCTCATCCATGGCCACTGTCACTCCTCCTACCGCCGCCTCTACTACATCAGATCTCAGTCCCAATGTCACCCAACTTGGAAGCATAAAATTGGAAGGTCCTAACTATCTCGGATGGGTTGCTCAATTTCAACCTATCTTGTGTGGTTATGACCTCCAAGGCCTACTGGATGGATCAGACCCATGCCCTCCTAAACTCATTGCCAATGCAGCTGGTAATGGTGAAATTCCGAATCCAGCCTATGTTTCATGGCTGCGAAGAGATCAGCAATTGCTGAATCTTATTATCTGCTCTCTTGCTCCCTCATTGGTGCCTTCGATGTACGGTTTAAAAACATCTTAGCTTGCCTGGAGCAGTTTGGCAACACGGTTTGCAGCACAATCAAAGTCTAGAATTTCCCATCTCAAGCGACAGTTACAACGCTTGCAGCAAGGGAACAAAACTTGCACTGAATACCTCAGCCAAGCCAAAACTTGGGCTGATGAACTCTCAGCCGTGGGAAAACCTGTTGAAGATGATGATCTCATCTCCTATGCTATTAATGGTATTAATCCTATCTACAACTCTTTTGTTACTGCTTTTACTTTGCGTGACCGTGAAACCACCTTTCATGACTTCCAATCTGAATTGTTGAGCCATGAAATTCTCCTTCAAAATCAGCAGCAAACCCTTAACCCTGAAGTAGGATCCTTTGCCCTTCATATCAACCGTTTTAGACCACCTCATCAACCCAACAACAACAATTTCCATAGTCCTACCAACTTTTGTCACAGCCCTAACAACTTCAGGAAACCAAAACCCTTCCCATGTCCCCCTGGTCAATTCCGCCAGTCAGCCCCTCATAATTCCTACTCCCCAAGACATCAAACTCCACCCTCACCAAATACTTCCTTTGGCACTCACCCCACCAATGGTGCTGCTCAGCCCCCGCGTCAATACTCTCCTTGCCAAATCTGTGGCAAAACCAGTCACCGTGCCCTAGACTGTTATCATCGCATGGACTACGCCTACCAAGGCCGCCACCCACCAATGCAACTTGCTGCCATGACTGCTTAGACCAATGAAGAATTCACTCATAAAAAATGGCTTGCTGACTCCGGTGCCAACACATGTCACAGCCGACTCATCTCTCCTCACCGAATCTCAACCGTTTGATGGCTCAGACACTGTTGGCGTCGGTAATGGCACAGGTTTGCTTATTCACAACACCGGTTCTTCCATTGTTCAATCCCCTCATTCTGCATCCTCTAAACTTCTCTCACAAATTTTACATTGCCCGGATGCTTCTGCAAACTTACTTTCTATTAATAAATTCTGTAAAGACAACAAATGTTGGTTTGCTCTAACTGATATTGATTTTACTGTGAAGGACAATCTGACAGGGAAAATTCTGCTCCACGGACCCAGTGAAAATGGGTTGTACCCCATCCGGTTACATTCTCACTCCTTGAATAAGACACCCGGTTCACTGCTCTCCTTGGTGTCAAAACCACTGACATGGTTTGGCATCAGCGACTGGGACACCCTTCTATCTCTATTTTACAGCATCTATTTCGTCATCAACACCTTCCCCTTCTTGGTTCAGTCAATCAGTCCACTGTGTGTGAATGCTGTCAACTTGGCAAGTCCAAACAACTTCCGTTTTCAGAGTCCATTAGAAGTTCCTCGAGTCCTTTAGAAGTAATCCACTCCAATGTATGGACCTCTCCGGTTCCATCACTGAGTGGATGCAAATTTTATGTTTTGTTTATTGATGAATACAACCGGTTTACTTGGTTGTACCCTATTATGAATAAAAGTGAAGTTTTTCAGTGCTTTATTAAGTTTAAATTACTTGTTGAAAATCTATTCTCCACTACTATTAAATACTTTCAAACTGATAATGGTGGAGAATACACCTCCACCACCTTCAAACAATTTTTGAACCAAAATGGCATTTTTTACCGACTTACATGCCCACACACCTCTCAGCAAAATGGTATTGCTGAGAGAAAACATAGACACATAGTTGAAACCGGCTTGACCCTCCTTGCTCAATCCGGTTTACCCCCTAAATACTGGGTAGACTCCTTCCTTACCTCCATTTTTCTTATCAATCGCCTGCCCTCACCAGTCACAAACAACACTTCCCCTTTCTTCAAACTTTTCAAGAAAGAACCTGACTACACACTGCTCCGTGCCTTTGGTTGCCTTTGTTACCCCCTTCTTCGTCCCTATGCTGCTCATAAGCTCTCCTTCCGAAGTAAGCCCTGCATATTTATTGGCTATGGTGCCAACCAACGTGGCTACCGATGTCTTGATCCTCACTCTCACAAAATATACCTTTCCCGCAATGTTGTCTTCGATGAAACCAAATTTCCAACCAAAACACCATCTCTCTCCCAAGGATCCTGTAAAATCACTACAGCCCCCAATACTCCCGTCTTCTTCCAACCTGCCACTCTTCTCCCTCTACCCTCTCCCAAACTTTCGTCCCTTATCTCCTCCTCTCCAAATTCCTCCTCATCCCCACTCATTTCCATCTCTCTCCCTCATCCTACATCCTCACCTCCTGACCCTACCAACTCCACTTCCACTCCACTACCTCCCTCTGCCTCTCCATCCCCAGTACCCACTGTATCCCCTACATCTCTGCCGATACCTTCTTCCCCCACCCCTGCCCCTCTCCCCTCCCCTACCTTTCCTCCTCCCCTCCCTACCCACCTAGTAGCCCCTAGCAACCGTCCTATCACACAATCCCAAACCAGGTCCTCCAAACCTAGAACTTATCCTAACTTCACCACCTTTCATGCTATCAAACATCCCCTAGTCACCTATAACTCTGTAGTTACTCCACTTGAACCTTCCACATACCGTCAGGCTGCATCCCAACCCGAATGGGTTGCTGCCATGACTGCTGAATTCCAAGCACTACTCTCCAACAACACTTGGTCTCTTTGTCCCCGCCCTTCCCACCAACATGTTGTCCGTAACAAATGGGTCTACAAGCTCAAACAGAAACCAGATGGCAGCATTGACCGTTACAAAGCCCGTCTAGTCGCCAAAGGCTTTGATCAACTCTCTGGAATTGACTACCATGACACCTTTAGCCCAGTCATTAAACCTCCCACCATTCGGTTGCTCATTGCCTTAGCCATTCAGTTTGATTGGAACATCAAACAATTGGATGTCTCCAATGCTTTCCTTCACGGTTTCCTTGATGAAGATGTTTATATGGAACATCCTCAAGGGTTTTTAGACCCTCAGTTCCCCACTTATGTATGCAAATTGCATAAAGCTCTCTATGGGCTCAAACAAGCTCCCCGGGCTTGGTTCACCTGGCTCTCTACTTCTCTATTAAAACTTGGATTTTCAAGTTCTCAAGTTGATCCTTCTCCTTTTACTTTTCACACTAACGGATCTCACATCTTTCTCTTAGTGTATGTCGATGACATTATTGTCACAGGTAACAATGATGCCTCCATGCAATCGGTTATTGGCAAACTCCAACTTGACTTTGCCATGAAGGACTTTGGCTCCCTTTCCTACTTCCTTGGCATTCAAACCACCCGGGACTCTACTGGCATACACCTCCGGCAATCCAAATACTTCAGGATCTTCTCAACCGTGCTGGCATGATTGACTCCAAGCCATACCACAAAGGCACCCTCGATTTTGGCCTTCATTATACCAAAGGCTCCTTCACCCTCCACGGCTTCTGTGACTTCGATTGGGCCGGCAACCCTGATGATCGCCGCTCCACCACTGGATATGGTATCTTTTTCAGTTCCAACCTCATCTCCTGGTCAGCTAAGAAACAAACTGTCGTCTCCAGATCCAGCACTGAAGCCGAGTATTGTGCCATGGCTATCACTACTGCTGACCTCTACTGGCTCCGCATGCTCTTCAAAGAATTACAGCTTCCCTTGCCCTCTCCTCCTACAATTTGGTGTGATAACTCTGGCGCTCTTGCCATTGCCTCCAATCCGGTCTCTCATGCCCGCACCAAGCACATCGAAGTTGACGTCCACTTTATCTGGGAAAAGGTTCTCAACAAAGATATTCAGCTCTGCTACCTCTCCACCATCGACCAACTTGCCGACATCTTCACCAAAGGCCTCCTCGCCGATCGCTTCTCCTTCTTGCGTGACAAACTTCCAGTCGTCCCTCCCCTCAGTTTGCGGGGGGTATTAAGGATATAATAGTCAACTCACATCACATACCAGCAGCCGCATCTACTATCTCAAGCTCACTCATGGACAGCACACAAACCCTAGCAGCCGCCACACAAACCCTAGATCAATCAGCCGTGAATCAAGGCAAACTTCGCCAACAATCACACACTCGGATACTCTCTCCATATAAAACCTACAGCTAGCATTATTCTCTCGCAACTTTCCTCTTGTACCTCAACGGCTATATTGCCATATTTACCTTCCTAGAATAGAATAATTCTTACCTTATGTAATCTATGACAGTGTACACGGCATATTATACTCTTGTAAATCCTTATAAATACAGATCAATACTAAACCCTAAGCATCAAGTGCTTAAGGCCTTTTACCCTAGTTTTGTATTATGTTTACAGTTCAATCCTGGCTTATATTGCATTATGTTGAAGTCCTAATATTCATGAGGTGGATTTGTTTTGGAATGTCAAAAATTGCTAACTGTAAACAGGATTAGAACTTGAAGCCTGTCTATTAGCGAGAAAAAACCCTTCCATCTTCCTACTTTTCAGTTTTCTGACCTTTATTTTAGAGCATCTTCAATGTGCATAAGATTCTTTACAAGGTGAGGAAGTGCATTTTACCCTTTTAAATCTAGCTGTCTTGGTTGCCCTAATAAATCAGGTTAACCTGTATTAAGAAAACTTGGGAAAATATAAAAGGTGGCATCCTCTAATGAACTGAGAAAATCGTGCTGTGTACAGGTACATCTTCAAGTGGCACCACCATTAGTTGCTGACTTACTGAATGGTCTGAAACTTGGGCTTGAAGGTGAGCATCAATATCTAAATGCTGGTCTCGCTGTTGCACTATGCTCCACTTGGCTTCAGAGAACTGGCCATCTTGAATTCAACTACCTGGAACGAACTGTAAGTTCTATACGTGAGAGATCTCATCTTCATGCCACGATTTGTCATGTCTATATACTTAATTTAGAATCTTCATGGAGCAGAGCTCCTTGCCAGAGCAGTTCATCAAAGGTCTAACAGCAGCCAGTTTCCAAGGGCGGGCTCAGATTGTCCCTGATCAACGTGTTGACATTGAGAGCCCAGGAGATCTGGTGTTCTACTTGGATGGAGCTCATAGTCCCGAAAGCATGGAAGTATGTGCAGGGTGGTTTTCTCTTGCCATTAAAGAGGACAGCCAGCAACAGAACTTGAATTATCAGCCACAGGATAATTCTGGATCCTCTCATGAATTTATACAGAGGAACCCGGGTGAAATATCCAGGAAGAACTCTACACAGGTATAGCACAGAACTTTTGAACCCAGATAAGTCCGTATTATTTGGGTGTTCCCTGGAAAAAAACAAAAGTAGAAAAGAAAAATTGGGTTGAGGTAGAAGGCCAGCTAGCAGTTTGCACCTAATCTAATGCTACAACCCAAGTTATGCAATCCAAGAAATTCATATAAAACAAAGCATATTACCACAAAAGTAAGAAAGACTAGTATAAGGTGTTGTCTCCAAGTCTTTTGCTTCATTGGCAAAGAGTAAACCACTTGGATACTGGTCTGGAAAGTATGACGGATAATATACCTATGGTATATTTCCACTGTTTTCAGTCGCCTCACATAATCTTGCTGCTTTGGTCATTCTGTGAAAAGATATTTGTAAATTTGATATTAGAGTATCTTGATAGCCCAATCTGCTACAATGAGGCATGTGAACCATAACCTGTCATGTCAAAATAGACAGATTTGTTCAAAAGCACGCATACCCTGACCAAAATCTAATCATTGTGTCTGTAGTTATGTAACCGTAGAGGCTAGGTCAGATTTTTTTTGCAGCTTTCTGCATTGAAGCACGTGCAGTCAGGCGGGGGATGCATTTAGCATATACAAGACTACCATTACTCTAAATATTGTCAACCTAATTGATGGCAAAAGATCTTCACATCCATGTGATCAATTTTTTTTCCATCAAAGAATTAGAGTAATATCTGATGCCAGTTGGGTTGGAAAATCACCATGAGGAAAACCTTTCCAAGTGTTTAAACACACATTCAGGCCTGAATATTGCTTTTGATGATGTCTTCAAATTTATTGAATGTTCATTTGCTCAAGAACTTCTGAGATAGTAATGATTGTTTTCATACACCAAACTCAGGCAAAAGAAAATAATTGTCAGTGCCAAAATTTAAATTAGAAATTAATGTTGCCTTCAACTCAAAAGCTTTGTAATATATTTGTGTTCACACTCATCTGTGCATTTGCGTTGTTTTTATCTATTTTTGTGTACTTATCTGAGGGCATTATTAATTTTAAAATTGATATTGAAGAACACTTGGATTGCATTTGGTTGCTTGGAACGGTAGCTTTAATTACGGACTTTGAAGTCCCTGATTCCAAATTTACAGTTTATTTTTTTATTTTTAATTTGAAATTAAATTTTATAGAAATCAAATCCACATAAGCAATTCCATGGTAGAATGGAATGTATAATATGCTGAAATTTACTTATCATATTTTGTTCCCTTTTACTCTATACCAAACAAAAAGACCAATATTTTGACCTTTTATACTCTGATGCTTCATTTCATTTTGGGTGGTGAGCTAAAGTTGTTGAAAAATACCTGCAGATACTCTTGTTTAATTGTATGTCAGTGCGAGATCCTCAATTGCTTCTTCCGCACCTGATGAAAACTTGTGCCAATCATGGTGAGTGATCGAGGAAGAACCATCTTTAGGTATAAATCTTTCATAGAACATAATGACCATAATGGAATAGTATGACTTGGACAAAGTCCATGGCATGTATACAAAATTTTCCCTTGTGATCAATAGATAAGATTATGAACAATCCAATTATGCAGAATATTAAATGCTCAAAAACCAAAAATATGGGTTAACACATCTAAAATCTGCCTTTAATCTTGATGGGATTTATCAAGAAATTTTCAATAAAAAGAAGTTAGTTTTGATATTCTTGGAAGTAATGAATTTTCGGTTGAAATTTTAGGTGTACACTTCAAGAAGGCACTATTTGTACCAAATATATCGGTGTATTATAAGGTTGGATCCCATGCTTCACCACCCATTGATTCTCAAGTTGATTTGTCATGGCAATTCAATCTTCAAAGAGTATGGGAAAACCTCATGGAGGGTAACAAAGGTATCGAGTGAATACCTTGTAAATATTTTTCTTATATTGCAGATTTTAGAGCTCCAAAATTTTCAATTAAAGGAACTTTTTTTTTTTTCTTTTTCTGATCAATTAATATTTCACCTTAATTTTTAGTGAACTCACTCATTCTCAGCATGGGCTGAAATCTTCGTACTTGGGTTGCATAATACATAAGTTCTCCAAACCTTACTGCATGTATTTTATATGAGGCAATAACTTCTTTTATCTGTCTTTGATATACATAATATAGACCAGAGTACATTTGAGACAGTTGATTTGCTTAAATTGCTTTGCATTTGACTTAATATAGGTGATGCCAAGAGCGTAGATGATGATTGTGAAGAGGTAAAAGATGCTACAAAACTTAGTGTTAAAAGTTGTGAGAACAGCGCAGTGTTTTCTTCTCTCCCAATAGCTATTAAATGGCTCAGAGACACTGTCCAACAGAATCAATCTACTCGGTTTCAGGTAATGCTTTTTTCTTGTTGGAGAATATTACATGTTTGATATAATGAAACCCATTTGCAAATATCTATTTTCCTCACTGGAACATATAGTCTGGTTCCTCACTATTGTTGCATTTGTGGAGAAGTCATATCGATAACGAGTGGAATGCTTCTTCTTTTTTGCTGGTATAAGCTTGTCACGGAAATGGAATTTTCAGATAGTACTTGCAAAATGGAAAATATATATATGTTTCCTGCCATTTCCATTTGCCTAATTTTAAAAAGTTTGATAGAATTATTGGGAGTTTTTGTGAAATATAAGAACCTCATCTGAATGGGCCATGTATTCAGTGCCCAGTTGAAAACCCTGGTTACACAATTTTAATTATTACCTTGACCCACAACCTGATTAATTTGATCACGATACTTTGATCAATTCACCACACTTGTGCTGAGTAATTGCTAAAACTTGCAAGCCTACATTTCAATGAATTAAACCACTTAATTCTGTTCTGTTTCATCTATAGCCACTTGACCTGGGTATCGTGGGAAATCCACCGAGTTTCCTGCTTGTCTCTGCATCGTTCCTCATGTTCATATAACAACTTCGTTAGACTGGAATTATCTAATCTTACTCCATGTACTTGACCGTCTTTTAATACTGTTTTAACTGATTCATCAGGTCCTTGTGACTGGATCTTTACATCTTGTGGGTGATGTGTTGAAGTTAGTCAAGAAGTGAGTCACGGAACGGCTTGAAGTCCTGTAATTGCATGTTCTTTATACCTGCAAAATGTGCTGGAATTCATTGTTCAAGGCCAGAAGAGTTGGGGTCATCTTAACATTCTAGTGAGCTCTCTCTGATATTAAGTACATGTTAATTTGCGTCTACTGTGTGCCGTTGGAACTGCTAGCTTCCTTGGGCATGAAAGATTAGAGATAAACCTTCTCGGCCAATAAAGTTCTGTAATGCTTTCATTCACATGAGGAATATTTCTTTGGTTGCTAAAGGAAACATCTTTAGTTTTCAAAACAGAAAGTGACTTCAGGGCAATGAACATGCGTTGTTTCAGACCCTCCCGAAAATGAGCTGATTTGGCAGTGCGATAAGTAAATCCAGAAATTGGGTTCATAGAATTTTCAATGTTGTGTTTTTACAGTACAAATTTGTAATATTTTCCAAAAGTGCATTAGTCCCTTTTTCTTTTCTTTTTTTTTATGGGTGGGGGAAGGATTTAGATCCCAAAAAATTGCGTGAAATGCAGTCACTATGTGGCTCATCCAAAATTACCGAGCAAATTGATGGAATTTGTGAACAGAATTGTAGAAGCTCATATTTAAGCCTTGGAAAAGCACATATCCTGTTGTCGAAGGGCATGTTAAAGAGAGAAGGGAAACAAATAAAAAAAAAAAGAAGAAAGAAAGAAATCAGTTTAAGATGCGCTAACAAACAAGCAAGGGGTTGAGCTGCGCGAAAGCCAACCGAATCCACTGCTGCTCCAGTTACCCCTGCTCTAACCACTTCCCATACCTACACTTATACGTTAATGGTTTTGAGAAGAAAAAAAAAAAAAGAAGTTTCTATTTGAAGCCATTAGACATGTCATTGATGTCAACATGCAGGTTAGTTGGAATCTGTAGAAAATGAATTCCCTTGCAGGGGTAAACTGGCATATCAGCCGTGAATTATATAAAAGAAAATGGAAATTCCTGTTATGATCCCTTTTTATGTAATAATAACAATAACGCCCTACTGTTATTGGGAAGCTGCCAATTTCTTTTCCTGACGTCACTTTTCCCAACGTACATGCGCTGTTTGTTAAAATTTTTGTTTTGTATTTTTTTTCTCAAAACAAAAACATTAACAAATACTCAAAAAAACACAAAAACAACTCTTACCTTTATACCAAATTAGAACACTTTATTTTTTATTTATTTATTTAAAAAAAAAAAAAAAAAAAAAAAAAAAACCGATGAGCTAAAAAGTATTGGGCAGAGCAGAAACACGATGAGCAACAAAATAGAACACGCTTGAGTCTGCCAACAAGATCTACTTGCAATTTCTCCGAGCACCAAATCCCAATTTAATGATTTTTAATTTGAGAGACAGGAAAGCAAACCACAGCTCATTACATCTAATTCAAAGCTTCATGCCTTCCACCAAAAAAGAATAAAGACCTTCATGGCAACAACTAAAACAGATTACTAACATTATCACATATTCTCGATGAAAGCCACACAAGTCAAAGCTCTCATTCATTAGCTGAAATATACATCTCTGTACATGTTCCAAAATCCCCTACCTCCAAAAGCGTGCATTTTCTCCCTCTTTTCTTTTGATTTTTTTCACTATTTTTTTTTTTTTCTTTTTTCAGTGAGGTCACACTCTGCTCCACTATTATTGCTGAGAAAAGCAATCCTAGCACCGGTAAGAGAAAAGGCCACTGCCGAAGTGTGAATTATAAAATGAAAAAACCGACGAACCCCCAAATACTCCCAAAAACTAAGGGTAAACAAAAATCACAATAATAAAGCAATCTTCACTAGTGCTTACAGCAATTGCCGGAGCTGCTGGTTTTCTTTCCGCAGCGACTTGATTTCTTTCATTAGCTCAGCTTGGTTTTCCAAAATTGAGCTCATTACACTTGACATTTCCATCTGCTCCATGATTCCAGAAATCAATTCAAGGAAAAAACAAAAGCAAAGGAAAAAATGAAACTGACACCAGGTTTACCTCCTGCATATGAAATTGTCTTAGAATTTCGATATGAAGGTTCCTCATATCTTCATGTATGGATTTCTGAAATGAATCAAGAGTTTCTTCGAGAGTGCGTTGAAAAAGCTGAAGCGTGAAAGAGGATCCCTGCTGTGCATCTGGTTGCAGGGCCTTCTGGGGCTGTGAGATTCCTCCCTGTAACATGAAACGCAAATCAATTAACCGCCATAATCTAATAAAAAGCAGAACAAAACTAGCTTTGTACATGTCTGTGACGTTTGTCATCATAGATTCCGTCACCATTTAGCGCTTTGAATGACAGCACACAATCAAAACCACCCATATCAACTGAGGCCTACAGGTCACTTGTGCTATAGCCAATGCACAATGGTGAAGGTATCTAAGACAGCAAAGAATAAATATGTTCAATCAATGCTTGCACTCTTCTATTAAAGCGAACACCTGGCTATTCACATGCAAGCATAGAAAAAAAAAATTATCTAATGCAACCAATCTTCATACATTCACTGTCGGAAGAATTCCTGATTCCGTGGCAACCATCGTATCAGATTTTGCCAACAAGCTATTCAAAAGTTCTTCCCTGGTTTCAGCTCCTGTTTTCTTCAATTTTGGCGAGCCTCCAGAAAGCGATGTCCCATCGCTAAAGGACGATGCAGTGCTTATTCTCTCTGCATAAGTAGAATATCTTCGAGGCAGGGTCAAAGATGCTGGCCCTAGGGAATCAAGGTTAGCCTGTCCAGTGATGCCTTTGTTACCAAGAGACGGAGACATGGAACTA
Source organism: Alnus rubra (assembly GCA_028654335.1). Lineage (NCBI taxonomy): Eukaryota > Viridiplantae > Streptophyta > Magnoliopsida > Fagales > Betulaceae > Alnus > Alnus rubra. The sequence goes on along the minus strand of JAJPGS010001224.1, from coordinate 1,695,546 downwards.
GAGGATAAGTGTTCTGGAACTCCCAATGAGGTTTCCTGATTTGAAGAGACATCTCTGGTGCGTAAATTTGCAAAACTGAAATTTGAATTTGCCAAGGAGCTAATACTCGTCTGACTTAATGACAAGGACAGATCTTGTAATCCACTAAACATTGACCCTGATGACTGACCAGCAGGAGCCAACATTCCCAAACGAGATGTCAATGTCCCTTGCTGAAGTAGGTGAGCATATTTATCAGGCAATTTCTCGCCACCCCAAGCTTCAGGAGGAGTGATAGAGAGGTCTTCGCTTTTCAAAGATGGTGTAGGAGTTGAACCCAACGGTGTAAAGGAAGATTGGGTGTCATCCTGCACAAAGTGGTAAAGCAAAATCACCATTAAAAACATTCAATTTACAGAAGGTCATATAGGATTTGCAAAAACCAAGTTTATTGGGCAACCAAACTCAACAAAACAGTACATGTCAGACCTTGGAAATAACTAAAAGAACCAAATCACTACTACAGGTGCAACTACACTCCATAAATGGCCTATATATTTACAATCAATGAATCAATTTACAGTGTTCAACATTTATGCAATGGGATTATTGTCCAAAATCAAAGTCAAAGGAATTTCAATTGTTCACTTGAAAGCAAGATAGAAGAAACCAAACCAGTTAACAAGAAGGTTTACTTAAAATTGGCATATTAAACTTTAAAGCTCTGAATGGCATTTAGGGCATTACAGATTAAGGCACTAGAGCAAGTGATCTTACTGAAGTTAATTCATTAATGGTCAAACTATAAAACATTTTTCAACTACTTTTTACTTCCTACAAGTTTGTAATGATAACTGCTTATGAATTAAACAGCATAAAATTAAAGGATATGAGCATCTAGGTCAGGATGCATACTTAAAACTCTGCATAGAAATTCAAAAGTCCAATATTTCATGCAATGAACATTCATCCAAGGAACTAAAGCCTAAGGGAGTATTAGACCTGTTTAGAAGTTGAGCTGGATTTCCAATCGAATATTGGATGATCGTTGCCACTACCCTCTGGAATGGGGAATCTCCTACTGGATGGAGGAAACAACAGTGACGAAGGCTTCCTGTCTACAAGTAGATGATCCTTCTTGGTTCCTTCACGGTCATCCCACAACTTGTCAAGTGAGGGCGTTATTGGCTGAACATCCACAAGAGGGGAAAACACCTCCATATCATCCTTGAAGTTATAATTTGAATGAGGAGCATGTAACCTCGACAATGTTCCACCTGGCCACAAAAGGCTTCGATGTGGTGTTTCCTCCCCAGTAGATGCAAATCCAGAGCCAGTTGCTGTGAGTGAAGTCCGAGAACTGGATACTGCTGTAGACAGAGAAAGGCTGGATGAAGTCACAGAAGGAAGTGGGTCAGGCATAAGGATTGAATCTTCAACAGCATCTCCTATAAGAGCAGTCTCAGCAGTGCAGCTACTTTCGTTTACAATAACAGGTTTTGACCTCTGCCAGCATAAACTTGTAACAGCCTGATGAATACTTTGAATGATTAGTATAAACAAAGACTAAGAACATTAAGATCTTAAAAGTACCTTAAAAATAAAACATTGTCTTTAATGCAAACCATTCAAAGGGAAAACACCCTTTTTCTTGGTAGTCAGAGGCAAAACAATATGATTGCATAGAAAATGTGTTCTTATTACAAACCCTCATAGTTTTACCTAATTTTTTTTTTATAAGTAATTCAATCTAATTAGAAACTGTAGAAGGGTGCAACTCTAATACACATGAAGTATACAAAGAGACCCTTATTAGGGAGAAAAAGAAGAACAAAAGTCCAAAAATTCAGAAAAACTAGAAAAATGCGTACTATTGTATGCCGCTACCCATGTATAAAGGGATTTGAACATAGCGTTCTTTTGCTCTCATAGTTTTACCTTATGTTAACATCCAATGAGTTAACATTGAATTAAAAACATTAGAACCTCCATCTAATTCCATCCACTATCATGGGCAAAGTCTTCTAACAACAGAACCATAAACTGAATCATCCTAAGCAACTTGCATTGAAACATTGTTATTAAGCAAAACAAATTACCTACATGCACAGAGCTTTAGGGATCATCTATGAATGTGTAGACACATATAGGAGTAAAGCACCAGCACGGTCAAAAAGAGCAAGAATCTAACATATCATTCTTTAAAATCAGAACACAACAACTAAATTAAATCTACCCTTAAATCTCAGTTTCAATCTTTTGATTATAAAAAATTACCAGTTTTATTCGTAAAAATTACAAACATAATATTGGTGTAATATCTTGAAATGTTACGTATATGAATCATGCCTCCGCTTCTCTCCCATTGATAACACACATCTCACCTCATACTGCACACATGCCACATACCACATCTTAGACCTAGCATTAGGAAAGAAGACAAAAAAACAAACATTTACAGACAATATATAAACTTCTAATCTTATAGTTAGGAAAGAAGAATTTAAGTACACAGAGTCAACGTTCCTTGAGAGCATAAAGCAGCAAAACATGCTTATATAGAGAGGAAATCTACCTCTGAACCACCATAAGCATGAAGAACGACAAAAGGCTGTGGTTTTCCACGAACATCATAGAACACCACCCGACCATTACTTGTTCCAGCTGCAAGAGTCCAACCATCGTCTCTAAATGCCAATGATGAGAAAGGTGCCTCATAAGGAATGCAAGATGAGGGTCTTCTAGACCCTGAGTCATAAGTGTATAACTTTTTATCCAGACCAACACTAGCAATTATCTGTCATGAGGAAAAAATTTGGAAGGCCAGAATGCTTAACTATATATTCAGATATTCTGACCCTAAAATAATCTCCACAATTTCATAGCATACAACAGAATTGCATTCATATCTATATAAAGCATAACAGGGCCATAAAAATGAGACCTTGTCATTGGATGGTGAGATGCTAACACCAGCAGTTGGTGCTGAGTGCTGCTTCAACCAAGAAACCTGCAAAAGATTTTTTTTTTTTTTTAGAAAAAAAAAACAACAAAAACAAAACAAAACATAAGTGTATAATTAATTCCTAAAGCATCAGTTGCAGACCTAAATATAAATCATAAAACTAATGGAATGAACAAAAAAAAATGTTTTTTTTTTTAAATAACTAGGTAACACGAGGGTTTTTTGCTTTTTTTTTTTGGATAAGTGGGTAACACAAGAAGTTGGTAATACAATTCAACCAACTTAATGAACATGCCTAGATTTAATATGGTTCCAGTTGGTAAATTAGAAAGTCAGTCCAAGAATATGGGTCCAACATTCTACTAGTATTGTGTTTGGGGAAGATCATGCTCTGCTGGAAGAAAAGTAAAGGCCATAACAAATGATTACAAAATGTAATTTCTCTGTATTTTAGAAGTTGCTTTGCAATATTTGGCAGCAAACCATAATCCCCATTCATACAAAAAACACATACACTAGGCAACACACACACAAGTACAACAGGCATTTTACAGCACAAAACTCAAGATTGACTCCCAAATCAAACCAGCCTAACCACAACTTCGATGGATATGAAAATTTGAAGCATACAACTTATTCAGTGGCACTGGGCCTTTATTATTTTGAACATGACTCAGTATTCATTTTATGAGAGAACATACTGCAAACCTTTGGATTGCGACCTGTTGTATCCCATAAATGTACGGTCCCATCATCACCAGCTGTCACCAAAATGTGTCGACTAATCCGGGAATAATCAAGCACTCTCAATACCTGATCTTACAATCCCAAAGACAGAGAATCAGCTTGAAAACCAGAACTTGATACCATAAACACCACAACAACAGCATCAATATGCAACAAACTGAACAACCTGTTCATTGGGATCCTTGAGTTCAGCAGCCCTGGCACCAGATGCAAGGTTGTGAAGTATGAGATCCCCACTAACACTGATGGAAGCCAAGTGTTCATCCTTGCAGTTGTACATTGCACCCGTTATTGTATTGGTATGGCCTCTCAACCATTTAATACATCGCTTCCTTTGTAAATCCCATATTCTTACAACATGACCACTTCCACCAGAACATATGTATCTGGATACCTTATTGCTGAAGCTGATAGCCATTATAGACTCCTGTAAAAATAAAAGGAAAAAAAAAAAATCAACCACAACAAAAAAACTAACCCAAGTTCTCATGAGTAAACATAATTAAGATACAAATGAAGAGATCAAGGACTCACCACAATGAATGGTCCTTGAATGGGGACACACAAGAATTTGGTACCCTACATTCTCCCCATCAGGTGTTCTGTTATTTGGGTGATACCTCATGCTATCTTGTAGGCCTTAGAAGGTTGGATAATTGATGATAGAAAGTATATACAGCATTATTACACAGACAAAGGCTACCCATGTTTAATTTGATGCCCTAGAAAGCAAGAAGCAAAAAAATTTCAACAGGGTGGAGGTCCCTCCCCTCATGCAAAACGTAAATCTTTGGTAATTGAATACAGGGTTGCTGGAGATTCTGTAAATTCCTTTTGTTTCATTTCCTAGATGAAATTCCAGAAGTTGTGTTGAGGATTTCAACTCTCAGCTTCTGGACCTTGTACACACACACACACACATGGGAGAGCAATATATATTCTTAATTGCGCTGCTCTAAGCGACCTTATTGCTTAACAGAAACTTGGGCCTTTAATAACCACCAATGCGGAGCATGGTTTCCCATCACTCCAGAACATTTACTGAAAACTATTCTTCAATTTGTATGTCAGGATGTCAGAGCTCAGTTCCTTACCTCACTTCAGAAATTTTAGTCCACTGACAATTGAACAGCTATCACATCATACTATGCATACACATATCCATTCACACATGTGCTTGTTTTTAATACTGGTGCTATAAACCCTAAGCACAAATTAAATTGAACAACCCCACACTTGGTAAACTATAAGAGCTCCTAAATTCTTAAAGAGCATTCAAATGTATACATCTACTTGACCAGACAACTAAATTACCTCAATGTTGTCTCCACTGTCGGTACCAGCCACGGGAATAGTCCCCATGCTCTGCCCATTCCTACGCCACAATGAGATCTTCTTATCGTCTCCAGCACTGGCCACAACCAAATCTGCAACAATCACATTCCCAGTTGGATCAAGTGAAAACTCCCCGTTCTGTTGCGGAGAAGTTGCAAAAAGTCACGTAATAATTCATTCAATTAGGTCTTAATTGTCTCCATTGCTTAGGAACCTAAAACCAAGTACCCCTTCCAACGAAATACAAAAAAAAAAAAAAAAAAAAAACGCAAATGATCAAAATCAATAATCAGTTCCATATGCTTAGCTACCAAACCAACCCTAACCAACGAAGTATAACCTCACTACATGCTTAATTGAGTTGATTTTTCGTTTTTAAAGGAGAAAAATGATCAAACTCAATACATTCATTTTCTCAACCACCAAACAAACCTAATAATGAAAATTCCAGGAAATGCAATTTCAAGAAAATAAAATAGGAAAACAACCAAAATTCAAGCTCTTAAACTCAAAAACCAGAAAAGTAACAAATTTAGAGAGAGAGAGAGAGAGAGAGAGAGAGAGTAACTGGTATGGTTCCACTTGACAGAATTGACGAGGCAACCAGGAGACGGAGTGTAGCTTAAAGTGCAGGGATCGCCGGCCTTCACCGACACATCGAAGAGCTTAACGGAGTCTCCTCCGCTCGTCGCCAGTAACGCCATTGATGGATCCGTTAAATTCATCGTCGCTTTCTTTTCCCTTCGTTCTTGCAAACTTCACTATATAGAAAGAAAGAAAAAAAAAGTTAAGGGCACCACCTAACTCGGATTTTCCCGGAAAACTAAATTCAGCGATGAATCAGCACATTTTATTTCGACGACGAGAATTCAAGGGAAAGTCAGATCGTTTTCAACATTTTTGGATTTGGTTTTTCCTGGGAAACCCTACACGCTAGAGGAGCGAAAGGGGTTGGGCCGTTGAGGGCGAAAATTTAAAATGCAAGAGAGGTAAATAAGTGAGCGCCTTTCTGACAACGAGCCCAGATCCCTTTTATTTTTTATTTTTTATTTTTTAACGAAATAGCGTTTGTAACCATTAAACCGATGTCTAAAAAGGTAGAATGGAACTCACAACTCTTTTGCACAACCCACTCACAATGGTGTGGGGCCCACACACATAGGCTCCACACCATTGTGAGTGGGGGTTGTGAGGGAGTTATAATGGGGTTGTAGTTTTATCATTTTCCAATGGAAAGAGACATTTTATAATTAAAATTAGATTTCACAAATCTTATATATTATTACAGTGTGAATATTTTGCTGCGTAACGGCCTATGTTATGTAAAAAATTTAAATAATATGGAACTACGTATATGGTTAAATACAATAAAATAAAATTTTAATTATAAAATATTTTATTTCAATTTTAAGCGAAATGGAGAGAATTCTGAACCATTCTTAGAGTATATGATTCTCATATGCATTTTCAATTGAGTATGTAAATTTCACTTACTTTTTTTAAAATTTAAAAATTACATACTCTATTGAAATGAACATGAGAATCACAATTCTCTAAAAATATCTCAGTTTAATTCCGCTGCAAAGATTAAAATTATCTTTTGTTTCCTAATACTTTTGTTTGTCAAGAGTTTGCTCATTGCTGCATTCAAATGCAACAAAAATTTACTCTCTACAAAAAAGTAAAAAGTTTGTTTGGCCTTACGGATTTGCCTTTGCATTGGATTTTAGAATTGAAATATGGGATTTCATTCCCAAATTTATTATTTCGATCTCAGTATACCACTTGGACTTGATATGATCTTTTCTACTGAATTTTAGAATTAAAAAAAGGTGACATTATTGAAAATATAATCTTTCTGAATTACAACTTGTAGATAGGAGGTTTAAAAAAAAAAAAAAAAAAAAAGTCACCAGTATTGGACTATTGCCTTCTCGAATGGGGAACATTTTGTCAGGGTCTTTTGGCGTCGTTTGATGATCAATATTGTCCTTGTAGGCAAGCTTGTATAGTTAAAAACACCACCCACGATGTTGGGTTATAATATAAAAATATGTTCAAAATACAATTTTGGTTCTTACTTGATTTCAATTTTATCCTATTTATAGTTTTAATATAATCCTTTAAATATTAAAATCTCATGCAAACAATAATAGTTTTTTTAAATATCTTATTTGGTAGTGAAAAGAACAAAAAATAAAATCATATTTTCGCGTACACCAAGGTATTTTTTAACGAATTACGATTTTAAAAATTAAATTGTAATTTTACCAAATACTCAATTGAGGTTTTAAAAATTACATATCCATTCACTACATTTTAAATTTGCTACTTTTTTTTAAATGCGTACGTTTTAAAACCGCCAAAGCAAACGAACACAAGCATTTTTCGTAGACATCATTATAATTCTGTCGTGACATAAAATCGCCTATTAGTCTTACAAAATCAAAACCTAGGAAAAATGTGACATACACATCAAAGATTGTAAATATTTTCTATTTGACTAGCTTTCACGTCCCTCCATATTCTCACGAAGAGCTCCATATATCTGATTTTGTAAGACCATGATGTGATGTGTTAAAGTTCTAAGAAATGTATATAAAATGCATAGCAAGGAAATACAGGTTTCGTATCCCTTTACGCGTCGCACGAATACTTCACACTAAGAATTCTTGCCGCTGCAAAATCCAGTGCTAAGAAGCAAGTTGCAACAGCAGAAAAATTAATCAAATTGCCATAACCTCTAAGCAGCAATAATTATGGATCGCCAGCAAGAAGACCATGAATATCGCATTAAAAAATTATGAAAAAAAAGTAATACAAAGCTACAAATCACATTTTTTAACATAAACAAAACAGCCCAAGTTCATTGAGACAAACAGCTCACAGACATTTCATTGTGAGAAATAGAAATGGCCTTGTTTCTGTTGCGCACAGTGGAAAGCACAAGTATGAATTACCCAACCAAATATATCTACATACTGTGTCACAGGTGAAGTGCTACAGAGAAAGGTAAACGAGCTAAGAGTAATTTGTGCCCTCCACACTACTGGTCCTAAGACCTGACAACAAGGAAAAGATATCTGCATGAGAAAACACAAATAAACAAAGGTGAAGAACAGGTAGGTAACGTCATTGATTGAGATAAAAGACTTTCTGTCATGATGCCAACATAGCACAAGAACATAATAAAGTACAAACATAACATACAAGAGATTCTTGTTGAGAGTGTTGATAAGATGAGATAATTGATGTCATGATAATACACTTCGTAGATCAACACAAGTCTTCCTGCAAATTTCAGCTCATAATGATAGTCTACGAGTTCAAGAATCGTTTTGTTCTAAATACAAATGTTGTGTTTAAATGGGGAACTTTCAACCGAGATTTTACTTGAAATTGTCACTTGAGAATTTCCAATATTGATTCTATTTTTTAGGTTAGCAGGAGAGATTTTTCAAAAAAATATTCCAAATTTTGAATTTGAGATTTTCAAACATGTAAGTTTCGAGTTTAAATTCCTTGGGAAAAATATCATTGTACAAATTTTATCACCATTAACGTTCTTATACCACCCACAATTACTCTTCACAATCGTTATCACCACCATTGTTACCACTGCCACCACTATTAACCACTACTGTGGTACTGCCGGCACTATTACAAACCACTATTATCATCACCCCCCCCCCCCCCTTTTTTCCCCTCCATCTACTACCACCATTGCCACCCACCAACACCATGACACCATACCACTATCATCATCAAATCATTGCTATATATTATCATTACCATTGTTGTTGACGCTCCTTCTTTCTTTCTTTTTAATATAATCATAATCATCCAAACAACAAAAATTTACATTCAAGGGATTGGAGTCCTCATCAATTTAAATCCTGCCATTTCGAAAATTTTAAGAATATTTCAAAATCTTTTTCAACATAAGTTATTTGCTGGAGAGACAGTACAGCATAAACAAAGTACATTATCACCACACCCCTCCTCCAACCACCACCATCATTGCCACCAACCAACACCATGGCACCATACCACTACCATCATTAGGTCATTGCTATCATATTACCATCATTGTTGTTGCTACTATAATGCTCTAATTTCTTTTCTTCCTTTTTTTAATATAATCATCCAAACAAAGAAAATTTAAAATTAATGGGATTGGAGTTCTCATCAATTTAAATCCTGCCATTTCGAAAATTTTAAGAACATTTCAAAATCTTCTTAAACACAACCTAAGTTATTTTCTGGAGAGAGAATACAGCATAAACAAAATACATATATGGTATTTGAGGCAAAAATGAGTCATCTAACTTATCTTGCCCGTCCAAACAACTTCAATTTCAACCAAGAAAGAAGTACATTTGAGCATCTTCAATAATTTAGAGTTAAACTGTGATTAGAATGAAAAACTTTGAAATTGAACAAAAACAACGAAGAAATAAATATTTGATGAAAAATACGTTTTCTCAAAAATCTCTTTATAAGAAATCAAACTGGAAAAGAGCTTCTACCAAATAATATCTATGAGGCCCCAACAAAGATGCATGTTCAATGGTTGTTTCAAACCTTTGAATAGAGCTCAATATAGCACGTAAGTCATAAGATTTAAACTAAACAACTTGATTTAAAAGGAAAAATTACAAAGTTTTTGAACAGCAACCCCCCTCCCAATGTCCCCAACCTTTCTGCAAGAGAAATAACATGATAATGGTACTAAAAAGAACTGACAGCCACACCCACACACCCACATGCTCATATTCCTAATGGTTTGCGCAACCACCAAGACACATATTTATCACAAAATAAGGGAAGGAAGCAGTAAAAATCAGCTGACCTTGGTTAAGACGAAGAGCAGGGATGTAGCTACCATCAAATTTTGTTTGACATCATGAACTTGGCTTTTTTCTCTGCTGGTTTAAGAATCTGGAAAGAGCAGATCAAGTTTTCATCTACACCCATCATTGCACCGGCATTATCAAATTCACCACAATAATTGGGGGCTGAAAATATTGTAACAAGTTTCCTGTCGGCAAAGAATTCATACCCATCCTCCACAACCTATACCAAAGCAATTATTTACACATCCAGATTGAGTAGCATTTGCGAGTAGAACAAGAGATTGAAATTATAAGAAAAATAAATAAAAGAAAAAGCAAATTCAATGACCTGATGGGCACGGCAGACAAGGTCCAAATCATGATGCTCTAAGAATTCTGACACCTTATCAGGGCCAAAGGTATATGAGACTCCTCTATCATTCATTCCCCATCCTTTAACATCTCTACCAGGGTCCGACCAAAGCAAATCACAAAGCAATCCAGTGTCCGGAACAGCAGTTGGACGAGGTAAATTTCTAATTTGATCTAAGTCTGTCAGATCAGGTGAAAGACCACCATGCATGCACAATATTCTGTCATCGACAAGAGCTGCCACAGGAAGGCAATTGAAAGAGTCTGTAAAGGCTTTCCAGAGTCTCACATTGAATCGCCGCTTACATTCATCATAAAATCCATATATCCGATTAATAGAAGCACATTCATGATTTCCTCTTAGAAGAAAGAAGTTCTCTGGATATTTAATCTTATAGGCAAGCAAGAGGCATATTGTTTCTAAACTCTGCTTGCCGCGATCCACATAGTCCCCTAAAAATAAGTAATTAGCACTAGGAGGAAATCCCCCATATTCGAAAAGCCTAAGTAAATCACTGTATTGTCCATGAATGTCACCTGAAAATAGAAAGGACAATTCACACGGTCAGACAATACAAATCCAGGAAATTTTGACAATTACGACACAAAAATGAACAATTACGACTGCCTTTGAGCATGAGATTGACAGAGCAAATGAGCCCTTGGTCCTACTGGAAATTGTTTGTTTGAATTATAGCTCAAAGCCTGCTCTACTCACTCAAAATTAAACTGGGTTGAATTCAGATAAAGGAATCATCTTGCCTTGCCCTGATCCCTCTAATGATGTTAACCAGGACATACCAAGGATTTCTCCCACAAATTGCTTACTCCCTAACCAGTCATGTTACCATTTGCCACGGTTCCATCGGACACTCATTAATCCATTGGCTAAGGTATCAATAGACCACGGATTCTAACAGCATATAAGGCTCTTGCAACCCCTACCCTCAAAAGGTACCAAAAGGTACAAAGGCCCACCTCCATCCAAGTTCCAACATACTTCTTAGAATGTTGGATTAATCAAAGTTGTTCAGCTCATTGAAAGTAGATATCAAACAACTTATGACTATCCTCATCAAGCACGTCGACGAATTGACAAGTAGCTTTAAGAGAAAACATCCGTATGAAACAAAATGTATTCAATTTATTCACATATTCATCCACAATCAAACAGAGCATAACGTAGAATGTCCCTTCATGTTGCAAGCAAGGAAAATCAGTACCAACAAAACACAGTTCCGTTGAAACCCTCATGTTTTGACCAAAAAAAAAATGCTAAGAACCATATCTTTCTTTGTTTAGTAGAATGTCAAACTACTACTCTGCCACTCAATTTTATTTCCTCCTGAAACTCAACAACTAATCTAAAAGAAAACATTGTATATCCATCAACCAACCACATGAAGAAATAAAATACATCAGAAAAATAATAATCACATAAAAACCATCCAATCTTGAAGCTTCCACGAGAAAATTTCACCAAACGAAAAAAGAAAAAAAAAAAAAAAAAAGCAAAAGCAAAAGAAAAGACAAGTAGTGCGCACCGCAAATCTTGATGGGTGCTGCGAGTTCGAGCAGGTTGGGCTGTTGAATAAAGATTTCTCTGGAAGCAACGCAGAGCTGCTTGATCTCCCCCTCCGAGAGCTGGACCTGCTTCCCGGGCCTCGCTGATCGGACCTCCGTCAGCCGTCTGATTATGTCGTCCAGTATCGCAGGGTCCATAACTCCCTGCCCTTGCGTCGCCATTGGATTTAGATCCTCCCCCCTCGACGGCTACGATTTAAATACTAGAAGTTATGGAAACCCGGGGGGGTTGGGATTGCACAAGCTTTCAAGGTCTCTGCTTGAGAGTTTGATGGTCTACTTTTTCGGTGATATAGAATATATTCTGGGGAAAGGAGGGTGAGAAAGGGAAAGAAAATTTATTTATATTCTCATTCGGGTTAGATTTTCTGATTTTGAGAGGGAGAGATGGAGGCGCGTCTAAAGGCTTTGAAGATGGAGATGCAGGGCTGCAACTCCTATGTGGCGGAGGCCTCTAGAGTCTAGAGGGGGAGTACGCTAGCATCCGCAACAGCAAGCAAAGAGTTACTAAACGGTTCATGCCAAAAAAAAAAAAAAAAAAGAGTTACTAAACGGCGCCGTGTCTTGGAGTTTTGAAAATTTCAGCTTTACGACAGCTTTCGATCCGGTCATCCGGGTTAGGTTATTGTTGGATTGATTTCGTAATTACGCATTGATGGGCTGCCTGAGCACTTGGGCGGGGCCCCCAAGAGTTTAGTGGAGCTTTTAGGGATTGAATAGTGCGCACAGAATGTTGCCAATAATTGGGCCTTTAGGCTTTTAACTTTTTAAGAATGAGAAAGTAGATCCTTGCATTTGCATAGCCATTCTTGTTCTTGGATCTGAAAAGAAATTTGAAAAAAATACACCCGTTGGCTTAGGTGCTTTTTTTTCTTTATTCTTTTTTTTTTTAAAACAATATTAATATGGTATATGGGACATGTGGTAATTGTCGATAAGTTTGATGCGGTGGACCAAATTTTTAGACGAAAGTAACAACTGCATTTATAAGATATTCACATGAACCATTTGGGTTACTTTTACCAACTAATATGACTATTTGATAGCGAGGCAAAGCAAATATACTAAAAAGTCTTATTAGTTACTTTGGATTGCCGTTTCATATTACCTGCTCCCTTCCAAGCCTACCCTATTGAGCCTAGGTAATTGCTAAAATAAGAACCGTCGTGTACTTTGGTAATTTTGTGGAGAGCTGATTGGCGAGGGACGGTTTACCGTCCCCTTGCCGGCTTCCCCCCCTTTTGATTAATATAAGCTTTTTTTAATCAAAAAGCAATTCTAATATAACATCAGAATTGCTTTTTGATAATAAAAAATTAAAAAAAAGAAAAGAAAAAAAAAGCATTTATTTATTATAAATGCCAGTTTCCCCCGACAATCAATTTCCAATTTTGTAAGTTTATGATACGAAAAATGTTATTCAGTATTTTCTTGTTTTGTTCTCGTATTTTTTCGTTGACTTGACATTATTAATCTATCATTACATTTTTTTTAATTTAAATTAAGGGGTAATTATCTTTTCCCCCATGAACTACCAAAAAATGCGTGATGCCCCCATGAACTACCAACTCGACCAAAATAGAGCATTCAACTACCAAAGATAACTATTTTCTCCCCTTCCGTCAGTCACACGCCGTTTTACTCTCATTTTCTTCCTCTTTTCCCCCTATGAACTACCACCATCTTCCTCTTTTCCCCTCATGAACTACCATCATCTTCCAACATGCCCCCATATAAAACGGCACATGACCTGTTGACCGTTTGTTTTAACCCCTTTGACTGACGGAATAGGGGAAAATGGTTGTCTTTGGTAGTTGAATGCTCTATTTTGGTCGAGTTAGTAGTTCATGGGGGCATTGCACATTTTTTTGTAGTTCATGGGGAAAAAAGTAATTAGCCTTAAATTAATTTAAATTTAGATTGATAATGTCACATTAACAAAAAAACAAAAAAATGAGAGAATGACCAAAAAAACAAAAAAAAAAAAAACGAAAGAGCATTTCTATTGTGATAATAAAGTGGCAACAATATGCTCTAGTTCGTCTCACCAATGTTGATATATACATGGATATTTATGAATGGTAAAAAATCTGTATGAATTCACCTGGGAGCATTGCTTTTTATTTATTTATTTTTTATTTATTCAAGACTCTTACGTAGTTAAACACGATTTCTTTGGCATACAATTATTCAACTAACAGGCTGGTAAGCCCTTCAATCAATTCATTAATGACCGCATATCACTCTTTTGAGTCTTGAGGAGGTTCCAAGCCACCGAGGTGAAGCATTTGTCTCGGGCTGCCTATGAATGGAGCTATTTAGAGAATTAGTAGCAGTTACCTTATATTGGTTCCCTTCCCTATATTTAGGAAAAATTTCATGAAAAACATAAAAAAACCTCCCACAGCAGATGCTCTATATTTAGATGAGGGGGTTGGGAATGAATAGTGATTCTCAATGTATACTTGTCTACTATTCATTCCCTATGTATTATTTTAATATAAAATAAGTATAATTAATTGATATAGGGAAGAGAGAAAAAGTAGGAAAGAAAGAAAAAGAATAAAATAAGAGTAAAAAAATAATATTTAATTGATATAGGGAAAGGTAAGGGAATCTATTGTGGGATATTTTTTTATAGGGAAGCAAAAAGTAGTTTTGTTTCCTAAACATAGGAAAAATGGTTGGGAATCTGCTGCTAGTGCTCTTAATATGCAAATCTCACGATTCACGAACTAGTATTATCAAGACTTCTCGCCGCAATTCGTAATTACGCGTTGGAATTGAGTTGTATTAAAATATAAGTATAAAATATATAATTTAATTTTAATTTGATTTATTTAATTGAATAGGTTAGTTATCTCAACGTAACCGTTAATTTCATGTTGAATTTATGCATTGTGTCAAAAAATTGTTATCCCTCATGTCGTGTATCGGGTTCGAGTCATGTCGAAACATGAATATAATACTATATAGGTCAAATTTGTTAAATTACCCTTTATCCCAAAAACTTAAACTAATAAGAAATGATGAATTTAATCATTTAATTTATATTCCAACACCTCTCTCATGTGTGGCTTTAAACTCTATCTTTTAATGGGTAAGGCCCATCACGTATAATATTTAATTGAAATTTGATATAAACTATAGATTAAGATTCGAACTTAATACCTCTGGCTCTAATATCATGTTAATTCATTGTTTATCTTAAAAACTTTAGTTAATAGGAAAAAATAAATTTATTCATTTAATCAATAGTTTAACATTTTTCCTCACGTGTGGGCTCAAATTCATTTTTAATAATTAAAGTATTAATTAAATTATTAAATTTATCTCTTCCTATTAGCTTAAACTTTTGGATTAAGTGATGATTTAACATGGTATCAGAGCAAAGCTCTTGAGTTTAAACTCTGCCTATTTCATTTACCTATAATTTTAATTAAATATTCTACGTGTTGTGTTTCACCTATTAAAATGAAGTTTGAACCCATACATGAGAGTAAGTATTAAAATATTGATTAAATGATTAAATTAAATTTACTCTTTCCTATCAGCTTAAGCTTTTAGAATAAGTAATTATTTAATAAAACTTAACACGACCCATTTAATTAAACAAGTTAAACTCATCAATCCTTACCCGTTAATTTTGTGTTGGATTTATATCGAATTTGTAGATTATATTAAAAATTGTATTTATAATTATAAATACTCCATTCAGACCTGTATTTATCTAATGCTCCCTCTAAAAAAAATAAAAAAAAATAAGGGTAAGAATTGACATTATTTATTGCAATTAAATTACCAGATGGAATAATTTAAAGAGCCCAGTCACTTGTCTTTAATTGGAAAAGCTCCCATAGCATGAATAGCTTAATTATTAATAGAGGAAGGTATCTTCAAGGTGCTCTCTTACACGTGGCGTGAGTCAGAGGGTATTGCCTTTTACTCACTTCTTCATCGCCGCCTTCCCCAAAAAGAAGCTGGAAATCCGAAGCTGAGAATAAATTAACTTGTCCCTGACACTTTCTTAGCTAGCAGAGAAAAGTTTCAAGGTTGGCAGCTACCAAATGGCCAAATGGGTATGGACGGATGACATGACTCCCTGGATTGTATATGCCTAAACGCAGATTTTCCTATGCGATATGGTTCGTTTATAACATGTCATTCAAATGTTCATTGAATTTAGTAAGAATCCATTATGGAATAACACGTGTGGATTTAGCATGGACGCTGTCCAGTTTAGTCTTAACCCTGTTTGGATGGAAAATATTTTTGAGTAATGTTTGTTGCACAACTCTAACAATCTTTTTTTAAGATCAACTATTTAATATTTAAGGCCCACATGTAGAAAAACAAATTCAATGGTTAATCATAAAAAAAAAATTAAAAAAAAAATAGTTAAAGTTATGTAAGAGTTGTGCAACAATTATTACTCTAAACCTTTATGCCTTCCAGCTCGTTAACATCAGCAAAAATTTGTGGCATACATAACGTGAAGGGACACATAAAAGTGAGTCTCATAAGGAAGTAGCAAGGAGCATTACTACATGCATCATCTATGATGTGCATGTAAAGTGGGTAATGTGATATTTAGATGTCACATAACCCACTTTATTTGATGAAACGTGATAGACAACTCTGGCTCTGATTCTTAGCGCCATATTATTTGTTCTGATAACTTAAATATAAGAATGTTTTTTCATCGGCAAGTCTCTAATTGTCCCTACTCATTTAGCAGGTATATATATGTTAACTAAACTTGACTTTACGATCAACTGCATCATCAAAACCGACCATTATATTAACTAATTAATCAGCCACGACTTTGCTTCCCTATCAAAATAACTCAAGGAAGCAGGAAATTGAAATTTTCTTTCCTGAAGAATCAAATGGATTAGAAATGGAATAGGGCTAACTCCCAAGAAAGGTCGACCAGACCTTTGGCAATAAAGTATTGAGACACAAATTAATTTGTAAGAACCTTTTTGATTAATTATCATAGGCCAAGAAAAATGTTATAATTAATTCCATATTTTTTATACATTAATATTGATCAAGCATGACAACCTAAAAGGCAGGTTTACGTGATTATATATATATATATACAGTACAGCCTTAAAAGGGAGGTAACATGGTTGTAAAGGCCACTATTCTTTTTCACTGAATAATTTTTCGTTGTAGGTGCTCCAGCTACGATTTTGTATTATTTTGTTGACTATTATATGATAATCACCATCTCTTTACTTTCTTTGGCGCAGAAAGCTATGTGTTTGATCTATTAACTAACTGCTAGACCCCACTTTAACAGCATCCTTCGTGGTAGAAACTTGATTGTGGTAGAATACTTTATTTATTGGTTATTTAATAATTAACCACCCATCTTGATGCTATAGTGTGAATTAGTCTTTAATTATTATTATTATTAACAATAATTAATTGGTACTATCTCGCCAATAAGATGAAATAAAAATATAATTTCTAACTTTAATTATCAAATTGAGTGTTGCAAAGCCTTTATGATCACTAGAGAGTAGAGATAGGATTTGTCTTGGTAGATGTGGGATGGAGAGATTGTATGCATCTCTCTATGCGTGCTTGGGGTTTAGTCATATATTCAAAGAGTCCAAACCATATTGTGAAAGAATAATATTGTTACGAGGATGATTCATGTCTTTTTTGAGTACTCTTAAAATTGATGTGGTTTTTAAAATTATTATTTAATTAAAATTAAATAGTGATCTATTACACATCTAATTATAATTTTAAAAGTTGGTCAATTTTGAGAGGACTTAAAAAAGACATGAGTCTTCCTTTTAGTATTACTCCTCGTGAAAAGTGAGAGAGAAAAAAGAGAGTTATAAACATTTAGAGACGGGCACCACTTCAACTCCATGCTAAATTAGGTGATAAACACAATGGATAGCGTTTTTATAAAACTAGGTTTGAGGAATTTTCTCAAACTCAAATTATAAAATTGTCGTGTATTTTTTAAGCATGTAAAATGCACATATTTTTAACAGAATTTCTCAAACTCTATTAATTAAATGATATTAAAACAAGTGTATACCCATGACAATTTTATAAATTAATCTAATCTAGTTTAATAGAAAACTTTGTCCATACACAACTTCAATAGCATCAAAACTTTCTATGGTTTGGTGGAGTTGAAAATTAAAGAACATTCTTATTTTAATTCTGAATAGCTTCATCGTCACTTGGTCAATTGAGAACTAAATTCTTTTGGTATAAGTTGAGCAGGCAAACACAACATTGAGTACGAGACGTTATGACAAGTTATGATAATCTTCTAAGGTGGAGTTGGACTTGCAGCCATACTTAAGGAAGAATCTGAAACTGGAAGTGGAATAAATGAGAGCGACAGCTGAAAATGTCAAATACCAAATGGAAAATTAATTAAAAAAATATATATTTTAAAGGAGAAATTGAAACATATGTAAGTGGTCATTCTTTTTAGAATATTAATTAAATTATTAAATTCATTTATTCTTGTCCGTAGAATAAAGGTTGTCTACATCGTTCATCTCTCACGGCGTAGATAGTTTGGTGTGATGGGTTATCTCTCACGACTGGTTTAAATAAATTTTTAGGATATCTGGCTACCCTTGTCTTAACTGTTTTTATACATCGGTTAGCGGATGATAAAAGTCATAAATAACACTTTATTGTAAAAATCTTGTTTGTATTTATATCTATGTAACCTCATAATATGTGGCTATATTTTGCAGAGCTTTATGCTCGTGATTTTTGATCAATGAAATACTCAAATATTTTGTAAAAAAATTAAATATTATACATGTTAGACATCGCTTATTATGGAAGAGTTTGAACCTACATGTGAGGATGAATATTAAAATATAAATTAAATGATTAAATTCACTCATTCCTATCAAGTTTTAAAGTTTAACTTGATAAAGAAATTTTTCTCTTTTTTTTTTTCTTCTCTTTTCTCAAAAGTGAGCAGTTTTAAATTAATAAAGAAAAAGTTTGCAGTATGTGGTGGATGGATGGGAAATTTTCTCTATCTGAAGTCCCAAGCGATGAAGTGATCAAAGTGGATTCCTGATTGCCTGTCTCGATCTAAACTGTATACGAAGATGGGAATTTGTTAAAGAATGTCGTTGGGAAGTGGAAAATCTTGAAAAGAAGATGTTGAAACCATGCTAGCAGTACCCGTATATGGAGTTATTGAAAGAGAACAAAAGAAGGATTATTTTATGGTCCTTAAAGGCAAAAGGGAATTGAAAAAAAGAAAGAAAGATAAAAACCAGCATTATTCGAGACAAGAATAACAGATGGAATGCTTTTATGGACCACAATTATAGTTATAGTTGTGAGTCTAGTTCTATAATAAAAAAAAAAAAAAAAAAAAAAAAAAAAAAAAAAAAAAAAAAAAAAAAAAAATAGTTGTGAGTTAGTTCTTAATTAATATAGTTGGTATCAATTAAACTTAAACCATACCGGCCACTACATTTGTGGTCAAACAAATGTCTATCTCCTTGTTAAGATATGTTACTATTTTTTTTTTATAAACAATATTGCAGCGGAAATGTTATGTATATATTTTTTTTGAACTACTACATCGCATATTGAATCACCCAAGCACTAAGGCATGAACATTTTGCACAACCATCATTCATAAACAATCGTTTGGACAAAAACGACTTCATCCTGTTTGAGCCATTTTTGTTCAAAAACGACTCAAAACAGTTGGAACTGTTTTAAACAAAACGGCTCTAATTAGAGTCATTTCCGTATTAAAACAGCTCAAAACATTTTGATCCAATTTTTTTTTTAATTTTTTTTTATTATTTAAAAAAGAAAAAGAAAAAAGAAGCTCAAAGCAGTGATTTTTTTTTTTTTTTTTTTTTTTTTAGTGCAAACAACTCTCTTAAAACTTCAAACAATCCACAAAACAGCCACTTAACTCAAACGAAGGCACCAACAACGTCAACAAGCCAAAACATTTCAAGTATAATCCCAAGAGCTCTAAAACAAAAAATAAAATAAAATAAAATAAAAATGAAACGGTAAGGATTTACCTCTTGAACTTGTCTCCTCCTAGATTTGAATCAACTTAAGTCCTCTCCTCCTCCTTTCTCTCTAATCTTAGCCTCTCAATTTCGGTTTCTAAGAGCCTTGGCAAGTGAGAGTAACAAATGAGAGCTTTCCCGTGAGTTTTGGCCTTTAAATAGACATTTTTAGTTGTCTTTGCATGAGCTCGGTCAATCAAACTTTAGTCCTGGTCGACTGAGATATTCCAATATAGTTGCAACAATTAATTTTGACACATGGCTCGGACGATTAAGGCCTAAACTCAATCGACTAAGATAAACTTAGCCAACAAGTTGACTACGTCACTTCTCGGTCGATCAAGCATGATGCTCGGTCGACTGAAATCAACAACTCTCATTTCGGTCGTTGGTTTTCTCGCACAAAATTCCTCTTAAAATGTTAAAAACCCTAATTCATACAATCGAGAATATATTAGGACATCTACGGAGCTTCATGAAACAACTTTTTGCATTTCTATTGATGGACAATGTTTGCTTAATAAACGTTGAAATTTGAAAATCTCAATAAAATATGAATTTGTATATCTTTGAATAATATTCCCAAATCCACCAACATTACCTTCCTCCAATATTGAAAGCACGAGATACAACCGTTTTAGTAGCACAAGTTTGTTTTCAAACTGGTGAGCATCACTAATTAAAGCCTATGAGCCCCTCCCGCCTATGAGCACCATAGGCTATGCTTTTTTTGGCCTAAGATTTTAGACACTCTCATATGTATATCTTAGGCACTACCACGCCTACCACACCTTTCTTTCATTTTTTTGCTTTTCTATCTCAATTAGGATTTGGATTTGGATTGACTTGGCCGTTGGAGTGCCTCTTGTCTCCAGATTGGCAACCCTCTGACCACTCTCACTTATTTTGTAGATGGAACTCCTCATTGAAAGGCAGTTTGAAGCTACAATGAATGTTCCTTGTATTAACATGTGAGATGCTTACTAGAGACGTGGCGGAACACAGCGAGGACAATTCGTGCGATAGTCATGAGTAGCCTAAGAGCACGTCCAACGGATGATGTAAATTTTTATCTACAATAGCTAATGAAAATTCACTTTTGCTAGTTTAGCTAGCCACTTCTCAATACCTTCCTCTATAAGCTTATCTAAACTCATTCTTTATTTTATTAAAATAATCAATTTTTATTTTTATTCATTTTAATTAAAGTCACATCTTCACCAAAAACACCAAATAAAATATATCACCCTACTAGAAACTTCTACACAACACACAACCGGCAACCATCACCACCGCACCAGAAACCTCCGGAAGATCGGCATCCCAAATCCATACGCCCAAACTCAGAAACTTCCAAAAAAATCAGCAACCTGTACCCATCCCCCCAAATCCCAATATTGCGGTCCACGACGTCGCTGGGTTTCACGACAAGTCTACAGATCAATTGGACCAAGCCGGCAAGGAGAACAAAGTTCTTGGCGAAGACTTTGAACACGTTGATGCCGAGAGATTCGACGTTGGTGGTCCATCGAACCACCGCTGGGGCTCTGTCGGTTCCTCTCGATGATTCATTTTTGGGTCCGGCCAAATCATCCACCATCACCTCCATCAATTTTGATCCGCAAAATAGTAATAATAATAATCGGAGACGGCGTTTTGGCATAGTCGGAGTCGTTTCATGGGGGAGGGTCGCTGCAGGATCCGTTGGCCTCGTCGCTGGGGGACTTGTGGACGGGAGATGGAACGATTTTACAAAGAGAGAGACGGGGAGACACGATAAAGAAGAAGACAACCTAGAAGAAAGAAATAATAAAAAAATAATAGATATGTGAACAGTACAACACCCCATGGGGCGTTGCACTGTTCACATATCTCCATCAACGCCGGTTTATATTTGGGATAGAGAAGCCAATAAAGTTGACTTTTTCTGATATGGTTATCTATTCTAACCTAATGGAAGAAATAACGAATCCTATAGGTATGCTCATCAACATCGAAATGGAGAGGATCCAAATGCATCATCCCTGTGGTGCAAAAAACACAATCTTGTGTTTTGAAAAAAAACACGTTAAGAAATTTACCTTTTCAAACAATTTTTTTTTGTTTTTTTTCAAATGTAATACCAAGCAGAACCCTTTTTTTGCGATTTTAATTAAAATTATGCATTTGGCCTAAGAAATCGTTGTGCCAAATGCACTATTAATAACCTTAATCCGCTTAACTAATTTTTTCTTCTCTGTTTTTGTTTTGGTTGTTTTTCTGTGTTTCTTTCCGAAAAAGAAAAAAAGCCACAAATTAAAAGAACGCCCATGGCACTCTTGTAATTTAAGGGGAACATTTTCGCCACTTGTTTGAAACTCCTTCTCTTTTAACCCGGCAAAATTCCTCCAAAAAATTCAAACCAGAAAGAAAGAGAGAGAAAATTCTTCCAGCTCCGATCCATGCGTGCACATACCGCATCGATCCCTGTCTCTCTGTCTCTCTGAAATCCTCTAGTTGATTCTCTGAGGCCTCCACCGTTACTTTATTGTCCTCCGCCTCAGCAGATTCCTTCCCAAACCCAACTTTCAGCGACCTCTCTACTTTCCCTTCAATTCCTTTCCAAGCGAAGCATCTTTCCCTCCAAAACTCTTTCTTTCGCTCTCAGAGATTCCCCCCCACCCCCCCCCCCTCTCTCTCTCTCTCTCTCTCTCTCTCATCCAGCCGCTATTAACGATGTCTATTGCCTTGTTCCCCTCCGTCCTTTATCACCAACCTGTCACTTCCTTCCTCTCTCTCTATCTATTTCCTTCTGTCTTTTTCGTTCTTTTACCCTTCCTTTTGGCCCCGTTGATTTTCCGGCGAACTCTATACATAACTCTCCATCCTCATGGCTCCCTCTGGTGTAAACCACCTCTCTCAACCTTGTATTTACGGTACTTCTCTATTAACCAACCAATTATAGCTTCATGCACTTGCAACTAATACCGCGAACGGATCGTCTTGAACTTGTTCGAAAAATTTCTTCAAAGATATTTTACATGTATATTAATGTATTAGTTGAATTCGTCAATTGAATTTTGATTATTTTCAGTGTTTTGTAAGTTAGATTTGTGTTTGTGGTAAGCAGGGGAGTCTGTTTCTTCGTACGCAGAGAGAAAGTCTCGGGTTATGAAATGGCTGAGTAAGCTTTTCAAGAGTGGGACCGGTCGAGGAGGGGGTGGAGGTGGTGGCAGACACCCGCAGATCCTTGGTGAGGAAAGCATGGTTATGCGTGCACCTTCTAGATCCTTGGTAAACAATACGCCGTCGTTTTCTTATTGTTCTCCATTTTACTTATCATCATTAGTCGAAGATATTGGTTTAAATGTTTTAGGTACTTTTATATTTTTTATCGGTGAGATAAATATTTGGTATTGTTAGAATATTAGTGAATGCTAGTTAAATGATTAAATTTGTCGTTCGTTGAAGTTTTTAGGACATTGTGATTTAACATAATATCAAAGCAGATGTCCCGATTTTATCTTATTTTCACAATTCACTTCTCATTTCAATTAAAGCTTTTATATGTAAAGTTCAAACGATATATTATCATGTATAAACCCTTTTTTAATGGATAGGTTGGTATGTTACTTTGTGCGAGTATTGGCATATTTAAGTTTCCAAAATGCTTTACAAATTTTAAAAGTTTCTTACTAGTACACTTCTCCTCTTTTTCCCTTTCGGGGATGTCCATAGTTAGGTTACAAAAAACGTGGTTTCACATTTAATCTTTGTTAATGTAGTGGTGTACAATTTTTGGGTGGAAGATCGTGCTTATATTACAGGGATTAATGGTTTATAGTGTTTAATCAACATTTATCTCAAAAGTTTAAGCTTATAGCAAGAGATGAATTTAACCATTTAATTTATATTTCTAACATACCCTATCACGTGTGGGCTTAAAAACTCTCATTTAATAAATGAAACACGTGGAATATTTAATTAAAATGAGAGATTTTTAATTTATATTATAACACTCCCCCTCACGTGTGGGTTCAAACTTCTCATTAATAAGTGAGGCAAAAAATGTGAAATATTTAATTGAAATAAGAGGTCAATGACGGAGACAAGGATCGAACTTATGACCGTTGCTCTGATATCGTGTTAAATTACAATTTATCACAATAACTTAAGCTTATAGCAAGAGATAAATTTAATCATTTAATTTATATTATAACATGTAGTATTGTTTAGATTGTTGTGCAGAATTGTATTATGTGCCAACAAAGTATCTGAAATTCATGGGAGTTTTGATTACATATAGCTAGAATAAAGTTGGTAGATAGAATAAAAATATGTATAAATATTTCTGCTTTGAGAAAGAAGCCTTCATGACCAATGTAATGGATTTGTATCTGACATCTCCTAATTATTAAAGGTGATGATTCTTATATAGTTGAAAAACAGAATTATATTTCATTCACATCACATAATGGATGAATTCTTTCAAGTTTACTGCTTGGCTAATAAGGAAGATATATATATATATATATATATATATATATATTTTAAAATAGTTCTTTTACTGTCATCAGGATGATCGCTCTAGGTCTCAAAAAGAAAAAGAGGAATTAGATCGTGCAATCGCACTTTCCCTGTCTGAAGATTCAAAGAGACGAAATCGTAAGTTTTTAAAGTAATTAAGATTTAAAACAACTATTGTTCCTTTGTTGCACACTTACACTACTATAAATATGTGCTCTCTTAGAAACGTACTTTCACACACAAACACACACAAAGTCATGATTTAACATTGAGTCTCTTGTTTTTTGTTTTTTTTCCCAGGGTATAGATGGTGGACAAACAATGATGAAGAGCTTGCGACGACACTTCAGGATAGCCTAAATTCACCTTCATTTCCTCCTTATTCCCATGTACCATATCATCCAAGGGAGTATAGGTAAGATTTTTTAGTCATGGTTGTAATTATGTGCAACGTGAGCATGTCAAATGTTAGGTGTGTCTGGTAATTTTGAGTTTGTGGTTGGCTGCTTTTAGCCAAGACAGGCCATCTTTTATGCCAGTTGATATTAGAAATTAATGAGTCTTCTGGTGTGAAAAGCTCTTTAATTCTTCGTTGTCTATAAAAAGTAAAGCATAACTAATCAATTGATCAGAGTTACTAATAATTTGGTGTGTTCTGCTGGTTGATACTGATGATTTTTTTTTTTTTTCATTTATATAGTGGTGTTGGCTTCTGAAGAATTAATTGATTTCTTCTTGTTATTATTTTTAATGAATGCCAATAATGGACCACAGCAGATTACTTACGGTTTCACATTCTTGCAAATGTTTAAATTCATTGGATTATTACTATTCTTGTTTCCCTTCGACTCATCTAAGAACATAACTTGCTTTTTTTGATTAGGTGATAAGGCATTCCAGTTTGCCAAACATTTTGGTTATTTATTGAGAGTTTTGATTAGGATAATATATGTCGTACATGGCTGGCTTGAATTCCATATTTATTTCAGTATAGTTGCTACTGGACTTGTCAAATACCATCATAACCATTGTAATAACAATGATTTGGGAAAAAAATTTGATTGGTTGTCTGGAAGTTGTGAGTTTTACAATCTTGAACTTGATTGACCATGTGTTTTGTGTGGATACTTGCAGGATATGCAATGGTTGCAAACGTGACATAGGCTATGGCAATTATTTGGGATGCATGGGAACATTTTTCCATCCAGAGTGCTTCTGCTGTCGTGCTTGTGGTCACCCAATTACTGAGCATGAGGTAATAAGTTCTTCTTGGCTTTCTATACTTGAATAATCTTTTTCCTATTTGATTTTGTTCCCCGCTGTATCACTGATTTTTGAGCTTTTTAAAGTTAGATGTTAAGTAGCCATACAAGTAATGATGATGAAACTTCTCCTTCATCTAGCTCTTACAGTTTTTTCTGTTGATCCAAGTTTTCTTTGTCAGGGAGGGACCCTTATCACAAGTCTTGTTTTAAAGAGCTGACCCATCCCAAATGTGAAGTTTGCCACCATTTTGTAAGAGAAGTTACTATGGCTCATCTGATCTCTATTGCTTGTTTTTGTTTGTGGCTATTTCTAGGCTATACCCTGTGTTCTACTAGTATGTTTATGTAGTTAAAGAAGTGCAATTTTTGGGCTTATCATCTACACGTGGGTTGCTACCTGACCAGGAAATGCCAAATAGGTCTCACAGGTCTCAAGGATCAGGGTTAAATTTCAAATAAATATTTTACCTAAAATTTCAACATTTCATTCATATACCGGAACCCTTTGGTACCACGTATGTCCAAACTAGTCTAGTTTCAAAAGAGAATTCTTGGGATGTTTGAAATTTTACTGCATAAAATGGATGTTTTATAATGACTGAGTAATGTAAGAAAGTCTAAAGCATATCCATTACAAATGATCAGATCTTAAAATCCTGTTAGTTATATGGGGAGGAAGCAAGAGTGTTAGTAATATCTTTTATGTTGAGGGCCAGATTGAAGAACAATCATCATGTTCCATCTAGTTAAGATTATATATATATATATTTAATCTTGTTTTACCATCATGAATTTTTAGTCATTTACATTCTTACTTTTACATATAAAAATCCAGATTCCAACAAATGCTGCTGGTTTGATCGAGTATAGGTGCCATCCATTTTGGTCTCAAAAATATTGTCCATCACATGAGCATGATATCACTGCTCGCTGCTGTAGTTGTGAACGTTTAGAGGTAATAATTTAAGGAATGGAATATGATTTCTTATATTATGTTACCTCGAAAAATGTTTTCTAAGATGAAATGGAATATGTATCAGTTCAAATTGATATGCTAATAGTTGTTCTTTTCCTCTTTCTTTTCCTCCCTCTTCAAGTCTCGGAATGCGAAATACTATAGTTTGGAAGATGGTCGGCGGTTATGCTATGAGTGCATGGAATCTGCTATCATGGATACTGGTGATTGTCAACCCCTTTACCATGCCATAAGAGATTATTACGAAGGAATGAACATGAAACTAGATCAGCAAATTCCAATGCTTCTGGTTGAAAGACAAGCCCTTAATGAAGCCATAGTCGGGGAGAAGCATGTAATAAATGATCTCTTGTTATATGTATGTATTTATTTATATTTTCATGAAATTCCTCTCTCATTCTGAATTGGTTCTTTCCAGGGCTTTCATCACATGCCTGAGACAAGGGGTTTATGTCTTTCTGAAGAACAAACTGTCACCAGTGTATGTAATCAGAAATTTGTACTATCTAGTTTTGCTTTCTTAAATTTGAAAGAAATTAGCGAGGTACTAACTGTTTATTAGGTGCTTTCCTTGTGCTTTTTTATTTAATGTTATTCAGATACTCAAAAGGCCGAGAATTGGTGGCCACCGACTTGGAGGAATGAGAACTCGACCCCAAAAGCTTACTCGAAAATGTGAAGTTACGGCTATTCTTGTTCTCTATGGTCTTCCAAGGTGATAATTAATGGCAATTCTCCCATTTTCTGTATGTGTGTTTCTTTTTTAATTTTTACTGTCTCCAAATTTAAAAGTACTTGGGGCGTTGCATTACAGTTAGTACCAAGTAGCTAATGATTTTAGGTGAACATGCTGGTCTTTGCGTTGTGTTTTTTGAACATAGAGCTCTTCTATTGTCTATCCAACGTGTGGAGTCCCAATGAACAGTAAAGTGGCATGCTTAATGCTATGTAGAAAGTGATCTGAGGATAATCATGGTTAAATATAAGAATTAACTACATAAAGCATAGAGTTGCTATAATGCCAACGTTTTGATATAGACAAAAAGACTGCGTTGCAATTAATTAAAAGAACAAAATTCTTGTAAGAGGGTTGTGATTTTTTTGGAAGAGAGGGATGTACTATCATGCAGAAAAGGAGATTTGAATTATAATGATAAAATCTTTATTTGAAAAATAAAAAAGCATTCAAGTTCACTTTATTTCCTTGCTTAGAGATTTCGTAGTTCACCCTTCATAAAGTTAGTTTGTAGTGATACTTAATTCACTACACTGCCATTCTTGAATTGCTATTCCTAAAGAAAAACTTGATCGGCAACTTTTAATTCAAATGAAATGAACATGCAGTTCAAATCTTTTATTTGTTGAAATGAAACTGCATCTTTTTTAATTGACACCGTTTATCCAAAAAGCTTAAACACTAAAAAAATTCTTCCACACATGGAAAACCACCCGACAACACTAAAACATCTGCAGGTCTTACATGTTTGCAACACAAGAAGATCCACTTCTTCACAAAAATTTTCATATCTGACTGTTTTTAATATCTTTGCTGGATACAGATTACTCACAGGTGCTATTCTTGCCCATGAGTTGATGCATGGCTGGTTACGCCTTAAAGGTAGAATGCCCTTCTTCAAGAAATGCTACACTTCCCAGAAATTTTCTCCCAAATTTACTCCTCAAATAATGTGTCACAATATCATGTAATTTATAATTTTTGAAAATGTGTCACCATCTCATAGGGTTGTGACACATCATTTAAGAAGCAAATTTTGGAGAGAAATTTTAGGAAGTATAGCATTTTTCCCTTATGTAAATCTCTTCCATGGATGGTATCTTTGGATATACATAATTTCTTCTACATCCCATTTGAATTATGCAGGCTACCGTAATCTTAACCCCGAGGTAGAGGAAGGTATCTGTCAGATGCTTTCATACATGTGGCTTGAGTCAGAAGTGATGCCTGGCTTTAAAAGCATGCCATCTACATCAGCACCTTCGTCCTCATCATCATCATCATCGAAAAAAGGTCAAAAGTCTGACGTGGAAAATAAACTGGGTGAATTTTTCATGCACCAAATCGCCAATGATACTTCTCCGGCATATGGAGGAGGATTTAGGGCCGCTAATGCTGCTGTCAATAGGTATGGTTTACGTCGTACCCTTGACCACATCCTTATGACTGGAAACTTCCCATTGTAATACGAAGAAATGTTCTCAATTGCTGTATCTCCTCCGTCTTATTATGCTCATCAAAGAAACTGATTTGCTCTGCAAAAGAATTCAGTTTGCAAAAAAAGCTTGGACGACAACCCCCTCCAATTTTCATATGGGAGACGTGCGTCCAAAATAACTCTTCCAGCCTAATAATATGCTCTCTTTTTTTGCTGGATGTGTAAAGTAAATGAGTAATTTCTTCTATTTGGATACTCTCTAGCAACCATATGCATCATAAAATTGCCTATGACGTTGAGCAACATTGCTCTATAAACTTTATGGTAAACTTTTTTTTTTTTTTTTTTTTTTTTTATGAATAAGTGAGCGATATTATTACTAACAAACCATCACCTTACAAACAAAGGTTGTCCAACCAAAACAGAGAACACAAAACAGAGCAAAACAAAGCTCACAACCACCAAAACAACCAAAACAACAAGCATATTTAAACCAGAACAGAAAAAAGCAATGTTCCAGCTTAAACAAAGAGCAACATTCTCCCTAGTCTTCATGAATTTGCCCTGTCTAGAGATGCGGGAGCGAATATCCCAATAGATCAACCAAATCACCTGCTCTTCAGTTTTTGGACGACCATGGTGCTTGATTTCATTTCTTGCTCTCCACAAATGATATACAGCAGAATTTAAAACTAATCTGCAGAGAACACTCCACATTCTCTTTGTTTTCCACTGCCCACAACCAACATCCAGCACATTAGACCATTCAAGATCAAGATTATCAATGTTACACCTCTGCATGCAATTCTTCCAAATCAGGGAGCTAAAACTGCATCGGAAGAAAAAGTGATCTCGACTTTCTACCCCATGCCTGCAAAAAACGCACTATGTGTCACTTGTATAACCTCAAGCCGTAAGCCTATCTCCTGTAGTAAGCCTATTTCTCACAGCCAACCACATCAAAAAGGCTTGTTTAGGAATGGCATAAGGAAACCAAATGAGAGGCCACCAAGTAACCTTCGGTTTCTTCTTCCTCAAAAAATTCCATGTTTCTGAACTAACATAAGTTCCTTTCCGAGCCACAGTCCAAACCGGATTATCAGAATCTCCTAAATGAATATCCGAGAGCTGACTCTGAATTGTTACTAACTCTTCAGACTGAGTAGGCTTCCAATGCCAATCTCCATTCCTTAGGACAGAAGCTACATTGGCATCAATACTACTCTGAAACTTTATGGGAAACTTCCCAGTCACTGGTTCCCTGTTTGTTGCTCTGAACATTTTCCTTGATCGAGAACAATGCCAAAAAAAGAAGACAGGTTCCCAAATCCCATACAGAACAAGTTTTGCAAAACTAGGAAAGAGCATAACCAACCTTGGATACACATGAATAAACAAGCTGTTAGAATATTTTTCATGTTAAGCCTTGATTTAGTTTTCTTGTACGTATGTTACCAAATCCTTACTTTTTATGGTCGATCTTACCCATCACAATTTACTTATAAATAGAGGATGTAACTCAATTGTATCTTCCAATTTAATAAAATAAAGATGTAGCCCTTTAAAGTAAAAGGCTTATACTTTTTTACACGATTAGCGAGCTCAACACAAATTTAATACGAAATTAATAGGATATGGTTGAAGACTTTGACATGTTTAATTAAATAGGCTAGGTTAGGGTTGACCTATATACTCTTATACCTATAACTCGATACGCGATATTAAAGTTTGTAATTTTTGACATAATTCGTAAATCTGTCACGAACTCAATGTGAAATTAGTGAGTTACGATGAAAGGGTTTAATCCGTTTTATTAAATGGGTCGGATTAGAGTTTGCCTATATAGTTATATATTTATGCCTACACAATCGACACCACTTAAACTCTACACGCAAACACAAATTGTGACTCATTTTAAAAGGGGTTGGTATTATATGAAGGGGGAACACATGGTATCAGTGGATTTCACGCATCATGAGCTAATGTGAGATTTTGTAGGAATTACCACGTACTTTGAGGTGAAACTTCTAGTAAAATTCTCGATTGCAATGATTTTTTTGACAATGTTGGGCTTTCATTTATGTTGTACACGTGTTTTGACAATAGTGCTAACGTGAGAGGGGACATGTTAAGAGTCCTACATTGTCAATGAATGCTTGGGTTGTGGGCTTTATAAACCATGAACAAACCTTTTCCCTTAAAGTGCTTTTTGTGGAAGAGTAAAACTCAATGAACTTTACCACAACTGTCAACGAAGGGGCGGGAACAAAGCTAGGTATTTTAAGTTATGATTTTTCCTGTAGATTAATTTATTGTTCTACTACATTGGTTGTGGTTTCGATATGTAAGTAAACTCTCAATTTCTTGGCTCGTAAATTGTCATTGTATGTGGACTCCACTTGAAGGTTTTCTTGCCTTGCTCATACCAACTGATTCAAATTGTTGATTTCTGCTGGTCTTAGGATGCATATGAAACAATGAACAACGGATGAGTTTAAGAAGAATCTATTAAAAAAATCATTGCTTCCAGAAGACCAAATAATAATAAAATTATAACAATTAAAAAGCTGTCTATTGAATTTCAACATATATTAGAAGAAATTAGACAAGTGTGAAAGTTGTCCTTGGTAGTCGCTTGTTGGCCTTATGGGTTTTTTACTTTCCCCAGTTCTTTTGGAGTGAAGTTCTCCTAGCCAAACACTTATTTAAAGTCACACAATGTTTCAGTGTTCTATCAATACCTATAGAAACTACTAAAACTTAGAGCCCCCTCAATTGAGAAATTGTGTCAAAGTGTCATGCTATTGGTAGAGGGATGTAAATTTAGCTCGAGTACAAATGCAGTATAGAAATAGTTTTAAGGTAAACCACTGTCCAGAAACCAATACCAACAGTAAGGTAGTCCATATGTGCAAGCAGATTTGGATCTCATGGGCTAGCAATCACAGCTCTGAGTATCAGTACTTGCAATTGTGATTGTGATCATGTTAAATCCCCACTTGCACTCCCTTATTTGGTTGCCTTGGATTATACAAGTCTAAATAACAAGTTACATGTTATTCGCACACTATTGTACACACAATGCCTTTGATATATATATATAAAATAAATTTTGTACACACTTACTATGTGCACACATTGTACACATATTCACAATGGGTGTAAGATCCATGAATGCGAGACCATGTAGGGGTGTGCACGGGGCGGGGCGGGTGAAAAATTGAGAGGGGAAAGATTGGAGGCGGCTTGACTTGAGAAATCAAAGCCAGATTAAAAAAAAAATCACAAAAGCCAAATTCAAACAAATCATAAACAAGAGAAATCAAGAAAGCCAGATTCAAACAAATCTTAAAAGCCAGATTCAAACAAATCACAAACAAGAGAACAAATCGACGGAAGCCCAAATATAAACAGGATTTGTTAGGTTTGCAAGAGAATAACTTAACTCACCCATCCCCATATCTGGATCTCAACCAAAGAAAGAAATCGAAGTTCAAACTGTCTCTCTATTTTCTCTCAAGAGTTGCCTATTGATCAGCGTTCCATTGAAGGTTTTGATTTCGAAAGCTTTTTCTATCTGAATAAGGGTCTGATTCCGGTGGAAGATGTGGAATATTTGAAGAAAAGATGGTGTGTTCTGAACCCAGATGCTAGAAATTTAGAAGAACCAGAAGAAGAATAAGGAGAAGTGAAGGAGCGACTAGAGTGTGAGAAAAGATGGAGAGTAGACAGCCATAAGAGAGATGGTCAGATGGGATCGACGAACTGAAGAAGAACGAAGGAGGAAGATGAACATTGTAGACTAGATGGCGCAATGGGTTATATTTAGGTTTTTTTTTTTTTTTTTTTTTTCATGTGACGTGGGGTTGGGCGGGGCAGGTCCCAGGGTTTTTTAAAACCCCAACCCGCCCAGCCCCACACGGGTATACCAAATTTAGACATGAAACCGCAAAAAAAAAAAAAAAAAAAAAAAAAAAAAACAGTAAAACAGATGTTCTGCGGGGCGGGGAGGGTTTCGCGGGTCCTGCATAGCCCTAATTATGAGTGTGTGCAAATAACATAACTCATAAAAAATACACCCAAAAGGCATTGTGTATATAATTTTATATATAATATGTGCGCAAATAACATATCTCAAATAATACAATGTTCTCATTTACTTTTTTTTTTTTTAAAAATATATCATATAAAACGTATTGAATACATTCTGATTAGTCATGTAACAATCCAAATGAGGATGAGGGTGAGTCAACCACCAAGGTGGTAGTTGAGTTGGTAAAGCAGCGTGAGATATGGTTCAACTCCCCCCTCTAGTGATTACGGTTTCGAGCCCGCTTGTGGTAGTAGTCCGCAAACTAGATGCTATTAAGAAAGGGTTTGACCAACTTGTATTTTGGTGGGGCTGTGGTGATGGACTTGCCTTCCAAGACAGTAATTATGGCTCAAACCAAACATTTCATAGTGGGGGAACCTCGATTGTTATGTCCAATAGAAATAATTATATTGGTCGCCTCTTCTTACCTTTTTAATAAGTAAAAAAGAAAAAAAGGATGAGGGTGAGTATGAGGATCAAGAGTCAGGACGCATAAAGCTCCTCATTAAGCGGAGGTCACTAGTTCGAATCCCCCTCTCCTCCTCTTGTGTAATGTTGGCTGTTGAAGGGCTACTTGGACATATTTTTGGTGCTTTAGTGAGCCATTCTTAATAACTTTAATCCCCTTAATTAAAAAAACGCCCATGGCACTCTGGTAATTTCTGGGAACATCTTGGCCGCTTGTTTGAAATTCCTCATCTCTTTTAACCCGGCAAAATTCCATATCTAATTATCTATAAGGAATATATGATATTGTAACATATCATATATTCTTATTCTATCAGCGTGCGCATACGATCCCTCTCTCTCTAGTTGATTCTCTGAGGCCTCCACCGTTACTTTATTGTCCTCCGCCTCAGCAGATTCCTTCCCAGACCCAACCTTCAGCGACCCCTCTCTATTTTTCCAAGCGAACTAGCGAAGCATCTTTCCCTCCAAAACGCTTCCTTTCGCACTCAGAGATTCCTTCGCTCTCTCACTCTCGCTCGCTTTCTCTCTATCGTCCAGCCGCTATAAACGATGTCTATTGCCTTGTTCCCCCCCTTCCTTTATCCCCAAACCCTCACTTCCTTCCTCCCTCTCTCTCTCTATCGATTTCCTTCTCTTTGTCTTTTTCGTTCCTTTGCGCTTCTTTTTATAGCTTCATGCACGCAGAGGGAAAGTCTCAATTAATGAATTGGCTGTGTAAGGTTTTCAAGAGCGGCACCGGTCGAGGAGGGGATGGAGGAGGTGGCCGACACCCTCAGATCATTGGTGAGGAAAACAAGGTTTTGCGTGCACCGTCTAGATCCTTGGTAAACAATACGCTGTCGTTTTCTTATTGTTCTCCATTTTAATTGTCATCATTAGTCGAAGATTTTGGTTCAAATGTTTTACGTAATTTTATATATATATATATTTTGTCGGGGAGATAAATATTGGCACTGTTAAGAATATTAGTGAAATCATTATTTTCTATCTGTTTAAACTTTTGAGCAATTGATGATTTATATTAAAGCAAGAGGTCCTGAATTCGAGTTTTATTTTTACAATTCATCTCCCATTTTAATTATAGCTTCTATATGTAAAGTTCAAATGATATATCGTTTCGTTTATTACTCTATTTATTTATTTTATTTTTATGAATAGTTCGGCATATTTCTTGTGCGAGTAGTAGCATAGTTAAGTTCCAAAAATGCTTTACAAATTTTCAATTCTCCTCTAAAAAATAGTTGCTGAAATTTTAAAGTTTCTATTACTAGTAGTACACTTTTCATATTTCTCCCTTTTGGGGATGTCCATAATTAGGTTACAAAAACGTGGTTTCACATTTAATATTAATGTAGCGTAGAATTTTTGGGCAGAAGATGGTGCTTATATTACATGGATTAATGGTTTGTAGTATTGTTTAGATTGTTGAGCGGAATTCTGTTCTATGCCAGCAAATGATCTGAAATTCATGTGGAGTTAATACTTAGATATAACTAGAATAAAGCTGGTAGATTGAGTGAAAATATGTATAATATTTCTGCTTTGAGAAATAAGTCTTCATGAACAATGCAATGGATTTGTATCAGATATCTCCTAATTATTTCAGTGATGATGCTTATTTAGTCGAAAAAAAATTCTATTTCATTCCACATCGCATAATGGATAAATTGTTTTAATGTTTACTGCTTGGTTAATAAGGAAGATTTTTTTTTTTTTTTTTTTTAAAAATAGTTCTTGTACTGTCATCAGGATGATAGTTCTGGTTCTCAAAAAGAAAAAGAGGAATTAGATCGTGCAACAACACTTTCCTTGGCTGAAGATTCAAAGAAACGAAATCGTAAGTTTTTACAGTATTTTAAGATTTAAATCAAATACTGTTCCTTTGTTACAGTCCTATAATTATGTGCTCGCTTAGAAACGTAGGCGCGCGCGCGCACACACACACAATGTCATGATTTAACATTGAGTTTCTTGTTTTTTGTTTTCTTTTTTCCCAGCATATAGATGGCGGACAGACAATGATGAAGAGCTTGCTAGGAAACTTCAGGGTAGCCTGAATTCACCTTCACATCCTTCTTCTTCCCTTGTACCATATTATCCAAGGGAATATGGGTAAGATTTTTCAGTCATGGTTGTAATTATGTGCACCGTGAACATGTCAAATGCTCGGTGTGTCTGGTGATATTGAGTTTGTGGTTGGCTGCTTTTAGCCAAGACAAGTCACCTTTTATGCCTGTTGATATTAGAAATTAATGAGTCTCCTGGCGTGAAAAGCTCTTTAATTTTTCATTGTCTATAAAAAGAAAAGCATAACTGATCAATTGATCAGAGTTACTAATAATTTGGTAGTGTCCTGCTGATTGATACTGATGAAATTTTTTCATTTATATAGTGGTGTTAGCTAACATATAGCGCAGTTGGGAATTAAAAATTTCTTCTTATTATTTATTTATTTTTTATTTTTTATCAATGTCAATAATGGACCACAACACATTACCTACAGTTTCACAAACATTCTTGCAAATGTTTAAATTCATTGGATTATTATTTTGCTTGTTTCCCTTGGACTCATCTAGGAACTTTACTTACTTTTTGTTGATTTGGTGATGAAGGCATTTCAATTTGCCAAACATTTTGGTTGTTTATTGAGAGTTTTGATGAGGATAATCTAGGTTGTACATGGCTGTCTTGAATTCCATATGTATTTCAGTATAGTTGCTACTGGACTTGTCAAATGCCATCGTAACCATTGTAATAACAATGATTTGAAAAACAAATAAATTGATTGGTTTTCTGGAAGTTGTGAGTTTTACAATCTTGAACTTGATTGACCATGTTTTTTTTGTGGATACTTGCAGGATATGCAATGGTTGCAAACGTGACATAGGCTATGGCAATTATTTGGGATGCATGGGAACATTTTTCCATCCAGAGTGCTTCTGCTGTCGTGCTTGTGGTCACCCAATTACTGAGCATGAGGTAATAAGTTCTTCTTGGCTTTCTATACTAGAATAATCTTTTTCCTATTTGATTTTGTTCCCCGCTGTATCACTTATTTTTGAGGTCTTTAAAGTCAGATGTAAAGTAGCCATACAAGTAATGATGATGAAACTTCTCCTTCATCTTGCTCTTACAGTTTTTTCTGTTGATCCAAGTTTTCTATTTCAGGGAGGGACCCTTATCACAAGTCTTGTTTTAAAGAGCTGACCCATCCCAAATGTGAAGTTTGCCACCATTTTGTAAGAGAAGTTACTATGGCTCATCTGATCTCTATTGCTTGTTTTTGTTTTTGTGGCTATTTCTAGGCCATACCCTGTGTTCTACTAGTATGTTTATGTAGTTAAAGAAGTGCAATTTTTGGGCTTATCATCTACACGTGGGTTGCTACCTGACCAGGAAATGCCAAATAGGTCTCACAGGTCTCAATGATCAGGGATAAATTTCAAATAAATATTTTACCTAAAATTTCAACATTTCATTCATATACCGGAACCCTTTGGTATCACGTATGTCCAAACTAGACTAGTTTCAAAAGAGAATTCTTGGGATGTTTGAAATTTTACTGCATAAAATGGATGTTTTATAATGACTGAGTAATGTAAGAAAGTCTAAAGCATATCCATTACAAATGATCAGATCTTAAAATCCTGTTAGTTATATGGGGAGGAAGCAAGAGTGTTAGTAATATCTTTTATGTTGAGGGCCAGATTGAAGAACAATCATCATGTTCCATCTAGTTAAGATTATATATATATATATTTAATCTTGTTTTACCATCATGAATTTTTAGTCATTTACATTCTTACTTTTACATATAAAAATCCAGATTCCAACAAATGCTGCTGGTGTGATCGAGTATAGGTGCCATCCATTTTGGTCTCAAAAATATTGTCCATCACATGAGCATGATATCACTGCTCGCTGCTGTAGTTGTGAACGTTTAGAGGTAATAATTTAAGGAATGGAATATGTTTTCTTATATTATGTTACCTCGAAAAATGTTTTCTAAGATGAAATGGAATATGTATCAGTTCAAATTGATATGCTAATAGTTGTTCTTTTCCTCTTTCTTTTCCTCCCTCTTCAAGTCTCGGAATGCGAAATACTATAGTTTGGAAGATGGTCGGCGTTTATGCTATGAGTGCATGGAATCTGCTATCATGGATACTGGTGATTGTCAACCCCTTTACCATGCCATAAGAGATTATTACGAAGGAATGAACATGAAACTAGATCAGCAAATTCCAATGCTTCTGGTTGAAAGACAAGCCCTTAATGAAGCCATAGTCGGGGAGAAGCATGTAATAAATGATCTCTTGTTATATGTATGTATTTATTTATATTTTCATGAAATTCCTCTCTCATTCTGAATTGGTTCTTTCCAGGGCTTTCATCACATGCCTGATACAAGGGGTTTATGTCTTTTCGAAGAACAAACTGTCACCAGTGTATGTAATCAGAAATTTGTACTATCTAGTTTTGCTTTCTTAAATTTGAAAGAAATTAGCGAGGGTACTAACTGTTTATTAGGTGCTTTCCTTGTGCTTTTTTATTTAATGTTATTCAGATACTCAAAAGGCCGAGAATTGGTGGCCACCGACTTGGAGGAATGAGAACTCGACCCCAAAAGCTTACTCGAAAATGTGAAGTTACGGCTATTCTTGTTCTCTATGGTCTTCCAAGGTGATAATTAATGGCAATTCTCCCATTTTCTGTATGTGTGTTTCTTTTTTAATTTTTACTGTCTCCAAATTTAAAAGTACTTGGGGCGTTGCATTACAGTGAGTAGTACCAAGTAGCTAATGATTTTAGGTGAACATGCTGGTCTTTGCGTTGTGTTTTTTGAACATAGAGCTCTTCTATTGTCTATCCAACGTGTGGAGTCCCAATGAACAGTAAAGTGGCATGCTTAATGCTATGTAGAAAGTGATCTGAGGATAATCATGGTTAAATATAAGAATTAACAACATAAAGCATAGAGTTGCTATAATGCCAATGTTTTGATATAGACAAAAAGACTGCGTTGCAATTAATTAAAAGAACAAAATTCTTGTAAGAGGGTTGTGATTTTTTTGGAAGAGAGGGATGTACTATCATGCACGAAAAGGAGATTTGAAATATAATGATAAAATCTTTATTAGAAAAATAAAAAAGCATTAAAGTTCACTTTATTTCCTTGTTTAGAGATTTCGTAGTTCACCCTTCATAAAGTTAGCTTGTAGTGATACTTAATTCACTACACTGTACCATTCTTGTATTGCTTTTCTTAAAGAAAAACTGGATCGGCACTCGGCAGCTTTTAATCGAATGAAATGAACATGCAGTTCATATCTTTAATTTGTTAATGAAAAATGCATCTTTTTGAATTGACACCATTTATCCAACAAGCTTAAACACTAAAATTCTTTTCCACAAAAATACGGTCTCTCGCTCTCAACTTCCTCTCTAAGAAATAAAACTCTCTACCCGCCTGGCTGCCAAAGGGAGGAGGGAAGCATCTGTCTCCCTCCTCCCCCCTCCCTCCTAGAGATTTTTGCCTCTTTTGAGGCCTTAATCGCCTCTTTTGAACCCTTACTCATCGCTTTTGGTGCTCTATCTCTCGCTTTTGGCGATCTATCCCAAGAGATTCATCTCTTCATTATAAAATTGTAGCCTCATCCTTTCCACTACTGCCATGTCGCCTTCTTCGATTCGCTGCGCCGTTCATCTCCTCCATTGCTCTGCTCTCTGTCTCCGATGCTCTTGATACTAACTTGGTTTTCAAATTGGTTTTTTTTATTTTTTATTATTATTATGCTAGATCTGTCATTCTTTGTCAGTTCTGTTCACCCCTGACTCCTGTCCCTCACACTCTCCTGCTTGGCCCTCATGTGCCTGTGCGTCTCCAATGCCTCCTCTGCCCATGTTGCTGATTTATGGGTCACGTATTTTATTTATGCTTCTTTTTTTTTTTTCTTTTTTTTTTTCTTTCTTTTTATGTATTTTTGTTGTCGTCGTTTTCTCAGATCCAGATCTGAGCTTCTCTCTATCCCTTCTGATTGGGCTTTAGACTCACTGTCTTTGAAGGAGATCCTGCTTTCGTTGTGTTCTCTTACTCCAGATGGTTTTTTCTATCATTTAGGTCTAATGATCTGCATCCTTCCCTAGTTGCATTCCAATGAAGTTCCTTGGAGTTTTCTTACTCCTGATGGTTGTATCCATTATATTAGGCTGCATTCTTTCTTGGTTGCATTTTCATTTGACTTCCACTTACCTGATTTTCCTCCGGTGTAGTGAGGTGCTAGTTGTCTGTCTAGTTTGGGTGTAACAATTGAGTTGCTTGTATTTGTTTCCGTTCTTTTCTTTTTCTTCTTCTTCTTGTTGTTGGCTGTAGTTCTTTCTTATGTACTTAAAAAAAAAAAAAATAATAATAAAAATCTTCTCCACATGAAAACACACCCAACAACACTGAAACATCTACATGTCTTACATGTGAGAAATGCTACACATGCTCCAAAGTGCTCACTTCCTAATGTAACAGTGAAAATCACTATTGGATGCTACATATATACTTTCATTTGTTATTTCATTTACTTGTGATTTTTATTGTCATGTCAAGGGGTGAGCACTTGAGAGTGAACACTTGAAAGTATGTGTAGCACTCCTTGCAACACATTATTGAGACAACTTCTTATCAGTCCAACAAACAGAACAATTCAAAGCTAGAAGATGTTGCAGATAAGAGATCTTCAACTCAAACACAAGATAATGATAACAAAGTGTTAGATAAAGATAAGATTGTGTAATTCATATTTAAATTTTGTAAAGAGAAATGCTACACACACTATCGCTCCCACTTCTACACTCTCAAGTACACTCTCTTGTGTGATAGTAAAAATCACACATTGGATCCAAAATCATATAGTAATTCATCCAAAATTCGATGATGATTTTCACTGTCATGTCAGGGAATATGAGAGTGAAAGTGTGTGTTGCATTTCTCTTTTGAAAATGATGTAACTAAAGCCAGACTGTAAAATTATTCTTATATAAACGAGTAACAGCTCCCATTGATGAGCATGGGAAGCCTATTCACCAATTCTAATATTAAACTCTTCACATGAAACAAAAATGAGGATTACCAAAATTTGAACCAAAGACCTTATATACAACTCTGAGACCATCTATCCTTAAAACTGTCAGGGAGCGGACCAATTAAGTATATCAACTTCACAAACGTGTTAACACTAAGAAGATCCACTTCTTCACAAAAAAGTATTTCATATCTCACTGTTTTTAACATCTTTGCTGGAGACAGATTACTCACAGGTGCTATTCTTGCCAAGGAGTTGATGCATGGCTGGTTACGCCTTAAAGGTTTGAATGCCCTTCTGAAATCTCCTCCATGGATGATATCTTTGGATATGCATAATTTAATTTCATCTACATCCCATTTGAATTATGCAGGCTACCGTAATCTTAACCCCGAGGTAGAGAAAGGTATCTGTCAGATGCTTTCATACATGTGGCTTGAGTCAGAAGTGATGCCTGGCATTAAAAGCATGCTATCTACATCAGCCCCTTCGTCCTCATCATCGAAAAAAGGTGAAAAGTCTGACGTGGAAAATAAACTGGGTGAATTTTTCATGCACCAAATCGCCAATGATACTTCTCCGGCATATGGAGGAGGATTTAGGGCCGCTAATGCTGCTGTCAATAGGTATGGTTTACGTCGTACCCTTGACCACATCCGTCTGACTGGAAACTTCCCATTGTAATACGAAGAAATGTTCTCAATTGCTGTTATCTCCTCCGTCTTATTATGCTCATCAAAGAAACTGATTTGCTCTGCAAAAGAAGCTTGGACAACAAAGATGTAGCTCTTAGCGCCTTGTCAGTGGTAGACGTAAGCCGGCTCTAAGGTTAAATCAACCCAAATCTCTTGTGCTCACTTCTCTTTGCTTTTGCTTTTATTCTCTTATTTTATATTTGACAAAAAAAAATTGTACAAGCAAATGTTGCGGTGGACTAAGTGATTTTACAAAGTTCATTTCGCAAGTGTTTCAGATTACTGTGATTCTCCTTGAACAATTGTTATCTTCATACTGGGCCATCAAATAATCACCTTAGGATGATTATTAATACTGCTACAAACGATCTACTTACTAAAGCCAATTTGTGGTTTGTCAAGTGACGGGCCAATGGCGCATGCACACCACCTTAATTTCTTGCTGTGGTGCTTAGAGCACCCTCTTTCATCTCTGAGCTAACACAACAAAGGTAAGAAATGACTGGGACTGAGTGGATCGGGATCTACAATGATTATTTGTTAGCACATGTGAGAATTTCTATGAGACCCAATTGCCCGAGTAGGTGGCCGGTCAATCTAATATTTATTTAGGCGGGTGGTCCCATATGGGATGTTTCACATGTGCTGCTAGCAATTTAGGTAGCACATGAGAGTTTATATGAGACCTACTTGTCCGAGTAGGTAGCCAATCATCTACTATTTATTTGGACATGTAGATTTCGTATGAGACATTTCACATGTGTTGCCCAATCCATTAAAGATAGCTACCCATAGGCCCAAGGATAGGTTATGATATATATTATAACTCATAATAAAAACAACTTGAGCATCACACATTCTCTAAATTTCGATTTAAAATAGTTTATTAAAACTATTTTTTTATTATTATTTTAGGTATTAGCATTTTAAATGTATTTCCTATATGATTATTTATTCTTTATCTATGCCATATATATAGATAGAGAGAGAGAGAGAGAGAGAGAGAGAGAGATAATAAAGAGAAGGTGGGTGAAAGAAAAGTATAAAATCCTTATGCGTTAATGCACAGTACTTGAAAATTCACATTTGGAAAAGCATTGTAGCTCAAATGCAAAATACTCTGGATTTAAAGAATCGGGTGTACACTTCAATTTTTAGGCATTTGATTAGCCATTTTATAAGCAACGCGCCACCCCCCCCCCCCCCCCCCGCCCCTAAAAAAAGAAAAGAAAAGAAAAGAAAAGAAAAATTAGGCTCCAGAGAAAAACCACCGGATCGGATTTGTGTATATGTTATGTAATCAAGAAACAAAAAGATGAGCCAAAATGACTCGAGACCATGTCCATGGACCATACAGAAACAATAATTGCAGCTTTTAGAGGAACTCCGGCGATAGGATCAGTGAAGCCAGTCTCCTAGGAGCTTCAAAATAAGAGGTTGAATATGACTCATTCAACCCAATTTCTTTGAGATTTGATCACCCAACATTTCAAATTTATAAAGGATGCATGAATAAAGAATAGCAAAAATTTGCAACTAAAAGTAAAGGTGTTGAAAAAGGATGACCACTGAATCATATTTTCGAGAATTCGGACAACTGTCATCAGTACACTCAAGTATGAAATTTGATGTTTTGTATCTATACATGTGAAAAAAAAATTACAATTCTCACAGCAGCACGAAATCAACCACCATGAGACAACCCCAGAAAAGAAATGAGCTTACATAACAATTGAACTACCCCCATCCTTTTAATTGCAGTGTAGGCTCCCAGAGAGATTGATGACAACTATGAACTGTCCAAAATATCAGCGAAAAGCTTCTTCAGTGTCTCATAAGTCATAAAACAAATACCTACACTAGGCACCACCTTGTAGTATTCAGGCAGAATCCCTCGGTACAACCCATGCAAGCCTTCAGTCCGGGTTATATGCCTAAATGTACCAAAAAGGCCTGTCGTATAGACACGAGCTCGGCCACCTGCCCCTTCCAGTTGCTTACGGCGCCTCACAAGATCCAGGGGAAATGTTGCTGCATATTGTAGTGGAGAGCAAATGAAAAGATATGAACAACGCTCGTGTAACCAGGTGGCATTCATTAAACTGAAGTTTTCACAATAGATTTATCAAGGCCATGAAACCTTTTCAGCTCTCATAGTTAACTATTTCATTAGCTCTACACAAACGACATGTTGAAGCCAGTCAAACACAACAAGGTTCACAAATGAGAACCGCCATACAATGGAGAAATATCATGGTCAAGTATATTCATACTTCCTAAGAAGGTCATTGCTATCATGGAGCAGAAGTTTAATCGTTTTTTATGGGGAGGTAACGATATTGATCATGCTAGAGCAAAAGTAGCATGGAATTCCATTTGTGTGCCAAAGAAAGAAGGTGGCTTAGGGTTGAAAAAATTGGAAGATTGGAACAAGGCTGCAATCCCTAGACACACATTTGGAATATATTTTGCACAATCTGGATCCCTATGGGCAGCTTGGATTAAAGAATATTTGCTGATAGGGAAAAGCTTGCGAGAAGTTAATAAACCGGCAGCATGTTCTTGGAGTTGGCCAAAATATACCAACAATTGATTGGTAGTCATTGGCCATTCCAAAGCATGTGTTTGTCCTTTGGTTGGCTATGAGGGATAGTTTATCTGCGGGTGAAAGATTGATGCAGTGGGGTTTTAATGGAGTAGTAATGTCATTGTATTGTAGAAGTTGTGTTGAGGGGAGAGATCACATGTTTTTTGCTTGTGGTTTTTGTAAAAAGGATTTGGAGGGAGGTTATGAAGAAGTGTCAAATTGATGGTCCTCCGAACTGCGAGGGAAGATATTCTGAAAAGGGGGATAAAAGAATGGAAAGGAAGGAAGATGAAAGCTGTCTTATGCAAAATGTGGTGGGGTGCGACAGTTTATCACCT
This sequence comes from Alnus rubra, assembly GCA_028654335.1. Lineage (NCBI taxonomy): Eukaryota > Viridiplantae > Streptophyta > Magnoliopsida > Fagales > Betulaceae > Alnus > Alnus rubra. Next base: position 1,651,500 of record JAJPGS010001224.1, on the reverse strand, counting down.
TTGGAGACAGAAATGATCTAAAATTTGGAAACCAGAATAAAACAGAAGAAAAGTTGTTGCAGAGTATCAGAGATAAGAGGTAGGATTATGGCTCGTGGAAGATTCAACAAGAGTCAATAAGTCATAGAGCTTTGTAGAAGTTGGGGAATTTCAGAAAATATACTTTGCTGCAGAATGATTGTAGTTGCTGTTGTTTGAAACTGTTTTGTATTGGTTTAATTGTTTTCGTTTGGTTGAGAGAGATGTATAGTTGGTTGTCTGATGTAGTAAAGCTAATGATAGAAGCTTATGTTCCAGGGATTCTGGAGTGTTTGTAAATGTGTTCTTTCTATAAAAATTTCATTCATGCAAAAAAAAAAAAAAAAAAACAAAAAAATTATGAATTAAAAACCATCTCCAAAAATCTCACATCTGAATTATCATGTCTAGGACACATCTAACATCCAAATCAATTTTTTATTTTCCATGCCCATAGAAAATGTGGTACACCACTATCACATACAAGTAGTACACATGCCCAAGAAAAGTTGAACACACGAGCAGCTTCCAGAAGTTGAACCCGTTAGAGCTTCCAGAAAATGATGAAAAGCATTTTTTTTAATGGACTCAATGGTCATTCCTGGATGCAGTAAATGATGGTTGGCCTGTTAAACTGCAATACATATACTTCCCTCTGAATGATTTTTGAACTCGCACACAACAAACTAGGTTTCATTCTTGAAGATGAGGTCATAGATTGTATGAGACTTCACTTTATAAGATCCGCCAGAAGATAATGCTGGTGTTTGAACAATAACCATATCTAAAATGACTTGAACAGGAATAGTACATGCTATCAGTGATTAGGCCATAAGTGAAGGCAGAACAACAAACTCACATCAGACATTCAAGTCTACCAGGCGAACCTAGAAAGGTGAATCTTTTGACACAATACGAATGGGCTACGATTATTGGATGTACATTAAGATTATGGATGCATGGTTTGTGTTTGTCATAGCAAACATTTTGACACATGCAACAGGCCTACTCAATCAGAAGCAACTAATTTGCTTCCAAGAAAATAGACTGTCAGTTAGGCTTTTGCTTTCGGATTTGCACCACCACCTCCTTTTTGAATCTAGCTAAAGTCATTGCTTAAATGAGAAATAAAAAGATTTTGCCTATTTCATTTTCTGAAAGAAATAAATGAATGGAGTCCTCACAAGTATTGGCAAGGCTTGAAGGATACCAACACCCATCAATCAGTTGCAACCAGAGCCTAACTGAGAAGCATACCTCAAGGAGGACACCTCTCACATTTGATTAACTGAGAGAAAAAATAGGTTCACCTGAGTAGAGCCACCCCATAATGGAACCCACTGCAAAGCTTGGGGAGACAAGTTATCGAGGAAGCGTTGAAAAGATGAAGTCAATCCAAGAAAGATCTTTATATAAAGGATAACGTTAGATGAATGAAAAAAAAAGGTAATTTTTTGTTGACTTCCTTACTAAAATTCTCAAATGCCAGATTAAAAAACAACTCCACTCTGGTCTCTGGCTCTAGGGGTCAGTCAGTCTGGTTAAACACTTGGTGCAGAGTCTGCACCACACCCTGTTTCTCTGCATCAAAAGCATAGTCACAGCCGCACGTATTAATTTCTTTTATTAAATATTGACAATTTCTAATTAAACAAATGAAATAGTTTAACCAAAACCTCATTAACGCATCTCCCAATTTGCATTCAATAGAATCAATACAAGGTTTAACTGAAAGCAGTCCAATAAGAATCATAACATCCAAGGCACATTCACGGAAATATGAAAGACAAACAAATGTATTACATACCCTTATGTTTCTTTTTAGTAATAGTACATGAAACAGACAAATTATTATCCGAAGGGCAAGTATTCAAATAAAATATGCAGCTAGCACAGAGAAAGTAGTGAATTACAACTCTAGTGTACCGCAATTGGTTCATTGGTCTTTGCAGCTTTACTGCTTTTTTTCCCTGGTCTGGTCCTACTATAGCATATATTAGACTACAATAACATTGTGTTTAATTTGCACGAGAATCAAAATCATCCTCCATATAATTAAAACATGAGAAGCTTCTGATGTAGGAGGTCTAAGATCACTCACCTGTTGATGATGCAATTCCTGAAAGACTTCCGCAAGCCAGACTGGAAAGGACAGCAGAATCCTCGGGCCTGATGTGAAGATAGTGAATATCAGGTATTAGGCCACAAAATGGGATGCGCACAATAGCAATTGTAAGAAGCCACATCAGAAAGATAAAATTACAGAATGAATAAATGATGTGATACCTATGCAACTTCCAGAAAGATCTCAAGGTCTCATACACTGAAAAACTGATAGCTATACTTGGTCCAACACCCTGAGTTGGCAACAGAACAGCAATTAACTACACACTGAAAAAGAACTTAGTATAAATGCAATCACAATTGAAAACTGAAGAATACCAAGAGTGTTGCTCCAAGTCCCTTATAGAGACCCAAAATGCCCTCCTCTTTGCTAATAGTTTGTAAAGCATGCCAAATACCTCTGTAGTATATTAAATTTGTCTGTGAAGTTCAAACTAGTTGAGTTAACGGAGAAAATAATTTCAAATGCAAAATAAGAATTCATAACTACGAATGAAAATTTCAAGTAAAAAGTTAGGCAAAGATTTCTTGACTCCTTTTCTCATTATACTTGGATTTCAAGAATAGAAACTTCAATATCAAAACTGAAATCAAACTTAAACACTATTAACGACCTCAAAAAAAGGGCTCAAAAACCCAACCAAGCCGGTTTTGTAAGGGGAAAAAAATACATGGCTCTCTACAACAGCTCAGATCCTCATAGTATGAAACTAAATCTAACCTGGGACAAGGAGATAGAATGCTGACTCCTATGGAAACTTGACTAAGGAGCCAACTTGACCCCACATCACCTAACACATGACAAATCGAGGTTCAGGCCTTAGGACCATCATTTTAGGATACACCTTCAAAAGATTCTGCCATTAATTCACATCACATCTGCCAAAAAATAACAAAACTTTAACCTCACATAAGCTCTCGACAAGTGTTGGAACTCATTTTTTGTTAGCTATCCAATCCATGGCAGGCAAAAGGGCATATGATGAGAAAACTGGAAAACATTGATTTGTGAACAGAGCTCATTTCAAATTGATATTAACAAGATATAAAATGAAAAACTTCAGAGATCTTATATGGAATATTATATATAAAACAAACTTTTTTTTGTAAATATGAAAAGCTAAAAGAATTTGACTCATGAATTTAACCTTATAAAATCACCAACAAAATAAAAAACATATACTCTAGTTGATACATCCCATGTTTAAGCCACATTGCAAACAACTTAAAACACTAACTTATTAAAAAGAAAAGAAAAGACGATCATAATGACACAACTACGACAAGAATAATAAAGAACAGTAGTAACGTTCCCAAACCATACCTATCAATGCTTTAAAAACCTAAAAAATGAGAACGGTAAGAACTGGTAAAAGAAACTTTTCCTCCCAGCCAAATGTTATCTTACCTGAGCTGCAAGGCGTGTCCTTACAAGATCCAATGGATAAGTAACTGAAGCAGCTGTTATTCCAGCCAAACCACCAGCAGCAAAATGCACACAAATGTCTGCACCCATATTTTCTCTGTGGTTTGCCAGTCCCGGAATCATCCTTAGCATCTGCAATACATTAAACACAGTCTAATCAATGATCAAGGTATAAGGGCAGGACTAGAAGCACTATCCCTACATATTGCATTTATATCTATAGAAATTTTCTACCAACCTCTTTATAGTGCTCATATGCATAGAAATTGACAGAAGAATAAGGTAGACGGTGAGCAATTGTAACCAGATTCCCTTTCCAAAAAGCTCTAACTCCTTCTTCACTAACAATCCGCGAAGCCTCGCGCCATATGCTAAGCTTTCTCAATGTTGCAACATCAGAGTGCATACCTTGCACCTAAAAAGATGAAAACATGAGATCATCCAACGCAATGTTCACCAACCAACATAATCTCGCAATTTTTTTCCTCCACATTTCTCATAACACATAATCATACCAAAAATATATCAACGTAAGTGCTCGTGCCACTCAAGCATACCCATAAGCTTATTCTTTGAGCCAAATTTCTAAAAACAAAACATAAATCCACATAGCTCAAAAATTCATTCTTTACCCAACATTTCCCCAAACAAAACAAATCAACCCCTAAATTTATATATTGGCATATCACATTAAAACCTAACTTACTAAACCAACCAAATGAAACCACCCACATATAACAAAAAATTTCATCAAACTCTGTGAACCGAAAGACAAAGAAAAGCGAAGACGAAACTTGTACCTGGAAGAGTATAGTAAGACGAGCAAGCGGCGCCGTACAGGTCTTACTAAGAGCTCCGGCGACGCCTCCAGCGAGAATCTGCGACACCGTTTTGATCTGCGGTTGCTGTGCGAGCTTTCTCGCACCGCCATCGACGTGGCCCGAGTTCAGAGCTCTCTGCCCTCCTTCCACCACCACTCCTACTCTCGCCTCTGTTTGCATAGTCTAATCTCTGTCCCTAAGCCTCTCTCTCTCTAAAATTGTGCCCTAGAAGAACTTGGTCTTAAGCAGAACCAGACTTCGCTGAAACGCATAGATCGAGAAATTGATGCAAATAAGTGAAGGATAGGAACCCTAATCTTCCTCTTCTTCTTCACCGTCTTCTTCTTGCTTCTTGTGCTTTAAGGTCTGTAACTTGGTTTTGTTCCCTCTGCTTGATTTGAACGCCATAGGAGAACTCCAAGATCCGACGTCGTTTTAGCTTTAGAGAATGACGTCGTTTGGACTTTGCTTGATTTATGGGGCAAAGTTAGTGCGCAAGGCTGTGCGTCATCGACTCATCGCAAACTTAACCGTCGGGGCGATTTTCCTTCTATACGGGCAGTTCTATTTTAAAGGGCAGGTATCACCAGCCAGAGTCGCTCTCTGTAGGATTCTCGAAGTAAATTGCAGATGTTCTTACTTATAATAGCTACGATCATGGCTATCGTGGCTAACCGCATATAATAATATTATTGGGATAAAATCATAAAATAGAACCGGAGGCACCTGATGTTTGCCGTTGCCGAATATACCTAATTATTTTGTTTGCGAATATTCTTTCAAGGTGAGTTTGGCTGGCGTGCGTACAGGTGTGAAAGACTGAAGTTGGTGTTTTTTTTTTTTGAAATGGACTGAAGTTGGTGTAACGAGGCGGTGAATGCAATTTCCACCTCGAGCATGACACGTGGGGCGAAAGTTTGGAATTAAGAAATGCAAGGTACCAAATCTTTTACTTAAAAGATAGATATCGGTCTTGTTTGGCAAATGCGGGTACAGAATAGAGTAGTGGATTGTTAATTTTAAAATTAATAAAAAGTGATGATGTGATATAAAGTAAAAGGAATTTGTATAAAAAAGTGAAAAAATTTTGTATTGTAGTTTTTTTTTTATTTGAATAGTAATAAAAAATTATTGATGTGATATAAAAAGTGAAAAAGTGAGAATGTTTTGATGTTGATTGGTAGTAAAAAATATGAAAAAGTGAAGAAAAAAATTCGTAAACAGTAGAACGCACTACTGTGTATTGTCCCCGTTCTTGCCAAACAACCCTATTATAACGATGTAGAACTTATTTATTAAAAATAATAAAAAAATTAATAAAAAAAATGTTAAGAACACTTATAAATAAGATTTATATTATTTTGATACACATATTTATTGTTTAGTAAAAGATTTGATACTCTTAACATTTTTCATTGGAATTTGATAAATACTAAAACAGTTCACTAATTTTTGGGTTAAGAAGCTAGCAATGACATTTCTTTGGTAAATGGTTTTGTAGTGAAATTTTTGTTTAAATAGTAATAAAAAAGGATTGATGTGACATAAAGTAAAAGAAAATATAAAATTTTTCAATGAAAAAGTTAAAAAAAAAAAATGTTTTGTAGTGTTTTTTTTTAAAAATAAATAGTAATAAAAATGATTAATGTGATATAAAAAATAAAAAATATTTAATAATAATAATAATAAATAATAAGAAGAAGAAGAGGAGGAGGAGGATGAGGTGAAAATTTTCATGAGGTGAATTTGGGGGGGCCGAATTAGTATAAATTGCTCAATGCGAATTTAATCAATAAATTATCACTATACAATGGAGCCATTCTTCTATTATTAACATTTTACACACAATAAATTACTAATTATTTCAAAAGTTGAAGCTTTTGCCGGCGCGTAAGCATGTGAAAAAAGACTTGTAGGAAAAATCTCTGGCTCGTGTTGCGTGTGAAGAGAACGTCAACATTGTTGGGCGGCGCATGGAGGTGCATGCAACCGTTGCATCAAACAAAAACTTAAAAAATCTACAAATTTATGATTGGCAAACCAATTTGGTGTTTTTTTTTTTGCCATAAGCATATTTAGTGGTGGCGCATGGATGAACTAACAGAGACTAGCTAGCGGAGGAGATCGGTAGATCTACACCTTGCAAAGCTGATTATGAGATTAATTTTTTCAAAATCAGCTTCGGTGAAGGGCTTGGAAAGGATTGGCAACAATGTGAGAAGGTGGGTGCGGAGGTGCAGGGAGGTTGGTCATGAGAGCGGTAGCAATAGAAAATATGGAATTCATAGGAAAGTGACTTTGATACTTTTGTGATAACCAATGATTTAAGAGTAATTTTACATGTATATTAAGTATCAATAAAAAAAATGAGGTGGTGTAGGAACAAATTCTAATAATGTAGCCCATGTTCTAGCAAAAGAGGCTTCGGCCAAATTTCTAGACACGGCGTGGCTAGAAGATGTTCCAAATTTTCTTATGTATGTTGTAAATAGGGATCGGTTGTATCCCTAGATTTCAATTTTGGGATCATTTTTCTTATCAATAAAGGTATGTCTACTTAGTTTAAAAATAAAATAAAAAAGGTGGTTTTTAAAATCAAATGGTAATTTTAAAAGCTACCGTATTTTTTTATGGATACTTGATGAACTAATATACATATAAAATTGTCCTCAAGGGGTAGCTCAATCGGCTAGGGATCACGCCTCATGAAGCGGAGGTCACTAGTTCGAATCCCTCCTCTCCCCTCTTATGTGGACATGTCAAAAAAAAATAAAAATGTACATGTAAAATTACTTATCATTTAACATGACATCATAGTATAGATCATGAGTTTGATAATTAATTTCACAATTTCACCCAATATTCTAACACCAATTGCATAAAATCCCCAACCATATATCCATTTACTATCATTGGTATTGACCACCATACGAGTAAGTCTTTGTTGTTCCAAAATACATTTTTTTGATTGATAGGTTCACAAGAGTATTCATAACGAGCTTTTTAAAATTCAATTCTTAAAATAAATTTTTATTGATTTGACTAATCACTTTTTAAAACTATTAAACAATGAACTCTCTAATTGTTTTTCTATTACAAATAAATACTATTTTTTTTTTATTAATAAAGTTAACTACTACAAGCATTCAATGCATTAAATTAAATTCAAGCCAAATGTTTTAAAGCATTCGATGCAAGCATTAATATTAAAAAATTATAACATTCATTTTGTTTTTTTACTTTTTAAATGTATAGGGTGTTCTTGATTTGATAAAGTGCTTGTTAAATGATAGTTTTTGTGAATTTTATTAAAAATTTAGAGACAAACTAAATATAACGAGCTCATTGGGAGTGCTCTAAGAGTAGCAAAATGAGACCTAACTGAGGATTAAATCCAATCTTGTTATCACCTTTCAAGAGACTAGTGGTGACCCAAAATGCGTACACCACTTTAGTATTAGTATAGAAAGAATCAGAAAGTAAATTAATTGGAATATAAATTTTAGGTGAAACTTCACTTAACCTCTATGAATTTCCATAACACTTACAATTACTCCATTAAGCTCATGAGAGTTAAGTAAAATTTCCCCTAAATTTCACCAATGCAGGAAGCTTTGTGAACTGCAAAAACACTCTGTTCAATATCTAACACAGTAAGTTTAATAAACAAGCAAGCAGCAACAATGCATTTTACAGAGTTTTTTTATCACATACACGTCAAGCCATCAACTCTACCCCATCACCCTTATTACAATCAGCCACAATCACCCTCCTCTGTACTTTTTTGTAAGTATACTTCATAGCCAATTTCACATAAACACACAAGTTCAACCCACTCATGGCTGCCAACAGCCAATAGAAATTGTCCAAACGGCACATGTTCACATCCTCTACAAACCAACTTCTCCCCAACTTCTCCGTGACATGATCCACAACAGTAATCAGAAAGCTGCTCAAGAAGTTCCCTCCCCCAATCACGCTAAGGTAGAAGGAAATTCCTAAGCTTCTCATTGAGTCTGGAACTTGGTCATAGAAATACTCTTGCAAGCCAACCAACGTGAACCCGTCTGCTATTCCAAGAATTATGCTTTGTGGAGCTAACCAGAAGGCACCCATAGACATTATTTCCTTCTCAACAGCTCTCAGCCTCTTCATTTCGACTAAGGCCGCCACAGACATGGCTGCAATTGAAAATATCATGCCAATACCAATCCTCTGGAGGATGTTGAAGCCTCTTTCGTTGCCGGTAGCTTTCCTTAACTTTGGAACTATAATCTTCTCGCAGGTGGTGACAGAGATTATCATTCCAACAGCCCCAAGAGCGTAAATGGAGGCTGGTGGGATCTTGAAGTTGTCAGCAATCCTAAGGTTCATTGTAGCGGCTTGTTTAACGAAGAATGTTGGGCCCTGTGCCATGCATATCCCAAATGTTAACGAAGTTAGCCATATGGGGATCATGTTCAAAATAAGCTTCGTCTCCTCCACCATAGTCACTGTTGTTAATCTCCAAGGATTCTGCTCAACAGATATGCTCTCCTTCTCTTCAATTATTGCAGCCTTGTCAAGAAACCTATGGATCAAAATTTGATATTATCAATTACGAGTTTATACACATACAAATGCACAAAGTGTTAAACTGTTAATTAAATAATTAAATACACTTCTTCCTATTATCTTAAGTTTTTGAGGTAACTGGTGGTTTAACATGGTATCAGAGCAGACGTCATGAGTTTGTACATGATGGTTTAACACAAAGATCTTAAATGTTAGGATTCCATGACATGTGTTACATATTATTTGTAAATTAGTCTCGAGCCAAAACTTGCATGTGAATTCAACTTTAGTTAATTGTATCAATTCTAAGTAGTTTGATGTTTTTATCTCCTTGGATGTTTTAAAAGTCATTATTCTAGAGCTATGGCAATGTGTTAAGAAATATATTAGTGCCATAGGCTTTGCTTACCTAAGCCTACTTGTATGACACAAAAGCCTTCCTTGAGACTGTGACTTGGGAACTTCATATAATAGAGCAGGATTTGATGGAACTGGTAAATTTCTCTTTCTTATGGCTGCAACTAAGACCTGCAACATAGGTGTTAAAGGGCTCCCTTCCGGTATCCGGTATCGGTAGCAAGGCTTTCCCATACAGAAGGTGACTATTGTAGTTGCCATAGTGATAGTGAGGATCAGACTAGCAACACCCCAGCTCACATTGTCTTGAACGTAAGCAATTACTGTTACACCAAGCACAAGCCCGCAACAAAGTGCGAAATTCCACCAGTTGAAGTAAGACATCTTCTTCTTCCTCTCCTCCAAGTGATCATCGTCGAATTGATCAGCTCCAAAGCTTTCTAAGCAGGGCTTGTGTCCTCCAGTTCCAACAGAGATAAGATACAAGGCAAGGAAAAACACCACCTCATGAATCTTCCTAGGCTGGTGAGACCTCCCATTATTGAATGGCTTTAGACTTGGGATGAATTGAGACAATGTCAACAGGCTTAAACCCTGTTTTGGTAGTAACAAAATTAATTAGATGCTAATTTTCAGAGAACCTAATATAGCTATTGATGATTAATTTTCTCATGATCAGAAGGTGATGATTCTTGTACCATGAGATATACAAGGGAAGCAAACAGAACCATAGTGAATCTGCCAGTGTAGGCATCTGCTAGGAACCCTCCAAGTAAAGGTATCGATGTTGTTACTCCTACCCAGTAGTTTACATTTTTGGCTGCTGTTTTGAGGTCCTGATGGATCACTTTGGTGAGGTATGAGATGAGATTTGTTGCTATCCCAAAGTAGCTCAACCTTTCACTAAACTCAATTGCTGCACCAAATATAAAAGACAAAGCAAATTAAGCTGACATGACTAATAGCATTAATAGCCTTTTCAAAACACTTTAATTTCCAAAATACAAAACACTTTTTCAAACGTAGACGCCATAAAAAAACACTTATCACCTTCATATCACGTACGTAAAAAAACACTTTCTTAAACCAAAACCAAAAAACAGTTTTTGAAATCATTAATTATTAGCCTTTTAGGAACTATCAATGTTATAGAAAATTGTCAAGCATTTAAATGCTGCTATTCAACTCCTCATCCTGTAATCCTCCCAAATTCAAAAGTAATAAACGGGTATGATACATGTTTTTGTGACTAGACAAAATAATTAGGCTAATATGAATATATCCTCCACAATCCATCACTTTATAAAGAAATTAAACTCGTCAACATGCCCGAATCAGGAGACAGATAGGGATGTTTTTATTGACAAGCCAAATAGCCCCAAAACTCCTCATGCTTGCCATGCAATATAATCATGAAATTGATTTGATGAAGTAAATGGCCAAATTTCGAAAAAAGAAAAGAAGGAATTATGGTTAAATCAGATATGAAGTCTGATAATCATAAAGTTGGAATAAAATAACAAAGCAGAAACTGGAGAATCATGGAAACGTTGATTAATAATGTTAGCTAAGTATCAAATAGGTGCACACACACACACACATACTCACTGACGATAAAGGAGGAGGCTTTCCACACGCCAGTTGAAGCACGGAGAGGAAGTCTTCCTTTATCATCCACAGAAGAATCATGCACCCATTTATCTTCATCGCTTTCTGCTCGTCCACCTCTCTTTTCTCTCTCCATTTCTAGCTCCATCTTTGCTAGCTCATGAAAGATGTGCCACGAGCTAACAAAAAGAACAGTCTACAGGAAGGCAGAGACAGTATCACTGGTTAGAAGTGTGCTCGCTTTGCACTGCTTTATAGTAGGGGGATTCTTCTCTTTGTCTTAACGGGGGGTATCTTCCTCATCATTAGTTTTCAGATGAAAACAAAAGTTACGACTTGAATTTGAGCAAGAACTTCTGACCAGCGTTTCTTACAAAAGTGATTTTCAAGTTTTTGCTTGGTAATAACAATGAGAGAAATTGTTGTATATCATATATATATATATTTTATGTCATTTTATCTAGCTTTATAGACGTGGCATTCTTGATATTTTTATTTAATAATAATAATTACCTAAAAGTTGATTAACAGTGAAAAAAAAAAGTGAGATAAAAGGTATCTCTTGCAATGTTGTATTTTATCTAATATACATATTCTTTGAACTAAACCGGATTAAAACGATACCATATATATTGGATGCAAATAGAGAAAAGGAATTGTATCTCTTAGGTGTATTATCCGCAAAATATTTGTGACTTTTAATGAAATGCCGTTTTTCAAAAGATGGTCTTAAGTTACAAAAGGCATGCCTAATAAGAAAAGAATTTTTTTTTAATAGTGATTCATTTAAAGATGTAGATCAAAATTTAATGAAAAATGTTAAAGGTACTTACAGACTTTTACAAAGAGAAATTTACAAACTGACTTGGCATATGATGTGTCATTTTATTAATTGAAAAACAACGTTTAAACTTATTTTTTTAAAAAAAAAAAAATCAGATCCTCTCCGGCACTCTCTCTCTCTCTCCCCTCACCGGCCGACCAGACCAACCAAACCCATTTCCATTTCCATTACCTCACTCACTACTCCGAGACTGCACCCTTTCCAGCCAACCACCTCGTCCTCGTCTCTCTCACCAGTTTCTGGCTCAACCCACATTACCCACCACCGAACCGGTCTTCGACAACGTCAAAGACGATAAGAACAATGAAGATGAGGAGGACGGATCTGGGTTTGGGATGGAAGCTCGACGACGCTCGGCCGGATCTCGCGAGGTCGTCGAGGTTTAGACTGGATTCTCAAACCCACGCCGGTGTGCGTGGGTTTTCGACTGGATTTGGGTTCCCGGCCAGATCTGGCGAGATCGTCGGTGTGCGTGGTTTCCGGCCAGATATGGCAAGGTCGTCAGTGTGCGTGGTTTCCGGCTACCCCGTGAACCTGCCGGATCTCTCTTTTTCGGTGAACCTGCCGGATCTTTCTTTCCCCTGCCGATAAACTCTAACGTCAAGTATATACAAGAGGCTTTAAGGTTGTAAACTCTGATGTGGAATGTCATGTCACCACGTTAGTTTGTAAATTTTTTTTGTAAGTTTCTTTTGTACTTGTAGCAGCTTTTAAATTCAATAGTGATTCATTTTAAATCTAATGATAATTTTAAAAGTCACGTTACAAAAGTTTTATTTTTAGAATTAATTGTGCATGACAGGCAATAATAATAAATAATTAGTCAACTTTACGGGTAAAAAATGTGCCCCTCTCTTCTGCTTATGAAAATAATAATAATAATAGTCAATTTTTGAGAGAAAGCTGCATTTTATGAACATGATGCCAACATGGCCGAAGCAAAAGGTTGGCCATTTCCAGACTTAAGAAAGCGACGGAATTGTTACTGCCCACTGGATACACTTTCATCATTTCATGTGGTCAAGTAGGTGATAATTAAAGTACTTGGAAAAGGACAAGTGATAAAACTGAACCATCAATGGGACTTTGCAGATATTTTGTATTTTGTTTTATATTTGGGATAATTGTACCGTTGATCCCTGTGTTATGTTATAATTATTTTTCATTTTTTATGGTTTAAAAAGTTCAAGGGAAGTCCCTGTGCTATGCAATAATTACAAATCGATCCTTAGCGTCAAATTCTGCTAAATTTTTTAACAGATTCCGTCAAATGTCATGTCAGCGCCACGTGTCGCCAATAAGATGGCGACATGTGTCCATCTTAATAAGAAATATAAATTTATTAAAAAATAAATAAAAATACTTATTTTTTTAAAAAAAAATTAAAATTCAAAAAAAAAAAAAAAAAAGCAGCAAGTGGTGGCTGCGCGCCACCCCTTGCTTCTCGTTTTTCTTCTTTCTTTTTTTTTTTTTAAAAAAAATAAGTATTTTTATTTATTTTTTAATAAATTTATATTTTTTTTATTAAGATGGACATGTGTCACCATCTTATTGGCGACACGTGGCGCTGACGTGTAGAGCTAACAGAGTCTGTCAAAATGGTGGACGAAAAATCGACCCAGGGAATAAAACGTAATTATTGCATAGCACATGGACCTTCTATGAACTTTTTAAACCATAAGGAGTGAAAAATAATTATGACATACCACAGGGACCAACGGTACAATTATCCCTTTATATTTTAACTTGTGGGATTAAAATTATATTGATAGTATTCTCAGATTTTTTTTATTTTTTAATATAATTGATCATAATCATTAAAATTTTATATTCTTACAATCTCTTTATTCTTAAAAATTATTTTGTAATAATTACATGATTGCAATCTTCACATTAATAGGTGATTCATTGTAATTGGTGAAGAAACTTCCCATACTTTTATTTTTTTATTTTTTGGTATTCGTACTTTTTAAATATATACAAAGTAACCGGGTAGTAGTCCAAGTTTTGTATTTTATTATTATTTTTATTTTTTTAAAGTAAATATTGCCATATTGGTTTGTGTCTTAATTAGGGATTAGCAAGCTCAGTACTATGTGATAATTTTCTTTAGTAGGCCACTAAGCTGCTTTTATTTCGTGGCCTCCTCCCTCGTATTCCCAACTGTTAGGATTATGGTGATCAGATTCCTATATTAAAAAAAGGACTATATATAAAGCCTTTTTAATTATCAGTCGATTTTAAAATAGTTCTATAAAATTTTAAATGTATTAAAGTGATTCATCAAACTACTAAATTGAGTCAAAAAGACCATTTTTTTTCTTGATAATACTCTTATTATCTTAAAAATTAAAATAAAAAATTAATAAATATATATATATATATATATATATTTATTTTTTTTTAAAAAAAAAAAAAAACCAAGGAGGTCGATGCAAGCCACCTGGGTGTCAGCTACCCCTTGGTTTGGTTTTTTTTTTTTTTTTTTTTTTTTTTAATTACTATTATTAAATTTTCGTGATTGAAAATGCTACCCGGCCACGTTATTCTTTGACTTTAAATACTATGGGAACCTTATCTATAAAAAAAAAAAAAAAAAATACTATGGGAACCTTTATGTTTGTAACTGAAAATTAAAATAAAAAAATATTGATTTTGAAATATGTTATGTCCTTTCAATTCTTTGGTATATTGACTTGCTTGAAAATGTTGCAGGGCTACCACATGGGTATAGGGTGTGGGCGAATTGAAGGGACCAAACTATATATGATGTTTATTTAATGGGGTTTGGATATAATTCTAAAATAAATATAAAAAATAGATTTTCTCATAATAGATTTATGATTAAATTTTTAAATACTTATATAAAAACATGCTTTATATATATTATAAAATGTATTTCAATAATGGAATAATTAAAGAGATAGATTATAAAAAAAAAAATTACTAAATATAACTCATTTTCTTTTCTACATAGTGCATACCAGCATATATATGAGTCATGAGATATATAGTACTGGAGAAGATGATTTCAGGCTTTTCAGCTCCAAAAATGTATAATTGTCCAAAAAATTATTCAGAAATTAATGAAATCTAGGCCAAGACAACTCAGACAACAATCTTGAGTGAACAACAATGTAACTCAAAGCTCTTTGAAGCATTTCAAACAATGACAATTCAGTCATATTTTGGGCTCAAACCAAATTATTAAGGAACGTCCACTCCCCCTTTTCACTTGTGGATCCCTACACTTTATATTCATGTGTGGTCCAATATTCTAAAATTTGAAAATGATCCCATCAGAAATTATAGCTTGTTGCAGAAGCAATTTAAACTTGAGATTCGAGTTGAATGATTAAAGGTACGTAACAATCATTTAATTCAAATATATATGCTCGTTATTTTTCATATTTATTCATTGCTTTCTAAAATATATCAAATTAATCAGTGGCTCAAAGTCGATTGTGAATGAGCAAGCTTTGAAGCTGAGCACATCGTGGAATACGGGCCTTACTATACATGGCTCCCATTGTTTACTGATTCATCATTACCTGCAATCATTCTCAATGACTATGTTTCCTCATGCGCGCGGGTCTTACAATTATTCGCATTCTACTTTTGCACAAACACGTATACCACTCATGTTTGGATTGTAATCTGGTTCTGTTTGTTAATGCTTTTCAAATGATTTTTTTTTTGCTTGAAAAAGTGTTTTGATATGACATACATAATGAAGAATGCGGCCAGAAGAAGATTTGGTTGCGGCCCATCGTACCATGCACATAATAGGCGCAAAAGTTTACACTTCTGTTGAGTTTCCTAATTTCCTAAGAAGATGATCGATGCTGAGATAATTTTGTGTTTTGAGTTGTTTATTAATATTTTTTTATTCTTTTGAAAAGAGAAAAAGAAGTGTTCTCAAACAATATCTATCAACTCTTCTTTGGAATGCTGGTAAATTAAAATTGTTGGCTAGCTGTTCTTGTCAAGTCGCTTTCTATTAACTAAGCAAGATACTCACCAAAGAAGCATATTAGCTTTGTTGAAGAATTATATTAGGTTCCGAGCTTCTAATGTTCCATACCATATTGGTGGCATATATTCAAAGTGATGTTAATTTAAAAGCAATTTTTTTTGTAAGAACAACATAAACTGGCTAGCTAGCTAGCTAAGCTATATATGCGTATCAAGAGTTTTTGACTAGGTTGTTTTCTTAGCTATGAAAAAGAAATATATTCTTTCTCACAAAGTCAAGTTGTCAAGGAAATGGATAAGGGTGGAGGCATGCTGTTCTATTCTCCTCTTTGAGTACTCCCAACTTTTCCATTTATCATTCGACAGTAGTACTTATTCTTGTCAATCTCCCATAAACAAAAAAGACACTCTAGCTGTCAGTCCATCATCTGGTTGTGACTTGGGATACTTGCTTCTCCTTTTACATATTATTTTGATTATGAATATTAAGGGGATGCTTCTCCTTTTACTTATTCTTTTGATTTTGTATATTAAGGGAATCGATGCTTGCCACCAGAATCTTATTTGTGTTGAAGTTCTTCGATCATATCACTTTCAAATCCTATGCTACGGCGGGCATGTGCATGCACAATGTTTTTATTATAATATCCTTACACAAACACAACTATTATCATATTAGCTATTAAACAATTAAACGCTTAAATAATTAAGCAAAAATTTTGACTTGTCAATTTAATTAGTTAGTGATTAATATGGTAAGAGTGTTACGTTAATTGCTAGGAATACTACAACTTTTACTAAAAAATCCTTACAAACTGACGTTACAGTCCATTTGACAGTTATCACACTAGATATTAAAAAATTAAATTTACTTGCCAAATTTTGTTGTTTAATTTTTTTTCCACCATTAAAATACAGTTACGTGGGTTTGTAAAGAGATTATAGTAAAAACTGTAATACCAAGAGTATTTTTCGTTGTGTTAAATGTCATGTGAACTACCATATAAGTTTGTAAAAAAGTTGTAGTACCCAAATCATATATATATATATAATAAAAGCTGTAGTACCCAAAACATTTACTATATATATAATATTGTTAAGGATACAACAATTTTTATTATAAGTCCCTTAGAGCACTAGTAGCAGTCTCCTTATATTGGTTCTATTTCTTAAATATAGGAAAAATTTCACAAAAAGTCTCAAAAAACGTTCCACAATAGTCACCCTATATTTAGATAATTCGGTTGGGTAGCAATAGTGCTACCCAATCGAATATTTTATTCACATAATCACTGCAACGGACGTCCTCGATCACTCCTCATTCACCCTTTTCTCTCTCTTCCTAATACTCTTGCAACTCCTCCTGCCGCCACCGCCGGCCCATACCCACCTCCTCCATACCCACCACAGCCACCATATCCACCCTCGCCACCTCCTCGCCCACCAGATCTCCCATTGTCGGCCCATACCCACCTCCCAACAGTCATTTTTCACACAGGATGCTCGGAGTCGCCTTGCCAAGAAATAGTGTCGTCTCCCAGTGCTTGATTTTACATTCTGAAATCATCATCACCGCCTCATAGCCATTTGATTTTACAGAACCAAACAGAGATAGAGAGTGTGTATGTGTGTCTTGGAGAGAGAGAGAAATAGAGAAGATCCTTTGTCGTATGTAGGGCTGAGCATGGGGCGGGGGGGGGGGGGGGGCGGGGATGCCCTTTTTTTGGCCCCGCCCCGCAGGGGTGCGGGTTTCCCAAAGGAAACCCGCAACCCGCAAAAATCCCCATGCACCCGCACGGGGCGGGTGGGGATGGGGCGGGGTTGAGGGGCGGGGATCCCCGTGGGTATGCGGGGATCCCCATGGGTGTAGAACACCTTAAAAAAAAAAAATGGTGCAGGAAGAAAAAGAAAAGAAAATATATGAGGGGGGTGATTCTGTGAAGAAGAAGAGAAGAAGAATGGTGCAGAAAGAAGAAGAAAAATCTGGAAGAAAAAGAAAATATATGAGAGGGGGGATATGAATTTGTGAAGAAGAAGAGAAAAATAAGGAAGAAGAGAAGAAGAATGGTGCAGGAAGAAGAAGAAAAATCTGGAAGAAAAAGAAAAAGAAAATATATGAGAGGGGGGGGGGGGGGCTGTGAATCTGTGAAGAATAAGAGAAAAATAAGGAAGAAGAGAAGAAGAATGGTGCAAGAAGAAGAAGAAAAATCTGGAAGAAAAAGAAAAAGAAAATATATGAGAGGGTGGTTGTGAATTTGTGAAGAAGAAGAGAAAAAGAAGGAAGAAGAGAAGAAGAAGAATCTAGAAGAAAAGGAAAATATATGAGGGGGGGGGGGGCGCGGGGAGCGGCGGGGCGGGGCGGGGATCCGGGGAAAAAAAAAGATTAAACCCGCGCCCCGCCCCGCCCCGCACGGGTTGGTTAAAATCCAACCCGTACCCGTAAAAAAAAAAAAAATCAAAAACCGCAATTTTAGGGGCGGGGAGGGGCGGGGGGTGCGGGTTGGGGCGGGTTTGCGGGTTTTTGCTCACCCCTAGTCGTATGGAAGACGATTTCGGTAATTAATAAGCAAATCATCGGCTCCGCTGGCCATTCAGGCAAATCATCCTTTGCCGTATGGAAGTCGATTTTGGACAGGGTCTTGCTCATTGTGGAGCCTTGGGGACGAGCTTGGCGGTGAGGTCGCCGTCAGAGATGGAGGCGTGATGAGGTGAGGACTGGGCTGAGGTGAAGACCCAGGGCGACGATGCTTCTAGAATCAAGATTAAAAAAAAAATGAATAAAAAAAAAATAGGAAAGAGAAAAAAGAATAAAAAAAAGAGTAAAAAATAATATTTAATTGATATATGAAAAATTAAGGGAATCTCTTGTGGGGTGTTTTTTCATAGGGAAGCAAAAAGTAATTTTGGTCCTTAAATATAAGAAAAATGATTGGGAGACTGCTGCTAGTACTCTTACAAACAAGAGACATATTACATGCACATCACTTGCACATCTTTTGTACATCACTTCTCTAAATCAATCATTAGATTTGTAAGACTCACAAGGATTCACATGTGGGTCCTATAGATCCAATAATTAATTTAAAAAAGTGATGTACGAAAGATGTACAAGTGATGTGCAAAAATCATTTCTCTACAAACAAACACGTCACTTACCTCATTAGTCACTATATAATTAAGCTAAAAAAAAAAAATTAACTTTTCAATTTAATTAGTTAATGGCCGATATTTTAAGAGTTCTGCTAGGAATATATACTATAATTTTTACTACAAGTTTCTTAGAAACTGACGTTACAACCCATTTGACAATTACCAGCCACTGAATAATTAAATTTATCTGTCAATTTCGTTGCTTAATTTTTTCCCTGTTAAGATACTGTCATGTGAATTTGTAAAGAAATTATAGTTAGAATTGTAATACTCCAGGCATTTTCTGATGTGTTAAATGTCATGCGAATTATTACGTAAGTTTATAAAGAAGTTGTAGTAAAAGATGTATCCAATAAATATGTGTATATATATATATATATATATATAGAGAGAGAGAGAGAGAGAGAGAGAGAGAGTAGTTCTTTTTATAGGTGCCTTTTTATTTTCTATAATGGCCAGCATTGCAGGCAAATTAAAAAAAAAAAGAAGTAAATAAGAATTTGCATCATCTTATATGGGATAATAACACATCATTTAGGAATCAATTTTTAAAGAAAAAATTTAAAAGATGTAGCATTTCTATTTTTTTTAAAAAAAAAGAGATCGAGGAAAGGAAAAGGACACGAAGCCAATCTTTTGCACACCTGTACATGCAACTCCCACGCCACTACAATGATTATTCAGCACTAAAAGAAAAGATAAATATAAAAGAAATTAAAGACAAATTGTGGAATAATAAAATAAACACAATTTTTTTTTTTTATGTGGTTCGGTTTATGACTTACGTCCACAAAATAAAGCCCAAAATGCTACATTTTGTTTTTATTCCTGAATATTTTCGGTTTATGACTTACGTCTACAAAATAAAGTCCAAAGGTTTACATTTTGTTTTTATTCATGAATATTTTCAGGATACATGAGACCCATATTTATAGGAGAATTTGAGTTGATAAATATGATTACCATCAAATCTGATTCAAATCAATCAAATTTGATGCAAATCTGATTATAGAAGATAACAATAATTACAATAAATCTTTGATCAAATCAAATCATTTCATATATTCTAACAAGCACAATGCAAAACCCACAAACTTACAAGCTAGCAATTATCCTGTCAACAATTAATTAATTCAATCGATCTATTAAGGCCGGATCTAATTAAGAAATACTTAAAACATATAAGTTTCTTGAAAGAAAAAAAATGGTTTTGATTCTCTACGTTTTCTTGTCAAAAATTTATATAAAAAAGAATCGATGAGAAGATTTATTGAAAATAAAAAACAACCTACATTGGCTCAAAATGAAAATAATAATAATAATAATAATAACAATCTAATTACAATGCTTCTTTCATCTATTCCCTGCCTACACCTGCTTCCTTTCCCTCTCTACAGAGAAAGATAAAGTTAATTAATTCGTAGTGCAACAAGTTCCTTTAATTTGTTCCTAGCTAGCTAATACCCGACAGAATGGAAACGTTAATGGTAGTGCCGTGAGGAATTAAGGGCAGTGGAGGAAGCAGCCTCCTGGGCTGCTAGTGCCTTTGCTTATTATGTGATAAATATCCAACATGTTGGATATAGATCACATTTTCAAAGGTATGAATCCAAACCAACCTGTAATGTCCTGCTTGCAAATTCAACGCCAATTGCATGTGGACATAGACTCCAAGCAGAACTCGTTTCGCGTAAACCTGGATAGAATATGATCATCAATCTTTTAAGTATATGCTAGAATCAGATGTATGTAAAGCGCCACCAGAGGATACCATAACGCTGCCTGAGTTTAACCATGAAGAGCTCAAGTGTCTTCTGGACTAGTTCCTCTATACTGGGAGTTTGCCTAAAGAAAAACTCGAGCAACAAGTTGATCATCTCATTGTCACAAGCAGCCAATAAGTATGACATTCCTTACTCACAGAAGTTTTGTGAGCGTCACATGTGTAGCCGTATAGGGTTTTTTTTTTTTTTTTTTTTTTTATGAAGTACACATGTGTAGGTCTTTGAATTTATCCAATATTGCTCTTGATAGTTTGGAGATAACAAAAGTACAAAGTGGAAGAGAAAAAACAGATGGAACAGAGTTGGATTGAATCTGTGATTGTATTGCATTAACTGAAACAGAATTACAAAGAGTATTTTTTATATACAACTTTGCGTGAGAGTAAAGAACTAAAGCTCTACTGCTAACTATCTTCCAGCTGTCTAACTAAAATACAGCTTAGTTACAACTCAAAACAACACGTGTTTTATATATATAATTACATTCACCACGTGTTATCTAATACCCCCCCTCAAGATGAACAATGTATGTTTAGGATGTTCATCTTGGATAAGAGAACCTGAAAAACTTCAGAACCAAGGGGTTTAGTGAACAAATCAGCCAGTTGAGCAGAAGAGGAAACATGAAGAGTTCGAACTAAGCCAAGTTGGATCTTTTCTCGCACAACATGGCAATCAATTTCGATATGCTTAGTTCTTTCATGATATACAGGGTTAGCAGCTATGTGTAAAGCTGCTTTGCTATCACAAAATAAAAGTGCAGCTTGAGGATGAGAAATCTGGAAATCACGAAGTAAATGAAACAACCAAGTTAACTCACAACAAATAGCAGCCATGGATCTATATTCAGCCTCTGCAGAAGAACGTGATACAGTAGTTTGCTTCTTGGATTTCCAAGAGATTAAAGAGTCTCCCAAGAAAACACAAAAACCAGAAACTGACCGGCGAGTATCTGGGCAACCAGCCCAATCTGAATCGCAAAAGGCCTTCAAATGACATGTGGAAGAGGCTGGAAAGAAGAGTCCTTGACCAGGAGCTGCCTTGATATATCTGAGAATACGGTAAGCATCATCTAAATGAGGCTGCCGAGGTGCTTGCATAAACTGACTCAGAGTATGGACTGAATATGTCAAGTCAGGTCTTGTGATGGTGAAGTATAATAATCTTCCAATCAGCCTGCGATAAACCGTGGGATCCTTAAGCAAAAGTCCATCCAGTGCAGAAAACTTTGCATTAGAATCCATAGGAAATTTTGAAGGTTTGGCAGCCAAGTGACCAGCATCACTAAGGATGTCCAAAGCAAATTTTCTTTGACAAAGAGAGATGCCTGCATCAGTACGAGCAATCTCCAATCCAAGAAAGAACTTCAAAGGACCTAAATCTTTGAGCTTAAAAAGAGAATTCAAGAACAAAGTTAAGTCTGAAATAGCTTGACGATTATTACTAGCCAGTACTATGTCATCTACATAGACTAACAAGGCTATGAATGAAGATCCAGTCGACTTGGTAAACAAGGAATAGTCTGCCTTAGACTGAATGAAACCATGAAGAAGTAAGGTGGAGGAAAACTTATAGAACCATTGTCGGGAAGCTTGCTTCAAACCATACAAGGACTTATTCAACCGACAAACCCGATTATCACCTTTGGAAATAAAACCAAGAGGAGGCTTCATAAAAACTTCCTCATCAAGGTCCCCATGTAAAAAGGCATTATTGACATCTAATTGATGTAGATGCCAATTCTTAATTGCTGCCAATGCCAGTAAACACCTCACAGTGGTGAGTTTAGCCACAGGAGAAAAAGTTTCAAAGTAGTCCAAGCCTTCACATTGAGTGAAGCATTTAGCCACAAGCCGGGCCTTGTACCTTTCAATAGTCCCATCTGCCTTGTGTTTGACCTTATAGACCCATTTACAGCCTATAGGAACTTTGTTGGGAGGTAAAGACACAAGAGTCCAAGTATTGTTCTCTTCAAGTG
Source organism: Alnus rubra (assembly GCA_028654335.1). Taxonomy (NCBI): domain Eukaryota; kingdom Viridiplantae; phylum Streptophyta; class Magnoliopsida; order Fagales; family Betulaceae; genus Alnus; species Alnus rubra. The sequence goes on along the minus strand of JAJPGS010001224.1, from coordinate 1,628,861 downwards.
CCTTGATCTCATTCTGCATTGCCTCACGCCAGCAAGCATGTTGTACAGCTTGGTGAAAAAATTGTGGTTCCTCATGGGAAGAAATTGATAGAACAAAATGTTTATAAGAAAGAGACAATTTTTTATATGAAAGTACATATGAGAGAGCATAAGGGATATCTGAAACAGTAGAAGAATGACAAGGAACATGAGATGAAGAAGATGCCATTTGACAATGAAAATCATGTAAGTAACTAGGTTTCTGTTGAATCCTGGAAGATTGTCGAATAGGTTTGAGTTGACCAGAAACACCAGGAGTAAAAGAAGAAGAATGTGAATCAATAGGTAGGGAAGTATCAGAAATAATGGAAGGTACAAAATCTGTATTAGATGGCATAGAATCTGTATGGGTTGGTACAGAATCTGTATTAGATGGCACAGAATGTGAAACAGAATCAAAATGGAAAACCGAATTAGATGGAAAATGAGGTATAGGCTCATCAGAATCTGAAACTGGATTAGGAATAACAGTGTTGTGAAGAAAAGGAAAAAATGAATGAAATTGAGTATGAAAAGGAAACACATTTTCATGAAAGACAACATAATAGTGTTAGTAAAAGGATCAAACAATTTGTACCCTTTGACATTATATGGATAACCAATGAAAATGCAAGGTTTAGCACGTGGATCAAGTTTGGAACGATTCCTAGTGAGTGTAGAAACAAAACACAAACAACCAACAACCCGAAGATGATAAAAGGTAGGAGGAACAGAGAAAAGACACTCAAAAGGAGTTTTGTGTGACAGAATTGGAGTAGGAGTTCTATTGATTAGATGGGCAGCATAAAAAATGCATTCACCCCAAAGAAACAAGGGAAGATTGGCTTGAAATCTTAAAGCTCGTGCTACATTTAGAAGGTGTTGATGTTTTCTCTCTACTACAGAATTCTGTTGAGGTGTTTCAACACAACTCAATTGATGGACAATGCCTTTGGATTGAAAGAAATCAGACATCTGAAATTCAAAACCATTATCACTCCTTAAGCATTTGACTTTGGATTCGAATTGATTTTCAACTAGAAGAATAAAGGTTTTAATCAAATTTCTAGCTTGAGATTTATTAGTCATGAGATGAATCCAAGTAAAACGAGAAAAGTCATCAACAATGGTGAGAAAGTATTTGATACCATTAAGAGAATCAGTGGAGAAAGGTCCCCAAATATCACAATGTATCAAATCAAAGGCTTTATTTGAAAAAGACTGACTTACAGGAAATGGCAAGCGATGTTGCTTAGCCAATGGACAAATTGTGCAACATTTATTCATATCAACAGAAATACTAGAATCATATTGACTAAGAAGCTGAAGACGAGAATTAGACAAGTGGCCTAAACGATAATGCCATACATCTGAAAATACAGATTTAACAGAAGCACTTTGAGCAGGAAATGGAGAAGTTGAAGGTGGCAAAGCTGGTTTATTGAGTAAATGAAATAAGCCGCCACATTCTTTACCCACTCCAATCATTCTCCATGTCAACAGGTGCTGAATGAAGCAAAAATCAACAAGAAAAATGAGACAACAAGAAAATAATTTAGTGAGTTGACTTGCTGATATGAGATTAAAAGAAAAAGAAGGAACACAAAGCACATTGGTTAAAGTTAAGAGAGCAGAAATCTTAACAGTTTCAATATGTGTTACTCTAGCAAATTGACCATTAGGAAGTTTAACAAATCTTGAAACAGTAGATGTAATGGTAGTAAGATAAGAAATGGAACATACCATGTGATCCGTAGCACCAGTATCTATAATCCATGGATTATTAACAAGTTGAGAAGCAACTTGAAAAGATGATATGGATGAAAAAACATAATATTTAGAATGATTTTTGATCATGTCAGGAGAAAATAAAAAATTACCTGATATATGAGCAGCAAGATGATTGTGAGATGCACCTACTGGATTGATTGAAGAAGCCACATCCGATACACCAGATTGAGAATTTTGCTGTAGCATGGCAAACAATTGCTGAATCTGCTCTTGTATAATTGGCAGTGTGACAGATGGAGATTCAAGTTCTGAAACTTGATTGGCAGCATGACTTTCAGCAGCAGATTTTCCTCTGGTAAACTTGAAACCAGGAGGAAAACCATGTAGCTTATAACACTTTTCAATTGTGTGTCCATAGACTCCACAATGAGTGCATGTAGGACGATCTTTGCGAATCATATTCGGTTTTCCATACCGAGGATTTGCAGAATTTGCAGGATTAGCAGCAACAGGGCGAAAAGAAGGAGAAGGAGAAGAAACCTTAGCCATCAAAGCAGATGTGTTGTGATTCATTGAACCAAGAGAACCAGATATACCTCTCTGACGTTCTTCTTGAACAATTAGAGAAAACACCTTATTAATAGGTGAAAGTGGATCCATTAACAAGATCTAGCCTCTTACATGAGAGAAAGACTCATTCAATCCCATCAAAAACTGAAGAATGTATTCCTGGTGATGATACTCAGTAAGAGTTTTCAAAACACCGCAGGAACACTTACCACACAAACAGATTGGTAAAGGCCGATAGATAAGCAGTTCATCCCATAATCCTTTAAGAGATGTGAAATAACTGCTTACCGATTGATTTTCCTGAGACATTGCAGAGATGGCCTTCTGGATTTGGAAAATTCATGGACCATTTTGTTGAGAGAAACGATCAAGAATATCATTCCACATAGTTTCTGCTGAATCAACAGAAATCACACTTGCTGCAATCTCCTTGGACACTGAATTAATGATCCATGATAGAACCATATTGTTGCAGCGTGTCCAAGCACCAAATTCTGCATCAGAAGGATTCGGCTTTGGCAAACCACCATTGATGAATTGAAGCTTGTTCTTTGCCGTCAAAGCCATGAACATGGACCGGCTCCATGTGTAGTAGTTGTCTCCCGTAAGTAGTTGAGAAACAAGAACAGAACAAGGGCTATCGCCATGGTGAAGATACAATGGATTAGAATCCATTGTAGATAGAACAGAGGTTAAGGAATTTGATTCCATGAAGAAGATGAAACATAAAGTTGAGAAGCGGAAGAGAAAAATCTAGGGTTCAAGCTTGCTCTGATACCATAACAAAAGTACAAAGTGGAAGAGAAAAAACAGATGGAACAGAGTTGGATTGAATCTGTGATTGTATTGCATTAACTGAAACAGAATTACAAAGAGTATTTTTTATATATAACTTTGCGTGAGAGTAAAGAACTAAAGCTCTACTGCTAACTATCTTCCAACTGTCTAACTAAAATACAGCTTAGTTACAACTCAAAACAACACGTGTTTTATATATATAATTACATTCACCACGTGTTATCTAATAGGAGATGTCAAATATTTTTTCCTACACATATTCCTGAGGAAGACGGCTTTGGACTTCATCGTCTAAAACGAGGATATAGCCTTCTCAACTAAATACGTAGAATTTGTTCGCAAGAACGCATATCTGGCAACAAGGCCAGGTCATGGCATAAAAGAGCTCTCGTAAGGAAGTTATTGGAATGACATATTAAATGTGGATGAGATTTGTTTAAACTTTTAGAGTTTACATGCAACACGCACGTACATTAATTATATATTAGTTATTTGATGCAACATTTTATGTCATTCGACAATATTTCATAATTTCATCCACTGTATTTTAATACATTGTGGTACTATTCTAACTTTTGGAATAATGATGCAGAAAAAGGAAAAGAACATTCGGTCTTCAGTTTTATTTAGGTTTTATATTTTAAGAGTTTCATTAATTATTTTTGTAATCCAATAATGGGCTTGATTAAAAGTCAGTCATTTTTAAGAGTTGTGTTATTTTATAATTTAATAACGGGCTTAGCCCAAAAGCCAGTCAATTTAAGATTAGGATTTCTATCAATAGTCTATTAAGTATTTTTTTGTACTCATATGGAGGCAGATGATGATAAATAAAAAACATTTATATTTTTTGATGCATGATTCCTCTCTTCTTTTGTTGGTGATACTCTACTACCAAAGCCTTAACACAAAAATTTGTGCTGTTTTTAGACCTCTTCATGATAGGCTGCTTGCACATGCAGCACATGCATGGCCACGCGACCTCAACATTGGTGGCCGGGTTATTTTCGGCTATAGGCTATTAAGCGTTCTTTTGTACTTATATGAAGACAGATAATGATAAATGAAAATATATATATATATTTTGATTCACAATATAATTAATTCCTCTTTTCTCTGTTGGTGAGGCTCTAGCCGCTCTACCAAGGCCTTAACACAAAATTTGTGCTGTTTTTAGACCTCTTCATGATAGGCAGCTTGCACATGCAGCACACATGCATGGCCACGCCACATCAGCATTGGTGGCCGGGTTATCTTTGGCTGATGTATATCTCCTTAGACACTGGACGTGCAAATTTGGAATGGAATTCCAACTCCCAGTCAGCCATCTGGTTGGGACTAATTGGGTTGCTTCTGCTTTTACATATTCTTTGATTATGAATATTAAGGGGATGATTCTCCTTTTACTTATTCTTTTGATTATGAATATTAAGAATATCACTAGCAGGAGAGCTATTTTAACCAAAATAGTCAAATTTAACTATTTTTTTTTTCTCTATTTTTCCCTCTAGCAAGAGTAGCTATTGTAACTTTTTTCTTAACTTCATGAACTATCACTACAAAAAAAGGTTCAATTGGCCGCGTGTCTACAGTAGCGGTTACTGTAGACACGCGGCTAATTGGTCACGTGTAATGGAGACACATGGCTGGTGGTATAAGAAAAACAAGTGGCCGCGTGTATTTTTTACACTCGTCCAATTGGCCGCGTGTATTTAATACACGTGACCAATTGTTTTTATCAAATATATATTAATAAAAACAAATTTTATTAAGGTTTTGTACACTATTGAAAAAAAAAATATATGTATATGTATAAGAGAATTGGCCACGTGGCCAGAATTTGTGTAGGTAGGCGCGCGGGAATTGTCCCGCCCGCCACCTGACCATTACTTTCAAATATAATATATATATATATATATATATATTATATTTAAATATTTGAAAAGAAATTTTTTTTTCGTTAAATACTGCACGCGTTCTCTATCTCTCTCTCTCTACTGAACTTGGTCGTTCAGGAAAACCACACGTGTGGTTTTCCTTTTATTTTTTTTCTTTTTCAGTTATTATTTTTCTTTTTCCTATAAAAAAAGAATTAAATTAAAAATACAATCAATAATTTAAAAAAGAATTAAATAAAAATTTAAATTAAATAAAAAAATTATATTTTAATTTAAAAAAAAAACAAATTGCCACGTGTATTAAAATACACGCGGCCAAGTGTATTGAGTACACGTGGTAGACTGTTAGCCGCGTGTACTAAATACACGTGGCTAAGGCAAAATGTGCATTTAGCTACGGCCGGATCTAATACGCGCCGCACACGTGTCCAATTACAGGTGGCAAACTGTTCGCCACGTGTACTGTGTTCGTACACGGGCGTGAAGTGCATGTGGCAAATTGCAATTTTTTTTTGTAGTGTATTCACTGTTCAACTATTTACTTTTTTATTTTATTAATATTTTCTCTCCCTCTCTACCGCCTCACCGGTTGGTGAAGCAATCCCAAGTCCGTTGGAACAACTGGAGAATCTCGGGAACCAGGACACACTGACCTCTCCGTCAACCCATGATGTTGTTTCTCCATCTCAAAACAATTCACCGCCACACGGCCGTCGTCATCCTCCCTACACCACAACTCTAGGAATAAATGCAACCCACGAAGATTGACATGCGAAACCCATAATCAAACCCAGACTTGACGTGAGGAACCACATCCCCTCGGATCACAGCCGCATAGGACGGGGGAGATCTGCCAAGACGACTAGAAGACCCACCCATGCCACTCTCAACCTTCAAGGAGCCAAATAGTCACTTTCCACTCACAATCTTCGCCATGAACTCTCTCACAAACCTCATCCTCGTCCCTAACCCCGACAAACCCAACCTTTGGGGGTTGGAGATGGAGACGGAAACGGGAGAGAGAGAAAGAAAATCAATGGGGGTTGGAGATGGAGACGGAGACTAGAGAGAGAGAGAGAAAAAATAAAAAAATAAAAAAAGATTGAAAAATAATATTTTAAGAAAATGAAGAGTAGAATAGAAAATATTGTTGGAGTGTTTTTAAGAAAATGAGTAGCTAAAATAGATATTTGTAGTTTTTAAATAGCTATTTTAACTTTACCTGCTATAGATGCTATAAAGGGATGCTTGCCACCATAATCTTGTATGCGTTGAAGTTCTTTTATAGCACTTTCAATTCCTATGCTATGACCGGCATGCATGTGCATATGCAAACTTTTTATATATTATAAAATCCTTACACAAACACAACAGTTATCATATTGATGATTAAAAAATTAAATGATTAAGTAAAAATTAATTTTAAACTCTTTTAAAAATAATTTTGATCAATTTTTATTCTTTTGAACTTGTTTTGAAAATATAATACATCAAAAATATGTAAAACTGAGAAAAAAAAAGGAGAGTGGATACAACCTCAAAATATTCAAGGTAATCATTGCTCACAAGAAATACCCTTATGATTTTTTATCCATATGATTCAATGAACATATCAATCAAGCCGGTAAACATTAAAAAAAGAAAAGAAAAAGGAAGCATAAATTACAAATCCAACATAAAAAATAAAATAAAATTACAAATTCATAACATAAAATACATAAATTGTCTAAATATTACACATTCATAAGTGAAATATATATAAAAACATAAAAAAAAATATATATTAAAAAGTGTATGCGAATGCGGTTATTATCCGCATACCCTAAAATTGTTATCCGTATCCGCACTTGCAGATAGTGATTTTTGCAATTCGCATTCGCATGTGCATATAACAAATAGCGAATAGGTGGAGATAGTGGAAGCACTTATACCCAGCTAACTACAACAATGATTCAGCACAATGTAAAACCCAAAAACTTACAAACAATTATCCAATCAACAATTAATTAATCAAATCCATCTATTAAGGGATCTATTTTTTTTTTAGGGAATTAAGGGATCTAATTAAGAAATACTTAAAACATATAAGTTTCTGAAAAAAAAAATGAATAAATTTGGATTTGACTTTCTACATTTTCTTGTCAAGAAGTTATATAAAAAAGAATCGATGAGAAGTTATATAAAAAGTTATATAACAACCTTACAATGCTTCTTTCATCTATTCCCTGCCTACACCTGCTTCCTTTCCCTCTCTATATACGGAGAAAGATAAAGTTAATTTGTAGTGCAACAAGTTGCTTTGTTCCTAATACCTGACAGATTGGAGACGTTAATGGTAGTGCCGTGAGGAAGGGCAGTGGAGGAAGCAGCTTCCTGGGCTGCTAGTGCCTTCCTGCTTATTATGTGGTAAATATCCAACAAAATGGCCTGGAATGCCTTGTCGATATTAATCGCCTCCAGTGCCGAAGTCTCAAGGAAAGAGAGACCTTCCTTCTCAGCCAAGATTTGAGCATCTTCTGCGGGGAGAGCTCTGAGATGATTCAGATCAGCCTTGTTCCCAGCCAACATGATGACGATGTTGGAGTCTGCATGGTCCCTCAGTTCACGGAGCCACCTCTTCACATTGTCGAAGGTTTGTCTCTTGGTTATGTCGTACACCAACAGTGCTCCAACGGCACCTCTGTAGTAAGCACTGGTGATGGCTCGGTACCTCTCTTGACCTGCTGTGTCCCATATTTGGGCCTTTACCGTCTTCCCCTCTACCTGCAATTGGATCCACCGCATTAAGATGGGCATTATAAATTTGAGGTGATGGTCATTCTCTTATTTGAAAACGAGAAATAGAACGTAACCATTTTGCATATCCTGTTCAAATGAGAGACAAAATGATAGAAGTGTGTTATTTCTACCTCACTTTGGTAGGTCTACCTAAGTGTACAACAAGGTGATCTTAAAAAAGGCATTAGCCAAAATACTAACCCCGATGTGAGTTTCAAAATCCAAACTAGAAGCAGAGACGTACACTTCCCAGTTTCATTCAAACTTACATTTACGGCCACTATAGTAGTAAATATATATTAGGGTTGTACGGCGGGCGGGTTAAAAACTAGCGCTCACCTATGATATACAACCGCACATGGAGTTATGAGTGGATTTCTGACCCAATAACCTATGCGGATGGATATCCGTTCCATTATCCATACATATATAAATAGGTAGCGGATATGGGTAGACAGCGAGTGAATAATATCTGCTCGCCGCCTTACTATATAATAAAAGAATGACAGAAATTTTTTATGATCCATTTATAAAATTGAAACGTGTCTCTTGATAGGTAGAATCACATGTTGTTTTAATAGTCTGTACTTTTCACATGCTTTTTTAATAGCATTAATAAAACAACATGTGCTTCTCACATGCTTAAATGAGACATATTAATTTTAATGTGAGTTATAGAAAATTTTCTACAAATGAGTTTGTAAAAAATTTCTGTCCATAAAAAGGTATTGATATATCAAAATTAAATAACATTGTTTTGACATTTAATATCAAAACGATGTAATTTTGGCAAATGAAAAGATTTTTCTAGAAACCCTTTCACCCTGCCCTTTTATCTCAGTCTCATTTACAACGCCAAAGCCCGATGGCCTTTTCTCTCAATCTCAAAATCTCTAAGACTCTCACACATCTAAATAATTCTCCCTGGCCTATTCCATTCTTCATTTTGCACACTGAGAGAATGAGTTTCTTTTCTTGCCTTAGTCCTCAATGAAGTGTTGTGTGCAGGATCGATTTTGAGAATGGGAAAAGATCTAGTTCTCGTCATTTTGCTCATTCCTCAAGTATATATATGTGTCTGTCTTATACTCAAAAAAGCAAATCTTTTGTTTATTTATTATTATAATACGATAGTCAAGTTCCCTTGAATATCACTTGTATGTGTCTTCGTCTTTTCAAGTGTTAATCACTTTTTTTTTTTATATGTAAGTTTTAGTTTTTTATGTTTTAAATAATTTTTTTAAGCATTTCTTCTCCGATCTAGTCCTGAAAACCCTCATCCGTGATTATTTGGTGGTGTGCTAGCACTTACGTGTACAGGTTTGATATTTGATATATATATATATATATATATATATATATATATATATATATATATATATATATATATATATATATATATTGGGTAGTTTTTGATCCTTTAAAGGATATTCAATATGTGCTCTAATGTGGAATATTAATTGTTGATATTTTTATTGGTTGTTTGGGCTTATTTCAGTCGTCGTTCTTGTTCAGTGTTATTTTTCATTGATGTTTATCACAATATTTTTTTTACAGCTAGATTTCTTGGGCGGTTACTAAAAAATACCACCCGCCTATGGGCAGTTATAGGTAGAATTCGCCAGTTCGATCTGGACGGGTGGACGTACGGTTGTTCAAAACCGCACTTCCACGTACGGGAAAATTTCGATGGCAGCTAGTTTGAGACGGTTCTCTGCCCATAAGAAGCGGTGTACAATCCTTGTAGATATATATGAACATGATTCCGCCCACCACTTGGAGATAACGTACGTTCCTTAACAAGAGAACATGCATATCCTCGACATCCCTGGACACAGACATGCTATACAATTGAAAAGGAAAAATATAACTATTACAAAGGGTGTCATCCTATATATATTTTCATTGACGCAGCAAATTAGTAAATATACATGTACACAAATACAGTGTTAAGGGCCTAAATATGGAGCGAACGCTGGTGAAAATATTCAGTAACCATTTTTTCTTTCTAGAGCGAAGGCGTACGAGTTTTGTGTTTGAAGGAGAGGGAAACCAATGCTCCCCTCCTCCCATGGTATTTTCGGTTTTTTGCAGTAGCAATTGGTAAGGTGTTTTCTCTCTAGGACACTTGTCGTACCTCAGGAGAAGGTAATTCTTTTTTTCGTCCTGTTCTTGGATGGGAAAGTAGATTTTTGTCTCTCGCTTTCAGGCGAATATCCCTTTCAACACATTCCTAGACTCCTCCCTCTACAGTAGCTCTGGTTTTCAAACTCTACAAGGTGCTCCTACCCCGGATCCAAGATAAACTGAAGTTTTTGAATGTTGAGTTTTTCAAACCCAGATTTGTCCACTTCAGAAGGTCTTTTTGCCACACGCGCAGTCCCGTTGTGATCCGGGTCCCCTACGTTCCGCTCTGCTGCCACGAACCTCTAGATCCGGCAAATACGCGCCGGCGAGTGCATTACATGCGCTTGCAAGTAGATCTTACTCGTGGGTGCATGCGGGTCCTCCTCCGCCTCCCGTCGAGCTTATGGCGTTTTCATCGTTCGTCTGTCTTGCTTCGACCACGCGCCAACAAGCATCCGACGAGCTGCCGGCTAGCGTTGTTGAATTTTTTGTTTTTTTTTTTGTGTTTTTTTTTTTAGTTTAATTATATAGCCTTTTTTTAGATCAAACATGGTCTGTAAAAGCTATTTTATAGCTCAGAATGTGTGTCATCTCCTAAATCAAGTAGAGGTTAATGCAATGTAGATGCATATTCTGTTGTCTAGGTAATTTTGTTGTTGTAATGGTCTGCCTCTGACTTAATTTATTAGGGAATCTTTGTAACTCCGAATATTAGACCATTTGGTCTTTTTTTATATATATTGGAAGGGATCTTTGAATAAAAAAAAAAAGGGGCCTAATTATGGACCCAAAAGTTTTTAGATTGTTGGATAATGATTTGAATAAACCCTTAACTCTTAAGATTGTAACATTCTACATATTACGCTTTCGAATTTATATTGGCACCGATCGATGATAACCATTTCTCTTTTGGTGGCACTACTTACTTATGATCAGTATTTAATGATTACCATTATACCTACTCTGATATTAATTGTTAAAAGTTTAAATATTGATTTAAAAGTCTTATAACTGGATTAAACCTTTTAACTCTTAAGATCTTAACATATAAACTATCAAAGAATCAATATGGTGACCCCATGTTCAAATAATTAACTATAAAAAAACAGAGAATAATTCAAAGGGTGTCATCCTATATTACCAATGACGCAACAAAGTATATATATAGTCTACCAAAGAATCAATCTTGTGACCCCCACATTCAAATAACTATAAATACAGAGAATTAATCATTCATCAAAAAGGAAAATGCATACAAAATCAACAAAAATGCAATAATATATATATATATAGCAGTACTGATCAATAAACTCTAAAAGAAATAGCAAATTAATAAGCAGGTTATAGATCACATGCATTTTCAATGGTATGAATCCAAACCAACCTGTAATGTCCTGGTTGCAAATTCAACACCAATTGTGGACTTAGACTCCAAGCAGAACTCGTTTCGCGTAAACCTGGATAGAATGTTTGATTTTCCAACACCCGAATCCCCGATCAACACGATCTTGAAGAGATAATCATATTCCTGATCCACTTTGTACGCCATATGTTCCACTCCCTACACCTCCCCAAACCTGTTAGAGAACAATTAATATATATGTTCCAAAAATACACGTTATCAATCTCGGTATCAAACAAAAATCTTAACGATCCACTTGTTTCCAAATGAAATGACTGGGGGGAAAAGAAAATTGCGAAATGTGGTTTGTTTTGATCAACAGGCATTTTCTTTTCTCTTGTCCCATTGTTTTTCTTGAGAGACAAGCGTAAGTGTGGTAAGAAAAGACAAGGAGAACCCAACTTACCATAAGAAGATGGTGAATTAATGGTATGTTATGAGAGTGATTGTAGGATTCGAACACTTCCAACCCCTGGAAATTTTGCAGGAAAGTTCAGTAGGAAAGAAGAGAGACAGAAGGTAATTTTCCAAAGCCAATGAGAAGAAACGGAATGACGGACGAAAAGGCACTTAAACCGGCCGTTGATGTGGGAAAGAGCGAGCGAAAGTTGGAAACTTGCTTAACCAAAAAAAAACAACGAAAGTTGGAAAGTTTAAAACACATTATATCGTTTTTATTTCGACAAAAATTGTTTTTTTTTTTTTTTAAAAAAAAGAAAGATTTAGGATTGTTTGGTTCCAATCTCGAAAATAGTGAAAAAAATATCATTTTTTTTTCTTGAAATGAAATTTAAAGAATAAATTGGTACCTAAAATAGTTTCCAAAAAATGTGTTTGCTGGTGTGTTTTTGCGCCTTTTATTTATTAATTTTATTATTGTTTTTCTATTTTTGACAATGGATACATAATTAATTATCAAACACCCCTGATTAAGTGTTATCTCATACCACGTACATTATTGGATAGTGTTAGAAATTATATTTTTATTTTACAACTATCTCACAATGTTGAGTAATAATCTTAACTAACGTTTGAATTAGAAGATAAGTCTTTCTTTATATATATATATATATATATATATATATATATATATATAAGAGTTTATTGGGATTGTTATATTAGAGTATTTTTAGGTTTGGAAGTAAAACTATAAAAATAAAAAATAAAATAAATTAGAGGGGTTAAAAATTATTTTTAATAGGGTTATAAGAGTATTTTTAAAAGCAATATGCGAAAAACATTGGCAAGGGGTTGAATGGTTCTAACCCTTAGGTTATGTTTGGTATACAGAATAGCTATTTCATTAAGAAAATCAATCATTTTTATTCAAAATAAAAAATGTGGAATGAAATAGCCATTCTCATGGCCCATTAAGAAAAAAATACTCAAAATGTTAGATGCTTATTATATGTACTCTAATACCAATGTTATTCCATCACACGTACGGTTTCATATTCTTCAATTCCTAATAAAAGTTATTCATTTTTTTTTCCTAATGGAATAACTATTTCGTGTACTAAACATAATTTAAATGTATTTTAGGGTAAAATGGATAAGACAAAGTTTTCTTTTGGGAGAAAATTTCTGTAAGTGAAAATGGAGAGATTCCTATAGAAGTGCATGTCTTCTCTCTGTTTCAAATAAAATGGAATACAAATTTAAAGGTAGTATATTTAATGGTATACAAAATAAATATTAACATGTATTTTAACAAACTTGGAAAATGTGAAATAATGAACACTGTTAAATAAAATAAAGAAATATATGAAGAGTAGCATTACTTTTAAAGAAATCATATTAATCAATCCTGCTTTCCTTCCGAATCAACCCAATTTTTAGCGTAAAGTTGGGGGGTTTAAGATTGCAGCCATGCCCCTATATGAGTCCCTTCCACTAGGGGTTCAGTTCAGGTAGGGTTGAAGGCTAGGGTCTCACGACGGTTATGTCCCCTATTCACGCCTTATTTTACTGCTTTTATTGACAATCTCATTTTTTGGTGTTCGTGTTAAGAATTAATAGGGCTGCATCATTCATTTGATGTAATTTTTTTTTTTTTGCGCTTCTTGTTAGGTTTTTCAGCCCTAATTTGTTGATCTTAGTTATTTTTATTCTTTTATGTACTTAAATAAAAATAAAAATTAAAAAGGGGGGGGGGGGGGGATTGGGAGCCGGAGAGGGTGAATATTCCTTCGAATCCTCCCTTTTGAAAGCATCCAATTAATGGATGTCAATAGCCCATCATCATTCATGCTGCTTTCTTTGGTGTTGCATGTTTGTGTAGGTCTCACTCGGAAGCCTTAGAATGCTTAAGAAAAATAAAAAATAAAAAAAAATCTGTATAGTGACTAAAAGTAATGGTATATATTATCTTTTTATTTTTGTTGCGACACAATACTTCTCTTTGTGATTGCTCTAAAAATAGGTCTGTCGAGCGAGATGTCGAGATTCATAAAAGATTTGAATTTGTCTCCTTTAACACAACTGGTTTTAGGTAGAATAACAATTCATGATCCGACAAAAAGTATCAAAGCTAGTAAGTTATGGAATCGAGTCGCGGGATAATCCTCATCGTGAGTGAGGGATTGGTGGACATATTAATGCTGCTCCTTGTGACTGTTCTAAAAATAGACCCGTTCGGCGCGCTGTCGAGATTCATAAAAAAATTTGAGTTTATCTATCCTAATATCAATTAGTTTTAGGTGCAATGTCCGCTCATTCCGACAATCTTCTCAAAATTGTACGTTGTAACTCTAGTGACTAATGTGTGACACGAGAAAGCACAAGAGAATTTTTTTTTTCCTTCAAAAATTCCAAAGCCATCTTGATAAAATCTATGCCACCTTATGAAAGTTAAGAGCCTACTAACCAGATCGTGTGAGCAAATTGGAGTCGTCCAACTAAGAAGTTTGTTTTACGCTTTACCATCTTTTGCCTGCTCGGTGGTAAAAATATATATTTTTATCTCATGCTGCAATGTGAAGTATAAAAACATTAGTAATAATTTGTCTGCTATTCTTTTACTGCTTTTGTAATTGACACATGTCACATAACATAACATGTTGATTCATTAGTAATTCTAAACGCCATGTTACATTTAGGAGAACATAAAGCTTATAGAATTACTCACCCAATTTATACCTTAGACAAGTTATAAGAGAATTGTGAAACCGTTATAAATCTAACCTTTTTCAATAAAACATTATTAGAAATATGGACACTTTTTTAATATTTGCGAGTACATAGAGAAAAAAAAAATTATTTAGAAGCAAAGGTGTTAAAACAATTTCTGATTGAGTAGCACAAGCTTTTAGATAATTCTTCTTGTCTCTTCTTACAAAATAATAAGGTTGGTAAGGGTGATTGCTGGGTGCCAGTTGGTTTTACTCCAATGCTTAAGTCAATTCTTATGAGAATGTGTATCAATGCCTTAATCACAATAATTTCAGATAGAGTATACCTGAATGTTTGTAGATATTTATAGTAAGGGTGAGAATCAGTTTCTCCCGAAAATAGAGGGAGATGATCCTCCGAACATGAGTCTCCCATTACCCGGATCGTGGGGTCTCCCCACGTCCGGATTATGGGTCTAGTTGTATCCGGGACGTGGATCTCCAAGTGTTTGGCCTATGTGTCTTCTGGCACCCGGAATGTGTGCACCTACGTTCTGGAACATGGGGTTGCTATGTATTCGGAACGTGGGCCTCAATGTTCCCAAGACACATTCCGGATATCTCGGAATCTTGATCTCTTCAGGGGCTCTATGCAGATTATTTTTTGGTGGGCTTGACTTTGCCATGTGGTGGATCACTCGGCCCAGCTCGCTTGGTGAATTGATGGGCCTGGTTAATGGATCATGTAGCTGGTTTTCATTTGGGCCGTAAATAGTAAATGGGAGAATTTGGATTGTTGGACCATTTACTGACTATGAAGAATATTTCCCAACAAGTGGTATCCTAATTATTGGAATTTAATTGATCAGATAAGAGCTGTCTTAGTAATAGGAGTCTCTGTCATTATTAAAGTGCATTTGGAAATCAGCTTTTAAAACCAATTTTCCAACCTTGACTTTACTTGATCCAAAATTTGATTTCTATGGGAAAAGGAACTTAAAAACTTATGCGCAAACTGAATCATAAAAAAATAGAATAGAACCTAAGAGTTCGTTTGGATTTGTGATTTCAAAAAGTGCGATTTGAAATAACGAATTTAAAATATACGATTTGAAAAAAATGATTTTTAAAAACACAATTAAGCATTTGGCAAAATCACAATTTAGCCTTTAAAATCGTAAATTAACATTTAAAATTGTGTTTTTTTTTTAAAAAAAATATCATCTTACTTGTGATTTGAAAAAACAGATTTTTTACGTTTTCAAATTGTAATTTTTAAAAACGCAGTTTCCAAACGATTTATGTTATACGATTTGGTTTAAAATCACTTACTGTCTACGAAATCGCAATTCTAAACGCACCATAAAAATGTGGAACTGTTAGTGCTTTTTCTGGTGAGAACTTTTTTTCTTTGATTTATTATTATTATTATTATCTTTTTGACAACTTTATGTAAGAACCTTTTCTAGCAAGGATCAAAGGATAAAAAAAATATGGAATTATTTAGTGATTTTTCGTGTAGGAGCTTTTTCTTTGATTTTTTTTTTTCCTATGCTTTTGTTTTTTGTTTTTTTATAAGACTATACAAGTCTATAGTAGCACCCCCTTCAAAAAGAAAGAAAGGGAAGTCCATGGTAGCACCGCATAAAATATTCGAGTATTCCATTTATATAACGACTTAATATAGTCGGGCCATTACAGTTCTCAATGAAATGATTCCAAGGGAAACCAAAAAAAAAAAAAAAAAAAAAAAAAAAAAAAAACTGCAAAATGAGAAGCTTCTTTTCAATTTTTCTCAATGTTTCTTTGAAAAACAAACGTGTGACAAAAAAAAGAGAGAATTTTTACCAACCTTAAAAATATGGTGAACTGGTTTTATTGCGAGAATGGTTATAGGACGAGTAGTGTTAGAAGAAAGATTTATATTTTTTTAATGATAATTTTGAAAGTCACATTAATTTTGAGAATATATAAGAGAAACATACGATTTTTCTTCTAGTATTAATCTTAGGAGTAGGACACTTCTAATTCTTGGAAATTTTGCAATGAGTGTTCACTAGAAAGAATAATGGATGAAAAGGCACTTAAGTCGGCCTTTCATGTGAAAAACTTAAGGGTGAAAAGGTGATTATTCTATTTTTATAACTGTAACTGCATCGCCTTAGGCAGTTATGAGTTATAAAAAAACCACCATTTAGCAGTTATTTAGGCGTTGGCCATTCATTGGACCTCTTTTTTGCGCCTTTTTTTGTTTTTGTTTTTTTTTTTGTTTTTTCATATGAAAAGATGTCGTTATATATATATATATATATATATATATATATATATATATATATATATATATATATATATATGGGTAGGCGATAGGCAATTAGAGGTTTGTAACTACCTTCACCTACTCTTAAATTCGTTAATTGCTGCTCTCTAACCGCCTACAAAAGTGGTTAATAGACAATTATTAACCGTCCGCCTTTTTACTCTTATGGGAAAGAATGAACAAAGTTTGGAAACAAACTTGTAAAAAAAAAAAAAGAGCTTGAACAATTTATAATATACTTTATCCATATTACATTTATCATGTACAATTCATTAAAACTCCACAATTATTTTTATATTAAATAATTAAAATGTTGAGATTAAAAAAGAAAAGGTGGTAATATTGAGATGGTAAACTTTTCATCATTTAATTTAAAAAATAATGATTAAGATTTTTGTATAAGATACTAATTCAATTTAAAATACATATTGTTAATATAGTTTTTGATATGGCGTACACATATCTCTTTCCTTAGGCTCCTCAATACCCCTGCGAAACAACAAACACTAAGAGACCTTTCTCCAAGTCTCGCTCTGATGCCCAAATCAATTTCTGAGAGAAAAAAAGCTTGCTTAAGTGCCTGATAAGCATTGGGAGTGTAGCTAGAATCTAACTCAAACTCGGGCCCCTCTCTCCTCTAATCTCGCGATTGCTTCCCCATTGTCCTCAAAGCGAGATCCTCTCCCGAAAATTTGAGTTTTATCGGACTAGCCACAATCTCTGAACTGTGACCTCTATTCTTAGATCATAACTTATCATTCGAATTCTCTAAAACGCAATTGATATTTGAGTTTTCAAGATGGGCTTCTCTCGAGCCCTTGCTGACAATTGAACACCAGTCTCGAAATGTCTATATTCCCAAGACACACGTTAAATCAACGGCTCAAATCAAAGTTACTGCATGCAAGGTACTGTACAAAATCAAATCCGCGTTCACTCGAGCCATCAAATTTGTACGGCTCATAGAGAACTTAGTTTGCATTACCTTTTTAGTACAATTGGTGGGAGGGAATTGGGGGAAGCCAATAGATAAAAACCAGATGAGTACGTACTCCACAAAAGGTTTTTGATCGGTTGATCCAAGTAGAAATTTCAGAAACTTTTTCTAAATCGGCTACTATTGGGCTTGCTTTATGGGCTGGTAAGAGCCTGCTCACATCGATTGGGTCTAAACTAAACTTTTTGGATGAACTACGACTTCAAAAAGTTTTGCTTACTATTCTTAACTCCTAACTATAAGCCTGCTTCAATACAAAATGCTTGTCGAGAAAACATAAAGCCGCCAAAAATTGGGTTCCACCGCTTCAAATACTCCTACATAAGTTAAATTTTGGGCCAGTAGTTATCTACAGTGCTATTTTTTCTTGCCGTAACTCTTCAGTCTTCTTGCAGTTGACTCCAGGTCTAAAGTTGATGACGTACGTGGGGTTACATGAAATGAAATAAAGCAAAGAAATAAAAAAAAAAAAAAAAAGACACTGTACAAACAATTATGCAATTATTGTGTAAGACCATCACATAGATCTCACCCCATATGTCTATAAAAGTGCAAACAGTTTTATAACTGTTGTACACCAATCAGTTATCAGAAAGAAATGGTTAATTAGAATGAAAAATGCTTATTGTACAACAATCATACACAATAATTACATAATTTTACTCAAATGGGGTAGGACTCATGTGAGTGGGACCTACCACATGGGTTCCACCTCATATAAATAGAGTTGTGTAATTGTTGTGTATAGTTATTGTGCAAGAACCACCTCTCAATTAGGATTAGGAAGGCTCATGCATGGGAAGGGACCCATTAGTTAATAATACCGCATTATCATTATCCGACCAATGATCGACAGTGAAGATATGCAAACTTCACGTGTTTCCTTTGGATTAGATCCTCTTAAATTATTTGTTTGAATTTGTAAGAATTCAGACAAGTAATTGTGATTGCAGTATGTAATATAATTGAAAATAGTATAAAAATAAACAGAGTTTGCTAGAAACAAAAATATAAGAATGAAAGAATAAACAGAACTAGCATGATCAGCTCTAGCTCTACCTACTAGCTGTAATAATAGAGCTAGAGCTGTACAACCCAAGCAGTTCAATAGATTTAAAATGATCATTCAAACTTTTCATATTTTAAAGAAGAATAGAATCCTAAAACGCTCTCTTCTCTCTCTTCTCTCTGAGTTGAGATTTTCCACTCTCTGTGAGTTTGCTACCTTTCTTTTTTGTATGGAGCCATTAAATTAATCGATAGAGAACTTGATTCATCAAACTAGCTCTTTGAGTTGGTATGATGAATCTCCTGTTTTGGAATCTTTGTCTCTTGTTTCTCCTGCTTCTCCTTCTCTCAAACTTGTTGGTAAGTTGGTTTCTCTCAAACCGGTTTCTAAGGTAGCTATTAAGAAGAATATATTGTTAGCTTGGTCTTTCCTCAAGTTTTTATCTTCTGAAGATAAAGAGGACAATCAGATGGTTTTTACTTTTGAAGATATGAAAGATCTCTCAAGGGTGCTAGATCTTTCTCCTTGGAATATTAACGGTACCCCATTGTTTTTGAAGTATTGGGATAATGTCTCCACCTACTTAGATATTGATTTCTCTACTGCTGCTTTTTGGGTGCAAGTTCATGGTCTTCCACTTGATATGATGTCTGAGAAAAATGCTCGTAGTATTGGTAGTTGTTTGGGTGATTTGTTGGAGATTGATGAAGCGGATTCTGATCAGTTTTATCAGAAGAGTTTTCTAAGATTGAGAGTCCAGATTAAACTTATGGATCCTCTTGTTCCTGGTTTTTTTCACCGTCGTCCTCCTAAGGAACCGACTTGGATTCAGTACAAATATGAGAGACTTTCTGATTTTTGTTATGTATGTGATAGATTAGGGCATCTCTCTTTTTCTTGTCCTGTTGTACCCAGACCTCCTGATTCTGGTTTTTATGGTCCTTTCTTAAAAGCTTCTCCTCCAAAAGTTAACTGTGTTAATGTGTTGATTTCGTCCAAACCTCCTTCGGCTAGGCTTGGCTCTTCTTCTTCCTTTACTACTTCCGGTTTGAAGAGTGGTTTTCAGGACTCTGATATTATTTTGCCGTCTACAGCTTTATCTTCATTATCGTCTTCTGTTATTCCTGGATTGTCCTCGACTGTTGTGTCTTCCCACTCTAATGTGATAGGAAAGTCTTCTTTTACTACTCCATTTAATGAAAAGTCATATTTTGTCTCCAAAGTTACTGGCCCACTTACTGTTTCTACCTCTAAACTTCCTCTTGTTACTAACTTGATCGAGCTTCCTGCCAGCTCTCATTGTCCTATCCCTTCTCCCAATTTTCCCAAAAACACGTGGCCTCCTGTTTCATCTCTTTTTTCGATAACCTCTTCCTATAGTCTAAATCTAACCAAACCGGATTCTTCCCTAGTTTCTTCCCTTGTTTCCCCTGCTAAATATTCCCCTGTTCCTCTTTCAAAAAAACGATTCCACCCTTATCACAAACCAAAAGATCCTTCCAACCATTTCTATTCTCCTGATTTAACTTTCCTTAAAAATCCAAATTTGAGTTGACTGTGGTTGAACAGGGTGATTGTGTGGCAGTTCCAGTGGAGGGTGAAGTTCAGAATGGTATTTCTTTTAAGATTGCTTCTGATGTTGCGTTTCCTAGTTCAAGGGTGGTGGGTGATATCCTACCCCCTCAATCACCATGAAAATTTTAGCTTGGAATTGTCGTGGGTTAGCTTTGGCCCCGACAATTCGTGTTCTTCGGGCTATTATCCGTTCTCATCACCCAGATTTGATTTTTCTGTCTGAGATTAAGGTGCCTTCTTCTCGGTTTTGGTTTTCGTTGCATGATTTGGGTTTTGTTGATATGTTGGAAGTTCCTCCAGTTGGTTCTAGAGGTGGTATCTTTCTGACTTGGAAAGACGGGGTGGATTTGGAATTGGTTAAGCTAGACAGTCATTCTATTTCCTGCCTAGTTTTCTCAGAACCTTTGTCTACTCCTTGGTTGTTTTCTGCTGTTTATGCTCCTCATTTGAGTTCAGATAGGTCTGGTTGTTGGAATCGGATGGCTGAGTTGGGTAATTCTTTTGGAGGTACGTGGCTCCTCATGGGGGGTTTTAATTATGTTCTTTCTTTTTCTGAGAAAAGTGGTGGTCGTTCTTTTGGTTCTCCCTCTCAGTTGGAGTTCTTAGATTTTGTTCACTCCAACGCATTGGTTGAACTCGGTTTTGTTGGAAATCATTTCACTTGGAGTAACCATAGATCTCGCAGGGATAATATTCGAGAACGTTTGGATCGTGGGTTGGCAAATTAGGATTGGATTCATATTTTTCCGAACTCTCTGCTTAACCATTTTCCTACTTCTCATTCTGACCATTGTCTTATTTTATTGTCGTCTGTTGGCACTTATAGGAATTTGCCTAAGCCCTTTCGTTTTGAAGCCTTCTGGACTAGGGACTTGTCCAGTTTTTCGGTTGTGGCCGAGGCTTGGCATGATTCTGTTGTGGGTTCTCCAGCTTTTTCTTTAAGTAGGAAGTGGAAGAACACTAAATCTGCTTTGAAGTTCTGGAATAAGCATCATTTTGGGCATATTCAAAACTGTATTAAATCCCTAATGGCTGATATTGGGGTTATTCAAGCTGCTCCTCATTCTGTTGTGAATGCTGCTCGGGAGACTCTACTTCAAGGGGCCTTACAGGAGCAACTTTTGAGGGAGGAAGTGTTATGGAAGCAGAAATTCAGAGAAATTTGGCTCTCTTGCTCTGATCTCAACACTATGTTCTTTTATGCTTCTGTTGCATACCGTCGGAGGTATAACTTTATTTCTTGTCTTAGAGCAGCTGATGGTTCAAATCTTTTAGGAAGAGATAATATTGAGTCTTTTTTGGTGGATCATTTTAGTACCTTATTTTCTTCTTCGAATCCAATATTAGATGATTCCCTTTCTGATTTGGTGAGTCTTGATATTACTGTTGATGATAATGTTGCCTTGTGTTTTATTCCTGAAGAAGTTAAAATTTTTCTTGCAATCACTGAACTTGGCCTTAATAAAAGTCCTGGTCCTGATGGTATAACAGGCTTGTTTTACAAAACCTATTGGCAGATTGTTAAATCTAGTGTTGTGTCTTCGGTTCAATTTTTTTTCGGAGTGGGTTTATGCTTAAGGAGTTCAATCATACCAATATTGCTCTGATTCCGAAGTTAGAGAATCCTTCTAGGGTGAACCTTTTCGTCCTATTAGTCTCACGAATTTCAATTAGAAGATTAGTCTCACCAATTTCAATTATAAGATCATCTCCAAGATTTTTGTCCTATTAGCCTCTGTTGCATAAAATTGTTTCCCCTATGCAGTCTGCCTTTCTTAAAGGTAGATCCATTCAAGACAATTCTATTATGGCTCATGAGCTTTTTCACACTATGAAGTATAAGAGAGGTGGGGGAGGTTTAATGGCTTTGAAGTTGGATATGGAGAAGGCTTTTGACTCTATGGAATGGTTTTTTCTTCTTAAAATCCTAGCTTTGTTGGGTTTTCATCCTACTTGGATTAATTGGATTGGTCAATGCATTACTACTTCTTCCTTCTCTATTCTTTTGGATGGATCTCCGTATGGTAATTTTAAGCCTACTTGGGGTATTAGACAAGGAGATCCCCTATCTCTTTTTATGTTTATTTTAGGCTCTGAGATTCTATCTAGGTTGATTTTGAGGAGTGAGGCTTTGGGTTTTCTTCAAGGTATTAAGGTGGCTCCCTTAAGTCTTCCTATTTCTCATCTTTTTGCAGACGATGTTATGATTTTTACCCGGGCTAAGGTCCAAGATGCTACTGTTGTTCTCAATTGTCTTTCTACTTACCCTAAGTGGTCTGGTTAGTGCATTAATTTTTCTAAATCAGCTGTTTTCTTCAGTAGAAACTGCAGTGTTACTGCCATCTCAGAGATCAATGGGATTCTCAATCTCCCTCTTATTCCTGTTAGGGCTAAATATCTTGGTATTCCTCTTTTCTTGTCTCATAATAAGAGAGATGCTTTTATGGACATTAAAGATAGGATTTGCTCTAAGATTACTGGCTGGAAAGCCAAGCTTTTATCACAAGCTGCGTGTACTACCTTGCTGAAATCTATGGCTAATGCGAATCCTACTTATCTGATGTCTCTTTTCTTAATTCCTAAGTCTTTTTTGCTCAGAAATTACTGCTATTATGAGGAAATTCTGGTGGGGTTTTTCCCAAGATAAGAAGCATTTTCTAGTTTTTCTCTCTTGGGATACTATTTGTCAACCTAAAGCTTTTGGTGGTCTTGGGATTCGTCCTTTAAAGTTTCTCAACCACTCTTTATTAGCAAGGTTGGGCTGGAAACTTACTATTAATGATCCTGCTCCTTGGGTTGCTGTTCTCAAAAGCAAGTACCTTAGGAATAATGTTTCTTTTTTGGAGACTTCTTCTTCCCCAAAATGTGAATTTGCCTGATCTTCTTGAATTTTGTGTTGCAGATCTTATTATTCCTAGTACTAGAATTTGGAATAAGTTGCTGTTGGAGGATCTCTTTGACCCTTTCTCGGTTGAGTGCATTCTTAGCATTCATTTACCTTTCTCAAGGAATTTTGATAAGTGGTTTTGGGCTCCTGCTTCTTCAGGTATTTTCTTGGTTAAATCAGCATTTTCTGTTGCTTGTTCTACTTTGGGTCGGAGCTCTTCTTTTCCTGCTGAAATCTGGCCTAAGTTTTGGGATCTTAAGATTCAAGCTAGGTTATATTCTTCCTTCCCGGGCTAATATTAGGCGTTTTGTAGTTTCTATTGTTGATGGAGCTTGGCAGTGTCCTTTTTGTAAATGCCCTTTAGAAACTTTAAGTCATATTTTTCTTGAATGTGATTTAGTTGTTTTCTTTTGGAATTTCTCTCCTTGGCCTAACTGTCATGTAGGTTTTTCTAACCGGCCTATTTCTGATTTGGTGTTGGCTATTATTTTTCTTTGTGAAAAATTGGCCATTCCTTTTCATGATGCTAGAAGATTCCAGTTATTTGCTTCCATTACTATGGATCTTATTTGGTTTTGTAGAAATATGTTGATTCATGATGCTGTGATTCCTTCTCCTTCTAAGATTCTGCATCAGATTTTTGTTTACCTTGGATAAGCACATTCTGGCTTGGAAGGATAAGTCTTCACCTTCTCTTTGGTTTCCTCCTTTACTTGGCTCTTTTAAAGGGAATTTTGATGTCACTATTGGGGGCTCTTTTTCTGTTGCAGCTGCCACCATTTCAAATTCTTCTGGTTCAATTATTTTGGTAGCAACCCAGCACCTTTACTCCTCTGATGTTCTTCTGGGTGAAGCATCTGCTGCCTTACTTGCTATTCAGTGTGCAGCTACTTTGGGTTATGTTGATATTATTCTAGAGGGAGACTCTCTGTTGGTGATCTTAGCTCTTAATAGTCCTACTTCTTTTGCTTCTTGGTGCTTTTGTAATATTATTTCAGATACTAGTGTTCTTCTTTCTTCCTTTAAAAACTGGAAGGCTTTGAAGGTTTTTTATAGTGCCAACTTTAGGGCACATGCTTTAAGTAAGTGGGCCGCTACCAATCATGTTTTTGGTAGCATTCCCAAGGGTTCCCCCATTCTCTCTTCCGTTCGGATCTAGAGTGGTAAAGATCCTCCCTTGTAACCTCTTTCCTCAGTTATTTAGAAAAAAGAAAAAAGAAAAAAAATGATCCTTCATCAATTAGGTGCTTCATCTGCGAACAGAGGCTCAGCTAGCTTCACCGCAGAGGAGCCTAATTACCGTTAGAGACTCAACGGTGGTTGCAACTAGAGATGAATTGTAATTAATGTTTGCAAATATTATGTTTGGGTCATATCCATCCATTGGTATAAATTATATAGGTTATTTTTAATTCAATTAATTTAACTAAACGAGTCAAATTTTTCGATATTAATTATTTGCTAATTCCAAATTTATTTTATGTCAAATTTGTGAGTCGTATAAAAAATTTATCAGTCTTAAATATCGCATGTCATGTTCAGATAATATCGAAATATAAGTATAAGACTATATATCTCTAACTCAACTAATTTAATTAAACATGTTAGACCTTTTAACTGTAACGAGATGTGAAATTAAAATTATAGGAAGACCCTATTAAGGGTGGTTCCACCACCTAATCATAAGCCACTCATTTTGCTGTGGATTCGTCTCAAGTACTTTGCAAACGCTGAAAAAATCGCCGGCCCACCCTAATATATCTCATTATCTCAATCATGAACTTGAAGCAGCAGAGCACGTGAAACTTGTGAATCAGTGTTCGTACCAATTGGTTTTATACTTGATCGAATGGGGTCACGACCTTTGTAGTTTGCCCTTTGGTCTCCTTTAATTTCTAGTAAACTTTGTGGTCACATTCGTTGTGTAGCTGTTTAAAGAAGGAAAAGAAGAGGAAGTTAATTATGCTACTACATGTTGGAAAACACAGCAAGACTTCAAAATAAATGAAATGAAGTTTAACAAGGGATAAATGTAAAATTGGCTTAAGAGGCTAGAGGTTTTGATAAAATAGCTCTTTGCGTTTTTAAAAAATATTAAAAATTTTATGGATAAGCAAAAAAAAGAGTCTATCGTTAGAGAAGTTAATAGAATCTGTTAATGTGTTATATCACCAACAATCACAATGTGATATAGGTTACTTATAATAAAAAATAAAATTATTAATATTAATATTAATCACTTACATTGTAATATTTATACTGATATGACACACTAAAGAATTCTGTCAATTTTTCTAACAACAGTTGGCATAAACCTATTCGTTTTTGTTAATAAATTTTTCTAACCGAAAGGTTGTCTTTTTGGTCAAATAGATCATCCTTGCCCAAGATTGTAGATCTTGAAAAAATCTTACAATCTTAAAAAAAAAAAAAAAAAAAAAATCCAAAGCTATATATCTTGAAAAAAATATATGCCACCTATAATTATAAGAGTTAAGAGCCTAAACCAATAAAAGCTAAGAGTCGTCCAACTAAGAGGTTTGTTGTGTGTACGCTTTACCATATTGATTATTTTCCCTGGATTCAAACTCGGTGATAAAAATATATTAATCTCAAGCAGAAATGTGAAGTAAAAAAACATTAGTAATAATTTGTTTACAATTTTTTTTATAGCTTGTTGTCACGTGTTGACATGTGATTGAAATTAAGTCGGTCACTAAAAAACTTTAACACCCTTTAATTTATATGCTCAATAAATTGTAAAAAAGTTGTAAACGATCTAAATATTTTCAAGAAACACTTGGTAGAATTAAATATGGACACTTGTTTAATGTTTGTGAGAACATACAGGAAAAAAAAAAAAAATTATTTACACTACAAAAGAAGCTGTAATTAGCCGCGTGTCTACGGTAACTGTTACTGTAGACACGCGGCCAACTAACCACGTGTCTTAATGACAACGTGGCAAATTTTTTACGAAAAACAAGTAGCCACGTGTAATAAATCCATGCGGCCAATTGGCCCCGTGTATTTTATACAAGCGTCCAATTGGCCGCGTGTATTTATTACACGCGGCCAATTGGCCACGTCTATTTTTTACACGCGGCCAATTGGCCGCGTGTATACAATAAACGTGGCCAATTCCAATTTTCTCACTTTTATTTTTTTCTTCTGCAACCGCCGTCTTCTTTGACTTTTCTTATCCTTTTTTTTTTTTCTTTTCTTTTCTCCCTTCGACAGTAATGGATGGACGGCACATACTGAATATTCAGTATTATTATTATTATTTTTTTTATAAATGGCGACGTGGCTTTGAGCCACGTCGCCACTGGTCCAGGCGCTCCGCGCGGCACCTGGCCACACATTTCGAACAAAATAAAATAAAATTATTAATACTAAAATGGACGGTACAGTTCTCTCTCTCTCTCTCTCTCTCTCTCTCTCTCTCTCTCTTGTGTGGATCTCTCTTTCTTATCCCTTGATGTTTCGGTGATGTAGGGATTGGAGGACTGGCCGGAAGAAGAAACTTGATTTTTGTAGTTTTGAATCTAATTTCCGGCGACTGGGCAACTTTGTTGGTGATTTTTTGCTGTTTTGTTGGTATTTTGGGCCAGAATGAAAATTTCCGGAGATTTTGTTGTTATGTTGGTTTTTTTTTGCTGTTTCAGTGCTGTTAATTTTGTTGGATTAATCTGTTGTTTTGTTGTTATCGGCCTCGAAGATATTTTCGGAAGGGGAAAAAATAATCTGTTGTTTTGTTGGTGGTTTTTTGGCCAGAATGAAAATTTCCGGAGATTTTGCTGTTTTGTTGATATTTTGCTGTTATGTTGGTATTTTTTGCTGTTTTGTTGGATTAATCTAGTGTTTTGTTGTTGCTGGCCTCAAAGAAGTTTCCGGCAAGGGGAAGAAAAAAAAAGGTTGTTCCGGCGAAAGAAAATACCGGTGAAAAGAAGAAGAAGAAAAATAAATAAATAAATAAATTAAAAAAAAAAAAATTAGAGAAGCCTTCTTCTCTTTTTTTTTTTTTAAAAAAACTGAAGCATTTGGCCACGAATATTTAAGTACACGCAGCCAACTGTTAGCCGGGTGTATTGTAGTACACGTGGCTAATTGTCAGCCACGTGTATTAAAATACACGTGGCCACTTAGAAACGTGTATTAAAATACACGTGGCGAAATGTGCATTTAGTGTCATCCGGATTCACCACGTGTTTTCACGTGGCCACTTGCACGTAGTCAACTGTTCGCCACGTGTACGGTAACCGTACACGTGACGAAATGCAAGTGGCTAAAAATAATTTTTTTTTGTAGTGGTAGAAGCAGTGTTATCATACATCCCTGATTATTGTAATTTGATGACATTGGAGAAGCTATCACTGTAAAAGAACTTTGTCATGATTAAAGTGCATTTGGAAATCAGCTGACACAGACGTGTCTCCAAAACTTATGTCAATTTGATTGACTTCAGGTCGTCGATCTCCAAAACTTTACGGGGAATTTGATTTCTATGAGAAAATGAACGTAAAAACTTTTTTTTTTTATGCAATTGAAAAAGATAGGAGGATTTAAAGTTATTACTCTAATTAAGTGTGACCAAGGCATTAGTGGGATTCAAAACCGTTAATGCTAATCAGGTTTGGAGATTCTCACTGTGAGAGTCAATTCTCGCTGTAGAACTTGCCCAACTGACCACGTGAGAATTATGTTGAGGTGACCGAAACCATCACCATCGACAATAAAGAACTTAAAAATTTGACCACAAACTAAACTATAAAGAAATAGCTAAGGGTAAAAATGTGAAACTGTAAGCGCTTTTTCATGTAAGAACTTTTCTAGTTCTTTTATTTGACAACTTTATGTAAGAACTTTTTCTAGGAGAAAAGGATAAGGAATGTGGAACTATTTTAGTGATTTATCGTGTAGGAGATTTTTCTTCTATATATAATAAGATCGATAGCCAAGTTTGTGAACCTGCAATGGCCAGAAAAAGCGTTAGTCTTTCATGGCTTCTCCTCTTCCATCTAGGCGTTACAAAAATACATGCATTTTGACGCGTGTCTACAGTACCGATTATTATAGACACGCGTCCAATTTGACACGTGTCCTTGGAAACATGTGTCAAATTGTAACATCTTCACAATTGGACACGTGTATTAAATACACGCGTCCAATTGGACACGTGTACTTAATACACGTGTCAAAATTGGACACGCGTATTATTACACGTGTCAAACTGTTATTTTTCCTAAAAATAAATTTAAAAACAAAAAATGTGTTGTGTTAATTTTTTGAAACCAAAAAAAAAAAAAAAAAAAAAAACTCTTTATCTTATTAACCATACAAATCTGTGAAAATACGGTGTATATACACTACAAAAAAACCGGGATTTTGTGACCTTTTTTTTTGTGTCGTTTACAACAAGTGACATTAATTTTTGAGTTAGAGTCATTTCTTTCCAAACGACATAATTTTCATGTCCTTTATTTTTAAATGACGCTAAATTAAAAAATTTAACGTCACTTTTTTATAAACGTCGTGAACTAAATAAATTACGACGCCTCATACAACAAACGATGTAAATTATTCACGACGTTTCTTTAAAACGACGTGAATTTACGTCCCTTCTTAAAAAAGGACGTGAATTCACATCATTTTTAAAAGAGTTGTGGATTCACGTCATTTGTTATGAAAACGACGTGAATTCACGTCGTTTGTTAAGGAAATGACGTGAATTCACCTCTATTTGAAAGGAGCGGTTCTTGTAAAGGACGTAATTTCACGACTTTTTAAAAAATGACGTGAATTTGTGACCTTTGGGTAAAGGACATGAATAATTAACGTCGCTTATTTAATAAGGGACGCAAAGCCTTGAATAATTAACGTCGCTTACAGGAATAAGCGACGTTAACCTAAAATTTTGAAACACGTTTCCATTCCCGCGATTTCCACCAAGCAATTAGTGCTGAAATTTTTGAAACTCCCTCTCTCTCTCTCTCTCTCTCTCTCTCTCTCTCACATATACGGCGCACAAGGGTCTCTCTCTCTTAGAATTTATGCCCCAGGTATATCTAATCTGTAAACAGACCTGACGCCACCACCCCTCTACAAAACGAAGAAGAAAGCCCTCTCCTCTTTGATAGCTGGCCAAATCAAACGCCCAAGAAGATTCGGCAACTGAGGTAATTTTCTCTCTCTCTCTTCCTCCTCGAAATTTTTTCCCCTCATCCACTCACTCTCTCCCTGTATATGTCCAAATTTGGAGTTTGAAGAGTGTTAAGAGTTGGCCTGGGTAATCGATATTCTGATGATTATTTGAAGGTTTAATACATTTGTTTAGTAATTTGTGGAATCTGGAGAGGAAGAAAAGCTGGGGCGGACCCAAGTACACAAAATTTTTTAAAAAATTTCCTTAAAATCTAGGTCAATCCTCAGAATTTAATTATTCCCCCCTCCCCATAAAAAAGAGCCTTTTTCATGGTTTTGCCTCCACATCAAGGTTTATGTTCTGCCCCTGGCCCAAAGAAAATACCAACTCCCAAACTCACCCATTAGTGGGTCATGGGTCTCTTCGGTCTGGGAAGGTATAATATGTAAGACTTATAGTTGCTGGATTTTCTTTTTCTTCCATGTTGTTTTTGGACCAAAATTAATGAACTTTGAAGCTTAAACTGATATTGCTCTCTTGAAAATATTAGGTCATTGAGATACTGAGTTGCGATGAGTTTTGAGCTTAAAATAAAGTCTTGGTTGCTGGAATATTACATATGATTGTGGGCACCTTTTTAATTGTCTAGACAGAATGCTAATCTTGTACAGAGGTGGAATTTGTTTCCTTTGATTTTTTAGTATTTAGTTGTTGTATAGTTGTTCTGTTTTGCAATTGTGGGCAGAGGGTTGCATTCTTTTTTCCCCTGAGAGGGAGTTGAATCCAGTTTTCACTGGAGAGTTGTAGATTGTTGAGATAGTTCAATGAAAGATTTAATTCATCAAAAAACAAAAATTATATAGAAATGCATTCCCTTATATTACTTTTTAGGAATCACAAGATAAGAGTCATCTTGCCTTTTGTTGTTAATAATGGGAGCTAGTCATGTACGTCTTAATGGATATAGAGTCATCCGGATTTGTGCTCATTTTTTGTAATTAATTAAGGAATTGAAACAATGGTACTATGAGTACATTGCTTTTAGATGTTTGCTTATATAAAATTATGTATATATAGTATGGTTTTGTTTTGAATTTAGTTGAAACATTGGATGAATGTATTTGTTAGCAATCTAATTAAGGAATTGAAACAATGGTACCATGAGTACATTGTTTTTAGGTGTTTGCTTATATAAAATTATATATGGTTTTGTTTTGGATTGAGTTGAAACATTGGATGAATGTATTTGTTAGCAATCTAATGATAGTATTTTGTCCATATGATTTTTTAATTTGATTAAGTTATTTTGCAGATGTTTTATCATGAGGTGAAAGCAGATTTAAAAAGGGAGAAATTTTATATAATCACCACTTTTTTTTTCTTTTTTTTTTTTTTTAAAAAAAAAAGAAAATTAAGTTTGTGACGCTTACACAAAAAATGTCACAAAACATTAACGTCTTTTATAAATTAGGCGTCACAAAATAATGATGTTTGATACATAAGCATCATAAAATTTTAATATCTTTTATATTGTAGCTCTCATCAAATAATAATGTTTATTGTGTAAGCGTCATCAAAAAAACGCGTCCTTTACAAAAAAGCGACATTATTTGTAATTTATGACACTTATAGAAGAAGCGTCGTTAAAAAATAATTTATGACGCTTACGAAAGAAGCGTCATTAATTTATGACGCTTATGAAAAAAGTGTCGTTAAAAAAATTTCCAGACCTCTAACCGCCCACACTTAGCAAACGACGCAAAGTAAATGACACCAAGTAATAGGTGACGTTTTTTTAATGAATAGCGACGTTTAAAAAGCGTCATCAAAGGCCGGTTTTTTTGTAGTGATAACTTATACACATAAAATTAGGTTTGAAAACTATATGCTATATGTAAATTCTATGCTTGGAATTTATACTTTTTAGGTTCCTTATTTATATATATATAGTATACTAATAAGTACGTAAATCCTAACCTAATTTACATATTGTACTATATGCATAATTAAACAAATTTGGTGCTATATATATAATTAAACCAAATAGTTCAAATTATGGTTTAGTTTTGTACACCATCTACGTTTAGAAACAAAAAAAATAAAAATTAAAACATAACAAAGTTGAAAAACCTATAATTAATACTATATATATAGATATGCATGCATGTAAACGGTTTATAAACTATATATAGTACATACACTTAGGGTTATAGTTTTTTGCTATATAAAATACATACACTTATGATTAGGGTTTATATGATGAGTTATATATATATATATATATATATATATATATATATATATATGGTATACTCATAAGTACGTAAACCCTAACCCTAAATTGACATATTGTACTATATGCATAATTAAACCAAATTTTTGCTATATATATGTAGACCCAAAAAAAAAAAAAAAATTGCAACATGAATTTAAGTTAGGGTTTATAGCTATATATAGTATATATACGTAGAGTTAGGGTTTATAGCTATATATAGTATATATACGTAGAGTTAGGGTTTATGGCTATACATAGTATATAATATATACACATAGAGTTATGGTTTATAACTATATATAGCCATATACACGTAGAGTTATGGTTTATGGCTATATATAATATATAATATATACACGTAGAGTTAGGGTTTATATCTATATATAGTATAGGGGATTAGGGTTTATAGATATATATATAACATACACTTAAGATTAGGGTTCATGGCTATATATAGTATATACACATAGGGTTAGGGGTAGTATAGTATAAATACTTATACTTAGTGTCATGGTTTAAATTTAGGGTTTATATTTAGATTTAATTTATAGTTTATGTTTTAGTTTTAGGGCTTAGGGTTTATCAATGTGTA
Organism: Alnus rubra; assembly: GCA_028654335.1. Taxonomy (NCBI): domain Eukaryota; kingdom Viridiplantae; phylum Streptophyta; class Magnoliopsida; order Fagales; family Betulaceae; genus Alnus; species Alnus rubra. The sequence continues at coordinate 1,596,632 of JAJPGS010001224.1, read as the reverse complement.
CATGCAATACATGCAGTGCATAAACTTAGGGTTGCATGGGTTTATATAAAATAGATATAATATATATATATATATATATATATAATATATATAATATATTTTATATATAATTATAATATTAGAAAAATCACATTTGGAGACGAGTATTTACATACACGTCTCCAATTGGGCACGTGTACTATGTACACCGGGGCGGAACCAGGATTTTTGGTATGGAGGGACGGATTTGTATAATTTTTTTACGTCAAAGTACGCATTCATCATTCGATTCAAAATTATAATTTCAAATTTTTATGATATCACAAACACAATAATATAAATTACTAGTAAAATAAACTAACAATTTATAGGGTTAAAGAAATAAGGTAGCTTTGAGCGTAGATTTGGCACCCTCGGTACTCAAGCTTCACCTCAACCCCCCATTTCCTCTGTGTCTTTTTCCCAAACTGATTTTCTGATTGGATTTAATGAATTAGCAACTAATGAAAAATGAGCAGTCGGAAATGAAGTGACGACAATTTTACAGTGCCTCAAATTAGCCCTCCATCTCTCAAGAAAATCAGTTGTTACAAAAAATAAGGTTTGTTGAAAAAATCATATCTAAAGGAAGGCCTTAAAATTTTCAGAGAATGAGAGAGAATCTAAGAAAAAGTTAAAAACCCATAAACCAAAAAAGAAAAAACAATAAAAAATCAGATCAAAAGGAAACGAAAGAGGAAAACAAAAAATAAAAAATAAAGAGAGAAAAGCTCACCTATGTTGATTAATTGTGGTGTGAGTTGTTTGCAATGGAAAAAATGAAGAGAGGGAGCAGGAGAATGAGAGAGAGAGATGGAAGATAAATTGAGCAAGCGAATGGTTTTTGTCCAATGATACAAGGTTCAAACTTTTAAAAAGTAAAATGTTTAACATGTGTCATTTTCTAGGCAATTCGATGTAACGAACGCTACAGATTGTTAAAATTGGGATTCAGCAATTTCTTGGAAATTGCCATGGATCCTGATCCTTGCGTGGGGGAAAGGAGGAAAGCTGAAAAAGGAGATGGGTGAAATTGTTTTTCAGAGGTAAAAAGGGTAAAAAAGGCAAACTAAAAAAACTGAAAAGGTAACATACATGTAAAGTAGGAAGTGGGCGGGACGTGGGGGGACAAAATATGGGGTTAAAATGTAAAGATATTTTTTTAGGGGGGACAAAAACAAATATTTTGGGGGACAAAATTAAAAATCTACAAATTTTAAGAGAAATTTCAAAATTTTTGGGGGGACGACTCTTACACTTGCATCCGCCCCTGTATGTACACGTGCCCAATTGTTTGGCCAGGTGCTGCGCGGGAGTTCTCCCGCGCGCCACCTGGCCAAACGTAATAATATATATTACGTTTAAAAATATAATAATTTTTAAATAAAATATATTATTTAAATTATATATATATATATATATATATATATATATATAAGAAATGGGTAGCTTCCAGAGGAAGCTACCCATTTTTGTATTCTCTCTCTCTCTCTCTCTCGCTCTCTGTCTCTCCGGCGAGCTCAGACGGCCGGCGTGTTGAGCTCTCTACCGTGTCTCCGGCGTCGTCACCTCTCCCTCTCACCGACTGTCTCTCTCTCACCGACCCTCCCTCTCTCTCGCTCTCCCTCTCACCGGCTGTACGTTCCGGTACCGGCTCTCTCTCTCTCTCTCTCTCTCTCTCTCTCTACTGGGACGTCTCTCCGGCAGCTTGGCACGGCCGTCAGCTTCATTTTCTCCGGTCAGTGTTTATCTCTCTCTCTCTGTGTGTGTATATATATATATATATATATATACATTTGCTAACTTATATATTGTTTCTTATTTGCAGGTATATATATAAGGAACCCTAAATCCACAAACCGGCAGTGAGTATTTTGATGTGTATTTGCTGTATTTCATTTTTTGTTCCACATGTAAATTTGTACTAACTATATATATATTGTAATAATTTTTATTGTAATAATTTTTATTTGTTCTTGATTGATAATTGTAATAATTTTTGGACTGTGTTCTATTTTTTTATTGCAATGTTGCTGAATTAGTGTAATTTGTATGCTTATATTTCTGTTTTTTTTTTCATTAGGGTAAACTCATGGACTAGGTATTTCATTTTTGCTATAGTTTGTGTTTTTGTTTTTAACAATGCTGCATGTATTTTTGTGTAAGTACACATTTGATAATTTTTTTGTGTAGGCGTTTGTATTTTTGTGTCATTTAGTGTTATATGTATTTTTATTTTTTTGGAAGCCATGTTCTTTTTTGCCATGTTGTGTTTTTATTGTTTTTAATTTTTTCTGTCCTAATTTTTTATTTGAGAGGTTATATATATTTGAATGTGTTACTATGGATTACACTGTTTTTTTGTTAGTGAAACAAAATCAAACGAACCCTAAACCCTACACTTTCTAAATAAAAACCCTAACCCTAAACCCTAACGAACCCTAAACCCTAAACCTTAAAAAAAAGAAACCCTAACACTAAAAACAAAAATCCTAACCTTAAACCCTAAACCCTAAGAAACTAAAACCCTAAACCCTAAACCCTAATTCTAGATCCTTAAAAAAAAAAAAAAAAAAAAAATCCTACACTTTCTAAATAAAAACCCAAACCCTAAACCCTAAACCCTAAACCCTAACAAACCCTAAACCCTAAACCCTAACAAACCCTTAAAAAGAAATATCCTACACTTTCTAAAAAAAAAAAAACCCTAACACTAAAAACAAAAATCCTAACCTTAAACCCTAAACCCTAAAAAACTCTAACCCTAATCCTAGATCCTTAAAAAAAAAAAAAAAAAAAATTCCTACACTTTCTAAAAAAAATACCCTAAACCCTAACAAACCCTAACCCTAAACCCTTTAAAAAAAAAAAAAAAACTTACACTTTCTAAAAAAAAACTAAAACCCTAAACCCTAACCCTAAACACTTTACCAAAAAAAAAAGTCATACACTTTCTTTAAAAGAAACCCTAACCCTAAACCCTAACAAACCCTAAACCATAAACCCTTATAAAAAAAAAAAAAAAAAAACCATAAACCCTAACCCTAAACCCTTAAGAAAAAAAAAAACAAAATCCTACACTTTGAAAAAAATAAAAAAACCTAACCCTAAACCCTAAACCCTAACCCTAACAAACCCTAACCATAAACCCTAAACCCTCACAAACCCGAACCATAAACCCTTCAAAAAAAAAAAACAAATTCTTACACTTTCTAAAAAAAAAAACAAACCCTAAACTCTAACCATAAACCCTTTAAAAGGGAAAAAAATTCGTACACCCCATGTTGCGTGACATGCACAAATTTTTAACACGTTTATACTGTAAGACGTATGATTTGTCTCGTCCTCTTAACCCTATACAGAGAAATATGGACAAGTCTTGGATGTCAGCACCTAGGGGTACGACACGGTATAACGACGGGTGTAAGGCGTTTGTGGAATTTGCCGTTAGTAACTGTACGGCCGTCGATGGAAAATTTACTGCCCATGCAAGTATTGTCGAAATAACCAGCGTCACACTCCAGATTACGTTCTTACCCACCTGACTGGAGGTAGGGGGATGAATCCGGGATATAATTTGTGGTATATGCACGGTGAGACTACGACTGAGTCCGCTATTCCTGGTCAGTGTTCAAGTTATCACAGTGGCACAGATACAGCTGCCTGTAGCACTGAACATGGTGAAGTCACAGAACAGGAGGGTGTCGACGTGGAACAGGATGATAACATGCATGCCATGTTGCGTGACGCCTTCGGCGTGCACGATGTTCATGAAGTCGTCAGTACTCTTCCGCAACAAGTTGACGAAGATACCTCTTGCGGGGACGCATTGAAGTACCAAGAGCTGTTAAAGACCGCCGAGAAGCCCCTTCACCCTGGTACAAAGCATAGTAAATTGAGTGCTACTGTACACATGTACAATTTGAAGTGCGTTGGAGGTATTAGTAATAAGATTTTTTCAGACATTCTCGAATTTATCAATCAGCTGTTGCCTCCTTGCGATGAGGCATTGCCAGATAACATGTATGAGGCGAAAAAGTTTCTAAGTGGCATGGGTCTGGGGTATGAGAAGATTCCGGCGTGCCGTAATGACTGTATGTTATTCTAGAAAGACAATAAAGAATTAGATTCATGTACCGTATGTGGAGAGTCTAAGTGGAGGGCTGATACACATATAGATGAGGATGGTGAGGTCATATCAGCGAGAAAAAAATGCCCGGTGAAGATCTTGAGGTGGTTTTCACTCATCCCACGGTTGCAGAGGTTATTCATGTCTGAGCATACTGCTCCCCATATGAGATGGCATGCAGAAGGCCGCACTAGGGATGGCGTATTGAGGCACCCGGCCGACGGTGAGGCATGGAGATCGTTTGACATTTTACATCCAGATTTTATGGCAGAGAGTAGGAATGTCCGGCTTGGTTTGACAGCAGATGGATTTAATCCATTTGGAAACATGAGCACATCCCACAGCACATGGCCCGTAATGCTTGTGCCGTACAATTTGCCACCTTGGATGTGCATGAAACAGTCGTCCTTCATCCTGTCCCTGGTTATCCCTGGACCGAGCTCACCAGGTATGGATATTGATGTTTACCTTCAGCCATTGATTGATGAGTTGCTGGAACTATGGAATGTAGGGGTACGAACATTCGATGCTTCAAAGAAGGAAAATTTTATTATGCGATTGATGAGTGTCAAATATTGCATATGTGGACCCCTTAATTTGCCTTTACTAAACCTTTAGTTTTGTTATTTTCTAATGTTTTTGGTTAGTTTTGGTATTTTAGTATTTTGCAGGTCATTGAGAGAAAATAATAAATTTAAAGTGAAAGAAAGCACACTTTGAGAAGACCTAGAGGATGTGGGTATGTTTAACCAAATTAAAAAGATGACTAAATCGGAATTTCTTTAATTAAAGTCAAAATCGGATTAGAATTCAGATTCTGCACATGTCACAGTATTTTAGCCATAACTTTCAGCTCAAGTATCCGATTAAGGTGAATCAAGTGGCGTTGGAAAGCTAACTCAATTTTATACAAATACTTGTGAAATATGATTTTCCTAATTCGGACTTCTGATATGCCACAATTTCCCCGCAATAAAAGATCACAAATCTGGACGGATTTGGAGTTCTTTTCCTTCTTGGATTGTGTTTTGAGTTTCCTACTCAAACTAGAAGATTAACCTCCGATTTTTTTAGGAATTCTAGGGCTTCTAGGATTTGTTTTCTCCCTATAAATAGACCTCTAAGGCTCAAGAAAAAGGGAGAAGAAGCTAGAGACCAAATATATTCTTTTCTTTTTAGTTTAGTTTTTTCTTTAGTTTAGGATTTATTTTTCATAGCCATGTGTAGCTAATTTTTCAACTAAGGTTGAGGATGAAGCCTCACCATTGAAGAGCAACAATATTTTCATGTAAGTTTATACTATCCGATTTTATTTGGTTTAATTTTTCCAATGTTTTACTTCTTTTCAATTTGTGGAATGATTCTTGGATATCTATTGTGATTTACGGATACATGTGATGATTTGAGATAGTTTCATTTAATTGATTGCTTGGGTTTTTATTTATCAAAACGTTGGATATTCATTGTGTTTCGTTCTACGGATACATTTGATGATTTTGTTTAAACCGGATATCTTTTGTGATTTGTGCAAAGAACAGATTCATTGAATGATTTAATGATTTTTTTGAAGCATAGTAAAACATACATAAGATTTATATAGTGAGAACTTCAGATGTGTATTGATGAACATGGGAGAATATGTTGCTATGATTTAGTGGGTGTGGATTCCAAAACCTTAGTATCTTTTCTTTTGTTTTATTTACTTTATTTAGTTTATGTTTTCTTTATTTATCAAAATCTATTAATTTTTGGAACTAGGTTAAGATTTAATTAATTTAGTCATAAATTTGTTTTCAAGAACACCATTCCTTGTGGGATCAACCTCGCACTTGCAAAACTCTTTATTGCAAATGATTCGTACACTTGCGAGTACATTTAAAATTCACACCAAGTTTTTGGCGATCCCAGTTGATGTGGACAATAAACGACTTCCCAGCGTATGCAGATTTATCTGGTTGGCCTAACAGGGGTGCGAAGGCATGCCCTTGCTGTATGCAATCGACACGTTCTATACGCTTAAAGAACGGATGCAAATTTTGCTATATGGGGCACATGAGATACTTGCCGCCTGAACATATGTGGCGGCTGAACAGGAGAACATTTGACGGTACTGAAGAATTTGGCAGCGCGCCGATTGTGCCATGCGGAGACGAGGTCCTCCAACAGTTGGACGGAGTTGCGTGCATGCCCTTGCTGTATGCAATCGACACGTTCTATACGCTTAAAGAACAGATGCAAAATTTGCTATATGGGGCACAGGAGATACTTGCCGCCTGAACATCTGTGGCGGCTGAACAGGAGAACATTTGACGGTACTGAAGAATTTGACAGCGCGCCGATTGTGCCATGCGGAGACGAGGTCCTCCAACAGTTGGACGGAGTTGCGTTTGGGGATGAGACCGCGGGTAAGAAGAAGAAACGGAAGAAGCGGAAGAAGGGTGCAGGGAGTTCCGATGTTATATGGAAGAAGAAAAATATCTTTTTCAGATTGCCGTATTGGAAAAAGACAATTTGCTTCGGCACAATCTTGATGTTATGCACATAGAGAAAAATGTCATGGACAATATACTTGGCACTATTTTGGATATAAAAGGGAAAACGAATGACAACTTGGCAGCTCGGCTGGACTTGCATGAAATGGGGTTGAGACCTAAGTTGCATCCGTTCACGGCCGCCAATGGTAAAACGTATATTCCCGCTGCCTGTCACACCATGTCTATAGAGAGGACAAAGAAAATTTTCTAAAGGTTCTTCGAAATGTGAGGGTCCCGGACGGATACGCCTCGAACATTTCACGATGTGTTCGGCTCAAGGACTGTACAATTTCCGGTTTGAAGAGCCATGATAGCCACATACTGATGCAACAGCTTCTCCCAATTGCACTAGGTAAGTCATTGCCTGATAAAGTTGTTAGACCTCTTGTGGAGATTTCTGCATTTTTTAGAGGCATATGCTCAACCAAGCTTTCACAAGAAGATAGGGACCGGCTGCAGGGTGACGTCTGTATCACTTTGTGCAAGCTAGAACAGATATTTCCTCCAGGGTTTTTTACCAGCATGGTCCACTTGGTCCTGCATCTTGTGCGTGAGTGTAGACTCGGCGGACCCGTGCAGTATAGATGGATGTACCCGGCAGAGAGGTAAAATTCGGCGTAATATGTAAATATATATTTTGATTTAATTGTAACCCTAATTGACGACAATTAAATTGTCGTGTATGTGTGTACACCAGGAGTCTGGGGAATTTCAAGTCTACTGTGCGCAATAAAGCGGCTCCTGAGGGGTGCATTGCGGAGGGGTACATAGAGACTGAGCTGGTAACGTTCTGTTCAAGGTATCTGAATAACGCACCAACATTCCACAACAGACCTCAGATAAATCCTGATGGATCCAAGGGGGCGGGCACGCTTGTTACCCTGAACCGGTTGATAATGCACCAGATTCATCGTTATATTGTGTTCAACTCTGAAGAGTTTCACAATTTGCGGACGTAAGTAGTGTTTATATATTTAACAGAATTCGAATAAAAGTATTAATAACAATTATTACATAATTGTATACGCTGAATGTAGGATGCACAAAGACGCGCTTAGACGATCATGCACTAGAGGTCGCATTACGGAGGCTCTTATTGAAGCACAACATCATGAGCAGTTCTGCGAATGGTACCGTGCATATGTAAGGAAATAGTTGTAATTTTGAAATTGGAAAAATTTATGCGGGTTCAATATAATTACCCAATGTGATGTTTAATATTTGTAATTATAATATAGGTCGATGGCCTGGACGATCAACGTAGGGAGGAATTGGGCCACAACTTGGTTTTGCGTTGTAGAGGGCTAAAGGAGACAGCAGTCAAGAGCAACAGGTACGTGATAAATGAGAAATTGTTTCGCACGCTTGCCCATGATGTGGGAAGGAGGACTCAGAACAGCGGCGTATGTGTTCCTACAGTTGAAGGCGAAACGTACTACGGGCAGTTAACCGATATAGTTGAGGTCGAGTACTATGACAAGACTACGTACGTCTTGTTTAAGTGCAATTGGGCAGACCCCACGATGGACAGAGGATTCACAATAGACGAGTATGGTCTAGTGTTTGTCAACTTCAATCACCTCGTCCACTGGGGAGAACTGATTCAGGAAGAGCCGTACGTGCTTACATCTCAGGTAGATCAAGTATTCTACGTCGAAGATGGAAGGAACCCAAATTGGGTTTGTGCGGTTAGGACCAAACCGCGCAACGTGTACGACGTTGGCCAGGGGGATGGGAGTAATGAGGATGGTACAACCTATCATGAGTGCGTACCGCTCGTACTAGCCACTGATGACCTACCCGATACGAATGATGAATTCGAGTACGACTGGCCCGACATTGATCCGATTGAAGCTCCCGTGATACAATGATTGCTGTATTTGTTGTGAGTATAATTAGCTTAAACTCAATACAGTTGACTGATATATATATTTTTTGTACAATTCGCTTGATCTCAATACAAATTTTTATTATTTGCATAAATTTCGTTGTATAATTTGCATATTCATTAAAAATATATTAAAAAAACATATTCTAATTAATTTGTCTACATTTGTTCGCAGGTATTGATGGACCAGAGACCCCCTCCTTATGCATATCGGGCACCTCGCCCACCCGTGCCCCCCATGACCACGCCCACTGATTCGACGGCATTATATACTGCGGCGTGGCCACACCACCCAAACGGGGCTTATAGACCATTGATGCCGGGTACGAAGGCCGTGCCCACGTCAGATCACGGGCAGACCTGCACAGCTGGACCTTGCAACTCTCCATTGTCGGAGCTGCCGACATTATCTCAAATAGGGTTCACCCAACCGGGTAACGCCTATCGATGGTGGGTGCGAGAGGGGATGGGGCCACAGGGTTATGCGCCGTACTTTCCGTATACGTATAATGTACCGTCGACGTGTAACCCTGATAGTGAGACGTAGGATGATAGATTTCCACTGTCATAGACCGGGGAGATGCAGATGCCGGCTGTGGGGTTCGGACAGATACCGGCACAGGCGGTGATGCAGGGCCAGATTTTGGGGGCGAGACAGATACCAGCATCGGGGGCGAGTCAGGGCCCGGGGCATGTAGAGAGCCAGATGCCTTTATCTGGTGAGAGCCAGGTGCCACTTTCCGGTGAGAGTCAGATGCCAGATGTGGGGGGGAGCCAGAGTACCCATGAGAAGGACGTTGCGATGTTGGGTACCGATCAGTTGGCCCCCGGTAGCCCCCAGGATATGGATTCAGATGATGATCAGTAGCCTCCACCAGCCGGAGGGGTTGGCGAGGAGGTTGCAAGCGACCCAGTGACCCAGCACATAGAGATTGAGCAGATTCGGTTGATGGGTAAGTACATATTTAGACATCCTTAAAACTCATATTATGTTATCAAAAATTTCATTTTTGTTTGATAGAAAAATAACTTGAATTTACAATTTGTTTATATATATATATATATATGTTCTTTAGTGTTAACCAATTAAATGTTGAATATTTTTTTCATTAGGGTACAACCCAGACGGGACCATTTATTATGAGGTGATTAAGGACCCAGCGAGAAACTGGGTGCTCCCGAGGGGGAAGAAGGTTGTATTGCAGTACAATGCTGCTATACAACCTGTAGGACGAGCCTGCAATTGTTTTCAGCGGGCTGAGGGCAAGCTGATCAGGAGTGGGTCCTACATACACATGCGGGACGAATGAGCGAGGGTAAATAAGCAGATTAAGCAGGCAATGTGGGACGCGCTGATGGTATGTTTATGAATATAATTTAATTATTTATTTGAATTAAACTTGAGATTAATGTTTTTCTTAAAGTTTTTAAACCTATAATGCTTTGATTGAATGTGCAGGAGGAGTTCTATCTACCTGTATCAGTAGACGCGCGAGGGCACATCAGGAGGCGTGGAATGATATTGGCCGTAAGCACCGCTCGTGGAAGTCGAGGTTCAAAACCAAACTATGTATTGGAGACGGTGACACGCCCGAGAGTATCCGTGCGAGAATGCTGGACAATTTTTTTGCGCAGTATGACGCAGCAGATGTAGAGTTCCTGCTGAGAGATTGGTGCACTGAGCATAAAATTGTATGTAGGCCAAAAAAATGTTGTGGTTTTTTAATAACAGTTCATTTAATTTTAGTTTTAATTTAAGTGTGTCAATGCTTACATTTTTATTTTCATGTTCAATGCGTAGGCAACCTCTGAACGGATGAAGAGGCTGCGGGAGCAGAATGACCTTCCCCATTGTACGAGATCTAAAAGTTATGCCAGATTTAATCACGAGGAGGTATGAAAATATATATGTTTATGTTTTTAATATTTGTTGCTAATTGTTTTTCTTTTTCTTTATACTATTTTTATCGCTATCTGTTTGTTATATATGTCAACTGCATGACGACAGACATGTACATCTGGCACGCCCCCCACTCGCGCCGCGTCGTTCGTGAAGACCCACACAAGGAAGGACAGCACTTACGTGAACGAACGTACACGGGTCCTATGCGTACGCTACTGATTTAATTTACTAATATTTTTAAATTATGTGTGATATGTCATTATTCAATATATGAGTTTTTCATGTTGACGACGTACAGGAGAGGATGACGCAGAGTTTATCCAGTGATCCAGCCGCCACGCAAAGCGTCCCCGTAGACACGGTGCGTTGGGCACCGAACGACGCTTACGAACAGGCGGTTGGGAGGCCTGAGTATGCAGGGAGGGTTCGGCAGGTTGGGCTGAACGTCACACCTGTTCGGGGGACATGTTTCTCATATAGGCCTCGGTCACAGGGGGGACCATCTCAGGGCACGTCTCGGGATTGGGCCGAACACGCTCGGAAGATGGAAGAGATCCAAGCGGAGCTACGGGCTGAGCAAGTGAGGAATGACCTGTTGGAGCAGCGCATGCAGCAATTCGACGCCATGGAGCAGCGCATGCGACAGTTTGAGGTCTTCATGTCCTCCATGGGAGCATCAGCACCATGTCTTGGTACTCAGTCTTCACCTGCACACGTAGGTAGTACGTCGTCTGTTAGTAGTGCATCTACAAGTATGATTTATATTGTGTATAGGACAAAATTAATTTCAATTTGTTTTAATTACCCCTTTAATTTTGCAAGTAATATTATATACTTTAATTGTCTATATTATTTGCAGGTAATTCGACAACAGTTGGTACGTTGTCGCCTGTTGGAATACGGCTGAGCCAGCACTCCACTGTCGCTACACCTTCGCCCGCTACACCATTCCTTGCGCAGCAATCGACGGTTGGCGAGAACACGCCTGGGACGGTACCTCGTGATTCGCAGAGACGCCCTTCAGATTTGTAGATATTTTGTGTAATTAATTTTTATTTGTAAATATTTGCGTAGTTAACGAATACGTTATTAACTATTGATTTGTGTAATATGATTTTGTGCTGTTTTTGGGTAAAATAAATATTGCGTTATTTGTGGTCGGAAATAATAAAATTTGAAATAACGAAAATTTATTAAACCAAATAATTTTTAATAACCAATAACAAAATTAAATTGGAAAAAAATTCCAAATTGAATTTTTATTTAATTAAATTTTTTATTTAATTATTTAATCGTATTTTTAATTTAATTTAAAAATACAATTAAATAATTAAATTAAAAATTTATTTAAATGAAAAATTCAATTTGATTTTTTTTTTTTAAAAAAAATAACCGGTTTGACACGAATATTTAAAATACTCGTGTCAAACGGTTTGACACGTGTATTGTGATACATGTGTCAAATTGTGCAGTTAATGACCTGCACATCTGACACGTGTCTCACGCGTGTCAAAATGCACGTGTCTAAATGTTTGACACGTGTACGACACTGTACACATGTCAAACTGCACGTGGCTATTTACATGCGTTTTTGTAGTGAGGGTTCACACTCCTTGTTGGTCACTCAACTTCTCAGAAAGACAGAAAGGTAAATATCTCTATATATGGCTGATCATCGATCTCTTAATTATATTTTTTATGGCCAAATATCTCTAAAATTGGCCATCTTTTTCGTGTTTAGAAGATAATTAACAGGTTCCATTTTCTACCAAATACCAATGATAATTGTGCACGCAGGCTTATATTGTGTATATGGGCAGCAGGCAGATGGACGAGATTTCCACGTCATCCCTTCACACAAGCATGCTACAAGAAGTCATTGGCAGGTTATAAAAGCAGCACAAATATGGAACCATTAGAAACTTGCTATCTGATCTTTGAATTTCTTGTTACAATTAACTAGCTTGCTTTTCGAATTGGTCATGATGATGATAATGTTGTTATCACCTTCCGATCCTTTGGAAATTACAGTCGGGAATATATTAATTTTTACAAACATTATAAAAAAGTCTAGGCTTACATAGATTATAGATAGATATTGTGATCGATATGATCACAGTGTTTGACTTGTGTTGGAATATGCCTCGAATTTCTTATTTTGTCTAATCATATTTTATGGAACTTAACAAAATTTAAAGCTTACGTTGAACTAGCTATATACCTTGAAAGCTCTATTTTAGTTTTATATCAATGGTCTTATAGCCTATTAGAGATTGTGTTAATGAGCTTAAAAAGTACTTTTAGTACATTTAAAGTTGTGTTAAACAAAAAAAAAAATGGTTTATTTGGTAAAAAAACTTAAAAAATACTTCTTTGACTTTTTGCTTTAAAAAAAAAAAAAAAAAAAAAAGGGTTAAAATGCACTTTTGAAAAAGGCTTAAAAAGAAATCTTGTTCTAAAAAGCTCATTTTTGCTATAAAATCTCTTTTTTCCAATACAATTCCTAACAGTCTCCTATACAGGGGTGGTTGAATAAAATTTGGGTCCTTAGGTAAAAATTAAAATAAGGTGTTTATAATTGTAGTATAATATTATAATAAATTATTAAGTTAAATATAAAAAAAAAATTGAAAAGTTTTATATTAGTGCAATGAAACTTGACACTTAACCATGAGTGATCGAGACTTGAAAACATTTTGATAACCTAGATTTGTAGTTAATAAGGACTGATCTAAGGATTACTAGCTAGATCTTACGTACCTAATTAATCAACTTTGTAGAATATTTATGTGATACATAATATTACTCTTATTTTTAACATTATCTTTTAAGGGAAAAGACATATTTCACCTTCTTTTGTTTTGTTTGTTTGTTTGTTTTTATTTTTATTTTTTTTAAAAAAAAATTAAAAAAAGATACGTTTCAAATGGCAATGATGCCTATCTTGATGTTCATTTAATAATTAATATCATATGTTTAACAATTATAAATACCTCTTTTAATTTTATCTTGATATTCATTTAATTCCATTTTTTCATTAATTACACTATTATGGTAATTCAATTTTTTTTGCACCTCTTGAAAAGCAAAGTAGATGAAAAAAAGAAAGAGAGGAGAAACTATATTTAATTCCCTCAATTTATTCAACAGCTTGCAATGTTTCCCCCAATCTACTAATCAGTATCATTGGGGTTGCAATGAGATTAGAATATAAATGATTAAATTCATCCATTCATATCAATTTTTAGAATAAATGGTAATTTAACAGGCTTTCTGTGTGAACGAATTTCCGTTAAAGAAGATAATAAATCCTGTCAAAGTTATGTGTTGGGGATTGAAATGTTCTTAGACCTCTAATTTGTGTGAAATTTATATGCTTGCATTCAGCAATATTAGACCAGAGTCTCTGCTCTATAGCTACAAGAGGAGTTTCAGTGGATTTGCAGCGGAGCTAACCGAGCAAGAAGCTCGAAAAATGACTGGTCGGTGAACCAAATTCTCTCCTCCCCCTAACCACCCGTGGGTACAGGGTATTCTTGGAATTAACTCATGTTTTCTATGTCCATCACTAAATGTTGTGACAATGAATATGTAGGAATGGATGGCGTAGTGTCTGTGCGTGTTCCCTAGCGAACGAAAAAAGCTTCAAACAACAAGGTCATGGGACTTCCTTGGCTTTCCGAAGCAAGTTCCTCGAAGGCCTATTGAAAGCGACATCATTATAGGAGTGCTTGACAGTGGAATTTGGCCGGAGTCAGATAGCTTTAGTTACGAAGGATTTGGTCCACCACCTACCAAATGGAAGGGCACCTGCCAAGCCTCGACCAATTTCACTTGCAACAAGTATATACATCTTTACAACCCTATGTTTTGCCTATCTGCACGACCGCACATATGCAAAGACATACATAGAGTCAAAAAGCACAACAAATTAACAAATGTGGCTACACTTATGCAGTAAAATCATTGGAGCACAATATTACTGTTGCAGTGGAGTTTTTGGCGAAAATGATGTGAAATCTCCTAGAGATACAGAAGGCCATGGGACACATACTGCATCAATAGCAGCTGGGAACCTAGTTAGCGGGGCAAGCCTACTGGGCTATGGCTTCGGAACAGCACGAGGAGGAGTTCCATCAGCACGTATTGCCGTCTACAAAATATGTTGGACGGCCGATGAGGGGTCCTGTGAAGATGCTGACATTATGAAAGCATTTGATGATGCCATTGCTGATGGCGTTGACATAATATCTATTTCCGTCGGTGGCGAAACTCCTCAGGACTATTTTAATGATCCAATTGCCATTGGCGCCTTTCATGCTATGAGAAAGGGAATATTGACATCAATGGCTGCGGGTAACGAAGGTCCAGCTCCAAAATCCGTCACAAACTTTTCTCCATGGTCTCTCTCTGTGGCTGCGAGCACTATAGACCGAAAGTTCTCCACTAAGGTCCAATTAGGTAACAAGAAGATCTATGAGGTAACCAAAAAGTCCGGCCTTGTGTTATATAAGCTGCTTTGAATATCTATATTATCAGTGCAATGCGAGCTACTATCTTCTTCATTTTACTCCAATTTATTAATACCTAAAATTTAATTTGGAGAATTTCTTTACTCCATGTGTAGGGAATTTCAATTAATACTTTTGACCTCAAGAATGAAATGTATCCAATAATCTATGGTGGAGATGTACCAAACACTAGAAGAGGTTTCAATAGGTCCGATTCCAGGTAACTACAAAATGAAATGTATCCAATAATTATTACTTTTGCTTTTGTTTGCATAAATCTATGAAACTGGCAGATGAAATATTTCTTGTGTTTTAGAATAGCAGTACCAATTGTAGACACATTCCAACGTGATAATTAAAATGGGACTTAATTATTGTTAAAATGCAGGTATTGCAAAAAAAATTCACTAGACCAAGATTTGGTTAAGGGTAAAATTGTACTTTGCGATGTCCGAACTACAGGGGAAGGGGAATTCTTAGCTGGTGCTGTGGGTACTGTGATGCAAGGCCGAGCACGCCAAGATGTTGCTAAATCTTTTCCCTTGCCTGCATCTTACCTTCACTTGGAAGATGGTAGCAATGTGTACTCATACATAAATTCAACAAGGTATTAATCTAAAATATTTTAGACATTAATTGAAAGAAGTTCGCAAAATGTAACATTAATCCTAACGAACACACAATTTACAGGGGTGCAACTGCGACTATTCATAAGAGTAACGAGGTTAATGATACATTTGCTCCTTACATAGTCTCCTTCTCAAGGTAACCTAGTACTAAACTTATTTACATTTGCGCTCTTGTATTACTAATTATCTCATTGAACCCTTTTTTTGTGATGTTGTAGCCGGATTTAGCTGCTCCCGGAGTTCACATTCTAGCTGCATGGTCTCCAATTTCTCCAATTTCCGAAGTTAAAGGTGAAAATAGATTGTTGCCATACAATATAATCTCCGGGACATCAATGTCTTGCCCACACGCTACAGCAGCAGCTGCCTACATCAAATCTTTTCAACCCACATGGTCACCGGCTGCAATCAAGTCGGCTCTTATGACCACTGGTAATATCTATATAATGTATAATCTCATCTTGATAACCATAACCATGGCCAGCTAACTCCCATTTGGTGTATTACTAGCAGCTGTTCCCATGAGTGCTAAAAAGAACTCTGAAGCTGAATTTGCGTATGGTTCAGGCAATATAAATCCTCTTAAAGCTCTATATCCTGGTTTAATATATGATGTGGATGAACTTGACTACATAAAATTTTTGTGTAGTGAAGATCAATATAATACCACGTTATTACAAATGGTTACTGGGGACAACAGTACCTGTTCTGAAACCACTCATGGTACCGTCTTTGATCTAAATTATCCTTGTTTTGCTCTATCCACGTCACCCTCGGAATCTATCAGTCAAGTTTTCAACCGGACCGTCACCAATGTTGGATCACCATCGTCTACATATAAAGCTATTGTGACCACCCCACTTGGACTTAGAATCAAAGTGAACCCTTGTGTTCTATCATTCACATCTTTTGGACAAAAATTATCGTTTGCACTCACTATTGAAGGAACAATAAATAAATCCATTGTCTCTGCTTCTTTAGTGTGGGATAATGATACCTTCCAAGTGAGGAGCCCTATTGTTGTGTATGTTGCATGATGCATGACATTCTATAATCTATGGTACATGTATTACATAAATAATTCTAAGAAAAAGCTTTGAAGGAATATGCATGAAAGGTTAGAATGAAAGCAGTGGTGGAAGGCAAGGGATTTAAAGTGGTTGTAATTTATGCCTTTAATTTGCTTCAATTCTGCACTGTATTTTAGTTTACCAAATAAAGATTCTACTTCTAATTTAAATAGCATATTACCCGCATTATGCACATATTTTTTTTCATCCTAATTTTATGTTATAATAAT
This sequence comes from Alnus rubra, assembly GCA_028654335.1. Classification (NCBI taxonomy): domain Eukaryota; kingdom Viridiplantae; phylum Streptophyta; class Magnoliopsida; order Fagales; family Betulaceae; genus Alnus; species Alnus rubra. The sequence continues at coordinate 1,579,720 of JAJPGS010001224.1, read as the reverse complement.
TTTTTTTTTATATTTTATAATTTAATCTTTTATATATTACACGGGATTACTAGTATTCAGAGCTGGGAATTCAATTTGATCTCAATATTCCATACCTCACAAGCGGCTATGTTTGTAATATATATATCTTAGAAAATTATATCTTCGATCAACAAAATTCAATTCAAAAGTTTTTTCAATATCATATGATCCATCACTAAGAAACAAAGTGGAGGATAAAAGTTTACACAAAATAAAAGCAAAGTATTAAGAAAATAAAATGAAGTTTGATGAATCAGAATATCCAGAGATGTATGTACGCATCAAGTAAAGCTAGTAAATTCAAGGGAAAACTTTACTTGCAGTCTTGCACCTTTGATGTGCCATGGATGTTGTAATGTTGACATTGAATTATCAAAAATTGCAATGTAGATATTTAATTTTTCAGCTATTTTTAACCTCACTTTTATCGATAAATTTTGTATTAACTCAAACCACTAAAATGTAAAACGACTTTTATACCCTGTAAAATTTATAAAATACAAATTTGGAAATTTACCTTTAATTAAAAAGTTTGTTTTTTTTAAAAAAATAAAAAATAAAAAAGGTAAAACAACATGAGCTTAAAAAAGAAGTAAGCGGACCCACTACTTAGCTGTCGGTCACTATACCCACGGCGTGAATAATGAATATCCACTTTTTTGTTAATTTTAAAAATATTGGGGGTATATATAAACAATAAATTGTGACTGGCATGACTCCAATTACATCCTGACACATCAACAAATTATGATTGAATGAGACATGATGTAATTAAAAAAATAAATTTAACCATTTAATCAATACTATAATATCATTGTTATGCTTTTATACCATGCAAATGAGACTTCTTGTAGCATTTTTGTGTGAAGGGAACCTCGTCCAACTGCTTATTGCCTTGCCCATATACACAAATATATAACTATATAAGCCTGCGAGACATGTTGTATGTACATCTTTTGTATATTTTTTTTTCTAAATCAATCATTAATTGAATCTGTAGGTCGGGACCCACATGTAAGTCATTGTGGGTCCTACAAATCCAATGATTAATTTAAAGTGACGTATAAAAAATGAACAATAATAATTTCTCTAAGCCTACCTGCACAATATCATTGGTAGAATATAAAACCTGTTAAATCGTATGAGACATTTGGCCGTGAATAAAGTGGAAGGAATTTGCCTTTTGGTCATTATGAGAAGTTGACTGGCCAACAAGAAGAGAGAAGGCTAGACCGAGGGGGAGAAGCCATGAAAGACTAGAAATTTTGCTTGCCATTTGAGGGTTATTTATAAAACTTGGCTATCGCTCGCGTTTTATGTAGGTATCTTCATATAGACCTACCTGTTTAGAACAACTGTACGTATCCCTCATCACTTGTTTCTTAAATTGCTTGAATTTATGTATTATTTCGGCAATTTAATAATAAATATCTTAATTATGAGCGATAATTTATGTTCGCGTGTTGAGTTCGAGTTGTTTCGAGTTATGAATATAAAACTATATAAGTTAACTCTAACCTGACTCATTTAATTAAATATGTCAGATTTCTCAACCCTAACTTGCTAATTTTGTATCAGGTTCGAAGGTCATGTTGAAAATTGCAAACCTTGGATATCGCGTGTCGAACTCGGATCGTGTCGAAGTATGAATAGAAGATTATATAGATCAAATGATTCAAATCTAACTCGTCTCATTTAATTAATTAAATAGATAATATTAATCAATTTTAATAAGTTAATTTCATGTTGGATTCGATTCGAATTCACTTATTATGTAACAAATTGCCGGCCCTAATTTCATTCCCATAATACGATAGTTTTCTTGGCCGACCCAAAAGGAAATTAAAAAATGGATATGATCTAGAAGATGAGAAGGAGATGAAGGTTGTGATTCAATGCCCAACGTGGGAAGTGGTGTGTTGCATTTGGCTGGAGATTAGTCTGTGGATCTTAGGTTGGGCCTCTACACTCGGTACACCCTATTTCTATGGGGCTAGCCCGAAGTTCTGCTATGCCAAAAGATAAAACTGGATACCTTGATTTAAAATAAAAAAATAAAAAATAAAAAAGGTGGCTAGCAAGGAGTGGCCTCCAAGCCTGCCCCAAATTTGGATGGGGTTGGCTGCAAGCCACCCCCAGCCACCCAGAGGTGGCTTAGAGACCACTCTTTTTTTTTTTATTAAAAAATTAAATAATTTAAGGTTTTAATTTTTTTAGTTTTTATTAGAAGTGACACGTGTCGTTATTTTATTGGCGTGGACGTGGCACACTAACATAATCTATAAAGGGTTTTGACAGAATTTGACTGTATGGAATAAATTGGTTTTTTGGCATACCTCAGACAGAAACCTCTAAGTTTATTTAATAATAACACATGGAGCTAATTGTAAATTAATAAAAAAAAAAAAAAAAAATCCACACACACACAAATTGAATTTGCATTTTTTTTTTCTTTTTTAATAGATCCCTCAATTTGATGCTGAGATCGTAGACTTTCGGAAGGTGTTCATTTTACTATTCCTCAGCGATATTGGGCCGCCCAAGGAAAAGTCTCATGCTATGATGGGTCTTGTGCACTGGCCTAGGATCAGTTGGGCACACGTAAGATGGCCCATCTAACCCAGATTGCTATGATGAGCCGCGATACATATATTCGGGTCTTTGGGCGACTTTCGGGTGGGCTTTTCAAAACATAGTCGCCATCTTGAAGGAGTACTCGTTTTTTGACTGGGCCGGGCCAGGCCAGATCGAGCAAAAAGAGTTTTGACTCCCAATCTTACAATCTTTATAATTTATTTCTGCTTAACAGATTTTCAATGATCTTTTCACTAGAGGCAAGCTAAACTCAAGTAAAAACCTGTTCGCGGCCATCTCCAAACAGAGAACAGACCAGACTGGCATGAGATTCAAATTTGCAATTGACAAGACTAATCATCATCAAACCCAAATAATTACTAGTATCAAGTTGTTTGTATCTTATTTAGGCCATTTTAATGTTTAATTGTGGCTTTCACTGCCTTCATATTTTGGAGGGTTAGTTGTAAGTAATACACCATAATCTTGAAGACCGATTTGGGAGGCCGGACGAGTCATTGGAGTAAGAAATGGTGGAATGGTAAAACTATTCATTTAAGTGCAAAATAAAGAGAAAAATAGAGACAATAGCACACATAGAATTTGTGTGAGACAGAGATAATTAATAGCACAAAGGAATGACCTCCAATGGCGCAATTAACTTCGCTCCTTCCTTACTCTTCACTCACTGCATCCATGACACCTTGAACTAAGAATTAGTGTAAATTTTTCGTTCTAAATATGAGTCACTATCTCGAACATGGAAAATGAGTAGGGAAAAACACCAATTAAGGGTAAATTGAATATTTTTGTATTCCTTCTTCCTTTTACTTTCTCCATTTCTTCCATTACCGGCCAATTAAACAAATGGAAAATATCATTTCACTCTTCATTTCTCATCCTACCCTATATTCATCTCACTTTTGTATTCTACCATTCATTGTTAACAAAAACAAATAGACATTAATTATTTCTTCATATATTTTAATTTTCAACTCAAACACTTATAAAAAAGAACTCGACATTCTTTTAGATCGATATTAAAAATTATCTATGATTGAATCTATATTAAATTGCGTAGTAATTTATTTTTCGACATACAACATTAAAGAATCAGTCAGAAATTCATATTTAATTTTGTTGAGAAGCCTAATTTTTACAATATGCATGATTGAAATTCTCGTTATATAATTGCAGTACTTATAAACGGAAAAAGTAATCCTACTTTGCTATTCTTGTTGCATTAAAAAACTCTTTTATCGTACTCTCCGAGGCTATTGCTCATCCATAAAAAAAATTGAGTTTTTCTCTCTTAACATCAATTAGTTTTAAGTGCAATGCTAGCTCACTCTGACAATCATCTCAAAGTTGATGTAACTCTAGTGACTAACGTGTGACACGGGAAAGCACAAGCACTACAAAAAAATAGCTAATTCTAGTCCCTTTTTTTCTAGACGGTTTCGAAAACCGTCTAGAATTATAGTTTTACAGTCGGTTTAATAAAATTGCCTTTAAATTTTTAGAGACGGTTTCAAAAAAACTGTCTGTAACATTTTATTTATTTATATTTCTGTTTTTTTTTTCCTGTTTCTTTCTTTTTAAAACAAAAGCCATCTCTCTCTCTCTCTCTCTCTCTCTCTCTCTTTCTTCTTCCTTTCTCCGGCCGGCGATTGAAGACGGGCGATAGGATCTGAAGGGTTGGCGGGATCGGGACGACGGGATCTCATGACTGTAGAGAGTGGGGTTGTGAAAATTTTTGGTTTAATTTGTGAAGGATTTGTGAAGATTTTTTGATTTGTGAAGGCTGGATTTGTGCAGTGGGTTTATGAAGGCCGAATTTGTGCAGAAGCTAGGCTCAGTGTGGGAACGCTATCTCCGTTGTCGACCCGGCGGCACTGTTGACGAAAATGAAACGAGACAGGAAAAAAAAAAAGAAATTCTGGAAAAGAAATAAATAATTAAAAAAAGAAAGAAATACTAATTAATATATATAAATAATATAATAAAAAATAAATATAATATATATATATATATAAAGAAATAAATCGAAACAAAAAAAAAAAAATCTGAACGGTTTGGTCCCAAACTGTCTAGAACTAATTATGGACTGTTTTTTCAAACCGTCTAGAATTAATTATGGACGGTTCGCCCAAATCGTCCATAACTCGGATTAAAGACCTATTTTTCTAGACGGTTTGAAACTATCTGGACTTTTTCCCATAAGGTTTTTTGTAATTTCTGGTCGGTTTCAAACCGTCTAGAATTCCAAATTTTTTTGTAGTGAAAGAGAATTTTTTTTTTTTTTTTCCCTTAAAAAAATCCAAAGCCATCTTGAAAAAAATCTATGCATGCCACCTTATAAAAGTTAAGAGCCTACTAAACCAATAAAAGCTAACCAGATCATGTGAGCAAATTGGAGTCGTCCAACTAAGAAGTTTGTTTTACGCTTTACCATCTTTTCCCTGGATTCAAACTCGGTGGTACGTAAAAATATATTTATCTCATGCTGCAATGTGAAGTCTAAAAACATCACTACTAATAATTCGTTTACAATTCTTTTACCGCTTTTGTTGACAATTGTGTCACATAACATGTTGATTCAATTTTGATTTTAAACATCACGTACATTACATTTAGGAGAATACAAAACTTATAGAATTACTCCTCCAATAAAATTGTAAATCAGTTATAGATCTAACATTTTTCAATAAAATATTATTAGAAATATGGACATTTTTTTTTAATATTTGTGAGCAGATAGAAAAAAAATAAAAAAAAATTAGAAGCAGTGGTATCCCTGGCCTGATTATTGGAATTTAATTGATCAGATAAGAGAAGCTGTCTTAGTAATAGGAGTCTCTGTCAATGTGTCATTATTAAAGTGCACTTGGAAATTAAATCAGCTTTTAAAACCAATTTTCCAACCTTGACTTGACTTGATCCAAAATTTGATTTTTATGGAAAAATGAACTGATTAAAAACTTGAGCACAAACCGAACCATAAAGAAAAGGTTAAAAATGTGCAACTCCCAACTGTTAGTGCTTTTTCATGTAAGAACCTTTTTTTCTTTGATTTTCTCTTTATTATTATGTTTTTGACAACTTTATGTAAGAACCTTTTTCTTTGATTTTTTTTTTTTTTTGGTATAATATATACTACGTAAGTCTATAGTAGCACCGCATAAAATATTATTCGAGTATTCCATTTAACGGCTTAATATCTTAGTCGGGCCATTACTGTTCTCAATGAAATGATTCCAAGGGAACCAAAAAAAAATAAAAAAAATACTGCCAAATGAGAAGCTTCTTTTCAATTTTTCTCAATGTTTGTTTGTAAAACAAACGTGCGACAACAAAAGAAAAAGAAAAAAGAAAGAAAGAGAGGATTAATACCAACCATAAAAATATATAGGTTGAACTGGTTTGATTACAAGAGTGACTATATATAGGACGAGTAATTAATGAAAGAAAAAAATTCATGTTTTTCTAATGAAAATTTAAAAGTCATATCAATTTTGAAAATAAATAAGAGAGACACGGGCTCTTTTTTCTAGTATTATTCTTATAGAACTAGGATACTTTCAATTCTTGGAAATTTTGCAACGAGTGTTCAGGAGAAAGAATAACGGACGAAAAGGCACTTAAATCAACATTTTATGTGGGAAACTTAAGGGTGAAAATGCGGTTATTCTATTTTTTTTATAACTGCAACCGCTCTGACCACTGTATGCCAGTTATTTAAAGCTATAACCGCATCGCATAATCGCTTTTAAATTTAAGACATTTTGAGCCTATTTTTAGGTGTTAACTGTTCATTGGACCTCTTTTTTGGGTCTTTTTTGTTTTTCCAAATGTATGGTGTCATTTAAAACTCCTTATGAAAATACTTCGTTATATATATATGACAGAAATTTTCTACAAATAGGTTTGTAGGAAAATTTATATAATCCACATATAAGATTGACATGTACTTTCATTCACATGTGAGAAACACATATATGTTGCTTTAATAGCTCATGTTTCTCAAATGTTTTTTTTAATAGCATTAATAAAAAACAAGTGCTTCTTATATGTGAAGGGACAAATGTCAATTTTATATATAGGTTGTATGAAATTTTCTACAAATTAGTTTGTAGGAAATTTTTGTCTCTATATATATATATATCATTCTTAAATATGACGTGTCATGTTTGTTTATGTCAAAATATGAGTATAAGACTATATATATATATATATATATTAATAATTCGAATAATTTAATTAAACATGTTATAACTCTTAACACTATTGAGATGTGAAATTAAAATTTTTAGAATGACCCGACTAGGGATGATTCTGCCACCTAGTCTTAACCCACTCATTTTGCTTTGGATTCGTCTCAACTTTGCAAGACACCGCAAAAAATCGCCAGCCCTCCCTAATAAATCTCAATCATGAACTTTTATTTATTTATTTATTTGAGTGATGGAAAGGAATTATAGGGTAAGATATTTTCTGCTCTTGATACTTATAGAAGAGAGAATGAAAGATTTTATAGAGATGCTTTAAAAAAAACAAGATTAATTAAAACACGTGCGCAAAAATTGTCACAATCATGAACTGGTTTTTTTTTTTTTTTTGAAACTTACACAATCATGAACTTGAAGCAGCAGACCACGTGAAACTTTTGAATCAGCGTTCGTACGAATTGGTTTTGTACTTGATCGAATGGGGTCACGACCTTTGTCCTTTGGTCTCCTTTAATTTGTAGTAAACTTTGTCGTCACATTCGTTGTCTAGCTGTTTAAAGAAAGAAAAGAGAGGAAGTTTTCCTATATGTCGGAAAACAGAGCAACTTCAAAATAAAAGAAATGAAGTTTAACAAGGGATAAATGTAAAATTGGCTTAAGAGGTTAGAGGTTTTGATAAAATAGCTCTTTGGGTTTTAAAAAAATATTAAAAATTTTATGGATAAGAAAATAAAAAAATAAAAAAACTCTTTATTATTAGAAAAATTAACAGAATCCGTTAATGTGTTATATCATCACCAATCACTTATAATAAAAAATAAAAAAATTAAATTATTAATATTAATCACTTATACTGTAATATTGGTACTGATATGACATATTAAAAGATTCTGTGTTAACATTTCTAACAGCAGTCTGCATGAACCTATTCATTTTTGTTAATCACTTTTTGAAACCTCAATGAAGTACTTGTCAAACTCCTAAACCACGTAAACCAATTTTGCATTTATACTATTTAACAAGGAGAGACAGATTGTTGCTCCTTAACCCTAACCGAAAGGCTGTTTTTTTGGGTCAAATGGAAAAAAAAAAAAAAAAATCCAAAGCTATCTTGAAAAAATATATGCCACCTATAATTACAAGAGTTAAGAGCCTAAACCAATAAAAGTTAACCAAATCGTCTGAGAAAATTGGAGTCGTCCAACTAAGAAGTTTGTTAAACGCATTAGTATATTTAATTTCCTGTATTCAAACTTGGTGATAAAAATATATTAATCTCATGCTGAAATGTGAAGTAAAAAAACATTAGTAATAATAAATTTGTTTATAATTTTTTCACCTGGCCTCTTGTTGTCACGTGTTGACGTATGTCTGAAATTACGCTAGTCACTAAAAAAATTTAACACCCTCTAATTTATATGCTCAGGAAATTGTAAAAAAGTAGTAAGAGATCTTTTTTTTTTTAAAAAAAAAAAAAAAAACCACTTATTAGAAATATGGACACTTGTTCTGATTATTGTAATTTGATCACTTAAAGAGATGCTATATATCATTGTAATAGAACTTCGTCATTATTGAAGTGCATTTGGAAATCTCTGACACAGACATGTCTCCAAAACTCATCTCAATTTGGTTGACCTCAGGTCGTCGATCTCTTAGCTGTTGAAGTCATAATTTATGTGGAATTTGATTTCCATGAGAAAGTGAACTTTAGAACTTATTTTTTTTATTATTAAAAAAGTATAGAGAACAATTAGAGTTTCTATTTTAATTAAACGTGACCAAAATATTAGTAGAATCTAAGACAGTTAATACTAATTAAGTTTGAAGATTTTTATTGTTGGAGTCGAACCTTCGCTCTAGAACGTACGTACCCAACCAACCACATGAAAATTACCTTGAGGCAATGGAACCATCGTCACCGACAACAAAGAGCTTAAAAACTCGAGCAAAAACTAAACCATAAAGAAAGAGATCGATAAGGGTAAAAGTGTGGAAGTACTCTCGGTGCTCTTTCATGTAAGAACTGTTTTCTTTTGGTTTTTGCATTTGACAATTTATGTAAGAACCTTTTCCCCTGGAAAAGGATAAGAGTGTGCCTTTCAAAAAAATAAAAATAAAAATAAAAATGAAAAGGATAATATATGCGAACTATTTAGTGATTTTTTGTGTAGGAGCTTTTTCTTCTATCGGATTTTTTTTTTTAATTTTTTTTTAATAATTTTTTTTTTACTTTTTATACTACATTAATTATTTTTAAATACTTTTTTGTTCATTTTTTTATAAAAAAATAAATCAAAATTTCTCTCTACTTTATATTAGACCAATAACTTTTTATTACTATCTTTTTTTTTTCAAAAATAAAAAAAAAATCAACAATCCATACAATTAATGGCGTAAACTTGACTAGTTTGTGGAATCCTCTGTTATGAAAACATCCAATTAATGGCGCTTTCTCCAGTCCAGTGTTGCATGTTTCATGTTTGTGTGTGGCTCTCATTCCTCGCCCCTTTCTATTCTTTTGCTGTTAATGAAGCCTTAGATTGCGTAGAAAAAAACTTTCCTGACTTAGGAGTCTGTGCCACCATTAATGTGCATTTGGAAATCAGCGTTTTTAAAACCAATTTTCCAACCTTGACTGGGAGATAAGTCTCCAAAACTTATCTCAAATTGGTTGACCTAAGGTCGTCTCTTAGCCGTTGGAGTTATAATTTATGGGGATTTTTATTTATTTTTTATTTATTTTAAAAAAATTTAATGCAACTCTATTTCACAAAAGTAGGGTTACAAGGTAAGAGGGGATTGGACGACTAGAATCTCTACTTTAATTAGGTGCGACCAAGACATTAGTAAGATCTAAAACAGTTAATACTAATTAAGTTTGAAGATTTTTATTATGGAAGTCGAATTCTCACCCTAGTACTTGCCCATCTAACCACATGAAAATTATCTTGAAGCGATCGACTAAATCATCACCACCGACAATAAAGAACTTAAAAACTCGAGTATAAACTGAACCATAAATAAATAGATAACGGTAAAAATGTGAAATTGTTAGTGCTTTTTCATGTAAGAACTTTTTTTATTTTTTGTTTTGGTTTTTGTATTTAACAACTTTATGTAAGAACCTTTTCTAGGAGAAAAGGATAAGAACGTGGAACTATTTAGTGATTTTTCGTGTAGGAGCTTTTTCTTCTATCGGAATTTTTTTTTTTTTTTTTACAACTTTATATAAGGACATTTTCTAGTACTTATATATATATGACAAGATTATCGCTGAACCAAGTTTATCGCTGAAGCTGCAATGGCCAGAAAAAGCTCTAGTCTTTCATGGCTTCTCCTCCTCAGTCTAGCCTTCACTCTCCTTGTTGGTCACTCAAGTTCTCAGAATGACAGAAAGGTAAATATCTCTATATATGGCTGATCGATCATCTCTTAATTATATTTTTTATGGCCAAATATCTCTAAAATTGGCCATCTTTTTCGTGTTTAGAAGATAATTAACAGGTTCCATTTTCTACCAAATACCAATGATAATTGTGCACGCAGGCTTATATTGTGTGTATGGGCAACAAGCAGATGGACGAGATTTCCACATCATCCCTTCACACAAGCATGCTACAAGAAGTCATTGGCAGGTTGTGTGAAATAAATAAATAAATAAGTAGCTTTTATGACTAGTCTTGTAGCAAAAAAAATCTCAAAAGAGTTTTACATTTGACTGAGTAATTTAGAAGTCCTTCATGTATCACTTTTGTGTCCTTCTAAAAATGAGTTAGATTTTAAAATCATCATTTGATCAAAATTCAATAGTAATCAATTATAAATCCAATGATAAATTTAAAGTCACATTATTTTTGGAGAGACACAAGAGAGACTTTTAATATAACTCCATCCAACTAGTCAATGTAGTTAAGGATTTACTAAGTTGTTAGAGAAGTAATTCTATTAGTACATTAAATGTCCATAAAGTATTTATCAAAAAATGGGGTGGCTTTTAAAATCACAATTGAGCGTGCGATTGATCAAATGCTAATTTTAAAAGTTACCTCATTTTTTGATAGACACTTGGTGTACTAGTAGAATTACTCCTGTTAGAGGGCTCAGCAAAATTAAATGCATAATTTATATTAATAAAAAATCACCTGCCAGTTATTGAACGCTGCTATTGAATCACCTGCAAATTATTGAAATGCTTGCTATTGAAATGGTCTAATATGACCGTTATTGAATGCTTGCGATTCTGAAATTGAAACTTGAACTTGCTTTATCTTCAGAAAAATATGATCGGTAGAAACTTGGTATTGAATACTTCATTTTTTTTTTAAAAAAAATATACATATATATATGACCTTTTAAAATAGACAAAATTAAAACCAATATTACAGTTACAAAAAGACAAATTTTAATAAATTTTACCGTTAGAAAAAGACAAATTTTTGAAAAATATGACCATTAATAAATGATGAGTTTTCAAAGATATGATTGTTGAATAAATAATAGAGAAAGATTCTTTAAAAAAAAAACACTCCAAGTGTGTTGGGAAATATTCTCAATAGTTAGTAAATGGGCCCAAGAGCTCAATTCGGTTCATTCATTATTCACAGTCTTAGAGAACGCTGAATTTAGGTTCCATTACCCGAGCCCATCAATTCATCAAAATGGGCCAGGCCATGAGATCCACCACTCAACAAAGCCAAGCTCACCTGAAAGTAATCTGTAAGGAGCCCATTAAGACTTCGAGGTACCTAGAGGTGTCTCGAACATTAAAGTCCATGTTCCAGATAGCAATCCCGCGGTCCATAACGTGGGTGCACACTATCCGGATGCGAGAAAATGCATAGGCCAAACATGTGGAGACCCACGTTCCGGAAGACATGAATACCCATGTTCCGGACGTGGAGACCCACGATCAGAGAGCTGGTTTCCTTCATTTTTGGGGTAAACCAACTCAACTCTTCAATATAAATACAAACATACCTTCAAACTGAAAATTGTTTTAACAAAGTAATTTACAACATATAAACTTACATATTATTCAAAGATATTGCCTTTATCTTTCATTAGTATTTCCTAGAAATTCTTATGAACAATATCCACATTTTACAGGTATATGATTTTAAAAAGAAAAGAAAAATTCACAACAGCGTATTCACCGAAGGAGAATGATATCACCCTCCTTTTGTTTTTTGTTTTTATTTTCCTTGATTTTCAAACCTAAATAAAAATTCCCCCCAGCAATCAAGCATTAGGATGTTAACATAAGCTCAATCCCAGTAGCAGAAGACCGTCGATCAGAGTCCAACGATTTGATCATTGACGAATGCCGTTCATTTTGATTACAAACCAAGATAAATAAATGCTTCATGCCTTACCATTTCCATTTCCATTTTCCTCTCTCTCTCTCTCTCTTTACCCCCCTCCCTCTTTTCTTTTCTTTTCTTTTCTTCTTCTCTTTTTTTTTTTTTTTTTTTTTTTTTCACTTTATATATCACAACAATAATTTTTTATTACTATACAAATAAAAAACAAACACACTACAAAACAAATTTTTTTTATTTTTCTATAAAACAATTCTAAACTTTTTTATACTTTATATTATATCAATCACTTCTTATAACCTGTTTGGACTGAATTTTTTGGCAAGGTTTATCCCTCTATTTTTTTTTTCTTCAAAAAGTTAACTCCAAAACATTTCACATTTTATATCAAATTAATTTCTTTTAACAATTTTTTTTACTTTTTATATCATATCAATTACTTCTAAATACTTTTTTGTTCATTTTTTTTATAAAAAACAAATCAAAATTTCTCTCTACTTTATATTTCATCAATAACTTTTTATTACTATTAAAAAAAAAAAAAAAATCAACAACCCAAATATTTTCCAAACACACCGGATTGACTTTGCATACGTTTGAAACTTGTTTCCGTGTTTCTGGCGTAAACTTGACAACAATGACAAGTTTGTGGAATGGATATTCCTCGGCATCCTCTGTTATGAAAGGGATTTGATTCTTGTACAACACCAATACAACAACTGTACAACAACCCCTCACATGAGGGTGAGTCCCAGCCCCAGCATGTGGGACCCACCTTCATGTGAGGGATTGTTGTACAGTTGTTGTATTAGTGTTGTAAATCTAACATTTTCCGTTATGAAAACATCCAATTAATGGGGCTTTCTCCTGTGTTGCATGTTTCATGTTTGTGTGTGGGCCGTGTGGCTCTGATTCCTCGTCCTTTTGTATTCTTTTTCTGTTAATCAAGCCTTAGATTGCGTAGAAAAAAAAAAAAAAAAAAAATTCCTGACATCAGGAGTTGTAGACCTATATTAATTGACTTAGAAGTTCGTGTCACTATTAAATTGCATTTGAAAATCAGCTTCCAAATTGGTTGACCTCAGGTCGTCTCTCAGCTGTCGGAGTCATAATTTATGGGGAATTTGATTTCTAAGAGAAAATAAACTTAAAACCTTGTGCACGAAATCAACCATAAAGTGTTAGGGAAAATATTATTGCATAATAGTTGTTTACAACACAAAATATACGAGGAGATTCATACGAGTAAAAGTCATCACATGAGTCACATTTTATGTGGTTTGTATATTTATTGTGCACCAATCACTTTAAAGTGATTGGAAAAGGGGTAAAAATGTGGAACAATAGGTGTTTTTTCATGTAAGAACTTTTTTTCTAAAAGAAATGTTAGAACTTTTTTTTTTTTTTTTGTGTTTTTTAGAGTTCTTCTATACTTGACATAGTACCTTTTTTTTTTTTTTTTTTTTTTAAATATAAATAGAAAAGAGAAATGAAGCTATAAATTATTATTTTTTTTTTAAACAAAAATTAAAAATAGAGTACTGCAATGTTAGCATAAAAAGATAATAGAAAGACGAGCTCCAACATTTTTATTTTTTATTTTTTTACAACGTTACCGATCTATAAAAACCGGTATATGAATAAGTCAAACTATCATTAATGATCAAAAATGCCACTTCGTTCGTATTGGACATTAAAATGGATGGATAAGTGGCGCACTTGACCCACCTCTTTTCTGTCTTTTTTCTTAAAATATTTTATTTTCTCTTAAAAAAACTAAAATGAAAAAAAAAACTAAAAGGAAAGAGAAAAGAAAAAATTAAAGGGTGGCCTAATCATCCCCAAAGTCATTTATGATGTTTAATTTGTTTTTATTATTTAATAATTATAATGGGAGAAATTATGTTATTTCAAAAGTAAAAAATGGGGATATTATTGTAAGAAAGACAATAGTTTTCACAGACAACGCACGTGACTACATTTGCATCCATTTTAACGTCTAATGCTAACATAGTGACCTTTTTGACACGAGATAATAGTTTAACGTAATCATATTCCACTTTTTAAAGTTTGGTAGCGTAAATGAAAGAGTGGTTGTTTGTAGGAAATTCTATCCTATATGAACACATTATTATTTATTACACAAATCACCAAAAAAAAAAAAAAAAAAAAAAAGAAAGAAAGAAAGAAAGAAAGAAAGAAGAAGAAAAGGAAGAAGAAGAAGAAAATCAATATATAAGAGACAAGCTGATTTTAGAAGGAAGTTATGTGTCCTAGCTATATGACTGTTATAGAATTAAAATGATGCGATAATTCCTTGATTTTTCTTTTCTATAAGTAATTGCTAATCCAAATTAAAAATTAATTTTTACTGTTCTATTATCTCAATTTAATAACATTCTATCAAATAAATAGCATTACTGATGTAAAAATTGTAAAATGGCTTTTAAAACCAGCTGTAACCGGGCATTGGCTTAGTCTTTACGTCGGATTTTCCACTTTGATCGTTGCCTTACAAAACTTTTCACATTTGGTCGACCTCGGTCCACGTCGTCTTGTTTGTTGGAAGTCATAATTGTGGAATTTAATTTCTATAAGAAATGAAATTAAATCAATTTTTAAAGCCTTTTTCGGGTTAGAACTTCTTTCCTTCGATTTTTTTTTCAAAAAAAAAATTTATATAAGAACCATTTCTGGCACTTAGATAGATCGCACAAGTTTACAGCTGACACTCCAATGGCAAGCAAAAGCTTTAGTCTTTCATGGCTGCTCCTCAGTCTCGCCTCCACTCTCCTTGTTGCTCATTCAGTTTCTGAGGATGACCGAAAGGTAGATATCTCTATAGCTAATGTCTTACAGTACTTTTTATGGAAAGCGTTCTTCTAATTACCCAATTTGATCAGGCCGAATCTCTCTAAAATTAACCCCCCCCCCCTTTTTTTTCTTTTATTAATTATTTATTTATTTTTCATGTGGGATGATTTAACAGACTTCATTTTCTACCAATGACATTGTGCACGCAGGCTTATATTGTGTATATGGGCAACAGGAAGATGGACGAAGTTTCCACATCATCCCTTCACACAAGCATGCTACAAGACGTCATTGGCAGGTTCTAAAAGCAGAACAATGAAACCATTAGAAACTTGCTATCTGATGCTTAATTAAATTTCGAATTATTGTTCATCAGTTCATGATCACTTAATTTGTTTCGAATTGTTCATCAGTTCATCATAACTAAACTAGATCTTTCAAGATGGTACTTAAATTGGGTAATTTTTTCTTAAAACTTTGTTTGATCTATATATACCCGTAATGAGTCGACCATTAGACCTCTCTTAAAGGAAGTACCACTCGACTTCAAAACTTCCCACTCCTATTTTTCTTTTTGCAAATCAATTTTTTTTTCTGTAATTTGTACTGTTTGACCTCCAACATATTTATGTACCTACATTCAGCAATGTTGGACCAGAATCACTGCTCCATAGTTACAAAAAAAGTTTCAGTGGATTTGCAGCGGAGCTAACCGAGCAAGAAGCCCAAACAATGGCTGGTCGGTGAACAAAATCTCCCCCCCAATGGATGGGATTCTTGGAATTTATCAATTTACCCATGTTTTTTATATCTATAATGACATATTGTGACAATGACTATGTAGGAATGGACGGCGTAGTGTCCGTGTTCCCTAACGAACAGAAAAAGCTTCATACAACAAGGTCATGGGACTTCCTTGGATTTCCACTACAAGTTAAGCGATCAGCTGTAGAAAGTGACATCGTTATAGGAGTTCTTGACACCGGAATTTGGCCGGAGTCTGATAGCTTTAATGACAAAGGATTTGGTCCACCACCTAGCAAATGGAAGGGATCCTGCCGAGCCTCAACCAATTTCACTTGCAACAAGTATGAATGTTTACTAAATGCGCACACACACACACATGTAAAAAGAGTCAAAAGCACCACTGAGAAATGCTGTTACACTTCTGCAGTAAAATCATTGGAGCACAATATTACAGTAGCTCTGGAGAATTTGAAGTAACTGATATAAAATCTCCTAGAGACACAGATGGCCACGGGACACATATTGCATCAATAGCAGGTGGGAACGTGGTTAACATGGCAAGCGTGCAGGGTATTGGCTTGGGAACAGCACGAGGAGCGGTTCCAGCAGCACGTATTGCTGTTTACAAAGTATGTTGGACCTCTGGGTGTTTTGATGCTGACATTCTTGCGGCATTTGATGATGCCATCGCTGATGGCGTTGACATAATAACTATTTCCGTCGGTGGATCCACTGGGGCATATTTTACCGATTCAATTTCCATTGGTGCCTTTCATGCTATGAGAAATGGAATCTTGGCATCAACTTCTGCTGGGAACAGGGGTCCAGGTCTAGCAACCATCACAAACTTTTCGCCATGGTCTCTCACTGTGGCTGCAAGCACTATCGATCGAAAGTTCATCACTGAGGTCCAATTGGGTAACAGCAAGATCTATGAGGTAATCTGAAAGTCCAGCCCCCTGTTTTCTCCTCTGCTATGCATAAAAAGATTGTGTGCAATTTATCCCAAGAAATAAAAACAGTTTAACAATGAAATGCTGACAAATAAAGAAAAGAGTGCTACAAACATGCTTACTGTCAGTGAATGATTCATATTACTCCAAATTGTTCAGTATTTAATATCTATTTAGTTAGTTTCAGGTATATATATATATATATATATATATATATATATATAACCATTTGCTTTAATCATGTGGAAATAGTACTCGTGCCTAGAATTAAAACTTCAAACTAATTTGGAGAAATCATTTGCTCCATGCATGTGTAGGGAATTTCAATTAATACATTTGACCCCAAGAACGAAACGTATCCCATAATTTATGGAGGTGATGCGCCAAACACCACAGAATTTTCCTCGGGGCTCCCAGCCAGGTAACTACAAAATCAACAAAAACCCAACATGATTAATTCCTTGTTTGTAAATAATAAGTTTGATGTACGTATAGACGACAAAGGGAATAAGTTTAACCTTTTGCTTGTGTTTGCACAAATCTATCAAACTAGCAGGTGAAATATTCCTTAGTCTCGTAGCGAAATATTTGAGATATTACAGTTTTTACTACGGTTTTCTTACAAATTGACGTGTGATTCAATAAAGAATTAAACAAGTCAGATCTTATGGACTGCCAAATGATAGTTAAAAAGTGGAACTTCTTGTTACAATATTGCAGGTATTGCTACACAGATACGCTCGACAAAAATTTGGTGAAAGGGAAAATTGTACTTTGCGATGGCCAGGTTGATAGGGAGGGGCCATTATTAGCCGGTGCAGTTGGCACTGTGTATCAAGGCCGACGCACTGATGCGGCTTTCTCTTTTCCCTTGCCCGCATCTTACCTTCGCTCGGAGGACGGTGCCAGCGTTTACTTATACGTAAATACGACAAGGTATAAATCTAAAATAACTTGGACAATGAAGAAGTTCAGGAAAAATGTATATACTAGCCTAAGTATGAACGTACACGATCTGCAGGGGACCAACTGCGAGTATTCGTAGGACAAAAGATCGTAAAGATGCATTTGCCCCTTACATTCCCTCCTACTCATCAAGGGGTCCAAATCCTGCTACACCCAACATTCTCAAGGTAATTAACCTCGTAATAATCTTATTTACATTTGCTTCCTTTTATTACATTTCTCATTAAATATTGGAAACTTTTTTTATTTTGTTGTAGCCGGATTTAGCTGCTCCCGGAAACAACATTCTAGCAGCCTGGTCTCCGATTTCCCCAATTTCTGAAGTGGAAGAGGATAAAAGAGCACTGTCATATAATATACTATCCGGGACATCAATGGCTTGCCCACATGCTTCAGGGGTGGCTGCCTACATCAAATCCTTCCACCCCACATGGTCGCCTGCCGCTATCAAGTCGGCTCTTATGACTACTGGTAATATATGTATACCATATAGTCCCTATTTTTGATAAATTAATGCTTGTATTACTCACTCCCATTTGGTGTAATACTTGCAGCTATCCCCATGAGTGCCGGAAAGAATCCAGAGGCTGAATTTGCATACGGTGCAGGCAATCTAAATCCTCTTCAGGCACCTTATCCTGGTTTAGTATATGATATTGATACGCTTGACTACGTAAAATTTTTGTGTGGACAAGGATATAATACTAAGTTATTACAAATTCTTGCTGGGAACAACAATACGTGTTCCGAAGCTACTAATGGAACCGTCTTTGATCTAAACTATCCTTCCTTTGCCCTAGCCACGCCTCCCTTGGAATCTATCAGTCAAGTTTTCAACCGGACCGTTACAAATGTTGGATCACCAACGTCTACATATACAGCTGTTGTGACCACCCCACCTGGACTTATAATCAAAGTGAACCCTAGCATTCTTTCATTCACATCTCTTGGACAACAGCTATCGTTTGCACTCACGATTGAAGGAAAGATAGAGAGTTCTGTTGTATCTGCTGCTTTAGTGTGGACTGATGGTAACTTTCGAGTGAGGAGCCCCATTGTGGTGTCTGTTCCATGATTCGTGGACATTCTATGCTACATGTATTACGTAAATAATTGAAGTAAAAGCCCGGAAGGAATTTGCCCAATATAGCAGTGGCGGAACGTGTAGGAAAATGGTTGTAATTTTTGAGCCTTTGCTCCAGTTCTTCACTGCATTGTAGTGTACCAAATAACGATTCTGTTTCTAATTTAATGCTCTATTCTGAGTTGTTTTCAACCTTTTTAAAAATTAAGTTTTTTTGTCAAACTGTGATTTTGCCAAAAGCTTAACTATGTTTTTAAAAATCAAGTTTTCAAAATCGTTCATTTTAAAATTGTCATTTTTAAATAACATTTTTTGAAATTGCAAACCCAAGCGGACTTGAAGGAGAGGGAGAGAATAAATTTATGGTCAAAATTATATTGTTTAATTTAATCGTGTAAATGACAGTAATTCTAGATGTCATACCTATGTCACTCTAATAATGATGTGGCATTTAAAATCATAATTTGATCAATTCAATAATAATAAATCACAAGTCTAATGATATTTTAAAAGTCACATCATTATTAGAGGATACGAAAGGAACATGAGTATGACGTCTAGAATTACTGCATACATGATGTCATGTCATTTAAAATTTTCAAAGACACAAAATTAACTTGTACCATTACTCCTATGTCATATATCCTTAATTCTCTTAGACTACTCAAATTTTTGTGTTATTCGAACAATCTCATCGCATATCTTTCAAAAGTCTACAGTCTCAACTTTCCAAATGAGTCGCAGCACAAAACATGAAAGAACTTTTAAACGTAAAATTTATTTCGAAGGATATATTTTGTTGGGACACCTTTTAGAAATTTGCCAAAATTTAATTTACTCATTTGGATAATGATTAATTGTTTTGTCATCAAAGTTGCATTGAACAGGGCCTCGGCCGGATCCTGCTTACTGCTGTAGGAAAAACAACAGCAATATTGATGATCACCGGGAAGGGAGGCTTCTATGCCTCCCTTTCCCGGTGGAGTTTTTTGTTTCCTCCATGGTGTGTACCATAGGTATGGTAGTTTTCTCTCAGTTGTAAGGCTGTGAAGTTTTGTTCTCCGAGTCTTTTGGGCTCTGGAGTTTTGTGTTGTTTTTAGCTGGTTTTTCTTTCTTTTTCTCGTTTTCTTTGGCAGGAGGTTCTTCTCGAGGCGTCCGGTGGGGAGTTTTGTGTTTCGTTTTGTCTCGCCGGTGGAGCGTTTAGTGCCTAAACTGTTCAACTTTTGATGTTAGATCTACGCTTATCCATCGGCTTTTTAGAGACACGCGCCGCTCAGATGGGTTCACCAGTGTCTTCTTGTTCCGCCGCTGTTTGTTCCGGCCGTCGGGATAATCGGTGACCGGCGCGTGATCGTCACGCGCCAGTGAAGTTTTCTCTTCGACCGGCGCGTGGAGGTCTCGCTCCGTCGTTTTTCGCCGTGCAAAGGCGGTGGCCGGGCACTGGGTGGCTGATCTGATGTTTGGTGGCTTCGGGGGAGGCGCGTGTTGTACACACGCCGATCTCCGGCGAAGACAGTGCTCTCCTCCGACAACTTGGATTGAATTTTCTGTTAGATGTGTTTGTGTATTCTCTAGTTTCTATGTACAGTTGCTTATGTGTGGCTTAAGTTTTACTAGAATTTTCTTTGTTAGGGGGCTGATTGTAATTTTAGTAAAATTTGAGATTCTACATATGTAATTGTTTTTTAAGTCAGATCCTTCTGACTTAATAGTGTGGGGGGTTTGTCCCTCATTTCTCATGATGTAGCCTTTGGGCTTTCAGATGTTATAATAGCACATGCTATTTGTTAAAAAAAAAAAAAAAAAAAAAAAAAAAAAACATCAAGCTATTAATTAAGGGTTCTTGTTTGGTTCTTCTCCTGTTCTATGACCATAAAACAGAGCATGTTCCTCCTCCCCTTTCTCGCCAATCTCTCAAGGTCGGAGAGAGAAAATTTGATGGAAGCAGCTAAAGTACGAATGAAAAATGTACAAACAACATTGAAGAATAAATTAATATATAAAAAAATAAAATTAATATCCATTCATTGTTAACAAAAACAAATAAACATTAACTATTTTTTAATATATTTCAATTTTTAACTCAAACACCTATAAAAAACTCGACATTCTTTTACAATATGACTGAAATTCTAGTAATATAATTGCAGTATAAACGGAAAAGTAAGCCTACTTTGCTGTTCTTGTTGCGTTAAAAAACTCTT
The DNA here is from genome assembly GCA_028654335.1 of Alnus rubra. Lineage (NCBI taxonomy): Eukaryota > Viridiplantae > Streptophyta > Magnoliopsida > Fagales > Betulaceae > Alnus > Alnus rubra. Next base: position 1,558,807 of record JAJPGS010001224.1, on the reverse strand, counting down.
TTACCTTTCCGAGGCTAATGCTCATGCGCCTACCGCAACCAAAGCCAATGGAAGAAAACTTGAATATGAAAGAGACCACATAGCCGGTAATAATCCCTGTTAGAATGGATTCCCCATGGGCCATGTGTGTCAAAGAAAAGAGATGCCGAAAGCATGAAGATTCCAGGAAACATCTAACACCACAAAAGTTCAAACAAATTAATACAAAAATCAAAATAATTCAGGCGTGACCTGATTAAGAACAAAACAACCAAGATAGTCAATCGCATTGGGGCCGGGATAATATAACAATAGATTTCTTATGTCCAGATGCTAGCAAGACCCGGTTCATCATTTTTAACCTCGTAATTAGAGTGATTTAGTAGTGCCAATATCATATAAATAGCAATGCTATTTAGTAGACTACTATACAACTTTCGTCTTTCATGCAACTAAGAGATGGTCACACAGTTAAAATTTGTCATTGATATTTCTTTTTTTTCCCAGGTGTTAATCTAATGGCTGACTTTCACTGCTACATCATCAAATTATATAGCAGTAGTATAACAGTCTACTAAATGACATTACCCATAGTATAAATGACAATAGTCTTGCTTGAAAGAAAAGAGAATCAAATAGAAAAATAAAGACAAAGCAGAATAAAGAGAAATAGATGAAATTTTACGTGGTTCAGTCTATGACATGCGTTCACAGAATAAAGCTTATAGGACTGCATTATGATATTATTTATCTAGATAAATTTACAATACAAATGATCCATATTTATAGGGATGTAAGGAGAATACAAAAATATATAAAAGAATATCAATTCAATTTGGATTTGATTATAATTAAATTACAATCAAATCATACAATCTCATCATATATTCTCTTATCATATTCAATCTCAATTATATAAAAAATATATTCTCTAACAACCCCTTCAAACTCAAAGTGAAAAATTTTGAAACCTTGAGTTTGACCCTTTTTTGGGAGATGGTAGGCGACAGCAGAGACCGAAAACTTATAGTAGATGGCGGTTGACGGTGATGGTTGGAGACGGTCAGCAATAATGATTGAAGATGGGCCTTTAATAACTATAGGCCAAAAAAATGACCAGCTATGGACCGAAATAAAAGCCAACAAATGGTTGAAATGAGGCCAACTAGGGGCCAAATATGATCGTGGCCAACTTGGGTCAAAAGGGGTCATCTATGGGCCTAAAATATGATTGTACTCAATTATAGACTGAAATTGGCCTGGATTTTAAACAATACCATAAAGGTGAGGCCTAAGTTTTTAAACAATACCGCAAATGCTAAAATAATGAACTAAAATAAAAGTCAACTATGAGCTGAAATTGACAACTTAGCCACTTTTGATTTCTTTCTTTTTTTCTTTTTTCTTTTTTTAACATTACTAAATTTCTCTTTTCCACAGCAACCTTACGAAAGAGAAGAGGAAACTTGAGAACATCTCAATGCATATAATTATCTGAGTGCGGCAATGCTTTTTTTTTTTTTCGTGTCTCTGGAGCCTATGATCTATACCACCAAGTGTGAATCTGCCTCTGGCCTTGACTTAATTATCTTCATGCGGCAATGTGGAGAGAGAGACAGAGGAATATGCAACAAGGTTGAAACTTATGGACGAAGTTGAGATCGCGCGGACTTCCTCCAAACTAAGAAGTAAAGAAGTTGATACCAATATTTTATTTATTTTTATTTTTTATTTTAAAAAGTTAAGTGGAATGATTTAAAATCGAGCAGTAGTTTAAAGGAAATAAATATTTGGTAAGTCATTGCCCCTTTGAACAAGTTAAGAGGGAGGAAGTGATTGATTCAACCTTTTAAAGAAATTTCCATCAAAATTCTGATCCACAGCGACTAATTAAGAACTTGGGGCCATTTATTTATTATATATGATACAGTGAGACCCAACGCCCAAGCCTTAACTCCTTGTTGCTGGAAAATTAAAAATAATCAAAACTAATTAAATTGGTTTGGTTGTGTACGTATTTATAAAATTGATTATATGTTTTATTAGATTCATTAAACTTAAAACTTTATTAGTTTTTTTTAAAGAATATTAATTAAATAATTAAATTTCTTATCTCTTATATATTAAAACAAAGGTTTGAGTTTGAATGTTGTAGAATTTAACATAATAAACAGTCTTTATTCTTGTGACTAGTATGATATGGATAACGAAGCAGATAAAAATGAACGACATTCAAATAGTGCAACTTGTTAACAGAGTTGAGCATGCAAAAAAAACGTAAGGAGAATGGCAGACAATTCTTGATTTCCCGTTTTACCCCTTCCCTTTTACTGCCAAAAATGTTTTTCTTTTTTTAAAAAAGAAAAACACAAGGTCCCACTCCCACTCGACGACCGCGAGTCCTCTCCAGGCTCCAGGCTCCAGGCTCCAGGCTCCAGGCTTATTGAAATTTACAAATCTAGATTTAAGACTTGGAGCCTATACAAATCCTGTTTATATCTCAAATTATTGGATATTTATAATATTTTCTTAAATATGTTTATCACGTAACAACCGGGGATAAAAAAAAAAGGCACATGACATAATCAAGTGTGGTAGATCATGTAATAAACCACTTTTAATTAGAGAAGGCTTTTCCTCATTATTAAACTAGCCCATTTTCGATACGACCTTAAGCCAGACCTTAGCAACAAAACCTAGTAGCCGAGTGAACATCATATATGTTGGGCTGACCAAGCTTGATCTTAATTAGATTGATCAAACCTAACTCAATTTGTTCGACGAGATCGGACTTATCATGAATAAGAGGGTGTAGGGAACATTAAGAAGAGCTGCATCTATAGTAGCCTACGTAATCAAATTATGTTAGTCTCGAACCCCTCCCCCAATAAACTATTCGCGAGAAATACTCTATAAAAGAAAAGGAGTTGGATCGTTGAGGCATGCACTTACTTTCTCCTTGCCAATCATGCTTACTTTTCTTCTTAAAGCCCATCAATGACTTAGGCATCAGATTGACCCTATGCTAGACCACCCGACAGGGTCACTTTGACCTTTGTATGTTCCTTACCTTGCAGGCACTGTCAATCCGGGACTCGGTGTACAATCAACTGACTATTCTTATTTTAAATCTAAAGCCACAAACTTCAATATAAGGGTAGGGTAGACAAAAAGAAGTCTTTGTGATCAGGCTTGTTCTTAGCAAGGAAAGGCATCACTGAAAGTTTTGTCATAAATGCATTTTTCTTTTCAGCTCCGAAAGGACTGCATGTTAATGTTCTCTCTCGTACAGCACAATCGACACAATTATTAAACCCAACAAGATATGTTACAAAATAGAGAAATGATATTTGGTCATTCATAATATAATTAATGATTATTTTTACTTTTATTTTTATTTTTTTTAAAAAAAATCCACAAAAACATACCTCAACCCATTTATATGATTTTGTGGTTTTTTCTTAATAATAACAAAAAAAAATTATTAAAAAAGAAGAAGATAAAAATGGTCAATAATCTAGAAGATAATGGAGGTTATAGGAATAGAAGATAATGGAGCCTATGTAAATTTCAATGAAATGATTTCATTGAAAATAAAAGTTCAAACAAATTAATACAAAAATCAAAATAATTCAGGCGTGACCTGACTAAGAACAAAACAAACCAAGATAGTCAATCACATTGGGGATAATATAACAATAGATTTCTTATGTCCAGATGCTAGCAAGACCCAGTTCATTTTTAACAACGCAATTAGAGTGATTTAGTAGTGCCGATATCATATAAATAGAAATGCTATGTAGTAGACTATTATACAACTTTCATACAACTAAGAGATGGCCACACAGTTAAAATTTGTAATTTTTTTTTTTTCTCACATGTGTTAATCTAATGACTAACTTTCACTGCTACATCATCAAATTATATAGCAGTGTACAATAGTATACTAAATAACACTACCCATAGTATAAATGACCATAGTCTTGCTTGAAAGAAAATAGAATCAAATAGAAAAATAAAGACAAAGCAGAATAAAGAGAAAGAATCGAGATTTTACGTGGTTCAGTCTATGACATGCGTTCACAGGATAGAGCCTATATGACTACATTAATGATAACTCTTGAATTATTTGATTCAAGACCCCTTAATTTGAATTTGTTAGATCTAGTTTGTGTTGTATATATAACATTTTGTTGTAGTTTTGTGTTATGTCTTATTTTTAGGTCTTAGTTGAAATCTAGTTCAAAACACTTGAATTAGACCTGAAAATACATCAAGGGCAATTTGGTCATTTCCATAGTTCAAGGTTGATCTTGAAAAGATTAAAAATCGTCCAAGGCATTTTGATCGATCAATTATTTGTACAACCAATAATTCGAATTCCATACTTTAAATATATTGTTTTTAGTTCATTTTAATCTTGTTTCTTTACTGTTTTTATGCTTAAATTAGTTTGATTATGTCTAGCTAAATCTCATCTTAGGATTTGATCGAAATCTTTTCCGAAAACCATGAAGTGTTAGGATTTTCTAGATGTGTTTGATGATTGTGAAGGGCTAGGGGATTGCAAAACTGATGCTAAAAGGTTTTGTCTTCAAGATTCCAATCCACTTATTCATGAAAATGAGTTATACTTGTCTATGAGTTTTCTTAGATTTTTTGAGTAAAATCAACGTTCTTAAAAGAGAACGATGTCTTTTGTAATGATTCTATTTGACATGATGTGCATGCGTTTACCTATTAAAGTCACCTTATAGAGTATGCTAGGGAGCACCGGTTGTTTCACATCTTTGGTAGTCTAAATTGTTTTTCAATTATAGTGTAACTTCTACGTGATGTGATCGATGTGAAACTAGATACCTTATCATTGTGACCTAATTAGGGTTTTCATGTATTGTGTATGCTTATCAGGATGTTTTATAGAGTAGTAAGCTAGGGAGCATTAATCACCCACACACCTTTTGTAGTGTAAACGCTTTCAATTATAGATTAATCTTTACGTGAGATTGTTTAATGTGAAACTAGGTGCTTTATGATTACGTCTTAACGAAAGTATTTTCATGTCGAGGTCTTCGTAATGGTTGACGCCCAGTATGCGCTCATATCATGTATGTTAGGAAGATCCATATAGACATAAATCATTTCATTGGTTGAGGATTATATGCGATCATTTCCCTAAATTTCTTTAAGTTTCTTTCATTTTTCGTTTTTCTTACTTTCTCGTTGTAGCTTCAATTCTACAATCTTTACTGTGTTTTTATTTTTAAGTAAAGTTAAATATGCTATTTGAATATCCCGTTACGCAAAACAACCCCCCAATCCTTGTGGTTCGATAACCCTTACTATAGTACAATTGATTCGTACTATTGTGAAATGGTTCAATATATAAATTTAAAATTCACGTAATCGATTCAGCTACCAATTATGATATTATTTATCAAGATAAATTTACAATACAAATGATCCATGTTTATAGGGATGTAAGGAGAATACAAAAATGTATAAAAGAATATCAATTCAATTCTGATTTGATTATAATTAAATTACAATCAAATCATACAATCTCATATTCTCTTATCATATTCAATCACAATTATATGAAAAATATATTCTCTAACACCCCCTTCAAACTCAAGGTGGAAGATTTTTGAAACCTTGAGTTTGACTCTTTTTTGGGAGATGGTAGGCGATAGTAGAGACCGAAAACTTGGAGTATATGACAGTTGATAGCGATGGTTGGAGGCGGTCAGCAATAGTGATTGAAGATAGGCCTTGACTTAATATCTTCATGCCAATCATGCGGCAATGTGGAGAGAGAGAGAGGAATATGCAACAAGGATGGAACTTATGGACGAAGTTGAGATCGCGCGGACTTCCTCCAAACCCCGAAGTTGATACCAACATTTTTTTTTTACTTATTTCAAAAGCTTAAACTAATAAGAAAATGCAAATTTAATTATTTAATCATATTTTAACATTTCCCCTCATGTGTGAGCTTAAACTCCGTTTTAATAATTGAGGTCCAACACGTGAAATATTTAATTGAAATAGGAGGTAAATGAAAGAGACAATGTTTGAACTCATGACTTCTACTTTGCTACCATGTTAAATTAATTTGCTAAACACAGCTAGCATTGATAGAGTTAAATTATTTTCATTTCATGCATTCATTTTTATCTTAATTGTTTAGAGGAGAGAACTCAGGACTTGGTGTCAGTGCCCAGCGGAGATAGAAAGGTTAAAAAAAAAAAAAAAAAAGAGGTTGAATGGTTCATGCACCAAAATATACGCAAATATGTGGAATGATTTATAGAGACAGGAAGCAAAACGACAAAGCTTTAAAAGAAAAGTTAAATAAAGGTTGAGAGCGGGAATTACCGAAAGCTATGGGCTAACATTAACAATAAATTTCAAATGAAGTAGTACGTGTACACGGTGGTTATTATAAAAATAAAAAATAAACCCTTGCCCCTTGACTTGGCGATCTTTAGTTGACTTCAGGTCCTCGTGTTTGTTGGAGTCACGATTGTGGAATTTAATTTCTATGAGAAATTAACATCAAAACTTTACTGCTGAATATAAAAATGGCGTGGCTGGCTCCCTTCATTATTTTTGGGTTCGAGCTACGTACCCCTTCAAATCATATACTATTTTGGTATGTAACCATAAACGAAGTATATATTACCTTTGATCGAAAGTAAAATTGATGTAAAATAAAATAAAATTGTTAAAATTTAGAGAGAGAGAGAGAAAAAAGTACAAATTTCCTCTTATTTTTAGAAATATGCGGCAAAACAAACATCTAAAAGCTTAGTTTTTTAAGAAATGCTTGAGCTCTTTTCTATCTTCCTTATAGATGACATGAATTTAATAATATATATATATATATATATACACTGCCTCAAAAGGTGACCTACGAAATGAAATTTTGCCTCAAAAGGTGACCTACGAAATGAAATTTTTTAAGCAAAAAAAATCAAATTCATGCCATCCAAAAAAATACCAAAAAAAAAAAATATAAGGATAAACTGTAACATTTCTCTAATTTTTTTCTAACCTACCATTCACCACTCAGCCAATCCAACCTAACGTAGTGACTCCGTCTAATACACTAATCATTGAAATTCTAACAAGTCAAACGCACGGTACGTAAGATCGAGTCCACCCTCGATCTTGATCCCTTGTGGGCCTGTGGCCTTCTTTATTTTATTTTATTTCTTCCCTGCATAGAGACTTAGGGTACGTTTGGCCCAATGATTAAATCCATAAAATAGTTTGGTAAGTTTTTCGTCATTGAAATAGCAATTCTTATGGGAATGGCTATTCCTATAGAAAGAGACTATATTTTCTAAAAAAGAAACCCACAGTATTTTATTTTTTTAAAATTTCAAACCTGAAATAAAAAAAATTAAAATTAAAATTAAAAGGCTGCCGAGTGCCGGAGTTTGCAAAAATCTGTCAATGGTCACCAAAGTTTGCTGGAATCCACCGTCATCCGCTGAAAAATATTTTACATCAAAACAAGCGGAGCCTCAGTTTTTATTTTCTATGGGGTGGAAGTAGTGGTGGCGATGGCAATAGGCTTGATTAATTTCCATTCCTTTTTTTTTTTTTTTAAAAAAAACATTGTATATATAATTGCACACGATATATTGAGACAGATTGATGTAAATTTGGATATGCAGTTCGTGTTTTCATTGGTAAATTTGGCCCATCGTAGTTATTAGGGATCGAAATGCTCCAAGCCGTTTAACTTGTCAAATGTATATGCCTTCATTTAGCAGTACTGGACCGGAATCTCTACTCCATAGCTACACAAGGAGTTTCAGTTGATTTGCAGCAGAATTAACCGAGCAAGAAGCTCAAAAAATAGCTGGTCGGTGAACCTATTCTCTCCCCACCATCTACAACAAAAGTTGTAAGTTGTAACATTAATGAATGCAGGAATGGATGGCGTGGTATCTGTGTTCCCTAGCGATCATAAAAAAGCTTCATACAACAAGGTCGTGGGACTTCCTTGGCTTTCCGCAGCAAGTTCATAGAAGACCCATCAAAGGCGACATCATTATAGGAGTCCTTGACTCTGGAATTTGGTCGGAGTCGGATAGCTTTAGTGACGAAGGATTTGGTCCACCACCTACCAAATGGAAGGGCACCTGCCAAGCCTCAGCCCATTTCACTTGCAACAAGTATATACATCTTTACAGCGTACCCTATGTTTTGCCTAACTGCACGACCACACATATGCAAAGTCACGCACAAAGACATACATAAGAGTCAAAAAGCAGCAGCGGTCAGGGAGGAGATGAACGGTACAGCGTGAAAGTAGATGGATGGATGCATAGCGAAGATGTCAAAATTGCTGATCTGCAGGTCAGAGAATACCTACAAGCAAAAGAAAAAACCAGAATAGGAGGGAGAATATAAGAGCGGAGAGTAGAAAGAGAAAAGAAGAGGATAAGGGAGCAGAACTACTCGCTACTCTTCTCAGATCTGTTTTCTAAAAATATATGATAACGTTGTTATTATCACCTTCCTTTGAAATTACAGTAGGAATATATTAATTTTTACAAACATTATAAAAAAAGTCTAGGATTACATAGATTATTATATGTAGATATTGTGATCACAGTGTTTGACTTGTGTTGGAATATGCCTCGAATTTCTTATTTTGTCTAATCATATTTTATGGAACTTAACAAAATTAATGCTTATGTTGATCACTAGCTATATACCCTGAAAGCTCTATTTTAGTTTTATATCAATGGTCTGATAGCCTATTAGAGATTGTGTTAATGAACTTAAAAACTACTTTTAGTACATATAAAGTTGGAGTAATCCTACATTACATTAAGTGTTCATCAAGTGTTCATAAAAAATGAGGTGGCATTTAAAATCACTATTAGGCATGTAATTGATTAAATTATGATTTTGATCAAGTACCTCATTTTTTGATGTACACTTAATGTACTATTAGAATTAATTACTCATAAAGTTGTGCCAAACAAAAACATGGTATGTTTGGTAAAAATCTCAAAAAATACTTCTTTGAATTTTTGCTTTAAAAAAAAAGGTTAAAATAAACTTTTGGAAAAAGCTTAAAAATAATTTTTTTTCTAAAAAGCTCATTTTGGATATAAAAGCACTTTTCTTCGATACGATTCCAAACAGGCTCTTATACAAGGGCGGTTGAATAAAATTTGGGTCCTAAGGTAAAAAATTAAAATAAGGTGTTTATAATTGTAGTATAATAATATAATAAATTATTAAGTTAAATATAAAAATATTGAAAAGTTTTATATTTTTTTTATTTTTTTTGATAAGAAAAAAGTTTTATATTTGAACAATGAAACTTGAAACTTGACCGTAAGTGATCGAAAGAATAGATTACAAGGAATGATATTTTTCACTCTTGATCCAATAGAAGAGAGAATGGAGAATCTTCTAAATGATTTCAAAAACATGATTGAGTGGCCCACGCGAGACAATCATGAACTTGAATCAGTGTTGGTACCAATTGGTTTTAAACTTTATCGAATAGGGTCACGAGCTTTGTCCTTTGGTCTCCTATAATTTGTAGTAAACTTTGTCGTCACATTCGTTGTCTAGCTGTTTGAAGAAGGAAAAGAAGAGGAAGTTAATTATGATACTATGTTGGAAAACAGAGCAAGACTTCAAAATAAAAGAAATGACGCGCGTTTAACAATAGCTCTTTGAATTTTTATTTTTTTTTTTAAAAAAAGAAGATTAAAAATTTTGTGGATAAGCAAAAAAAAAAAACACAATAGGTCCATGTGATTAGAAGAAAAAAAAATAAAAAATTCCTCACATTAGGAGTGATAGACCTATAATTGGCTTATATAATTTGCTAATATGTGTTAATTAACAAATAATTGAAGATTCTCATTGTAGAAGTCAAACCCTCATTCTAGTACTTACCCATCTAACCACATAAAAATTACTTAGCTAGCTTGAGGCGATTGAACCACCGCCACTAACAAAAACAAACTTCAAAACTCGAGCACAAACTGAACCATAAAAAAAATAGACGAGGGTGAAAATGTGAAATTGTTAGCGCTTTCTCAAGTAAGAACCTTTTTTGGTTTTTTATTTTTTGTATTTGGCAACTTTATGTAAGAACCTTTTCTAGGAGAAAAGGATAAGAATGTGGAACTATTTAGTGATTTTTCGTGTACGAGCTTTTTCTTCTATCGGAATTTTTTTTTTTTTTTTTTTTACAACTTTATATAAGGACATTTTCTAGTACTTATATATATATGACAAGATTATCGCTGAACCAAGTTTATCGCTGAACCTGCAATGGCCAGAAAAAGCTCTAGTCTTTCATGGCTTCTCCTCCTCAGTCTAGCCTTCACTCTCCTTGTTGGTCACTCAAGTTCTCAGAATGACAGAAAGGTAAATATCTCTATATATGGCTGATCTCTTAATTATATTTTTATGGCCAAATATCTCTAAAATTGGTCATCTTTTTCGTGTTTAGAAGATAATTAACAGGTTCCATTTTCTACCAAATACCAATGATAATTGTGCACGCAGGCTTATATTGTGTATATGGGCAGCAAGCAGATGGACGAGATTTCCACATCATCCCTTCACACAAGCATGCTACAAGAAGTCATTGGCAGGTTATAAAATTAAACAGCACAAATATGGAACCATTAATTATAAACTTGCTATCTGATCTTTGAATTTCTTGTTACAACTTGCTTTTCGAATCGGTCATGACGATAAAATTTTTATTTTATTTTTAACGAAAGATTTGAGTATTTCATTAATAAAATATCACGAGTATAAAGTTTTTACATCACAAATCATAAAGTTCTGCAAAATCATAGCCATATGCTATGAAGTTACAAAGATATAGATACAAACAAATTTTTTACAATAAAGTGTTATCTATAACTTTCATCACCCGCTAACTCATGTACGTACACAAATAGTTAAAGAGTAGATCTGTTCCGAGCATATTAGATCTAAGCCAATTGTAGCAAAATATCTTAAAAATTTATTTAAACTAGCCGTGAGAGATAACTCCTCACACCGAACTATCTAGGCCGTGAGAGATAACCCCTCACACTTGATTAACCTTCATCCCATAGATTGCCCATAAGAATAGATCTACAGATAAGAAAACTCTTATTCAAAGCAAAAACACAACCAGCAAACAACAAAAGCGGCCAAGGAGGAGATGAACGGCACATCACAGAGGTAGATGGAAGGATGCATAGCGGAGATGCCAAAAATTCTGATCTGGTTGAAAAACACCTAAAAACAAAAGAAAAAATCAGAATGGAAGGGGGATGGTAGGAGTGGGGAGTAGAAAAAGAAAGGGAGAGGTGGAGAGAGCAGATCTGTACCCTCCTCCTCTTGGATCTATTTCCTAAAAATATATGATAATGTTGTTATTATCACCTTCTTTTGGAAATTACAGTAGGAAATATATTAATTTTTACAAACATTATAAAAAAGTCTAGGCTTACATAGATTATAGATAGATATTGTGATCACAGTGTTTGACTTGTGTTGGAATATGCCTCGAATTTCTTATTTTGTCTAATCATAATTTATGGAACTTTACAAAATTTAAAGCTTATGTTGAACCAGCTATATTGCCCTGTTTTAGTTTTATATCAATGGTCTTATAGCCTATTAGAGATTGTGTTAATGAGTTTAAAAAGTACTTCTAACATATATAAAGTTGTGTCAAACAAAAATATGGTATGCTTGGTTAAAAACTCAAAAAATATTTTTTTAAAATTTTGCTTTTTTTAAAAAATAAAAATAAAAAAAATCGGGGGTTAAAACCCACTTTTGAAAAAAAGCTTAAAAGTAAATCTTGTTATTAAAAGCCCATTTTGGATATAAAATCTTTTTTTTTTCAATACAATTCCAAATAGGATCTTATACAGGGGCGGTTGAATAAAATATGGGTCCTAAGGTAAAAAAATTAAAATAAGGTGTTTATAATTGTAATATAATAATATAATAAATTGTTAAGTTAAATATAAAAATATTGAAAAGTTTTATATTAAATCAATAGCACCTGACACTTGACCGTAAGTGATTGAAACTTGGAAAACATTTTGATAACCTAGATTTGTAGTTAACAATGCCTGATCCAAGGGTTATTAGATCCAACCAAGTCAACTTTGTAGAATATTCATGTGGTATATAACATTATTTTTATTTTTAACATTCTCTTTTAAGGGAAAAGACATATTTCACATTCTTTTGGGTTTTTATTTTTTATTTTATTTCTTTTTTATTTTAAAAGAGATACCTTTCAAATGGCAGCGATGCCACTCTCTTGATGTTCATTTAATATCATATGTTTATCAATTAGAGTAATGTTTTTTACACAACTCTAACAATTTTTTTTTTAAGATCAATCATTAAATATTTAGGGCCCACATGTAGTAAAACAAATTTGATAGGAGAAATGATCCATACACTAATTTCTTACAACAACCCCACAACAAGCTGACGTGACTGATAATATTTTATTATTTTTTTACAAAAAGAAAAGAAAACAAAATAAAAAAATAATAAAATATTACCAGCCACGTCAGCTTGTTGTGGGGCTGTTGTGAGAAATGAGTGTATGGATCATTTCTCATTTGATAGTTGATAATAAAAAAAATTAGTTATAGTTGTGTTAGAATTGTGTAAAAGTTGTGCAAAAATCATTACTCTATTAATTATACGTGCCTCTTTTAATTTTCTCTTTATATTCATTTAATTCCATTTTTTCCTTAATTACACTATTATAGTAATTCATTTTTTTTTTTTTGGCACCTCTTGAAAAGCAAAATAGATGAAAAACAAAAAAAGAGGAGAAATTATATTTAATTCCCTTAATCTACCCAAAAATTTGCAATGTCTCCCCCAATCTTCCAATCAGTACAATTGGGGTAGCAATGGGCTCTGTTAGAATATAAATAATTAAATTCATCTATTCCTATTAACTTTTAGAATAAATAGTAATTTCACAGGCTTTTTGTGTTAACAATTTCTGTTAACGGCGATAATAAATCCCGTCAAAGTTATGTATGTGTTAAGGGATTGAAATGTGCCTAGAGCTCTAATTTGTGAAATTTATATGCCCGCATTCAGCAATATTGGACCAAAGTCTCTGCTTTATAGCTACAAGAGGAGTTTCAGTGGATTTGCAGTGGAGTTAACCGAGCAAGAAGCTCAAAAAATGACTGGTCGGTGAACCAAATTAATTCTCTCGTCCCCCCAACCAGTACCCATGGGTGGAAGGTATTCTTGAAATTAACTCATGTTTTCTATGTCCATCACAAAATGTTGTGACAATGAATATGTAGGAATGGATGGCGTAGTGTCTGTGTTCCCTAGCGAACAAAAAAAGCTTCAAACAACAAGGTCATGGGACTTTCTTGGCTTTCCGCAGCAAGTTCCTCGAAGACCTCTTGAAAGCGACATCATTATAGGAGTGCTTGACACTGGAATTTGGCCGGAGTTAGATAGCTTTAGTGACGAAGGATTTGGTCCACCACCTACCAAATGGAAGGGCACCTGCCAAGCCTTGGCCAATTTCACTTGCAACAAGTATTTACATCTTTACAACCCTATGTTTTGCCTATCTGCACGACCACACATATGCGGAGACACACACAAAGACATACATAGAGTCAAAAAGCACAACTAATTAACAAATTAAATCTGGCTACACTCGTGCAGTAAAATCATTGGAGCACAATATTACCGTAGCAGTGGAGTTCTTGGCGAAAATGAAGTCAAATCTCCTAGAGATACAAATGGCCATGGAACACATACTGCATCAACAGCAGCTGGGAACCTAGTTAGCGGGGCAAGCCTACTAGGCTATGGCTTGGGAACAGCACGAGGAGGAGTTCCATCAGCACGTATTGCTGTCTACAAAATATGTTGGTTCGGTGGCTGTTCGGATGCTGACATTCTTGCTGCATTTGACGATGCCATTGCTGATGGCGTTGACATCATAAGTCTTTCCGTTGGTGGACACATTCCTCATAAGTATTTTGAAGATGCAAGTTCCATTGGTGCCTTTCATGCTATGAGAAATGGAATATTGACATCAAAATCTGCCGGTAACTACGGTCCAGATCTAGCAACCATTACAAATGATTCGCCCTGGTCTCTCTCTGTGGCTGCAAGCACTATAGATAGAAAGTTCTTCACTAAGGTCCAATTGGGTAACAACAATATTTATGAGGTATATAACTAAAACGTTATATCAGCTGCTTTAAATATCTATATTATCGATCAGTAGATATATACTACTATCTTTTTCATTTTACTTCTACTCCATGTGTAGGGAATTTCAATTAATACTTTTGACCTCAAGAATGAAATGTATCCAATAATCTATGGTGGAGATGTACCAAACACTAGAAGAGGTTTCAATAGGTCCGATTCCAGGTAACTACAGAATGAAATGTATCCAATAATTATTACTTTTGCTTTTGTTTGCATAAATCTATGAAACTGGCAGATGAAACATTTCTTGTGTTTTAGAATAGCAGTACCAATTGTAGACACATTCCAACGTGATAATTAAAATGGAACTTAATTATTGTTAAAATGCAGGTATTGCAAAAAAAATTCACTAGACCAAGATTTGGTGAAGGGTAAAATTGTACTTTGCGATGTCCGGACTACAGGGGAAGGGGAATTCTTAGCTGGTGCTATGGGTACTGTGATGCAAGGCCGAGCACGCCAAGATGTTGCTAAATCTTTTCCCTTGCCTGCATCTTACCTTCACTTGGAAGATGGTAGCAAAGTGTACTCATACATAAATTCAACAAGGTATTAATCTAAAATATTTTAGACATTAATTGAAAGAAGTTCGCAAAATATAACAACCTAAAGAACACACAATTTACAGGGGCGCAACGACAACTATTCATAAGAGTAGTGAGGGTAAAGATGCATTTGCCCCTTACATAGCCTCATTCTCATCAAGGGGTCCAAGTCCTGTTACACCAAACATTCTCAAGGTAATAATCTTATTTAGATTTGCGCTCTTGTATTATTTATCTCATTTTACCTTCTTTTTTTTTTTTTTGGTTAGCCGGATTTAGCTGCTCCCGGAGTTCACATTCTAGCCGCATGGTCTCCAGTTTCCCCAACTTCAGGAGTTAAAGGCGATAACAGATTGCTGCAATACAATATAATCTCAGGGACATCAATGGCTTGCCCACATGCTACTGGGGCAGTTGCCTATATAAAATCCTTCCACCCCACATGGTCACCTGCTGCTATCAAGTCGGCTCTTATGACTACTGGTAATATCTACATGATGTATAGTTCATAGTCTTGATAATTTATTGCATGTACGCAGGCCATAACCATGACGAACTCACTCCCATTTGGTATATTACTTGCAGCTGTCCCCATGAGTGCTACAAAGAATCCAGAGGCTGAATATGCATATGGTGTAGGCAATATAAATCCTCTTAAGGCTCAAAATCCTGGTTTAGTATATGATATTGATACACTTGACTACATCAAATTTTTGTGCGGCCAAGGATATAGTACCAAGTTATTACAGCTTGTTACTGGAGACAATAGTAGTTGTTCTAAAGACATTAATGGAACAGTCTTTGATCTCAACTATCCTTCTTTTGCTCTAGTCACTTCGTCCTCCAAATCTGTTAGTCAAGCTTATAATCGGACCGTCACAAATGTTGGATCACCAACATCTACGTATAAAGCTATTTTGACATCCCCGCTTGGACTTAAAATCAAAGTGAACCCTAGCGTTCTATCATTCACAACTCTTGGACAAAAGCTATCGTTTGCGCTCACGATTGAAGGAATAATAGATAAATTCATTAACTCTGCTTCTTTAGTGTGGGATGATGGAACGTTCCAAGTTAGGAGCCCCATTGCAGTGGCTGTTATTGATGTATGACAATCTCTGGAAAATATATGTATTACATAAATAATAATTGAAGCAAAAGCGTCGAAGGAATATGCATGGAAGATTGGAATAAAAGCAGTGGTGGAAGACGAAGGACTAAAAATGTTTGTAGTTTGAGCTTTTGCTCCAGTTCTGTAATACAGTGTAATTTGAACCTTTCTAATTTAATGCTCTATTCTACTTAGTTTTCCTTCTAATTTTATTGTTCTGTTTGCGTTTATATGCATGTGTATGTATTGTATACGTATGTATATATGAAAATATATGTGACGACCCATTTTTTTTTTTTTAAAACATACACAAATAGATCTTCACAATGGCACGATTATTTGTCACTCAGCCAACATAACGTACACGTTCTATAACATGTACCTGATATTCGGAGTTACATCTAACACAACGGAATATAAATATCAATGTGTTGTGGAACACATATCATAAGCGGAAATACATTTAACACATAACAGTTAATTACAACAACAAAATTCATTTACAAGTCTATCTATTTAAGGCTTATAAACACATTACACTAACTACATACTAAAATACTGACTCAATAAATACATATGCCACGTAAGACACGAGCCATAAATAAAATACCAAAAATGCAGACTACCCATGAACTGTGACTTATGACTGTCGCGATGTGCTCCAATCATAGCATTCCATACATTAGGTAGACGAGTCAATATCTATATCCGCAGAACCTGCAACCAAAGCATCAATGTTTGCACGGTTGCGGAGTTTTCCGCATCCACACAGGTGTAATTATGAGCCCGCCGTCTTTAAATAATTACACTAAGACCTCAGATGTATACTATTCATTGAGTTTTTGCAAGGAACCAACTTTTATTTTCTAGTCTTGCGAGCACTATAACTGATATCAATTTTATAAACTTTTGTTTGGAAAACCCCAATAGCTAATATAGCAAACACCGACTAATAGAAAACATTTAAAGTATACTATGTAGTTGTGAACATATATAGGAGTTCTAGTCATCCCACCTTGGAAGTTTCTACATATCGACTCATCTACAATATATTACTTTTGATCGGTGGCTCAGTCATACATGTACGCGAGTAGTCTCAAGCATACAAGTATGTCCAAGCAGGAAAACATGACATCCAGTTTAGCTGTACTAAGACATCCACATTCCCTGAAGTAGGCAACATTAAGCCTACTCCCGTACACTTATTGCCATTGCTGGACAACTTGCGCGGTATTACATGGACATTAGCACCCCATAACACCATGCCTAATCCCGTACACTTATTGCCTTTGCAGGACAACTCGTGCCGTATTACATAGACAATGACATCTCTAACTCTAGGCAATGCAATCATTTACGCACTTTCAAACTCAATGCATTTAAATCATGCAAATAATACGTTTAGCAAAACTACAATATATAAGACATACAACACATTCCATCACATCACAATATATGTATGCACATGCCTGAATCATGAGCCGAGGCTCGAGTAACATAGAGTCGTAACCCACTTTAACATAGAGTCGAAACTCCCATTAACATAGAGCCGGAGCTCACATTAACATAGAGTCGTAACTCACATTAACATTGAGTCGAAACTCACATCATCATGGAGCTGTAACTCGAGGTTGTGCCGTTAAGTACGCAAGTAACCAATTTGTGCCGTTAAGCACTCAATGCATCATGTTCCCATTATTACGACTCACTCTAAAAGTCACATTCATTTACAATACAATCACAATTTACAAAAGTTCACAACCATACATACAGTCACATAATTCATTCCAACTCCACATATTATATTCATACTTCAAAACAACATTATAATTTCAATATACTCAAAGTACTCAAATCATCCAAAACATATATATTCAACATACAGTTAGTTCAAATTTATAAAACAACATATATATTTTGTAATTTATTAATATATGAAAATAATAGTTCTTCAGTGAGTAGAATACTCACTTGGCTGCGCGGATATTAAGCACTAGGTTTCCTAGATACCACATTGCAATGCATCACTGAAAGATAATACACATTACACATTATTTGACATTTCTAACATTAGGCTGATATTTAGCTCTTAAATTGCTCAAGAGCTAACCCTTGAAAACCCATAGAATTTCTAGGGTTCCCAAATATTTTCTATAATTCTAGACACAAACTAAACTCAATTAACATTAACCCAAAGTATTTACTAAGGGTTAGATATTAAAATCACCATTTAAATACTTACTCATAATATTAATTACTAACCCATAATTATTTTCCACTAACCCATAAATTATTTTCAATAACATTTTATCAATATCATTAACCCTAAAATTATTTTCATTAACCTAGTCACATAAAACACTACCATATTTAAAATAAGGGGTAATTACCTTTTCCCCCATCAACTACCAGTCATTGTTAACATGCCCCATGAACTGACACATCGACCAAAAGAGAATATCCAACTACCAACTTTACATATTTTGCCCCCTTCCGTCAGCCTAATTCGTGAAAAGACTTAAATACCCTAACTCAAATTTAAAAATAACATAAATGCCCTCAACTTTTTTAAATATATTAATTTTAATATTTTTTTATTAATTATTGTTATAGGGCATTTTGGTTTTTAAACCAAAATTAACGCCCAAAAATGGCATATTCCATCCAAGTTAACGGGATTCCCTGACGGAAGTGGACAAAGTATGTAAAGTTGGTAGTTGGATACTCTTTTTTTGTTGATGTGTCAGTTCATGGGGGCATGTTGATAATGGCTGGTAGTTGATGGGAGGAAAAGGTAATTACCCCTTAAAATAACATTAACCCAAAAATTATGTTCACTATTCTTTTTACAATAATTACCAACTTATTAACATAATTTAACGATTTAGATTTTTAATCACTTAAAAATCCCAAATTAATTTAACCAATCAAATTAGGGTTTCTAAACTTTAAACCATAATTTATAAAACACTACCCCAAACACAAATACACAATATTATTAACCCAATAGCATTTACTAAGGGTCAATTACATAAAAACTCAATTAAAATTAAATACCTAAAAGTTAGGGTTTAGGGAACTTACCAAAATTCACCCAAATAATATATGAAGTTTGGGGAACTACAAGCAAGCTTCAAGTAGCACAATATCTAAATAAAACACTAGATCAAACTCATGTTTTGCTAGATTTAACCATAAATTCAAAATATGAATTTAACTATTTACCTCAAAATAATCGGTAAAAACGTAGATCTGAGTGCTAGAATCAAGTTTTCGAAGACAGATCGAAGATTGGACCGTTGGATCTTCGTAGATCGGTGTTTTAAGGTGAAAAATCAAAGGGACTTGAAAAACTCCCCCCTTCTGAAATAAAATAAGAAGAGGGGGGCTCTTGGGAGCCCTTAGAACACTAGTAGCAAATGCCCTATAAATAATTCCCTTCTCCAAAATATGAAAAATTTTAAAAAAAAAATTATAAAAAATGGTACCACAGCAGTTGTCCT
Organism: Alnus rubra; assembly: GCA_028654335.1. Lineage (NCBI taxonomy): Eukaryota > Viridiplantae > Streptophyta > Magnoliopsida > Fagales > Betulaceae > Alnus > Alnus rubra. The sequence goes on along the minus strand of JAJPGS010001224.1, from coordinate 1,539,386 downwards.
AATATTCATAGACCTCCTTGGGTAGGTACATAACTACCCAATACATTTGGTAGCATTGTAGCTACCCAATGCATTGTTTAATCTTAAAAAAAAATGCTCTCTCTCTTGCTCATAAGTCACGTCTCCCAATGTTCTTCTTCTCCAACCTCAAACACTGTCTCCTTCTTCACCTCACTCTTTTCTCTCTCTCTCTCTCTCTCTCTGAATTTTTAGTGGACTAGCTCTGAAGAAAGGAAGGAAATTCTCTTCTTAGATCGGATTGTTTTTCTCTGAAAAGCCAATTTCGCGAAGAAATAATGTCTTCATCGTTCAGCGGCGATAAAACAACCCCTTTATTCGGCTTCCTCAGAGCTGCCGCTGTTCTTCTTTTCTCCTGTAATCAAATTCGTACATAGATAAATACATAATTGAGTTGCGGTAATGAATCTAGGGGTTTTGATCTCGGGTTGCCTTTTTTTGGGGGTTCAGGTATGGGGGTTGCGTACGCGACGGCAAAGAGCGGGGTGGGAGTGGCGTCAATGGGCGTGATGAGGCCGGAGCTGGTGGTGAAGTCGATTGTGCCAGTTGTCATGGTAGGAGTGTTGGGTATATATGGTCTCATCATCGCCGTGATTATCAGCACCGGGAAGATGAAAAAGGGGGTGTTGAAGGGACAAAAACAGGGACGTTGAGAGAGAAATTGAGAGAATAAAAGATAAAAGATCCTTCTAGAATAAAGCAAAAATAAATAAATAAAAGGTAAAAAAAATAATATTTTAATCTATAGAAAAATATAAAAGAAGCTGTTGTGGGATATTTTTGTATGAATAATAATTGAATACCACCTAAAGATACAACTTTTCAACACCTTGCCTATGTGGTAAGGTGGTCCCCTACCTTAATTTATTTTTAAAAAATAAAAAAATTTAAAAAATAGTGGGGGACCACTTTGCCACATAGGCAAGGTGGTGAAAAATTGTATCTTTGGGTGGTATTCAATCATTACTCTTTTTGTATAGGAAAAAAAAAGTGGCTTAATTCCTTAGATTTTTTCTAAATTAAAAAAATAGTTGAGAATCTACTGCTAGTGCTTTTATAAGGAAATGACGCTATACGTCATTTCTTTCTTTTTAATTTTTTTCATTTTTTAAATTTTTTTTTTTTTTTATTTGTGAAGGGCCGCTTGGCCCTTCATTTTACTAAACGTGGGGCGCCGGTGTGCGCCCCACACTTTTTTATTTATTTATTTTTTAAAAAAAATTTGCTTTTCTTATTTCTTTTCTATTTTTCCTTTTCTAATTTTTTTTATATTTTATTTTCTTTAGACTTTAAAAATATTCTCTTGCATTTTTAATAATTTTAAATTAACTTCATTAGGTCCGATTCCAGGTAACTACAAAATGAAATGTATCCAATAATTATTACTTTTGCTTTTGTTTGCATAAATCTATGAAACTGGCAGGTGAAATATTTCTTGTGTTTTAGAATAGCAGTACCAATTGTAGACACATTCCAACGTGATAATTAAAATGGAACTTAATTATTGTTAAAATGCCAGTATTGCAAAAAAAAATCACTAGACCAAGATTTGGTGAAGGGTAAAATTGTACTTTGCGATGTCCGGACTACAGGGGAAGAGGAATTCTTAGCTGGTGCTGTGGGTACTGTGATGCAAGGTCGAGCACGCCAAGATGTTGCTAAATCTTTTCCCTTGCCAGCATCTTACCTTCGCTTGGAAGATGGTAGCAAGGTACTCATACATAAATTCAATGAGGTATTAATATTTTAGACATTAATTGAAAGAAGTTCGCAAAATAGAACAACCTAAAGAACACACAATTTATAGGGGCGCAACGACGACTATTCATAAGAGTAGTGAGGGTAAAGATACACTTGCCCCTTACATAGCCTCTTTCTCATCAATGGGTCCAAGTCCAGTTACGCCAAACATTCTCAAGGAAATAATCTTTCTTTCTTTCTTTTTTCTTTTTTTTCTTTTTTTTTGTAGCCGGATTTAGCTGCTCCTGGAGTTCACATTCTAGCCGCATGGTCTCCTGTTTCCCCAACTTAAAAAATTAAAGGTGATAACAAATTGCCGCAATATAATATAATCTCGGGGACATCAATGGCTTGCCCACATGCTTCTGAGGCAGCTGCCTATATCAAATCCTTCCACCCCATATGGTCACCTGCTGCTATCAAATCGGCTCTTATGACTACTTGTAATATCTATATGATGTATAGTTCCGGTCTTGATAATTTATTGCATGTACGCAAGCTATAACCATGACTAACTCACTCCCATTTGGAATATTACTTGCAGCTGTCCCCATGAGTGCTACAAAGAATCCTGAGGCTGAATATGCATATGGTGCAGGCAATATAAATCCTCTTAAGGCTCAAAATCCTGGTTTAGTATATGAAATTGATACACTTGACTACATCAAATTTTTGTGTGGCCAAGGATATAGTACCAAGTTATTACAACTTTTTACTGGGGACAGTAGTAGCTGTTCTAAACACACTAATGGAACAGTATTTGATCTCAACTATCCTTCTTTTGCTCTAGTCACTTCGTCCTCCAAATCTATTAGTCAAGCTTATAATTGGACGGTCACAAATGTTGGATCACCAACATCTACGTATAAAGCTATTTTGACATCCCCACTCGGACTTAAAATCAAAGTGAACCCTAGCGTTCTATCATTCACAACTCTTGGACAAAAGCTATCGTTTGCGCTCACGATTGAAGGAATAACAGATAAATCCATTGACTTTGCTTCTTTAGTGTGGGATGATGGAACGTTCCAAGTGAGAAGCCCCATGGCCCCCATTGTAATGTGTTATGGGTCTGCCATGCTTACCTCTAGCCACGGTCAGGGAGTGGTTGGAAAGGTTGAGAGGTCAGAGAGTATGAGTCAGCTGATGACTCAGCGTATGGACTATTCTCAAACGTTCTAGAAGAATAATTAGTTATTTGTTCATTTACTCTTTTATCCCTAGATTCTATTTTCTGTTTTAGAAGGTTGTTATAAGAGAGAGAATGGATGACACCTTGCTGGATTGATTCCACTAGGAGCATCTATAAATAGAGTGCTACAATAAGAGGAAAGGCATGAATTGAATTGAGAAAGTGTAATCGCAAGTGTACCTTGAGAGCCAGGGCCTCTCCTAAGAGCCCGTCAGTAAAATTCCTCTGTTTTATCCCCTTTTTCCTTGCATTTCTATCTGTTTATCATTCCTTCTGATAAAAACCCACCACATTTGGTATCAGAGCCATCATCCTCACCCATCGCTTCCTCTCTTTTCTCTCCTACAATTTTTTTTCTCTCCCCTCCTTCCATGGCCGACGGTACCCGCCTTGCTCAGCTGTCCGAATCCCTTAAGGAATGCCAAGAGGCTATCCTTCAGCAACAACACACCACTACCACTTTCCAGCACCAACAAACCACTCACAATACCAATTTCCAACAGCAACAACACCAATTCCAGCAACAACTAACTGAGGTTTCTGATTTACTCCGTACCTTGGTTACTGCTCAGACTCACCCCCTTCCAGACCGGCCCCCCATCCCTGGCGCACCAGTCTTTCCTCCCCCTTGGTCTTTTCAGGCCCCAACCCTGACCATCGCAATGTTGCTCGTAATGGCCGTCTTGACCCCCCTATGATCGTGATGAGCACCGCTTTTTGGATATTCCAGGTGTGCACCATCATGACGACCCCCATTTTCCTCTTGATGACTACCGTCAGGATCCTCCACCTGAGGACCGTTTATTCCACACTAGACCTCTGCGTCTTGATTTCCCCCGTTTTGATGGGGAAAACCCAGCTGGTTGGACCTATAAGGTCACTCAATTCTTTGAGTATTACCAAAAACCCCTGTATTAGCGGGTCCGGATGTCTTCCTTCCACATGGACGGCGAGGCTCTCGTCTGGTTCCAGGACGCCGACGAATCCGGGCAGTTTCCGACTTGGGACGCCTTTGTCCAAGCTCTCCTCTTCCGTTTTGGACCCGCCTATGACGACCCCATGGAGGCCTTGATGCGGCTCCTTCAAACAGCGTTAGTAACTGACTATACCTCTCAGTTTGAGGCCCTGTCTAATAGAATCCGCGGCATTTCAGAGAAAAATCGGCTCAGCTGTTTTCTCAGTGGCCTGAAGGATGAAATTCGCGTCCCTGTACGTATGTTGAATCCAGCAAGCTTGGTTGCTGCCTTTGGCCTTGCCAAACTCCAAGAGGAGTACATCCAAAGCTCTAAACGGCCTCTGCGTGCTTCTTCTTTTCCCTATACTCGGTCACAAAGTTGGAACATCCCTGCTTCCCAGCTTCCCTCTTCTTCTCAGCTGGCCCTTCCGGCCAAACCTTCTACCGGCCTTCCAATCTAGAAGATTACCCCTGCCCAAATGAAGGAACGCAGGGAGAAGGGTCTTTGTTACTACTGTGATGACCGCTGGATTCCAGGTCATAAGTGCAAATCTCCCCGTTTATATCTCCTCTTTGGGTTACACTTACCTCCCGAGGATTTATGCGAGGATGTTTGTTTTGACTCCTCCGATACTGTTGTGCCCATTCCAGAGTTTGATGTTATCGAGTGTAAAGAACCCGAAATCTCCCTTCACGCCATTTCTGGTTCTCTTGGTGCTAATTCCATGAGATTGATGGGCCTTTTGCAACAACAACAAGTCAGCATTCTTGTCGATTCAGGAAGTACTCATAACTTCCTGGATCCCGCCTTTTTGCACAAAGTCCAGCTTCCCCTTACTTCTACCCCTTTCCTTCGTGTCAAAATTGCTGACGGAACCACAGTTCAAAGTTTAGGGAAGTTATCCTCTGTCACTCTCAAAGTTCAGGGCTATTCCATTTCCACTATTTTCTACCTCATTGCATTGGGCGGGTGTGACATTGTCCTCGGTGTCGAATGGCTCAGCACCCTCGGGCCAATACTATGGGACTTCTCCCTCATGACCATACAATTTACAGTAGTGGGGAATACCACAAAGCTCACAGGCCTCACTCCTACGGGTCTGTCTTTGGAAGCAGGCTCTCACTTCTTTAAAAATTTCCTCTCTGCTAACAAAGGTTTTTTCCTCAAACTAGTTTCCCTTAACTCCAAATCTGCCTCTCCCTCCATTCCTGCCACCATCCAGCCCCTTTTAAATTCATTTTCAACCATTTTCAATGAGCCCTCGGGTCTTCCACCATCTCGGTCCTTAGATCACCACATTACCTTAAAAAACCCTCAACCCATCAATGTCCGCCCATACAGATACCCCTACTTCCAGAAATCTGAGATTGAAAAAATCATCACTGAACTCCTTCATTCAGGTGTTATTCGCCCAAGCCAAAGTCCTTTCTCTGCACCGGTCTTGTTGATTCGAAAGGCTGACAGCAGTTGGAGTTTATGTGTTGATTATCGGGCTCTTAACCAAGAGACAGTCAAAGACAAATACCCCATACCCGTCATCGACGAGTTGCTGGATGAGCTCCATGAGGTAGTTATCTTTTGGAAAATTGGACCTCCGATCCGGATATCATCAAATCCGGATGCGAGAGGAGGACATCCCCAAGACTGCCTTCCACACTCATGAGGGCCATTACGAGTTTCTCGTGATGCCCTTTGGGCTTACCAACGCCCCATCTACCTTCCAGGCTCTCATGAACGATGTCTTTAAACCCTTCCTCCGCCGCTTTGTCCTGGTTTTCTTCGACGACATACTTATTTATAGCACCTCTTTTGTTGACCATTTAATTCACTTGCAGGCTGTCTTGGAGGTTCTCTTACACCATAAGCTTTTCGCAAAGCTTTCCAAATGTCGTTTTGTTGTTCTAGAGGTGGATTATTTAGGCCATATGATCTCTCAACAGGGTGTCCGGGCAGATCCTTCGAAGTTAGATGCCATGGCTTCTTGGCCTCTTCCCCAAAACATCAAATCCTTGCGAGGGTTTTTGGGCCTCACCGGATATTACCGGAAATTTATCCGGAACTATGGGTGTTTGGCAACACCTCTCACTGTTCTCTTGAAGAAAAATGCTTTTCACTGGTCTCCTTCGGCCACGACAGCTTTTAATGATCTCAAGCAAGCAATGCTCCAACCTCCGGTGCTCCGTCTACCCGATTTCAACCTCACCTTTGTGATTGAATGCGATGCCAGTGGTACTGGTCTTGGGGCTATTCTAATGCAAACTAATCAGCCCATTGCCTTCCTCAACAAGGCTTTAAAAGGTCGGGCCTTACTCCTCTCAACATACGAGAAAGAGCTTCTCGCGCTAGTAACGGCTATTCAGCACTGGAGGCCCTATTTGCTTGGTAACACCTTCACTGTCCGAACGGACCATCAAGCCTTGAAGTTTCTGCTTGAGCAGAAAATTGGGACTCCTTCCCAACAGTGTTGGCTGTCAAAACTCATTGGCTACGATTTTGTAATTGAGTATAAGGCTGGCAGTGAAAATTGTGTTGCTGATGCTCTTTCCCGCCTTCCTGATTCCACAACCCATCTTGCGGAGGCTTCCCTTTCCCTCCTATCTTTTCCAACACCTGCTTGGATTTCGGATTTAAAATCCTCTTACTTGGCTGATCCTGCAACTACCACCATCTTGCACTCGCTTCAGCAGGGGACAACTTGCCCTTGTGGTTTTTCCCTCCAACAGGGTTTAATCATCCGCAAAGGCCGGCTTTGGCTCGTCAAGGACTCTCCCTTTCAACATAAGGTTTTGGAGTTTATCCATTCTAATCCATCACCAAGTCATTCCGGTTACCATAACATAGTCCACCGAGCTAAAGCCAATTTCTACTGGCCGGGCATGTGCAAGGATATCAAGAATTTCGTCCGAGAATGCTCTGTTTGCCAAGAAAACAAGCCTGAAACTGTGGCTTCACCCGGGCTCCTCCAGCCTTTACCCATACCCAACCGGGTTTGGTCTGCCATTTCAATGGATTTCATTGAAGGCCTCCCTGTTTCACAAGGTTTCTCCGTCATCTTCGTTGTGGTAGATCGTCTCACAAAGTATGGCCTCTTCATTCCCCTGGCCCATCCCTTTTCGGCATCTAAGGTTGCTCAAGTTTTCATGTCCAACATCCTCAAACTCCATGGTATGCCAACAACGATTGTCTCCGATCAGGACCCAGTCTTCACTAGCTCCTTTTGGAAAGAGCTTTTTCATCTTCAAGGCACTTCCCTCGCCTTCAGCTCGGCTTATCACCCACAGTCGGACGGCCAGACCGAGGCTCTTAACAAATGCCTCGAAACTTACTTACGTTGCTACGCCGGTGCTAAGCCTAAATCCTGGAACTTTTGGCTACCCTTAGCAGAATGGTGGTACAACACCAACCATCACTCTGCTACGGGCTTCACACCATTTGAAGCTCTCTATGGCTACCCTCCGCCAACCCTGCTATCCTATGTTCCGGGCACAGCCGGTAACGTGGTTGTCGATTCCCAGTTAAGGGATCGCACCACCACTATTTCTTTGCTTAAGGAGCACTTACACCTTGCCCGGAACCGAATGAAAACCCAAGCTGATAAGCACTACACTGAACGGGTTTTTTCGGAATGGGATTGGGTTTACCTGTGACTCCAACCATACCGTCATAAGTCTCTAGCTTTGCGCCGAAATCTGAAACTTTCTCCCCAGTTTTACGGCCCATTTCAAATTTTGAATCGAATTGGCTCTGTGGCTTACAAACTTTCCCTCCCTCTGGAAGCTCGCCTCCATCCAGTTTTTCATGTTTCTTGTCTAAAGAAGAAACTCGGGCACTCCTCCTCACCCATCTCCACACTGCCACCAATGGATGTTGCGGGTGAAATCTGCCCTGAACCAGAGCAAATCCTCGATCGCCGCTTGATCAAGAAAAAGGGCCGCACTGCAACCGAAGTATTAATCCGCTGGCAAGGAACTTCAGCCGAAAATGACACTTGGGAGCTGCTGTGGACCTTGCAAGACAAATATCCGCACCTTGTGGGCAAGGTGCTCTGATGAGGGAGGTCATGTTATGGGTCTGCCATGCTTACCTCTAGCCACGGCCACGGAGTGGTTGGAAAGGTTGAGAGGTTAGGGAGTGTGAGTCAGCTGATGACTCAGCGTATGGACTATTCTCAAACGTTCTAGAAGAATAATTAGTTATTTGTTCATTTACTCTTTTATCCCTAGATTCCATTTTCTGTTTTAGAAGGTTGTTAGAAGAGAGAGAATGGATGACACCTTGCTAGATTGATTCCACTAGGAGCATCTGTAAATAGAGTGCTACAGTAAGAGGAAAGGCAGGAATTGAATTGAGAAAGTGTAATCGCAAGTGTACCTTGAGAGCCAGGGCCTCTCCTAAGAGCCCGTCAGTAAAATTCCTCTGTTTTATCCCATTTTTCCTGGCATTTCTGTCTGTTTATCATTCCTTCTGATAAAAACCCACCACACAGTGGCTGTTATTGATGTATGACAATCTCTGGTACATATGTGTATTGCATATATAATAATTGAAGCAAAAGCTTCAAAGGAATATGCATGGAAGAGTAAAATGAAAGCAGCTGTGGAAGACGAAGGACTGAAAATGGTTGTAGTTTGAGCCTTTGCTCCAGTTCTGCAATACAGTGTAATTTGAACCTTTCTAATTTAATGCTCTATTCTACTTAGTTTTCCTTCTAACTTATTGTTCTGATTGTGTTTATATGCATGTGTATGTATATTTTTTTTTTTTTGAACAAATAGCATGTGCTATTATATATTTCTTCTCAAGAAAGCCCCAGGTCAAGGACCAATATAGATAAACGAGGTACAAGACCCCATCACCCTAAGCCAGAAAACCTGACTTGAACAACAACCTAAATAATACAAAAATATTACAAGGACACCAATGAGCCACTCTTTACAATTTAGCACAGACAACAAATAAAAGAGGGCAGATCTAGCACCTACGCCAACAAATAATCCTGTAACATTTATGCATCACATAGGCTGGCTGTGGAAAGAAAATAAAAAACAACAAAACACCCTAAACAGAAAACAAAAACGGGACCGGAGCCGAGAAACGATGCTGCCGGCGACGGAGTGTGCAGACCACGCGCCGACGCTGGGGACCTCCTCTGCAACAGAAAACCGCGGGAGGACTCCTGAACCACCAGGAAACCAGCCACCACACCTTGGAAGACAAGTCGTGACCCATACGGGCCAGATCAGGGAGTTACCTCCCTGGCGAGTGCAGGCCACGCGCCGAGAGCCGGTAGGACCGTGGCTGGAAGCTGCTGGACCGGAAGAGGCCGGTGACCCCTATGGAGAGGCCCGTGCCTTTAAAAGCCCGCCGGAGAAGAGCAGATCTGACTACAAAGAAAAACCCAAAACAAATAAAACCAAGTCAGGAAAACTCCGCCGGAAGCACCGGAAAAAGTCGCTCCCCAACCCAGAACCGTGAAGTCTACTGCCAGGGGACAACAACCACCACCACCGAATCTAACCAGGGGGGAACAAACTCCACAGCCCTAAAGGCTGGAAAGCACCTAACCTCCACTGGATCTAACCAGGGAGGAACAAAAACTCTCCTAAAGGGCAAGGAAGACATCACCACCGGGGGAGGGAGGCGTAGAACCCTCCCCCGGAACACACCAAATCTCAGGCTCGCTCTCTCTCTAGAAACTCTCCAGACCTTCTCATGCATGTGTATGTATTGTACACGTGGTACACGTATGTATATATGTAAATATATGTGTTTATCACGTGTTTAAATAAATGAGACAAGCTCTCCCGCAATTGCCACGTCATTTAGGACATGTGAAAAAAATACATTTTAAACCACGTTATTCATCACTTCGTTAACACAATGATTCAAAATTCAATAGTAGTCTATCATAAATTCAATAGTGATTTTTTAAGAGTCACATCAATTTTATGGGAACAATAGGAGAACACAATGATAATATGTGGCATTACTCCTTCCAATGTTAACCCATAGGACCACGTAAGGGAACAAGTTGCGGAACAACCAACGGCCGCTCGCCCTAGCGCAATACCCGCTCACTCATATTGGGCAAGCTAAAATAAATAAATAAAAAAGTAGCTTTTATGACTAGTCTTGTAGCAAAAAAAATCTCAAAAGAGCTTTACATCTAACTGAGTAATTTAGAAGTCCTTCATGTATCACTTTTGTGTCCTTCTAAAAATGAGGTGCATTTTAAACATCATTTGATCAAAATTCAATAGTGATCAATTATAAATCCAATAGTAATTTTAAAGTCACATTATTTTTGGAGGGACTTCTAGCATTATTCCATCCGACTAGTCAAAGTTGTTAAGGATTTACTGAGTTGTTAGAGCAGTAATGTCCATCAAGTATTTATCAAAAAATAAAGTGGCTTTTAAAATCACCATTGAGCGTGTGATTGATCAAATGGTGATTTTAAAAGCCACCTTATTTTTTTACGGACACTTAATGTACTAGTAGAATTACTCTTATTAGAGTGCTCGGCAAAATTAAATGCATAATTTATATTAATAAAAAATCACCTGCCAGTTATGGAACGCTGCTATTGAATCACCTGCCAATTATTGAAATGCTTGCTATTGAAATGGTCTAATATGACCGTCATTGAATGCTTGCGATTCTGAAATTGAAAACTTGAACTTGCTTTTTTCTTCTTCTTCTTTTTTCTTTTCTTTTCTTTCTTTTTTTTTTTTAAAAAAAAAAAAATTCGAACTTGCTATTGAATTGCTTTATCTTTAGAAAAATATGATCGGTAGAAACTTGGTATTGAATACTTCATTTTTATTTTTATTATTTTTTTTAAAAAATGACCTTTTAAAATAGACAAAATTAAAACCAATATTACAGTTACAAAAAGACAAATTTTAAAAAATTTTACCATTAGAAAAAGGCAAAGTTTTGAAAAATATGACCGCTAATAAATGATAACCTTTCAAAGATATGGTTGTTGAAGAAAGAATAGAGAAAGATTCTTCAAAGAAAACTCTCTTAAGTGTGTTGGGAAATATTCTCAATAATTAGTAAATGGGCCCAAGAGCTCAATTCGGCCCATTCATTATTTACAGTCCCAGAGAAAGCTGAATTTAGGTTCCATTACCCAAGCCCATCAATTCATCGAAATGGGCCGGGCCATGAGAACCACCACTCGGCAAAGCCAAGCTCACCCGAAAGTAATCTGTAAGGAGCCCGTCAAGACTTCAAAATACCCGAAGGTGTCACGGACATTAAAGTCCACGTTCCGAATAGCAATCCCGCGATCCATAACGTGAGTGCACACTATCCAGATGTGAGAAAACGCATAGGCTGGACACGTTGAGACCCACGTTCTAGAAGACATGAATACCCATGTTCCGGACATGGAGACCCACAATCAGAGAGTCGGTTTCCTCCATTTCAGGGTAAACCGACTCAACTATTCAATATAAATACATACCTACCTTTAGGTATTCCCTAGCTAAAATTATTGTGATTAAATTCTTGATTCACATTCTTTAGAAAACTAACTTAAGCATCGAAGTGGGACCGACTGGCACCCTAGCAAGCATCCTTACCGACCTTACTATTTTATAGGAAAAAAACAAAAAGAACTTTCTAATAGCTTGTGCTACCAAGCTGAAAATTGTTTTAACAAAGTAATTTACAACATATAAACGTACGTATTATTCAAAGATATTGCCTTTATCTTTCATTAGTATTTCCTAGAAATTCTTATGAACAATATCCACATTTTACAGGTACATGACTTTAAAAAGAAAAGAAAAGAAAAATTCACAACAGCTTAATTATTCACCGAAGGAGAATGATATCACCCTCCTTTAGTTTTTTGTTTTTATTTTCCTTGACTTTCAAACCTAAATAAAAATTCCCCCCAGCAATCAAGCATTAGGATGTTAACATAAGCTCAATCCGAGTAGAAGAAGACCGTCGATCATAGTCCAACGATTTGATCATTGACGAATCACGAATGCCGTTCATTTTGATTACAAACCAAGATATATATAAATGCTCCATGCCTTACCGTTAAGGTGACATTGGACAGAGCATCGAATTCAGGACCGGATGATACGAAGCGTGGGGCCGAGTGTGTTTGGCAACCATTTACCCTCTCTCTCTCTCTCTGCCTGACCGGATGATACGAAGCGTGGGGCCGAGTGTGTTTGGCAACCATTTACCCCCTCTCTCTCTCTCTCTCTCTCTCTCTCTCTCCCCCCCTTTCTTCCTTTTTTTTCACTTCTCTTAAAACATTTAAATTTAAAACATTCTAATTTTTTTTTTTATATCACATCAATAATTTTTTTTATTATTTAAATAAAAAAATTAAATTACATTACAAAACAAAAACAAAAATCATTTTTTTATAAAATAATCCCAAACTTTTTTATACTTTATATTATATCAATCACTTCTTATTACTATTCAAACAAAAATTTTACAACTCAAACAAAAATCATTTCTTATTACATCAATCACTTTTTATAACTTGTTTGGACTGAATTTTTTGGCAAGGTTTACCGCTCTATTTATTTATTTTTATTTTTTTGTCAAAAAGTTAACTCCAAAACATTTCACGTTTTATATCAAATTAATTATTTTTTAACTTTTTATATCACATCAATTATTTTTAAATACTTTTTTGTTCACTTTTTTATAAAAAATAAATCAAAATTTCTCTCTACTTTATATTCCAACAATAAATTTTTATTATTATTCTTTTTAAAAAAAAATCTACGACCCAAATATTTACCAAACACACCGGATTGACATGCATACGTTTGAAAGTTGTTTGTGTGTTCTGGCGTAAACTTGACAAGTTTGTGGAATGGATATTCCTCGGAATCCTCTGTTATGAAAACATCCGATAAATGGCGCTTTCTCCAGTGTTGCATGTTTCATGTCTGTGTGTGGCTCTCATTCCTCGTCCTTTTGTTTTTTTTTTTTTTTGTAGTATTCTTTTTCCGTTAATCAAGCCTTAGATTGCGTAGAAAAAAAAATAAAAAATCCTGACATTAGGAGTTGTAGACCTATAATTGACTTTGAAGTCTGTGTCACTATTAAATTGCATTTGGAAATTGCTGAGAACTAAAAATAGACCTATAGAGAGAGAAACTCCCTAGAATTCCTAGAGAGAGAGAGCGTTGATGGATTTTCTGGCGTGGGAGGAGGGAGGTTTCACCCCTCTCTCCTATCTATGGTGTTTTTTTGACTTTTTAGAAGGTTTTTTGTCTTTTTCATGGTTAGATCAATGGGTGTTTTGCCTCCTAACCTTTAGAGTTATGGGATGGTTTTTCTTTCTGGTTTGTAGAACTAGTAGAGTGTGTTTTGTTTTAGTGTTTGGTTGTGTTTGTGTTTCTGGCAGGAATGGCAAGCAAGATAGATCGTTTGGGGTGAGAATTTCTAGCCGAGTTTCACTGTTTTTTTTTCGCTTTCGTCATTAGATTTAGTGTTTTTAGAGTCTTTCTATGCTGACATGACACATTTTTTTTTTTTTAAGAAAAACAGGAAAAAGAAATCGAGCTGTATTTTTTTATTTTTTATTTTTTTTCTTAAAAACAGAATGCAATATAGGATACAAGAATTCTAGAAAGACGAGCTCTACCAATTTTTTTTTTTTTTTACTACGTTACCAATCTATAAAAACCGGTATATGAATAGGTCAAACTACCATTAATTATAAAAAATGCCACTTCGTTAGTGGCACTTCATTAATTATAATAATATTTTATTTTTTCTTAAAAAAACTAAATTTTAAAAATAAACAAGAAAAAACTAAAATGAAAAAAAAAACTATAAGGAAAGAGAAAAAAAATTAAAAGGGTGGCCTAATCATCCCCAAAGTCATTTATTATGTTTAATTTGTTTTTATTATTTAATAATTATAATGGGAGAAATTATGTTATTTCAAAAGTAAAAAATGAGGGTATTATTGTAAGAAAGACAAAAATTTTCACGGGCAGTGCACGTGACTACATTTGCATCCATTTTAACGTCTAACGCTGACACAGTGACCTTTTTGACACTAGATAATAGTTTAACGTAATCATATTCCACTTTTTAAAGTTTTGTAGCGTAAATGAAAGAGTGGTTGTTTGTAAGAAATTCTATCTTATATGAAGACATTATTATTTATTACACAAATCACAAAATAAAAATAAAAATAAGGATCATAGATCACATAAGATCATATAAGAGACAAGCTGATCTTAGAAGGAAATTATGTGTCATTATCAAAATAGAAATGATATTTAGTAGACGGCTATATAATTGTTACAGAATTAAAATGATGCGATAATAAAACTTTTAGTCCTAGATTTTTCTTTTCTACAAGTCATTGCTGATCCAAAAATTAATTTTTGTTCTATTATCTCAATTGTATAACATTCTCCCAAATAAATAGCATTACTGATGGGGGAGTGATCCTTTCACTCTTTGTGCACAACAATAGTACAACACCAAGACACATTAGGGTGAGATCCAATGTGTAGGCATCACCTCAATGTACCTTAATGTTGTGTCATTGTTGTGCATTGTGAGTGTTTTGATCATTTCCCTTACCGATGTCAAAATTGTAAAGGAGAGTGATCATTACACTCACAATGCACAATAATGACACAACATCAAGGCACAATAGAGTGGGGTCCATGTGTAGGTCTCACTCCATTGTGCCTTGGTGTTGTGTCATTGTTGTGTTGTGTAAATATTTTAATCATTTCCCAATTGTAAAATGGCTTTTAACCGGGCATTGGCTTGGTCTTTACGTCGGTCTTTCCACTTTGATCATTACCTTACAAAACTTTGGTTGACCTCGGTCCACAAGTCGTCTTGTATGTTGGAGTCATAGTTAATTGCGGAATTTAATTTCTATAAGAAATGAAATTAAATCAATTTTTAGCGCCTTTTTCGGGTAAGAACTTCTTTCCTTCGTTTTTTTTTTTTTTTAAAAAAAAAAACCTTTATATAAGAACCACTTCTGGTACTTAGATAGATCGCCAAGTTTATAGCTGACACTCCAATGGCAAGCAGAAGCTGTGGTCTTTCATGGCTGCTCCTCAGTCTCGCCTCCGCTCTCCTTGTTGCTCATTCAGTTTCTGAGAATGACCGAAAGGTAGATATCTCTGTAGCTAATGTCTTAATACTTTTTATGGAAAGCGTTCTTCTAATTACCCAATTTATTCAGGGCCGAATCTCTCTAAAATTAACCCCCTTTTTTTTTTCTTTAATTTATTTATTTTTCATGTGGGATGATTTAATTTTAATAGACTTCATTTTCTACCAATGATATTGTGCACGCAGGCTTATATTGTGTATATGGGCAACAGGAAGATGGACGAGGTTTCCACATCATCCCTTCACACAAGCATGCTACAAGACGTCATTGGCAGGTTCTAAAACCAGAGCAATGAAACCATTAGAAACTTGCTATCTGATATATGCTTAATTGAATTTCTTGTTTTAACGTGCTTTTCGAATTATTGTTCATCAGTTCATGATCACTTAATTTGTTTCGAATTGTTCATCAGTTCATCATAACTAAACTAGATCTTTCAAGATCGTACTTAAATTGGGTAATTTTTTCTTAAAACTTTGTTTGATCTATATATACCCGTAATGAGTCGACCATTAGACCTCTCCTAAAGGAAGTAACACTCGACTTCAAAACTTCCCACTCCTATTTTTCTTTTTGCAAATCATTTATTTATTTATTTATTTCTGTAATTTGTACTGTTTGACCTCCAACATATTTATGTACCTGCATTCAGCAATGTTGGTCCAGAATCACTGCTCTATAGCTACAAAAAAAGTTTCAGTGGATTTGCAGTGGAGTTAACCGAGCAAGAAGCCCAAACAATGGCTGGTCGGTGAACAAAATCCCCCCCTCCCCCCTCCCCAGTTGGTTGGGATTCTTGGAATTTATCAATGTTTTCTATATCCATAACGACATGTTGTGACAATGAATATGTAGGAATGGACGGCGTAGTGTCCGTGTTCCCTAACGAACAGAAAAAGCTTCATACAACGAGGTCATGGGACTTCCTCGGATTTCCACAACAAGTTAAGCGATCAGCTGTTGAAAGTGACATCGTTGTAGGAGTTCTTGACACCGGAATTTGGCCGGAGTCTGATAGCTTTAATGACAAAGGATTTGGTCCACCACCTAGCAAATGGAAGGGATCCTGCCGAGCCTCAACCAATTTCACTTGCAACAAGTATGAATGTTTACTAAATGCGCACACACACACATGTAAAAAGAGTCAAAAGCACCACTGAGAAATGCTGTTACACTTCTGCAGTAAAATCATTGGAGCACAGTATTACCGTAGCTCTGGAGATTTTGACGTAACTGATATAAAATCTCCTAGAGACACAGATGGCCACGGGACACATATTGCATCAATAGCAGGTGGGAACGTGGTTAACATGGCAAGCGTGCAGGGCATTGGCTTGGGAACAGCACGAGGAGCGGTTCCATCAGCACGTATTGCTGTTTACAAAGTATGTTGGACCTTTGGGTGTTCTGATGCTGACATTCTTGCGGCATTTGATGATGCCATCGCTGATGGCGTTGACATAATAACTATTTCCGTCGGTGGATCCACTGGGGCATATTTTACCGATTCAATTTCCATTGGTGCCTTTCATGCTATGAGAAATGGAATCTTGGCAACAAATTCTGCTGGGAACAGGGGTCCAGGTCTAGCAACCATCACAAACTTTTCGCCATGGTCTCTCTCTGTGGCTGCAAGCACTATCGATCGAAAGTTCATCACTGAGGTCCAATTGGGTAACAGCAAGATCTATGAGGTAATCAGAAAGTCCAGCCCCCTGTTTTGTCCTCTGCTATGCATAAAAAGATTATGTGCAATTTATCCCAAGAAATAAAAACAGTTTAACAATGAAATGCTGAAAAATAAAGAAAAGAGTGCTATAAACATGCTTACTGTCAGTGAATGCTTTCATTTTACTCCAAATTTTCAGTATTTAATATCTAATTAGTTAGTTTCAAGTATATATGCATATATATATATCCAACCATTTGCTTTAATCATGTGGAAATAGTCTCGTGCCTAGAATTAAAACTTCAAACTAATTTGGAGAAATCATTTGCTCCATGCATGTGTAGGGAATTTCAATTAATACATTTGACCCCAAGAACGAAACGTATCCAATAATTTATGGAGGTGATGCACCAAACACCACAGAATTTTCCTCGGGTCTCCCAGCCAGGTAACTACAAAATCAACAAAAACCCAACATGATTAATTCCTTGTTTGTAAATAATAAGTTTGATGTACGCATAGACGACAAAGGGAATAGGTTTAACCTTTTGCTTGTGTTTGCACAAATCTATCAAACTAGCAGGTGAAATATTCCTTAGTCTCGTAGCGAAATATTTGAGATATTACAGTTTTTACTACGGTTTTCTTACAAATTGACGTGTGATTCAATAAAGAATTAAACAAGTCAGATCTTATGGACTGCCAAATGATAGTTAAAAAGTGGAACTTCTTGTTACAATATTGCAGGAATTGCTTCACAGATACGCTGGACAAAAATTTGGTGAAAGGGAAAATTGTACTTTGCGATGGCCTGGGTGATGGGGAAGGGCCATTATTAGCCGGTGCAGTTGGCACCGTGTATCAAGGCCGACGCTCTGATGTGGCTTTCTCTTTTCCCTTGCCCGCATCTTCCCTTCGCCCGGAGGATGGTGCCAGCGTTTACTTATACGTTAATACGACAAGGTATAAATCTAAAATAACTTGGACAATGAAAAAGTTCAGGAACATGTATATACTAAGCCTAAATATGAACGTACACGATCTGCAGGGGACCAACTGCAAATATTCGTAGGACAAAAGAGGGTAAAGATGCATTTGCCCCTTACATTCCCTCCTTCTCATCAAGGGGTCCAAATCCTGCTACACCCAACATTCTCAAGGTAATTAACCTCGTAATAATCTCATTTACATTTGCTTCCTTTTATTACTTTTCTCAGTAATTGGAAACTTTTTTTTATTTTGTCGTAGCCGGATTTAGCTGCTCCCGGAAACAACATTCTAGCAGCATGGTCTCCGATTTCCCCAATTTCTGAAGTGGAAGAGGATAAGAGAGCACTGTCATATAATATACTGTCCGGGACATCAATGGCTTGCCCCCACGCTGCAGGGGTGGCTGCCTACATCAAATCCTTTCACCCCACATGGTCGCCTGCCGCTATCAAGTCGGCTCTTATGACTACTGGTAATATATGTATATTGTGTAGTCCCTATTTTTGATAAATTAATGCATATATTACTCACTTCCATTTGGTGTATTACTTGCAGCTAGCCCCATGAGTGCTGGAAAAAATCCAGAGGCTGAATTTGCATACGGTGCAGGCAATATAAATCCTCTTCAGGCACCTTATCCTGGTTTAGTATATGATATTGATACGCATGACTACGTAAAATTTTTGTGTGGACAAGGATACAATACTAAGTTATTACAAATTCTTGCTGGGAACAACAATACCTGTTCTGAAGCTAGTAATGGAACCGTCTTTGATCTAAACTATCCTTCCTTTGCCCTAGCCACTCCTCCCTTGGAATCTATCAGTCAAGTTTTCAACCGGACCGTTACAAATGTTGGATCACCAAGGTCTACATATAAAGCTATTGTGACCACCCCACCTGGACTTATAATCAAAGTGAACCCTAGCATTCTTTCATTCACATCTCTTGGACAACGGCTATCATTTGCACTAACGATTGAAGGTAAGATAGAAAATTCCATTGTATCTGCTGCTTTAGTGTGGACTGATGGTAACTTTCGAGTGAGGAGCCCCATTGTGGTGTCTGTTCCATGATTCGTGGACATTCTATGCTACATGTATTACGTAAATAATTGAAGCAAAAGCCTGGAAGGAATTTGCACAAAATAGCAATGGCGGAACATGTAGAAAATGGTTGTAATTTTTGAGCCTTTGCTCCAGTTCTTCACTGCATTGTAGTGTACCAAATAACGATTCTGTTTCTAATTTAATGCTCTGTTCTGAGTTGTTTTCAACGTTTTAAGGTAACTCGTTGCTTTTGTCATTGCAATTTTATAAATAAAAAATGCGATTTTAAATAAATTGTTTATAAATACATATTAAAAAAATTGCGATTTAAAAATACAAAAAATATTTTTTTTTTCAAATTGCAAGGAAAAATTGTACCTTTTTTTTGAAAACGCACAACTTTAAAGGCTAAATTGTGATTTTAAAGGCCAAACTCCGATTTTACCAAAAACTTAACTACATTTTTAAAAATTATTTTTCCGAAATCGTATATTTTAAAATTGTATTTTTTGTAATGGCAAACCCAAGCGGAAATTGCAAACCCAAGCGGACTCGTAGGAGAGGGAGAGAATAAATTTATGGTCAAAATTTTATTGTTTAATTTAATCGTGTAAATGAGAGTAATTCTATATGTTATACCTATGTCACTCTAATAATGATGTGACATTTAAAATCATAATTTGATCATAATTCAATAATGATAAATCACAAGTCCAATGGTATTTTAAAAGCCACATCATTATTAGAGGATACAAAAGTGACATGGGTATGACATCTAGAATTATTGTGTACATGATGTCATGTCGTTTAAATTTTTTAAATAATGTGACAATATATACATTATCAAATTTGTAAATTATAAGGTCAAGTGTAAGAGAGAACCTTGCATCATGGGTAATTCTACATGTTCCCCGTGTATTTTCTTTG
Source organism: Alnus rubra (assembly GCA_028654335.1). NCBI lineage: Eukaryota > Viridiplantae > Streptophyta > Magnoliopsida > Fagales > Betulaceae > Alnus > Alnus rubra. The sequence continues at coordinate 1,519,699 of JAJPGS010001224.1, read as the reverse complement.
TGTTCCTCCATGATTGATACAGCTTTTAAAATTACTATTGAATTAAAATCTAGTAGTAATCTATCACAAATCTAATTCTCTTAGGTTTTAAAATCGAATCAATTTTGAGGGACACAAAATGAACTTGTACCATTACTCCTATATCATATATCCTTAATTCTCTTAGACTTCTCAAGTTTTTGTGTTATTCGAACAATCTCATCACATACCTTTCAAAAGTCTACAGTCTCAACTTTCCAAATGAGTAGCCGCACAAAACATGAAAGAACTTTTAAACGTAAAATTTATTTTGAATGATATATTTTGTTGGGACACCTTTTAGAAATTTGCCAAAATTTAATTTATTCATTTGGATAATGATTAATTGTTTTGTAATCAAAGTTGCATTGAACAGGGCCTCGGCCAGATCCTGCTTACTGCTGTAGGAAAAACAACAGCAAGCTATTAAGGGTTCTTGTTTGGTTCTTCCCCTGTTCTATGGCCATAAAACAGAGCATGTTCATCCTCCCCTTTCTCGCCAATCTCTCAAGGTCGGAGAGAGAAATTTTGATGGAAGCAGCTAAAGTGTGAATGAAAAATGTACTAACGTTGAAGAATAAATTAATATATAAAAAAATAAAATTAATATCCATTCATCGTTAACAAAAACAAATAAGCATTAACTATTTTTTAATATATTTCAATTTTTAACTCAAAACCTATAAAAAAGAACTCGACATTCTTTTACAATATGACTGAAATTCTAGTTATATAATTGCAGTATAAACGGAAAAAGTAAGCCTACTTTACTGTTCTTGTTGCGTTAAAAAACTCTTTTACTTTCCGAGGCTAATGCTCATCCGCCTACTGCCAACTAAAGCCAATGGAAGAAAACTTGAATATGAAAGACCACATGGGAATGATCCCCGTTAGAATGGATTCCCCATGGGCCATGTGTGTTAAAGAAAAGAGATGCCAACAAATGGCCGAAAATGAAGCCAACTATGGGTCAAATATGATCGTGGCCAACTTGGAAAAGGGGTCGTCTATGGGCCTAAAATATGATCGTAGTCAATTATGGTCTGAAATTGGCCTGAATTTTAAACAATACCACAAAGGTGAAGCAAGGTGAGGCCTGAGATTTTAAACGATACCGCAAAAGCTAAAATAAAAGCCAACTATCAGCTGAAATGAATAACTTGGCCTCATATGATTTATTATTATGTTTTTTTAACATAATGAAATTTCTCTTTTCCACAGCAACCGTACGAAAGAGAAGAGGAAACTTGAGAACATCTCAATGCATATTATCTGAGTGCGGCAACAGGCAGTGCGGCAATGCATTTTTTTTTTTTTTTTTCATGTCTCTGGAGCCTATTATCTATCCCACCAAGTGTGAATCTGCCTCTGGCCTTGACTTAATTATCTTCATGCGGCAATGTGGAGAGAGAGAGAGGAATATGCAACGAGGTTGAAATTTATGGTCGATCGAAGTTGAGATCGCGCGGACTTCCTCCAAACCACGAAGTTGATACCAACATTTTTTTTTAATTTTTAATTTATTTATTTATCTCAAAAGCTTAAACTAATAAGAAAATACAAATTTAATCATTACTTTAACACTCTCCTTCACGTGTGAGCTTAAACTCCGTTTTAATAATTGAGGCCTAACATGTGAAATATTTAATTGAAATTAAAGGTAAATAAAAAAGACAAAGTTTGAACTTAGGACTTCTGCTTTGATACTATGTTAAATCATTACTTATCTCAAAAGCTTAGGCCGATAGGAATATGTAAATTTAAAAATTTAATCATTAAATAAATACTTTAACATTCCCTTTCACGTGTGGATTCAAACTCTTTTTTAATAGGTGATGCCATTACGTAAAATATTTAATTGAAATAAGAGGTAAATGAAAAAAAAATATAAATTCGAACTTACACCACTGCTATTTTTCTATCTTAAAATAGCATAAAATGTTTTCATAATTAGAAGTTGAAATACGAGTTTGAAAAAATGAATATATTTTATGAAATATATTGATTCTAATGCTGCTGTTTTTCTAGCTATCCTAAATAGCATAAAAAAACATTATCATAACTAGTAGTTGAAACACGAGTTTGACAAAATTATTACTACTTAATTTGCCAAACACAGCTAGCATTGATAGAGTTCTTTAATATGCTAAATTATTTTCATTTCTTGTATTCATTTTTATCTTGGTTAGAGAGAGAGAGAGAGAACTCAGGACAGCTTGGTGTCAGTGCCCAGTGGAGATAGAAAGGTTAAAAAAAGAGGTTGAATGGTTCATAATCAATTAATCATGCACCAAAATATACGCAAAGATGTGGAATTATAGAGACAGGAAGCAAAACGACAAAGCTTTAAAAAAAAAAGGGGGGGGGGGGGGGGGTTAAATAAAGGTAGGGAGAAGGAATTAATTACCGAAAGCTATGGGCCAACATTAACAACACATTAGGTATACGTTGATGTTATGTTACCGCGTCGTTATTGACAAATTTCAAATGAAGTAGTGTACACGGTTATTATAAAAATAAAAGTAACTCCACCTTGACTTGGCTATCTTTAGTTGACTTCAGGTCCTCGTGTTTGTTGGAGTCTACGATTGTGGAATTTAATTTCTATGAGAAATTAACATCAAAACTTTACTACGTACTGAATATAAAAATGGCGTGGCTGGCCACTTTCATTGGTTTTGAGTTCGAGCTACCCCTTCAAATCATATATTATTTTGGTATATAACCATAAATGAAGTATATATTACCTTTGATCGAAAGTAAAATTGATATAAAAAAAATAAAATTGCTAAAATTTAGAGAAAAAAAGAAAAAGAAAAAAGATTTAACCCTTCTACTTGTGAACTTACTCCGCATGAAGGCTTATATTGTACGTGTATATGGGTAACGGGCAGATGGACGAGGGTTACACCTCATCCTTCCCTTCACACAACACAAGCATGCTACAAGAAGTCATTGGCAGGTTATAAAAGCAGAACAATGAAACCATTAGAAACTTGCTATATATCTGATGCTTGAATTTCTTGTTTTAACGTGCTTTTCGAATTGTTCATCAGTCATCATAACTAAACTATTTCCTTCAAGATAGCACATAAATTGGGTTTTTTTTTTTTTTTAACTCTATTTGATCTATACCAATAACTTTGTTAAGACATTGTGAGAGAGTCCATATAAAATTTATTTGCGTAAATAAATTTTGAGTTATCCAACCATTTACTTGAGCATATAGGTTCATGTGGACTCTCTTAAATGTTGTACTCAAATTACAAGAGGCAAGCCAAACTCGAGTAAGAACATGTTCTTGACCATCCTCAAACAGAGAATAGACTAGACAGGAATGAGATTGAAAACTCAGGATTCAAATTTGCAATTGACAAGACTAATCATCATTCATCATCAAACCCAAATAATTACTAGTATCAAGTTGTTTGTATCTTATTTAATTAGGCCATTTCAAGTTTGTGGCTTTCAGTTTTCAAAACACAAAATGTTAATATAGTTTTGGAGGATAGTGGTAAGTAATACACCATAATCATTGCGTGAATTGATGTTGGTTGACTGCTGAGCCGGCCGATATGATCATCTATGCTGGCAGTAGCTGTGCCTGTATCAATATATAGCTTTACAGATGAGAGTCCTGCTGAGGCAGAGTTATATGCAAGAGTGGCTGACATAGAAGCTTTTGTGGCAGATGAAGATTGTGCACAATCAGCATCGGATATTATCTTAACGTACACTCTCCGGCAGGCTCTATTGTCTGCAAGGTGACCAAGTCCAATTTAACGACAGTTCCGATTAATATTTCTAACCGTTCCCTTGACATCTAGATATTGTTAGATGTCAAGGGAACGGTTAGAAATATTCAGAACTGTAGTTAAATTGGACTTGGTCACCTAATTGTGCATTTACCGTCAGTGGTAGATCGAGTATGTACTCCATCGTACCAATAGAACTATAGAAGCATCTCTTTGAAAGGTTTCACCGGCCCCGCACCACCAACCCCAACTTGGTGAAAGCCCACCAGTTCCATTATATATACAATAGACATTCTAGCCAATTAAGTTTATAGCTGACCCTCCAATGGCAATGGCAAGCAAAACCTCCAATCTTTCATGGCTTCTCTTGATCAGTCTCGCCTGCAGTACTTTCCTTGTTGGTCACTGATAAGTCTTGAATTATTCGATTCAAGACCCCTTAATTTGCATTTTGTTAGACCTAGTTTGTGTTGTATATATAACGTTTTTTTGTAGTTTTGTGTTTTATCTTATTTCCAGGTCTTAGTTACAAAACACCTGAATTAGACCTGAAAATACATCAAGAGTATTTTAGTCATTTCCAAAGTTTGAGATTGTTCCTGTGAGTTGAAGAATTGGCTAAGGCATTTAGATCGATCGAAATAAAATTAGATCGATCGATTATCTGCAGTCGAAGAAAAGTAGATCGAGCAAAACTTGATCGATCCAACTAGGACAGTCCCGACTGCGATCGAGCGAAATGCGATCGATCGATCGAATTCTCCTTCTTCCAGAAGATCAGATATTTCCAGATCTTTTGAATTCTTATGCAATTCAAATCATAAGTTGGATTTTGTGGACAGAAATGGACGCCGACCAGCTCTGTTTGTGCGGCTGGAATTAACTATTGATGGTCTTTTGTAAATCCAATTCGCTATATATATGAGATTAGGGATTTAGGTTCAGACATGCATCTTTTGGGGATTTCGGGTTTGCTCAGGTGTATCACTCAATTTTTAGTGTTTTGTAATTTCTTTAATGCACGTTTTCTGGGCTTAGTCTCAGAGAACAATTTCTTCTTATTTTTCCTCTTTATTCTTTATGTTCTAGCTTAGGTTTTATTTCTTTGCTTGTAATCCAAATTTCTTAAGTTTTAATCTACTGTTTTAGTTTAATTTTAGCTTGTTCTTTTACTGTTTTCCTTTAATTTCATGCTTAGATTAGTTTACTTCATGTCTAGCTAACTTATTTCTTAGGGTTTGATCCAAATCCTCTCTAAAAACCATGAAGTGTTCTTGAGTTTTTCTTGATATGTTTGATGATTGTGTAAGGCTAGAGGATTTCAAAACCCATGCTAAAAGGTTGTCTTCAAGATTCCAATCTAATTATTCATGAAAAAGAGTTAGGCTTGTCTATGAGTTTTCTTAGATTCATGAATAAAATCAACATTTTTGAAAGAGAATGATGTCTTGTGCAATGATGCTATTTGACATGATGTGTGATTTCTCATTAGAGTCACCTTATAGGGTATGCTAGGGAACACCAATCATTTCACACCTTTGGTAGTCTAAAATGTTTTTCAATTGTAGTTTAAACTTTATGTGAAATGGTTTGGTGTGAAACTAGATATCTTATCATTGTGTCCTAATTAGGGTATTCATGTATTGTGTATACTTATTAGGATGTGTTGTAGAGTAGTAAGCTAGGGAGCATTAATCACTCCACACATTTCGTAGTGTCAGCGTTTTTCAATTATAAACTAATCTTTACGTGGAGTAGATTAATGTAAAACTAGGTGCTTTATAACTACGTCTTAACGAAAGTGTTTTCACGTCGAGGTTGTCGTAATGGTTGACGCCCATTACGCACTCATATCATGCATGTTAGGAAGAACCATATAGACTTTAAGCATTTCATTGGTTGAGGATTGGATAAGATCAATACCCTAAGTTTCTTTTAAGTTGTTTCACTTTCCGCTTTCATTTCTTCCCTTACATGTTGTAGCTTCAATTCTACAACCTTTCCCTTTTCCTTATTTCAAAGTTAGATTAAATACGCTCCTTGAATATCCCGTTACGCAAAACAACCCCCAATCTCTGTGGTTCGATAACCCTTACTATAGTACAATTGATTCGTACTATTGCGAAGTAGTAAAACTCATAAATTTAAAATCCACATAGTCGAGTTGACTACCAGTCACTCAGCTTCTCAGGCCGTCACAATTTTGCCTATGGATTGAGTTCTTGATGCTAGCCGAAATTGGAGTTGAGCATTTTGGATTTATGTAGTTTTGTAGGGATGGGGTTTAATTTATGTTACTAATTTTCAAGTAACTGAAATGGAGTGTTATGTTTATGGATATGAGTTGAGGCTTTTATGGGTGTATCTTTGTTGTTGGGTTTCAAGGTAATGAGTTTAATGTTTATGGGTTGCCTATTATTGGGATTATTCCCCATGGTGTCGTAGGTGTGGGTGGAATGTTGTTTGGAGAGAAGTTCATGGTTATTGAATCCTCTTTGGGAAATGACTGAATATGTGTATGTAAAATTGGTGATTTTGGAAAGTGTTATTGTGGTTGTTTTGCCTATGGATGAGATTAGGTCCATTTGGCTTTGGATTATATTTCATGAGTTTAGATTTAGTGTAGGAGTTGAGTTGGTTATAAACTAGTAAGTGATTGAATGAGCAAGATAATGACTAATATAAATAAATGAATAAAACAGCATTGAATAAATGAGTAAGTCAAATAAATATGGATAGTAATTTAGATGTCGTAATAGACATAATTAATATCGAGGTAGAATTCCTAAGAGATATGAACTAATAACAATAGGTACAATACCTAGTTTAGAAGTCTATGCATATGCTTCAAGCTTTAGTAAACGGATATGTTACAAATGGAATTATAATCTAATCTAATCTAATAAGAGTTATTAAATTAGTACCTTATTATAATCTAAACTACCTAGATAGTTGTAGCTAATAAAAGGTAAAGTATAAAATATACTAATAGTTGTATCTAAAGATTAAGAAACGAAATAAGTTACAAACCTAAAGCCTATGATTAATATCATAGGGGACAAAGAATAGGTGGATAAAATAAGTGAATAACTAAATATAAAATAAATGCAAGAATTGTATCAAACAAACATAGATAATAGTTTGGATATTGAAATAGACATAATAGGATCCATAAGAGTGATTGACTAATAGCAAATTGATCCTAAGTATAATACTAAACTTTGAGGTTTATGTATATACCTTAAGCTCTAATAAATAAATAGGCAAAGTGTAATAAAAGAATGTATATTACAATATGTGATTATAAGTTAGTTTAATAAGAGTTATTAGATTAATATGTTTTATAAGATTAAGGTCTTATGGCTTAAATTACTTTGATGGTCAATGGTTAATAAAGATTAAGTACCAAGTATAATAGTCAAGATAAGAATGTCATAGAATTGTAAATAGTCTAAAATAACCCTAAGACAATAAATATTAAATAGTGATATTATAGAAATACATAAATAGACTCCAAAGTCAATTGATAATGTAACTAGATGATTAATGTGTCTAATTATGCAATATGAAATACCTAAGCGTATTGTGGGGTTGTGCTTAACTTAATAAGCATTCTATGCATATATGTACGTACATATATATGTATATGGACCGAATACACTTAGCTTAAATGGATAATCAACTATAAGACTTGTAGTTAATAATGATAATAAGGTAACTTTGTACCTAATTTTCCTATCTACGTATACCAAGTGTTTAAGTGTATCATTATATTAGGTTTAAGCTTGTTAAGCATTGCGTGTGTGTGTGTGTGTATATATATATATATGAGTCCGGTAAGTAATGCTAAGTTAGTACATAAGCAATAAGCTAAAAAAAGAGTAACAATAATGACAATATTATGTCACGATATTAAGGAGACAAATAAAATAGCAAACGTGTCTTAAAGATTAAAGTGGGACAAAATATGAACCTAAACCTAAGTGTTAACCTAATAGTAGCTAAAGGTGCCGAATTAGCTTTACAAGCGAGTTATGTGAAGTGTGAGCACGCGGGTAGTTAGGATGCCATAGAGTATGGGATTCAATAGCATAGTCTAATGTCATAAATGTTTACAGGATCGTGTCTGGATTGGAGACCTTAATTGGTTCTCTAATGTAGAGTTCAAGTAACTAGAACATGGGAGAAATGTTGGAGTTATGAGTCTTATGCAGCCAAGGTGAGTATTCTACTCACTGAGAAAAGTTATTTTTTATGTATTTTATAGGAATGCAAATAATATGTTTTTCATATCGAATCAACAATATATTAATTATATGTTTTGGATGTTTTGAGTAGTTTTAATTAGGGATAATTACACTTAACCCCCCTAATTTATCCACGGTGTGGCGATTTACCCCCCAATGTACCAAAATTGGTACATGACCACCCCGAACTTGCCAACGTGTCGCAAAATCAACCTTCCGTCCAATCGACCGTTCGTTTGGACGAAAAATCGATCACGTGCAAGTCACGTGACCATTTAAGACAGAGACCCTCCCCAAGTCACGTGACTTGCACGTGACCGACTTTCCGTCCAAACGAACGGTCGATTGGACGGAAGGTTGATTTTGCCACACGTTGGCTAGTTCGGGGGGTCATGTACCAATTTTGGTACATTGGGGGGTAAATCGTCACACCGTGGATAAATCAGGGGGGTTAAGTGTAATTATCCCTTTTAATTATGTTGAAATATGACAATAATGTTTATGTGATTTAAGATGATTTGAGATATGAGTATAAAATATGTTTGGTGTTTTGATAAATGATTTGAAGTGTTTTATTGCCTGCTGCGGTTGAAATTTTAAGCTATGTTTAAATGCCTACTGCGGTTGGAAATTTAAGTTATGCAAATTGTTCGAGGAAATGACATTTTGAATTGTTTATGTTTTATGAATAAATCATGTGTTAAAGTCATGTCCATGAAATTAAATGTATAGTATTTATGCATGAGCATTAAGCATGAAACGAACAACACCGAGGTTAAATTCCCTTGGCTAACGAACAAGGCCAGGGTTAAATTCCCTTGACAAACGAATAAGACCGGGGTTCAATTCCCTAGGCAAACGAGTAAGACCGGGGTTCAATTCCCTTGGCAAACGAACAAGACCGAGGTTCAATTCCCTTGGCAAACGCAAAACGACAAATAGAACAAGAAACAGAAACAAGCATGATGAATGACAAGCATGCATAGCATTTGTTTTATGACAATTGAATTTTTTTCACGTTATGATATTTAGTAGTTTTATACTAGACGTATTAGTATGCATAAGAGTCTCAATGGGAAAGAACTTATGTATATTTCTATGAGATGGTTGCATGATTTAAATGCCATTGTTTTCTAAGTCTCACTGAATTGAAAGTAATATAGTAGGTGAGGATGTATGTAGTGGTTTCCTACAATGGAACTTCTACGTATAAATCTCAGCTGCATAGTATGCTTAAAATGTTTTCTATTAGTCGGTGTTTGCTGTATCAGCTATGAGGGTTTTTTAAACAAAAATTTATAAAATTGGTAGTTGTTATAGTGTACGCATGACTATAAAAGAAAAGTTGGTTCTTTGCGAAAATTCAGTGAATAGTATACCTCTGAGGTCTTAGTATATTTATTTATGGTAAGACGGTGGGCTCATAATTCCACCTATACGGATGTGGCAAACCCCCACAACCGTATAGATGATGTTTCTTTGGCTGCAGGTACTCTGATCGTTGTTAATAACATTGTAGAAGTGTATTTGAGATATTATGATTGAAGCTCGCCGCAACGGTCGTAATTAGTGGACCACGGGTTGTCCATTGTCTTATAAGTTCTGTTTATGGCTTATGACACCTGTGTCACTTGTTGTATAAGTCATTTCTGTTATGTATTTATATTGAGGAAAGACTTAAACAAATAGATGATTAAATAACTCTTCTTGTTGGTAATTTGTGATAGATGTATAGGATGTGATTTCCGCTATTAGGTTTATGCTTTCCGCTGCATAGTAGATAGATGTTATACCCTAATTTACCAAGTACAAATTATGGGGTATGTACCATATGTTGGCTTTGCGCATATCGTCGTTCCACTGTGAAGATTCGTTTATATTTTAAGGGATTAATGTTTATGAAATGTTTTATATAAAAAGAAAAAAAAAAAAGAAAACAAAGAAAAAAAGAAACGGGTCGTCACACCCATGGTCCCGCAATTACGACCGTCGTGGCGAGCTTCGGGCATAATATCTCAAGTGCACCTCTACAACACCATCAACTACGACCGGAGTACCTGCAGCCAATGGAATACCATTTATACGGTTGTAAGGGTTTGCCACATCCGTATAAGTAGAATTATGAGACCACCGTCTTAACATAAATGAATACACCAAGACCTTAGAGGTATACTGTTCACTGGTTGTTTTGCCTATAGATGATATTAGGTTCATTTGGCTTTGGATTATATTTCATGAGTTTAGATTTAGTGTAGGAGTTGAGTTGGTTATAAACTAGTAAGTGATTGAATGAGCAAGATAATGACTAATATAAATAAATGAATAAAACAGCATTGAATAAATGAGTAGGTCAAATAAACATGGATAGTAATTTAGATGTCGTAATAGACATAATTAATATCGAGGTAGAATTCCTAAGAGATATGAACTAATAACAATAGGTACAATACCTATTTTAGAAGTCTATGCATATGCTTCAAGCTTTAGTAAATGGATATGTTACAAATGAAATTATAATCTAATCTAATCTAATAAGAGTTATTAAATCAGTACCTTATTATAATCTAAACTACCTAGATAGTTGTAGCTAATAAAATGTCAAGTATAAAATATACTAATAGTTGTATCTAAAGATTAAGAAACGAAATAAGTTACAAACCTAAAGCCTATGATTAATATCATAGGGGACAAAGAATAGGTGGATAAAATAAGTGAATAACTAAATATAAAATAAATGCAAGAATTGTATCAAACAAACATAGATAATAGTTTGGATATTGAAATAGACATAATAGGATCCATAAGAGTGATTGACTAATAGCAAATTGATCCTAAGTATAATACTAAGCTTTGAGGTTTATGTATATACCTTAAGCTCTAATAAATAAATAGGCAAAGTGTAATAAAAGAATGTATATTACAATATGTGATTATAAGTTAGTTTAATAAGAGTTATTAGATTAATATGTTTTATAAGATTAAGGTCTTATGGCTTAAATTACTTTGATGGTCAATGGTTAATAAAGATTAAGTACCAAGTATAATAGTCAAGATAAGAATGTCATAGAATTGTAAATAGCCTAAAATAACCCTAAGACAACAAATATAAAATAGTGATATTATAGAAATACATAAATAGACTCCAAAGTCAATTGATAATGTAACTAGATGATTAATGTGTCTAATTATGCAATATGAAATACCTAAGCGTATTGTGGGGTTGTGCTTAACTTAATAAGCATTCTATGCATATATGTACATACATATATATATGTATATGGACCGAATACACTTAGCTTAAATGGATAATCAACTATAAGACTTATAGTTAATAATGATAATAAGGTAACTTTGTACCTAATTTTCCTATCTACGTATACCAAGTGTTTAAGTGTATCATTATATTAGGTTTAAGCTTGTTAAGCATTGCATATGTGTGTGTATATATATATATATATATATATATATATATATATATATATATATATATATATATATATACATGAATATGAGTCCGGTAAGTAATGCTAAGTTAGTACATAAGCAATAAGCTTAAAAAAGAGTAACAATAATGACAATATTATGTCACGATATTAAGGAGACAAATAAAATAGCAAGTGTGTCTTAAAGATTAAAGTGGGACAAAATATGAACCTAAACCTAAGTGTTAACCTAATAGTAGCTAAAGGTGCCGAATTAGCTTTACAATCGAGTTATGTGAAGTGTGAACACGCGGGTAGTTAGGATGCCATAGAGTATGGGATTCAATAGCATAGTCCAATGTCATAAATGTTTAAAGGATCGTGTCTGGATTGGAAACCTTAATTGGTTCTCTAATGTAGAGTTCAAGTAACTAGAACACGGGAGAAATGTTGGAGTTACGAGTCTTATGCAGCCAAGGTGAGTATTCTACTTACTGAGAAAAGTTACTTTTTATGTATTTTATAGGAATGCAAATAATATGTTTTTCATATCGAACCAACAATATATTAATTATATGTTTTGGATGTTTTGAGTAGTTTTAATTATGTTGAAATATGACAATAACGTTTATGTGATTTAAGATGATTTGAGATATAAGTATGAAATATGTTTGGTGTTTTGAGAAATGATTTGAAGTGTTTTATTGCCTGCTGCGCTTGAAATTTTAAGCTATGTTTAAATGCCTACTGCGGTTGGAAATTTAAGTTATGCAAATTGTTCGAGGAAATGACATTTTGAATTGTTTATGTTTTATGAATAAATCATGTGTTAAAGTCATGTCCATGAAATTAAATGTATAGTATTTGTGCATGAGAATTGAGCATGAAACGAATAACACCGAGGTTAAATTCCCTTGGCTAACGAACAAGGCCGGGGTTAAATTCCCTTGACAAACGAATAAGACCGGGGTTCAATTCCCTAGGCAAACGAGTAAGACCGGGGTTCAATTCCCTTGACAAACGAACAAGACCGAGGTTCAATTCCCTTGGCAAAAGCAAAACGACAAATAGAACAAGAAACAGAAACAAGCATGAATGCATGATGAATAACAAGCATGCATAGCATTTGTTTTATGATAATTGAATTTTTTTCACGTTATGATATTTAGTAGTTTTATACTAGACGTATTAGTATGCATAAGAGTCTCAATGGGAAAGAACATACGTATATTTTTATGAGATGGTTGCATGATTTAAATGCCATTGTTTTCTAAGTCTCACTGAATTGAAAGTAATATAGTAGGTGAGGATGTATGTAGTGGTTTCCTACAATGAAACTTCTACGTATAAGTCTCAACTACATAGTATGCTTAAAATGTTTTCTATTAGTCGGTGTTTGCTGTATCAGCTATGAGGGTTTTTTAAACAAAAGTTTATAAAATTGGTAACTGTTATAGTGTACGCATGACTATAAAAGAAAAGTTGGTTCTTTACGAAAATTCAGTGAATAGTATACCTCTGAGGTCTGAGTATATTTATTTATGCTAAGACGGTGGGCTCATAATTCCACCTATACGGATGTGGCAAACCTCCACAACCATATAGATGATGTTTCTTTGGCTGCAGGTACTCCGATCGTTGTTGATGACATTGTAGAAGTGTATTTGGGATATTATGATTGAAGCTCGCCGCAACGGTCGTAATTAGTGGACCACGGGTTGTCCATTGTCTTATAAGTTCTGTTTATGGCTTATGACACCTGTGTCACTTGTTGTATAAGCCATTTCTGTTATGTATTTATATTGAGGAAAGACTTGAACAAATAGATGATTAAATAACTCTTCTTATTGGTAATTTGTGATAGATGTATAGGATGTGATTTTCGCTATTAGGTTTATGCTTTCCGCTGCATAGTAGATAGATGTTATACCCTGATTTACCAGGTACAAATTATGGGGTATGTACCATATGTTGGCTTTGCGCATATCGTCGTTCCACTGTGAAGATCCGTTTATATTTTAAGGGATTAATGTTTATGAAATGTTTTGTATAAAAAGAAAAGAAAAGAAAAAAAAAAAAAAAAAAAAAGGGTCGTCACACCCATGGTCCCGCAATTACGACCGTCGTGGCGAGCTTCGGTCATAATATCCCAAGTGCACCTCTACAACACCATCAACTACGACCGGAGTACCTGCAGCCAAAGAAATACCATTTATACGGTTGTAGGGGTTTGCCACATCCGTATAAGTAGAATTATGAGACCACCGTCTTAACATAAATGAATACACCAAGACCTTAGAGGTATACTGTTCACTGAGTTTTTGTAAAAAACTAACTTTTCCTTTTTAGTCATGTGTACACTATAACAACTACCAATTTTATAAACTTTTCTTTGAAAACCCCCATAGCTGATATAGCAAACACCGACTAATAGAAAACATTTAAACATACTAGGCAACTAAGATTATACGTAGAAGTTCTGTTGTAGAAACAACTACGTATGACCTCATCTACGATAATACTTTGTGGTTTGTTTGCTCAGGTTTACATAACCCTTAAGTTAGAAAGCAATGGGATTTAAATCATGCAACCATCCGATAGAAATATACATAAGCTCTTTTCCATTGAGACTCTTATGCATACTAATACGTCTAAAAATACTATTATATATAAAACATGCAACACATTCTATCACATCACAATGTATGTATGCATATGCATGTACCCTGAGTCGTGGAACCATGCTGTGCTTATGGGCAAGTAAGTAACTTTGTTGTGCTCTTGTGGCAACCATATTGTGCTCTTGTGGCACGTAAGGAACCATGTTGTGCTCTTATGGCATGTAAGTAACCATGTTGTATGTCATATTCTTATGATTCATACTTAAAACATTATATATTTCATTTCATGAATCATGTCTTTAACACATGCTTTCTTTATAAAACATAAACAGTTCAACATGTCATTTCTTAAACAATTTGCATAACTTAAATCTCATAAACTTTATACTCACTCTAAAATCACATTCATGTTCCATTGCAATCACAGTTTTCAAAACCCCTAACCATAACATACAGTTACACCATTCATTCAAATTCCACATATCATATTCATACTTCAAAACATCATCATAATTTAAATATACTCAAAAGCACTCAAATTATCCAAAACTGTTCATAATCAACATACAGTTGGTTCAAGTTTGTAAAACAATATATAGTTTGCAATTCATCATATATGAAAATAATACTTCTCAATGAGCAGAATACTCACCTTGGCTGCACAGGACTCATGACTCGAATACTCTCCCATGGATTCTAGTTATTCGAATTCTATATTGGAGAATCAAATGAAGTCTCCAATCCAGACACATTTCTGCAAATATTTATGATGTTAGACTATGCTATTGAACTGTATACTCTATGACACATAGACTACCCGCGTGTTCTTACGTCGCATTACCCGCTTCTAAGTCTCGTTAAGTATCATCAACTATTATTAAGTTAACGTTTATATTTTATTCATTTTTATTATCTGAGTTACGCTTACTATTTTATTAGTCTAATTATTATTATAAGTCACATTATCACTGTTAATCCTTTTATAGTTTATCATTCATTTACTAAGTTAGCAATATATATTTAAGCCGTATACATGTATATGTATATGTATATACATATACACATACAATAGTTAAACCTAATCCATTAATACACATAAATATTATGGGTACATGGATAGTGAATTAATTGCTAAGTTGTCACATAATGGATTCGTATTACATTTATATGTTTCTATAAGCCTATTAACTTATACTTATTAACTTAAGGTTATTTAAGTAATCTATAACTCTTCGACATTCTTATTACAATTGTTGTCCCCCTTTGATATTAATCTTAGACTTTAGGTTTATAGCTTTTTTCGTTTCTTATCCATTAAACACAATTACTAATGTATCCAACACTTTACTCATATTAGCTACTAACCATCTAGGTAATTTAGATTATGGAACCTTATCTTATTTAACATACTAATTTAATAGCTCCTTTAAGCATCTAAATAAACCATAATAAAGAACCTAACTCAATTGAGTCAACCTTATCCTACATGCCTTCAAAATCCTTATTTACCTAATCAAGATCAATCTCCTCTAATTGGAATTACCATATACCAAAATTCCACAACAACCATCATCAACAATTGACAATTACATTCTCTAAACTCACAATAAAGTCTCAACCCAAAGTGCATCCATAAATCCAACTTGTAGGGTTAATCTCTTAACTAAACAACTTGAAATCAATTATAACCTCCATCAAATTACAACCCACCTACAACATTCCAAAATTATATACCAAAATCATCCACCAACTATAACCAAGCAACATACCTCAAAAGCACATCCTTAGAATTAAACACAACCAATACAAGTAAATCCTCCACAATAAATATTACATATCCCATTATCTCTATCATAGACAAAATCAAACCTTAAGGAACCCATCAACATTGATTCTAAAATATAAATTCCAACAATAGACCAATATTTCCTAAATAGGAAATCCACATCAGATTTACAAATCCACAACCCATATTAGAATCATAAAAACACATATATAACAGCACTAAGACCGTAACCCCAAGAAAACATTACCATTAAACCAACACCTCAAAAGCCTCTTGAAATCCTATATTTTCATCTCAAGCAAAACCCACAATTTCCAACATCAAGCCACAACAGCAAAAGATCCCAAAATCAGCCCTTTAATATATATTCGAACTTCATATGGTTAACACCAAACCCAATCAGAATTTTAACAACTAAAACACAAACTAAATCAAATCCAAAAATTAACATAAAAATGTAAATCAACAAACCAAAAACCAGATTCTGCAACCCTAAAAGAAAACCCACAATTTCAAGTAATATCAACTAGAATACATCCACAAAACTCAAGAAAATATTACTAAAAACCGAAACCCATTTCATAATGACAAATACCCATTCAATCCACCCACATCAAAACCCAATCTTCACCAACACTTCCAAAATCCATCATAAACCAACCCCATGAATTATCAAACCAGAATTTCATCAATCCCTAAAATTTCATACCCAGAGACTCGTTCGGCTAACCCTACAAAGGACCCATTCGGTTCTTGCCAAGAAAACCCCAAATTTTCTAGACCCATATGGTTTTCTTCTCAACAAAAATCAAAGGAGAATTCAAGCACAAATCAAAGAGAATGAAAAGATAGGTCTCACCGGAACAGGGCCAAAACTCACTGCCCTAGACGCTACCTCCACGCCACAACAGTGGCCCGACCACCCAGCTCCAAAACCGCATCTCCAACGGTCCCAAAAATCCACTTCCTCACTCACGGGTTTTCACTTTCTCACAAAATCTCTGCATCTCAAACGCTCGGGTGAGCGTGCGACAGAGAGAAATAGAGGAAGAGGAAAGGAAAGAAAGGAAGAAGGGGGAAGGCAAAGGGAAAAAGAGAAGGAAGAAATGGAGGGGTTCGGGTGTTGTGTTATGGGCTGAAACCGAGGTGAAGAGAGGAAGAAGGAAAAAGAAGAGAAGAAGAGAGGGAGAAATGGATTCGGCCAAGAGAGGGAGTAACAGGGGAGGGGCATGCGATCCAGAGAGAGGAGAGAAAAGAAAAGGAGAAAAGAAAAGAAAGTTAGAAAAGGATAGAGTAAAAAAAAAAAAAAAAAAAAAAAAAAAAAAAAAAGAGGAGGATAGAGTGACACATGACAAGCTGTGAGTGGGTGGGAAGAGATGATGAAATCCCTCACAGCCAATTGGGTTGTGACACGTGGCAAGGATGAGATCTTTTTCATTTAAAGCCTCCATCTTATATAAATTACACTAAGGCCTCATTTTATAATATTTCTATCATTTATAAATTGTTATTTAACCCATCATTTTAATTCCATTAAAACTTACACTAATAATTAATTATTTATCTAACTATGACTTATTTTATTATTTATTTTAACTCAATTATTTTATCTCAGACTTACTATATTTACATAATATAAATATTATTACATATAATATAATTATTAGTCTCATCTATTTAATAAATGTAATTTATTAATTGTTAAACCCCCAATTTAATTTTTTGGTTTTTACACCACCCCTGAAGTCAGCATGTCCTTCACATGCCTTTCTATTTCCTCCTTTTGGTAGTAAGGGTAACCATAGGGTCTCACACATGTGGGCTGAGTTTCCTCTAGGAGATTAATTTTGTGATCATGGCTCCTAGTCGGAGGCATCCCTGTTGACTCCTCAAAGACTCCTCTGAACAGTTGTAGGAGCTGTTGGATGACTGGATGGGGTATGGTGGTTGTCTTGAGATCCCCCACTCTCACAAGCTATACCCACACTCCTTTACAGGGGCTGCCACGGTTTTTGCAAATAGGCTTGGCCTCCTCTTGGGTAGATTCTGTTGGCCTCATTCCCTGTAGCTACACTTCTTGCCCTCATTGCTGGAATTTCATGGTAAAATCCACAAAATCCCATAAAATAGGCCCTAGGAGTCTCAACCAATCCACTCCCAATACCAAGTCACAACCTCCCAAGTAAGCAAGTAGAGTTTAGGACTAAAGGAATGACCCTGCATAGATACCTGGACTACTGCACAGTAACCTTGGCAAGGAACAGAGTCTCCATTGGCTACTTTAGCTGATAGCATACTCCCTTCATGGGCTGGCAGTTTGGCCTTCTTTGCCACATTTGGATCTAGGAAGCTATGAGTACTCCCTGTGTCAATGAGGATCACAACTTCGAGAGTGTTGATATAACCAATCAGCCTCATAGTTTTAGGCACCGGGGCACCCATAATTGCATGAAGGGAAATTTCCAGCAACTCCCCTCCCTCTTTTGGTGCTTCCAACGCCTCCCCTTCTTGTATTTGCCCTTCCTGATCTGTTGGTACAGCCCCCTCTTCTATCTCCAACCCTTCCAACAAATAAACTCTAGGCCGGCTACACTTGTGACCTATGTGGTACTTGTCATCACAGTAGTAGCATAGTCCTTTTTCCCGGCGTTCCTACATTTGATTTGGAGAAATCTGTCTAATGGGCAAGTTGTAACGTTTTGCCATGGTGTTTGGGTAAGGTATAGGGAGATTGGGGTAAGGTAAATTGAAGCCCGCACTCCGGGACGTTGTGGGAAAAATGGGATTGGATGGTTTAGAGAAGGTGAGGGGGGTAGCAGGTTTAGGGTAGGGTAGTTTATTGTTTGGGGACTGGGTAGGAGTCCATGGGGGTGCTCTAGAACTTCTATTTCTTCTCCAAACTTCCTCTTCTTGCAGCCTGGCCAACCCGAATGCTGCTGGCAGGTTTGATGGCTTAAGCATAGTCACCATAATTCTTTCTTCCTCCTTCAGCCCACTAATGAAAGAGCTGACCTTAAACCCTTCTGTCAATCCGGGTATCTTGTTAGACAAGACTTCGAATTGGTACTGATAATCTTCCACCGTAGATGATTGTAAGAGCTTAGTGAAGACTCCCACAGGGTCATCATAGGCTGATGGTGCAAACCTGGTCTTGAGAGCTACTATAAACTCCTCCCAATTGGTTACTAGAGTCGACTCCATCAACCAATTATACCAGTGTAATGCTCTCCGCTCCAACTAATTAATAAATTAAATCTGGTTACACTTGTGCAGTAAAATCATTGGAGCACAATATTATTGTAGCAGTGGAGTTTTTGACGAATATGATGCCAAATCTCTGAGAGATTCAGATGGCCATGGGACACATACTACATCAACAGCAGCTGGGAACCTAGTTAGCGAGGCAAGCCTACTGGGCTATGGCTTGGGAACAGCACGAGGAGGAGTTCCATTAGCACGTATTGTTGTCTACAAAATATGTTGGTTCGGTGGCTGTTCTGATGCTGACATTCTTGCTGCATTTGACGATGCCATTACTGATGGCGTTGACATCATAACTCTTTCCGTTGGTGGACACATTCCTCATAAAATATTTTGAAGATGCAAGTTCCATTGGTGCCTTTTATGCTACGAGAAATGGAATATTGACATCAAAATCTGCCGGTAACAACGGTCCAGATCTAGCAACCATTACAAATGATTCGCCCTGGTCTCTCTCTATGGCTGCAAGCACTATAGATAGAAATTTCTTCATTAAGGTTCAATTGGGTAACAACAATATTTATGAGGTAACAAAATGCTATTATCTATGCTCTACCATTTTGTAGGCAATGCCTCTATGGTGAAGTGTGTAGAATTCACACTTATCACCCAAGTCTTGATGCACTCTTGTGTTGAAGGACTAAATTACGAGACAGCTATGATGGCTTAATGTGCTAGAAGATTTTAAAGGCGAGCTTAACTCAAAGTGTATTTGGAATGCTAGCTCAACGTACCCTCCGTATGTGGACGACAAATCCGAGAGATCTATTTAGACACTTGAGGATACGCCTAAGTTGTGTGTGTGGGAATCCGTGGAGTTGGACATGATATCCGTCAGTAGTTGTAAACGTTGTATCGCACGTAACGTCGTATGTACAAAACGATGTACTCCACTTCATCTGATATGAAGTTGGATTGAAACGATCGGCGAGCTTTGAGGTGATGCAAGCTTCTAGGAAAGATTGCACTCGTCCAAAGTGGACATTCACTACATGGTGATGATAAACTATGTGGATAAACGTTGCCGCAAATCTGTGATTCAAATTGGTGATCTAGTGAAATGCAAGGTGTCGCCAATGCGAAACTTGTTAACACTTTGGCTACATGGATGTGCTCAATTTAGGATATATTGAGTCATCCCTAATGTTAAATGTGAGTCTGTTGTGTAATCGGTCATGATGTCTTCTAATTTTAACGAACATCTATGGCATATTCCGTATTTCTCCGTTGCAAACGTGTTTGCGACCCTTCACTTGTGGTGCGCTTCTTGGTATTCAATGGAGATTGATATATGAAAAGGTGCAAGCGAGTGATGGTTAGTTGGAAAACACTCACACCATTCCGTTACCTAGAACTCTATGGTGAAATCACGATATTGAGGAAGCCACATGAGTATGTAATCGTTAAATTTGGGTATGATTCTTATGTCATACCAATTTCGTATAGGTATCCCGTGTAAAACGCATACTTGCATGTGTGCTTCTAATACAGAATGCATGCTCGCATGTGTGTAAAGCGATTTAATGTCCAAATTTCGAGGATGAAATTTTTATAAGGAGGGAGGGATATGATGTCGCGAATATTATTTGCCATTTTAAGAATAAAATTTAATAGGATAAACAACTAAAATTAATTAGATGACTGGAAAATACAATAGGACGCGCAGAGAATATTTTATGGGCCAAAGAAATAAGCTATATAAAGGAAAAAAAAAAAGAGAAAATAAATTAGAAATTGAATAGATGAGAAAAATGAAGAATTAAATTCGGCGCGTCCGGACGGCTTGCTCTGTGACGCACGCCTTCTTAAACGGCGCGTGTCCGGACAGTGGTTAGTGCTCGTCCAGATGGCTTGTGATGCCCGTCCGGACGGGGTCCGAATTAAAAAGGGCAGAACACCCTTTTTCTTCTCAGCAGCTCAATTTTCCTCCCTATTTCTATACGGTTTTTTCACCTAAAAACCGTGATATCTTGAAATCCAGCCGTCCAATCTTAGATTCGACTTCGATAACGTAATCCTCGAAGCCCGATCTACGTTTTGACCGAACGTTTTGAGGTATTTTCGTTAAAATCATGTTTTGGAGATTTTGGTTAAATCTTGCAAATGTGAGTTTAATTTAGTGCTTTCTTTAGGTAATGGGTTACTTGGAACTTGCTGGAGGCTACCCAAACCACGGGTTTTGGTTTGGTGAATTTTTGGTGAATTTTTGGTGAGTTTCCTCAAATCCTAACTTTTAAGTATTTCATTTTAATTGAGTTTTTATGTGATTAATCCTTAGCAAATACTATTGGGTTAATGATATTGTGTTTGGGGTAGTGTTTAAAAATAGATCGTTAAATTGTGTTAATAAGTTAGTAATTATTGTAAAAAGATTAGTGAACATAATTTTAGGGTTGATGTTATTTTGAATACGGTAGTAAATTATGCGACTAGGTTGATGAAAATAATTTATGGGTTAGTAGAAGTAATTTGGAATTAGTATTATTTGAGTTTAAGTTAGTATCAAGGATTTATGGGTAGACGTTTGGAAACCCTTAAAAATATTATGGGCTTTCTAATAGTTAGCATTGAGCGATTCAAGTGCTAATTTGAGTGTCAAATTATTTAAAGTGTTAAATGATGAAATGTGTTATTCCATAGTGACGCATTGCATGGTGATGTCTAGGAAACCTAGTGCATAATATCTGCACAGCCATGTGAGAATTCTACTCATTGAGAAAATATATATTTTTATATGTATTAGATTGATAAAAATATATATACTGTTGATGAATTCAAACCGACCATACGATGAATTATATGCTTCGAGATAATTTGATTAGTTTCGATTATGTTTAAACTATATCAATGATGTTTAAGAAATGATGCAAGAGTGAAATGTGTTTGATAAGCGTCGAATGTTGCACATTCAAGCCCCTTAACTTATATATGTTAATTCCTTATCATTGTTATTTGTTTGATTTTGTGTTGTTTTATTGTTTTCAGGTTTTAAATAAAGATGCAATTAATTTCATTGATTTTGGGCTTAAAGCACACTTTGAGAAGACTTGGAAGATATGTTTAAGCTTAACCAATCATAATAAAAGACCTATATGATGTGGTTAAGTTTAATCAAATCAAGTGAAGGATTAAATCGGAATTTCTCCATTAAGAGTCAAAATCGGATTGGATTCAAATTTGGATTCTGCATATGTCTCAGTGTTTGGATCATAACTTTTGTATCAGATATCGGATTACAATGAAATTGGTGGCGTTGGAAAGCTAATAAAATATTCAACAAATATGTCAGAAATATCTTTTCTCTAATTCGAAAGTTTACTATGCTAAAGTTGCCTCGCAATAAAAGACCGCAATTCTAGCCGAATTTGGAATCCTTTTCCTACTTGGATTAAAGTTTCAATCTCCTACTTGGACAAGAAGACTCAAGAGACGATTTTTCTGGAATTCCAAAGGCTTCTAGGACTTGTGTGCTCCCTATAAATAGACCCCTAAGCTTCAAGAGAAGGTGTGCTTGGTGCTTGGTGCTTGGTGCTTGGTGTTTGGTGCTTGGTGCTTGGTGCTTGGTGCTTGGTGCTTGTGCTTGTGCTTAGATTTAGACAGAAAATTCTTCTCGGAGGCCTGACAAGTTGAAGAGGAGAAGACCATGGCAGGAGGCCATCCTAGCACCACGATGAGCGGCTAAATTCCTAAAAGGGTGTTGATGTAGCCCTTTCCAAGTAACAATGGTTTAATTGTATTTTAGTTTGGGATTTTCTCTATGCATGATGGTTGTATAACTGTGAGAATTGATTTTAATGTTTTTATTCAATCATTATGAATTTCTTATCTTGTCTTAGGAAGTCTTTTATATTGATTGAACTCAATCCTTCATATTTTCTGTGATTATGTGAATGATTGTTATACAACGGTTTTAATTGATATATGATCAAGAGGATTAGATAGTCCATGCCTAGGGAAGACGGATTGTACTACACCCTAGTTTAGTGTAATTTAGGTAGACAGTCCGTGCCAACCGAAGATGGGTTATACTATTTCATTGATTATGTGTATCCTATTAAAGACGTAGTTAGTCCATGCCTAGGGAAGACGGGTCGTACCGCATCTTAGTGGTTAGGTGGACGGTCTGTGCCAACCGAAGATGGATTATACTTATTCTTTAGAGGTAATTTCTTGACTACTCGAGTGAGACGAGCCCTATATCATGCATAGTATGAATTTTCCTTGTTAATTTATGATTGACCATTGTTATGCGGGGAGTGGTGAAATCAATCCCCTATTCTTTATCTCATCCCTACTATCTTTACTTTTATGTCTTTTACTTTTATGTATTTCTTTTTATAAAACAAAAACCAAATCAAACATCTTTTTAATTAAGTTATATTTAATCTCGATAAGCTTGATAATAATACCTACGCAGTCCTTGAGGTTAGACACCCTCTATATAGCCTTATCCTACAAGGATTCGTACTATTGCGAGTGGTAATTTTATTATTGATATATTTTGGTAAACAAAAGACCACATCAATTTTTGGCATCGTTGCCGGGGACTGCAAACGGTTATGTTATTAAGTTTTAAAGATTGAATTTAACTTGATTCTCTTTTTTGTTTTTATTTTATTTTATTTTAATTTTGGTTTCTTTATTATTATTATTATTATTATTATTTTTAATTATTATTATTATTTTTTATTATTTTTTGCTTTCAATTTTGTTTTTATTTTGTTTTGTTATTTTTTTTTTCTCAATTTAGTTCATGTGGGGAGGCATTCCAACACCCCATGAACCATGTTCATATTGTTATAGTCCTTATCATCATGTTAAAGATTGTCCTACTGCAGGACAATTTTCTAACAATTTTTCTGAGCATATGAATACACAGTTCTCTAGACCGAGGAATGAGC
The DNA here is from genome assembly GCA_028654335.1 of Alnus rubra. Lineage (NCBI taxonomy): Eukaryota > Viridiplantae > Streptophyta > Magnoliopsida > Fagales > Betulaceae > Alnus > Alnus rubra. Next base: position 1,495,688 of record JAJPGS010001224.1, on the reverse strand, counting down.
CTTACTGTGATTCCTATGACCCGGCATGGAGTAACCAGTCTGATATCCCATGGCAAGCTCAAGCTCCTGAAAATTACGCTCCACAATTTCATGAACTGTACCATCAGGCATATCCGCAGTTCGATGATCAAGTGGCCTATCCACCATCTAACTTCCATCCTCCCCACCAGCAATGGCAGTCATCTCCATATTGTGCTGACTTTGAGGATAACTGGCAGCCTTCTTCTCAGGCTACACCATCTGCTCTGTCAGGTTCTGACTTTCAAGCTCAAATGTTGAAACTTATGGGTAAGATCAATCAGGCAGTGGAATCTCAGGGTCAAGCCATTGCTAAGTTAGAAGTTCAGATGGAGCAGATGGCAAAGCAAATAGAAGAAGAAGAGCTTCAAAGACAATCAGAGGCCAATCTTGATGGACACTACGTGGTGGATGAGAGTACTTTTTATAATGAGCGAGCCATCACTACAATGAAGGATAGAGAAGTGGTTGAAACTCACGGGGAAGAGAGAAAGGAGGAGCAAATTGAGGCCCCACAAGCTCTACATCGGGCAAAAGGCGAGGAAGTGAGCACTGAGGCTCATATATCATCCACTCTTATTCTCGATACGCCATATGAACCCCGAGCCCCTATTGCTTGTGATTTACAAAGAGGTCAGGAGAGTAGTTTGCTAGGGATATTAGAAGAACAAAAAGAGACCATCAAGGTAGAAAACTTCCTTGTGTATTCTCCTCATTCTATTCTAGTTCATGATTCCCTTCCGGATGAGAAACTGTTTGAGAATACTCAGAGGGATCTACCTCGATATGCGGGCATTCGGAATTACCTTTCTGTAGGTAAACTTTATCCTCTCTGGTCTAAGAGAAGAAAAGATTGGTGCTTCAAATTTAAATTTAAAGGTCAGAGAACACTGAGCGCATCAAGGATGTGGATTTCGTTGGCTTGGCGAATCCCACATATTTTGACTAAATGAGTCAGGTTCATTGGTTCGAGCACAAGCCCTGTACGCTCGAGTCCTCTATCAGCCCAGGGTACATGATCTCCTTCAAGGTTTATCTTCTCCATTGTTGCTTCATTCTTAGTTTATATTTTTACAACAATGTGTTGCACTTTACTAGTATTTGGTTGGAGTATCACTCTCTTTTTCAGGACATGTGTTTTTGCAATCAAGTTTGGGGGTATGATATGCCCCGCATCTGCTCATTCAGGTATTCCTATCCTCTTATTGTTATGTTCAGTTCTATACACACATTGGGACAATGTGTGATTCAAGTTTGGGGGTATGGAAGAACGAAACACTGTCCAATAATTTGCTATGTTATTCTTGAGCATGCTGTTGATTTTGAATTCTGATTCGTATTTCATTGGTGAGCTTAACATGATGAACACATGATCACTTGACTAGGAAATTAAGAACTTTTGTTATTTTCTTTGGCAGCATGAGATATTACTTGTTTCAATTTGATTCTCACAAACACACTAGCACATAGTCTGTGGGGTATGAAATTTGAAATCAGTTATGGCTGTTATCAATATCTTGGATGCAACTGGATAACTTATTGGAGGAATAACCTTGGCATTATATATATATAAAAAAAAAAAAAAAAGAAAGAAAGAAAGAAAGAAAGAAAGAAATAAAAGAATAATAATATTGATCACTTTGGGCTTTTCATTGAGTAACCGGATCTCTTGCCTCATTAAGCATTGAGTATTCGCGTCAAAAGGTGGAAGTTTACCTTGATTGATAAATGGCTAAGTTTGGCTTCGTAGCCTTTTTGACTCGAGTTAGTAAGTCTTTAGGGTGTTTTACACCTAGTGCCCTAAAACCATCTGGTTTGGGAGTCATTGACCTAACACTTGTTACATAGGTCAATTTGAAAGCTTAAGGGAGCTAAGCATTGCACAGCCTGCATATATAAAAATAATAATAAATATATATGTCTTGGTTGTTTTATCTAATGGGAAGTCCAGCGAATTTTGAGTATTGAACCATTTATGATTGAGATTAATTTTGAAACCTCATGACTATGTGTTAAGTTCACTTTACACTAGTTGAATCTTGTGATATCTCATAATGCCATGTTAGTAGCTTAATTTTTAGTTCCCTGAAATTGTGAAGATGAAGTTTATTTTGTTAAGCTTGCTAATGAATGAGAACCATTATTTTTATGATGCTGCATTCTTGGGGATAACATGGTAGGAACAATGTTTGTGGGTATCATTCCTGGCAAACCCTCACGAGACTTCACTCGTCCACTAGGGAGTCCTAGGGGTTTAAAAGGCTTGTTGCATACGCTAAATGCAATCGTACATCCCACGAAAAAAGGATTTATCTTCTTGTTTTTAAGTTTTATTTATTGTTTTGTATTGCTAAGGGACTAGCAATATGTAAGTTTGGGGGTGTGATAAGCGTCGAATGTTGCACATTCAAGCCCCTTAACTTATATATGTTAATTCCTTATCATTGTTATTTGTTTGATTTTGTGTTGTTTTATTGTTTTCAGGTTTTAAATAAAGATGCAATTAATTTCATTGATTTTGGGCTTAAAGCACACTTTGAGAAGACTTGGAAGATATGTTTAAGCTTAACCAATCATAATAAAAGACCTATATGATGTGGTTAAGTTTAATCAAATCAAGTGAAGGATTAAATCGGAATTTCTCCATTAAGAGTCAAAATCGGATTGGATTCAAATTTGGATTCTGCATATGTCTCAGTGTTTGAATCATAACTTTTGTATCAGATATCGGATTACAATGAAATTGGTGGCGTTGGAAAGCTAATAAAATATTCAACAAATATGTCAGAAATATCTTTTCTCTAATTCGAACGTTTACTATGCTAAAGTTGCATCGCAATAAAAGACCGCAATTCTAGCCGAATTTGGAATCCTTTTCCTACTTGGATTAAAGTTTCAATCTCCTACTTGGACAAGAAGACTCAAGAGACGATTTTTCTGGAATTCCAAAGGCTTCTAGGACTTGTGTGCTCCCTATAAATAGACCCCTAAGCTTCAAGAGAAGGTGTGCTTGGTGCTTGGTGCTTGGTGCTTGGTGCTTGGGCTTGTGCTTAGATTTAGACAGAAAATTCTTCTCGGAGGCCTGACAAATTGAAGAGGAGAAGACCATGGCAGGAGGCCATCCCAACACCACGATTAGCGGCTAAATTCCTAAAAGGGTGTTGATGTAGCCCTTTCCAAGTAACAATGGTTTAATTGTATTTTAGTTTGGGATTTTCTCTATGCATGATGGTTGTATAACTGTGAGAATTGATTTTAATGTTTTTATTCAATCATTATGAATTTCTTATCTTGTCTTAGAAAGTCTTTTATATTGATTGAACTCAATCCTTCATATTTTCTGTGATTATGTGAATGATTGTTATACAACGGTTTTAATTGATATATGATCAAGAGGATTAGATAGTCCATGCCTAGGGAAGACGGATTGTACTACACCCTAGTTTAGTGTAATTTAGGTAGACAGTCCGTGCCAACCGAAGATGGGTTATACTATTTCATTGATTATGTGTATCCTATTAAAGACGTAGCTAGTCCATGCCTAGGGAAGACGGGTCGTACCGCATCTTAGTGGTTAGGTGGACGGTCTGTGCCAACCGAAGATGGATTATACTTATTCTTTAGAGGTAATTTCTTGACTACTCGAGTGAGACGAGCCCTATATCATGCATAGTATGAATTTTCCTTGTTAATTTATGATTGACCATTGTTATGCGGGGAGTGGTGAAATCAATCCCCTATTCTTTATCTCATCCCTACTATCTTTACTTTTATGTCTTTTACTTTTATGTATTTCTTTTTATAAAACAAAAACCAAATCAAACATCTTTTTAATTAAGTTATATTTAATCTCGATAAGCTTGATAATAATACCTACGCAGTCCTTGAGGTTCGACACCATCTATATAGCCTTATCCTACAAGGATTCGTACTATTGCGAGTGGTAATTTTATTATTGATATATTTTGGTAAACAAAAGACCACATCAGTGTTGAATTGATTTAAAGTGTTTGAGTATGTGTTGCGGTTGAGATTTAAATTATGCAAAATTGTTTGAGAACATGTCATGTTGAAACTGTTTATGTTTTATGAAGAAACTATGTTTTGAATGATTTCAAAGTTGAAAATTAAAATTTTGACTTCTAAATGAAAGACAAGTGTGTGCGCAAAGTGTCAACAAAAATAAAGCACAGCAGAAAGTAAAAGACATAGAGATTTTTGATGACGAAGTGGAAACTCAATTAAGAGAAAAACTACTCCGGGGCAGCCAAACCCAGGAATTCCACTATTCAGAAGACAAAGCTAGATACAAGATAGTAACACTTACATATACCCGATGCAGTGGTCATACCTTGCTCTCTGACGTGTAACCAAACACGAACCCTTCCCAACCAGGTCACCTACCTGAAGGGGTCTTCAATGGAATCTCTTACCTTAGGGTCAACCATTAAGATAGACTTCAGATGTAGCGCAGCAACAACACACTTGATATGGCTTCAGAGGAAATATCACGTCTCTGAGCAGTTGTGGAATTCAATATCGAATTCTTGCAGTTCTCAATGCCCAGGGGCCTCTATTTATAGGTTGGGGGCTCAAATGAGCGTCAGACAAAATATACCTAGGCGCCGTCTGGACGGTGGACATGGGCCGTCCGGACAGACAATTGTGCAACAAGATTTTCCAAAAATTTCGCAGGGAAATCTTTCCTGTATAAGAGCCGCGTCTAGACGGGATAGCACATCGTCCGGACGGTTTCACGTCTGCTGCAAGTAATTTTCTTATAAGGCTTCGCGCGTCCGGACCATGGGGGATGAGCGTCCGGACGGCTGAAATTCAACACGCAATTTTCATATCTGATGTGCGCGCGTCCAGACCATGAGAGGCAGTCGTCCAGACGGTTGAAGTCGAATAGGCAATTTCATTCTTTGATGAACGGGCGTCCGGACCACAGCTGTCAGACGTCCGGAAGATGATATTTTAATTACGATTCTTGCCTTAAGGAGACGCGCGTCTGGACGGGATACCACATCGTCCGGACGATTGATCAATCTTCCCTTTATTGGAACTTGGAAAGAATCTGAGACTGTTTGAGTATTGAGAGGCGTCTGGACGTACTGCTGAAACGTCCGAACGGATGCAAGCTGGATAGAACCTTCTCGACACAGTGGAGGGTCCGGACGGAGAGACACGTCGTCCGGACGGATGATGCTTGGTCTGTCTGGAGTCTAGACGGTATGGCACGTCGTCCGGACGGATGGAACAGTGACAGATGGGCGTCCGGACGGGATGGCTCGATCGTCCGGACGGTTGACAGGGAACTGAAATTCTTCTAACTTTGAAGCACTTCTGAATAGTAAAATCCCTGGGAAGCATCTTTACACACACAAGTGATTTTGTCCAAACACAGATTGAGGCCAAAATACTAACAAACTCTCCATTTGGCCATTCTGAGACAAAAATCACTTGACCGGTTTGGAAATACATTCCCGGTCCAAAAATAAAAATTACTCCCCATTTTTGTCACAAAGGGACAAAGGGTAAAACAGAGTAATAAAAACCAACTGTAATAAAAATTATTCCCCTAATGGTCTCAGAAGGACCCGGGAAACAGAGTAATATACGTCAAACAGTTTAACATAAGTCACAAGTTTTTAAACAAAAATACAACAAAAACAAAAACACGAGGGAATCAAACATCCTTAGGCATGGGTATAGTCCTGTCGGCATCATCCTCATCATCACTACTACTAGGATGATGAAACTTCAGGCACTCTTGAAGGTGCAGCTGGTTCTGCTCTACACGCAGGTTGATGGAGTGCACTTCTAGCTGCATAGAAGTGATCGACTGCTGCAGGGAGGTCATGGACACCTACATATTGCTCATCCCCCCTTGAAGAGCAACAAGAGCCTCCATAATCTGAGCATAGTTGACCTCCAGCTCAGGGGGCGGGACAGTATGGGAGGATGAAGCCATCTCTGGAAATCCAACAAGCATGGTGGCAGCTATGGGCACCTCATCATCGGAGTCATCCCTCCGCAGCTGCGCGTTGGACTTCATCAACGTCTGCTTGCTGATGGGCTGCTGGATCTTCATCTTCGGTTCACCAGTGACGTTGACTCCCGACTGAAGAATAATCTGAGTGAGCAGGCAGCCAAACGGGAGACCGGCATTTCCCTCATCACGGGCCTCCGTCATAACACCCAGAATGTGCTTGCACAGGCAAAAAGGCAAGCGGAGGTGGACTGCATAGACGAACTATGTAAAGACCAAGAAAATGAATAAGGAATTTAGTAATTAATAAATTACATTTATTAAATAGATGAGACAAATAATTATATTCTAGGTAATAATATTTATGTTATTGAAAATAAAATAAGCTTTAGGTGAAATGATAGAGTTACAATAATAATAATAATGAGTCTTAATGGAATAAATAATTAATTAAACGGGTAGTGAGTAATTAAATTAAATGTAGGATTATATATTAATTGTTAAAAGATAGGATTTTAATATTGTGAGGTTCTAGTGTAATTTATGGAAGTCTAGGCATTTAAATAAAAATGTAACCTCTCATTGCCACATGTCAACTTGTGAATGGCTAAGAGAAGATTTCTCTATCTTCTCCCAACCACTTTGTGCATGCCATGTGTCCCACCTTATCACTTTCACTTTTTCTTTTTCTCTCCTTTTCTCTCCACCCGACACCTCACTCTTCCTCTTCTTCTTCCTTTTCTTTTTCCCTTCTCCCCTGCTTCTCACGCCAGCCCTCCTCTCTTCTTCCCCTTTCTTCCTCTCTTCTCTCCCTCTTCTTTCACGCACACAGCACACTCATCTTCTCTCCCCACCTCCCTTCTTCTCTTCGTCCTTTCTATCACATAGAGAGTCCGTGAGAGAGGCGAACCCGTGAGGGAGAGATCCGACCGTGAGACCGAGCTCGAGGGAGACCGTGAGAGACCTGATTTCCGGCGATTTTCATGGGGTCTTCGACCATGGGGTGTTTTTGAGGTAAAATCCTTAGTTTTCTTTGTACATTTTGTGTTACCCATCCCCTATGTACCATGAAAATCATGTTAATTTGGTAGGACTTTGTTAGGTTTAATTTCTGTCAACATTTTTGGTGTCTTTGTTCTTGTGGTTGTTGGCTCAACTTGTGTTCAGTTTTGATGGTGATTTGGTTGGGTTGGAAGCTATGGTGGGTAGAGAGTGTTTATTGGAGTTATTTTTCCCTGTTTTACAAGTGATGGCCGAATGGGTATTGTTCCTCCCTAGGTTTCGTAGGGTTGGCCGAATGATGGTACTAAATTGCTGAATATTGCTTGAGTTTTGGGTTCAGTTTTGAAAGAAGTTGGTAGAGCATTGTGGTGTATGATTGCTGGAATTTTTTATGGGTGTTTTTATGGAAATTCAAATCTGGTTTTGCATTTGTAAATGGGATGATTATGTTAGTTTATGTTTGCTTGTTAGGGATTAAGTTTATTTATATTTTAGGGTTGATGTTAACTAAAATTGGAGATTGATTTTGTGGATTTGGTATGGATTTTCTATTTTTATGGTATTTGGGTACTTTTTTTCTTAAAGCTTTGAATTGATGATGTTGTTGGTTATGAGCTTGAAGCTTAATTTTTATGGATTTCAGTAGAAAAACCAAGTGGGTATCGAATCTTTGGGTTTGATTTGTTGGCTATTTTGCCTATGGTTGAGATTTGGTTCATTTGGCTTTGGATTATGTTTTCACGAGTTTAGATTTAGTGTAGGAGTTGATTTTAATATTCAAGGATTAATTGTTAATGGTTGGTTGGACCGAGTTGGTGATTGGTGTTCTTGAAGGTTGAGTTTGTGAGGATTGTGGAAGAGCTCCTAAGTGAATGGTCGTATGATATTGCGTTAGATTGTTGATGGTTAGTTTTGATGTTGATGGTAATGTGTTTAGATCCCTTTTATGTGAATGGAAAAGGTGAATCCGTATATTTACAATGGTTGGATTCAGATCAAGATAAATGGGAAGTAAAGATAAACAAGTAAATGGATAGTGTCGCAAGAGAATAATTATAAATTGATATAAAGGAAATACAAGAATCAATGAGTAAGTCAAATAAACATTGATAACCAACTAAATATCGAAATGGACGTAATAAGAATTCATATGAGTTATGAACTAATAATGAATTGATTCTAAGTATAATTCTTAGCTTTGAGGTTTATATATATGCCTCAAGCTTTAATAAACCAATATATTGCAATATGTGATTATAACCCAATTTAATAGGAGTTATTAAATTAGTATGTTAGATAAGATTAAAGTCCTAAACCTAAATTACTTGGAGGGTTAGAAACTAAAATGAGTAAAATTGTTGAATGTAGTGGTTAAGATTAGAAGAACAAGAGTTGTAAATCATTCAAATAATCGTAATTCGATAAATATACATATATAGGAATAAATAATTGGCTTCGGAGTCATTTAGTAAATGTAATTAGATGATTAATGTGGTTACCTAGGTAATATGAAATACTTAAGTGCGTTAGGAGGCTATGTTTAGCTTCATAAGCCTTTTATACATATATGTGTATATACATGCATATGGATCGAAAACACTTAGTTAGCCTAAGTAGATAAACAAATTATAAGGTTTAATAGGTAATAATGATGATGAAGTAACTTAGTAACTAATTCACCTATCCATGCATACTTGGTATTTATGTGCTTCAATGGATTAAGATTAAATATTGTGTATGTATATGTATATACGTATACATATCGATGTATATGACTTAAGTACAAATATGTTGTTAATTTAGTAAATAAATAACAAGCTATAAATAGGGTTAACAATAATAACATGATACAACAACAATATATATAAACTAATAAAATAGTAAATACATCTTATTGATAATAAACAAATAAATACGAATATAGAATCAATGATTAACCTAATAATAGCCTAGGTTCTTAGCTAACTTTAGAAGCAAATAACCGACTAATGTGACGTGTGAGCACGCAGGTAGCGTATGTGTCATAGAATATGGGGTTTAATGGTCTAGTCTAACGTTATGAGTATTTGCAGGCACGTGTCATGATTGGAGACTTCAACTTGTTCTCCAATATAGAGTTCAAGTATATAGAACACGGAGAGTATTCGAGTCATGAGTCCTATGCAGCCAATTGAGTATTCTACTCACTGAGAAGTATTATTTTCATATATGATGAATTGCAAAATGTATAGTGTTTTACAAACCTGAACCAACTGTATGTTGATTATGATCTGTTTTGGATGCTTTGAGTACTTTTGAGTATATTGAAATTATGATGATGTTTTGAAATATGAATATGATATATGATTTTAGAGCGAGTATAAGTTGGAAATTTAAGTTATGAAAATTGTCTAAGAAATGACATGTAGAACTGTTTATGTTTTATAAAGAAAGCATGTGTTAAAAGCATGATTATGAAATTAAATGTATAGTATTTAAGCATGAGCATTGATCATTGAGCATGGAACATGAACGCATAAACAAACTATTAGGGGGATCTATGCCCCATAGGCATGAACTAGAAGGGGGACATACGCCCCAGGGGATCTACGCCCCAAACCATGAACTAGAAGGGGGATATACGCCCCAGGGGGATCTACGCCCCAAACGCATGAACTAGTGGGGGATATACGCCCCAGGGGGATTACGCCCCTTACGTATGAACTAGTGGGAGGACATACGCCCCATACGAACACATGCATGAACTATGGGAATTTACGCCCCATACGAACGTACACATGAACTAGTATTGGTAGATTTACGCCCTTAGAATATACGCATGAACTAGTATTGGGGGACCAACGCCCATAGGAATACAACCGAAACTTACATGAGCATGTATAGCATTGTTTTCATGAGTGTGATGTTTTTATACTATGAGTAGTTTTGCTAGACTTATTAGTATGCATAAGAGTCTCAATGGAGAAGAACTTATGTATATTTCTATCGGATGGTTGCATGATTTAAATGCCATTGTTTCCTATAACGAATCTTCTACGTATAATCTTAGCTGCGTAGTATGTTAAATTTTTCTATTAGTCGGTGTTTGCTATATCAGCTATGGGGGTTTTAACAAAAGTTATAAAATTGGTGGCTATTATAGTGTATGCATGACTAAAAAGAAAAGTTGGTTCTTTGCGAAAACTCAGTGAATAGCATACCTCTGAGGTCTTAGTGTATTTATTTATGCTAAGATGGTGGGCTCATAATTCCACCTATACGGATGTGGCAAACCCCCACAACTATATAGATGAGGTTCCTTTGGCTGCAGGTACACCGATCGTAGTTGTTGGTGTTGTAGATGCGCACTTGGGATATTATGACCGAAGCTTGCCGCAACGGTCGTAATTGCGGGACCATGGGCGTTCTTTGTTTTATGGGTATTTTTATGGCTTGTGACGCCTGTGTCACTTGTTATTATATAGTCATTTATGTTATGTATTTACTTGAGGAAAGATTTAAACAGATAGATGTAATATTGGCTCTTGATTATGATTAATTTATGATAGATGTCTAAGATGTGATTTCCGCTATTAGGTTTATGTTTTCCGCTGCATAGTAGATAAATGTTATACTCTGATTTACCAGGTACATATTATGGGGTATGTACCATATGTTGGCTTTGCGACATATCGTTGTGCCACTATGAAGATCCGTTTATATTTTAAGAGATTAATGTATATGCAAATGTTTTGTATAAAAAAATAAAAAAAATAAAAATGGGTCGTCACAAACTAGGCCCGTTTCAGGATCAGATCACTACGCCGAGCAACATGCCAGATGTTCTGCTGAATAATCTTGGCCAGCATGCATGGGAGGGAGACAGGGCCCCAATCCTGATGGAGGTAGAGCGCTCCTCGCCTTGGGGAATGGCATGGAAGAATTCCCCGAGATCATCTAGGGAAGAGGAAGCACCACCTCATTGTATGGGCTGGCTGAAATCTCGAGCACTGGGACTCGATGATGTGACTGATGACCTAAGGATCAACCGTGATGATATGGCCTGCTACGGAGGACTGAAGCACCACTCCACTATCATCATTCTGCACCACTTCCAGGTTGGCATAGAAGAGCTTCACCAGTTTGGTGTACACCATACATGCACAGTTATGGAGATATCCCCAATTGTACGTCTGGATAATGTCAAGAATGTTGTCCAGTGGTGGACCATGATATCAACCGAATGACGTTCCGCTCAGCAATGACAATGCGGTCCATAGTCTTGGACTGGATTGCAGCTTTATCTTCCACAGTCCTCTGAGGACCTTGCGAGGTGGACTGCTCCTGACATGATTCTGCACAAGAAACCAACAAGATTTGCAGCAAAAATCTAAAATAATATTCTTGTTAGGTTATGAAAAATATTGGGCAGAATAACAGCAGTAAAAAGACTTTTGCAAAAATATAAGCAGAGTGTATCACAATTTTAGTCCTAAAAACATCATCACAAGTACTCCCAATAAAGTAGATATGCATCACATAATTCCAAAATTAAATCTCTAACAGTTTAAAAAAAAACTTGAATAAGAGAGACTAGAAAAATACCTGAATGGAGTGAGAATGCACAAAAGACAAGAATAAATTACTCCAAAAACTACAAAAAAACTCACTTACAAAATGCCAAAAAGAGGAGATTGTGTGGGGTATGGAGAAGAGAATGCGGTTGGGGCTTTATATAGCCACTGTGGGGTCCCCGTCCGGACGGTGCATTTACGTCGTCTGGACGCGCACTGCATTGGGAACATGCGGACAGGTCGCGTGCGTCCGGACGGTTTTACTAACCGTCCGCCCGATGGTTGCCGCGTGCGTCCGGACTCAATCAGGTCTCGTCGGACGATTGGGCTCCATTCCCGTCCGGACCACTAATCCGTCCGAACGTCAATAGAGACCGTCCGGACGCTCCACACTGAAACAACAGAAAAATTGAGAAAAATTCACAGAAATCAAAATTTTTCAAGTCAGTTTCAGAACACGCATGTATAAACCACTGATAACACAATTAGAGAGCATCTCAATACTAAGTAGAAATATAAAAGAGAGTTGAGAAATCAATTAGCACAAATAAGCTCTTGCACATGCAAAATTCAACTAGTCAACTCAACTCATGCAATGTGTGTGTGTGTGAAGACAAAAACCATCAAGGTAAGACTTTCGATGACATGACAGAGAGTAACCAGATTTTTTAGACAAGAGAAAAATAACTGGAAGATAAGCCAAAAGTCAAACCTTATAACTTACTAGGACCTAGCCACCCTCATCTGATACATTCCTCTGAGATGCAGCACCTAAATGATTTACTTGTACCATGAAGGACAACGTAAATGTTTTACTTACACGTAGAGGCAAGGCATATAGAAATGTAGCACATAAGCAGTGAATATATACTCAAAAACACAGAATCACATGATTAACTGCTTGTTTCTTACGGTGCTGCAATACTAAAGGGAATGCCAGAGTTTATAGGTGCTAGGTTCAACTAGCATGTGGTCAATTTGGTTATCTTATCAAAAACTTCTTCTCTTATCCAGAATTTCTAGAAACAAAAAGTCAGAGAAGGAAAGATGTACCTTATAGGGGAGCTGTGGATAGTGCACATTTTTCATCGCATGAGAAAAGAAGCTATCCAATTTTTGCATATACAGGAAAACACTTGGCAAATTATAGTCAGACACTCTCAATTATATCTAAAAAAGTAAATTAATACCCAAAGAATTGAGATATCAAGAGAAAATACATGCAATGATCTGATAAGCCAAGGAAAAAAAATTATCCTGTAAATTCTCCCCAATTTTTTTTTTAATTAAAAGAAAATGCAATATGGAAAAACATCATATGCAAGGCAAGATCAAACCTGATGATGCCATACAGAAAAACAGTCGCTCGACTTGCTTTTTGTCTTCCCCAATAAACACTTGCAAAGATCTCTAAACAAAAATAGGGGGCAAAAGCAAAATACCACTGGTTCCTAGATTGCAAATATAACAGCAAAATAAGCAATCAAACTTGATGCCATAGGATTAGGAATCAAATCCTAGGCATGAACACCAAAACCTACTAGGTGCGTTTGTTCCCCCTCATGGGGTGACGATCTTCTTGATCCAAGTCTGCCTTCTTGTGGATGGTTGCTGGTATGACGTCATCATCCATTCCATCATATTCTGCATCCAGATAGGTGGCTCATTGGCTTCCACCTTCTGTGCCTTCTAAGGTGCTTGGCCGGTACGAACCGCTGCTGAGGCTGCTGATGCTGAGATGACTGGATCCGAGGAACATGAGACCAAGGTGCTTGATGAGCTTGATGCCTTGGTGCTTGATAAGGTGCCTGATGCCATGGAGTATGATGCTGAGCCACAGGTCTAGTGCCACAATGAGCTTGTCTGGGCACTTCTTTCTTGGTTTTGGCCTTTTGTGCTCTCAGGAGGGAGCACTGAGGACGAACATGCCCACTTAAACCGTAGTGGTGGCATATAGGAGGTCTTCTGATGGAATGAGGCTCTTGAGTGCCTGGAACATCATTGTTGACCTTGTCCTTCCCTTTATCTTCAATAGTGGGAGGAGGCTCTGAGACTGTAGGTTTCACAAACACAGTCTTTGAGGAAGAAGGAGCATCAGAAGAGGAAGCTGTATACCCGAGACCAATCTTGTCAGTTGGGCTCTTCTGGATAGACAGCATACGAGTCAGCTTCTCATCAGTGACTATTTCTAGTTGGAGATGCGTCTCTAGTAGCCTTTCCTCGAGCTCTTGTATTTTGAGCAACAATGAACTCTTCTCAGTCTGCAAACTGTTCAGGTCATTAAGGTGCTGCTTTCGTCTTCCCTCAGCAGCTCATACTCTATGTAGAGTGTCTTGTAGGCCTCCTTGAGCTCTTCCTCATTATCACTATGCTCTGAGTAATACGAGTCTTCTTCTTCAACATGTGGGGCTACAAAGGCCAGAAATTTTTCAGACTCTGGAGCTTCTTCTTCTGACTCATCACTGAGAGTCATATTGTATGCTTTCCCCTTGCCCTTTTTAAGATTCCTGAATCGGCCCGGATATGCCCAAAACCTGAGCATTCAAAACATCGGGGACCTCTGGGGTCTTTCTTCTCTTCTTCCTCAGGTTCAGCCTCTCTGGGAGATTTCTTTACTCTTTCAGAATACTTCTTTTTGAACCGATCATCTTTCATCAGTCTTATGAAATTCTTGGCTAACATAGCCACAGCTTTTTCTTCATCCTCAGAGTCATCTTCAGATGAGGCTTCTACCTTCTTCTTGGAAGCTTTTAAGGCAATGGTCTTAAATTTCTTGACCGGGGGCAGAGACAGCTCGTATGTTTGAAAGATCCCACCAGCTCTTCAATCTTCATCTCCTCAAGATCCTTGCTTTCCTCAATTGTTGTTACCTTGATCCTGAAACGCTCGGGCAAAGATCTGAGAATTTTTCGGATGAGTTTTACATCCGTGATAGGTTTCCCAAGACTCACCATGGAGTTCCTCAGGTCACTCATCTTGGAGTAAAACTCTCCAAACGTCTCTTCTTCTAACATCTTAATTTCTTCAAATCTCGAAATCAACATTTGAAGTTTGGCAGATTTTACAAGTTTCGTGCCTTCATATGTTGTTTCCAAGATTTGCCATGCTTCTTTGGTTGATTCACAATTTGAAATTTTTGCGAATTCAGATGGAGAAAGTGCTGGCATAGAGCATGGAGGGCTTTATCATTTGAAAGGCGTGTGTTCTTTTGAGGAGCTAGTTCAGGTGTTGCATCCTTTGGTTTAGTCCAACCAGTTTCAACAATACCCCAACAGTCAATAGATTTCAAAAAGAAACGCATACATGCCTTCCAATAGCATAGTTCGTACCATCAAAGGCAGGAACATAATTAAGAGTTTGAGACATAATAAGGAAGTAAAAAAAAATAACACTCAAGAATTAAATCTTACACAGAGTGTACCAAGCTCTGATACCAATTGAAAATTGAAATTTTGACTTCTAAATGAAAGACAAGTGTGTTCAACAAAAATTAAGCACAGCGGAAAGTAAAAGACACAGAGATTTTTGTTGATGAAGTGGAAACTCAATTAAGAGAAAAACCACTCCGGGGCAGCCAAACTCAGGAATTTCACTATTCTGAAGACAAAGCTAGATACAAGATAGTAACATTCACATATACCCGATGCAGTGGTTGTACCTTGCTCTCTGACGTGTAACCCAACACGAACGCTTCTCAACCAGGTCATCTACCTGAAGGGGTCTTCAATGGAATCCTTTACCTTAGGGTCACCCCTAAGATAGACTTCAGATGTAGCGCAACAACAACAACTTGATATGGCTTCAGAGAAATATCACGTCTCTGAGCAGTTGTTGAATTCAATACCAAATTCTTGCAGTTCTCAATGCCCAGGAGCCTTATTTATAGGCTGGGGCTCAAATGAGCGTCAGGCAAAATATACCTAGGCGCCGTCCGGACGGACAACTGTGCAACAAGATTTTTCGAAAATTTCGCGGGAAATCTTTCCTGTTTAAGAGCCGCGTCCGGACGGGATGGCACATGTTCGGACAGTCACACGTCCGCTGCAAGTAATTTCCTTATAAGGCTTCGCTCGTCCGGACCATGGGGGATGAGCGTCCGGACGGCTGAACTTCAACACACAATTTCCATATCTGATGTGCGCGCGTCCGGACCATGAGAGGCAGTCATCCGGACGGTTGAAGTCGAATCGGCAATTTCCTTCTTTAATGAACGCGCGTCCGGACCACAGCTGTCAGACGTCCGGACGGTGATATTTGAATTGCGATTCTTGCCTTAAGAGACGCGCGTCCGGAGGGATACCACATGTTCGACGATTGATCGATCTTCCCTTTATTGGAACTTGGAAAGAATCTGAGACTGTTCGAGTACTGAGAGGCATCGGACGTGCTGCTGAAACGTCCGGACGGATGCAAGCTGGATAGAACCTTCTCGACACAGTGGAGGGTCCGGATGGAGAGACACATCGTCCGGACGGATGATGCTTGGTCTGTCTGGAGTCTGGACGGTATGGCACGTAGTCCGACGGATGGAACAGTGACAAATGGGCGTCCGGACGGGATGGTTGATCGTCCGGACGGCTGACAGGGAATTGAAATTCTTCTAACTCTAAAGCACTTCTGAATAGTAGAATCCCTGTGAAGCATCTTTACACACACAATTGATTTTGTCCAAACACAGAATGAGGCCAAAATACTAACAAAAGTATTTGATGAAATGTTGGATTTGTTTAGTTTTAAGGGAACTTGATCTAGTAACAACATGATTTTATAGCATGATACAGTAGTGAAAAATATACTAGTCAAGCACAGAGCATAGAGCATGTAGTATAGAGCATACATACCCCAGCAGTATCAGTATATCAGTATCAGCAGCATATCAGTATCAGTAGCCCCAGTTTCATGCATATCATGTATAGCATTATTTTATGAGTGATGTTTTTATGTTATAAGTAGCTTTTACTAGACGTGTTGGTATGCATAAGTGTCTTAAATGGAAAACGCTTATGTATATTTCTATTGGATAGTCGCATGTGTTAAGATGTCATACATTGAACTTGAAAGTATATGGATACATGACTGCCCAAGTGCGAGTAATGGCATATCTATGAGTAAGAAGGTTGACTGTTCTTGTTCTTTAGGAAAGACGTGTTAGCATGATTCAGTTTAACCCTAGTGCTCTCATGATCTACTGACGTTCAAGGCACGAAGCTAAAATACGATTAGAGATGGTGTTGCGAGTGTTTTGTTGAAGGATGTTATCCTAGTAAGGAAGAGTAAGATGCCATGTTCCTTGCTTAAGTCCTATGTGTATACGTGATATCTGTGACAGAGTGATCGTGTGCACATATGTCTGGGCGACCGTTGAAAGGTATTATTATAGAGGGGTCTATATGTAGAAACTTCCAAGGAAGGAAGACTGGAACTTCTACATATGTTCACAGCTATATAGTATGTTTTAAATTTTTTTGAATAGTCGGTGTTCGCTGCATTAGCTATTGGTAAATTGTGGCTAATATAGTGCTTGGTTCTTTGTGAAAACTCAGTTAGTCTTATACCACTGAGTCTTAGTATGTTTATACTAAGGCGGTGAACTCATTCTTTCACCTATGCGGATGTGGATACCACCACAACCGTGTAGATGATGTTTCTTTGGCTGTAGGTACTTCGGTATAGTTGATAGTTTGGTAGCAGTGTACTTGAGATATTATGACTGAAGCTCGCCGCGACGGTTGTAATTGTCGGACCACAGGTTCACTATTTTATAGGTCTAGTATGGCTTGTGACGTTTGTGTCACTTATTCTTTGTAAAACCATTATTGTTATGTAATTATTGTGTTAATAAGACTCAAACAGATAGATGTTAAATGGCTATTTGTTGTAATTAATTTGTGATAGATGAATAAGTTGTAATTTCCGTTATTCAGATTTATGTTTTCCGCTGCATAGATAAATATATGTTATACTCTGATTATCAGGTACATGTTATGGAGCATGTCCATATGTTGGCTTTGCAACATATCGTCGTGTCACTGTGAGACTCGTTTTACGTTTTGTATATATATAAATAAAAAAAAGGTCGTCACAGCACGTGTCTTATGGGGCATGTATTTGCAGAGCCTGTATTTTGGGTATGTAATTATAATAATATGTTTTATAAGCTTTAACCAGTTAAACATGTAATTGGCTCTTGTTGTAATTAACTATTATGTATTAGATGTATTTCCACTTATGAATTGTATTCCGCTGTACATTGATTATTATATTCCGCTGTTAGATGTAATTCTGATGATCTAGTGCATGTTATGGGGCATATGTCATATGTTGGCTGAGCGACACGTAGTCGTGCCACTGTGATGACTCGTTTTACGTTTTGTATAAAAAAAAAAAGGGGTCGACACAGTGGAGATGTACCAAACACAAGAAGAGGCTTCAATAGGTCCGATTCTAGGTAACTACAAAATGAAACGTATTCAATAATTAATACTTTTGCTTTTGTTTGCTTATAAATCTATGAAACTGGCAGGTGAAATATTTCTTGTGTTTTAGAATAGCAATACCAATTGTAGACACATTCCAACGTGGAAATTAAAACGGTTATGTATATATAATGTGAAATATTGTTGTTTTTCATAATTGCATGTAACTACAATTATATATTTCATACAATTAAAATATGTAACAAAAATTTATATATAGTCATAAACATTTAATTTAAAAGAGCAATTTATATATAAAAGCTTAATCAATGCAAAAACTTAATTACATACTTCTCGAGCTTTAAAATAAGGATAATTGCACCGTTGTCCTGTGTATACCATAATTATTTTCATCCTATGGTTTAAAAGTTCATGGAGTCTTCTGATATGCAATAATTACAAATCGATCCTAGCGTCAATTCTGTTAATTTTTTAACATATTCCGTCAAATGCACGTCAGCGACACGTGTCGCAATAAGATGGCGACACGTGTCTACCGTAATAAAAATATATAAATTTATTAAAAATAAATAAAAATACTTATTTTTTTTAAAAAAAAAAATTCAAAAAAAATTCAAAAAAAAAAAAAAAAAACCTGAAGGAGCCGGCCACCCTTTGGGGTGCTGGCCCTTCAGTTTTTTTTTTTTGAATTTTTTTTGAATTTTTTTTTAAAAAATAAGTATTTTATTTTTAAAAAAAAATTATATTTTTTTATTACGGTAGACACGTGTCGCCATCTTATTGCGACACGTGTCGCTGACGTGGCATTTGACGGAATCTGTTAAAAAATTTAACAGAATTGATGCCAGGGATCGATTTGTAATTATTGCATATCACGAGACTCCATTAACTTTTTAAATCATCGGAGTAAAAAATAATTATGGTATACCACAGGGACAACGGTGCAATTATCCTTAAAATAAAATAGCTAAACAACTGATTTTGAAGTCTGGCTCTAAAATAAAATAGCTAAACAATTAATTTGAATTATTGAAAACTTCAAATAGAAAGAAATACTATCAGAAGAAATCATAAATATCAAATTGTTGAATTGTTGAAAACGGCGACTTAAGGGTTATTGTTTCCCATTGCAATAGTGTTAAAAGGTGTTTTAAATCTAATATATACCTACCAAATAACCTAAGTCCGCTAAGCTAACCTAAGTCTTAGTCGGCTATGGCTTTTTTTTTTTTTTTTTGGTAACTTATGCAGTCGTACTACCTTCCTTCTTGGCTTCGTTGTAAAAGGTGTTTATATGGTGTACCAATGTACCGTGTACAAAAAAAACTTGCTGCACAATAGGTTGTCCACAACCACTCACATAGGTAGGGATCTATCTGAGTGAGTGGGTCTCACTCATGTGAGTGAGTTGTGCAAGTATTAGGCCCCACCGTGTACACTCATGAGTGACGATATCATCATATCTCATTGTCTAATTTGTCTGACTCATGTCCCATCCTTCAACCAATATATATTTATAAAAAAAAAAAAAAAAATAGGTCACATCCGAAGTCTTGCTTACAATCAGATTAACGTGTCCCTCTTATTTTTTATCTTTTACTTTTTTTCCTGAGTGATATAAAACTTTGTCCTTTGTTTAAGTTAAACGATGCATTTTTTACTTCAAGGAAAATGTGTACTGTGATCTTCAAGCCTTCAAGGTGCATCGTCTTCAACCTCCTGTGCCTGATTTTTTTTCTTTCATGTTTCAGCTGTTTGACTCCTGAATCTCAATTATTTTGAAAAATATTATCAGCTGTTTGACTACTGATAATACATGCTGTTTCAAACATTATATACATAAATAAATCATGTGTGTCTCTCTGAGAGAGATCAAGATCGAGAGAGATGTTTTGCCTTCCTATATCAAAATATGTTTACATTAATATTCATAAAATTTGGATGGGGATAAAAGATCGATCCATGACCATGAGGCCAGGGAAATTGAAAGAGCACAAAATTTTTGGTTTTATTGAACCAAATTACTCACTCACGAAGTGTCTCGTACTTGTCAATAGTTAGCTATCGTACCAAGGATGATTACGAAATGCCCACGAGGGGGTAACATGCGAAATTTGGACAGAGTTGGAATTGTCGTATGAAGCAACAGGAGCAGCCCCACTAGAGACTAAGTTGCACTAGCATTCTGGGCAAGGAAGGCACCAGATCACATGGGTTTTGGTACTCCTTTTCTAACGTAACGTTACCTAATGTGGGCTGGATGGAAGGAAAAGAAGAATTAAATTAATATACGAAGTGGGAATGAAAGAAACCAAGAGAAAAGACAAGCACTTGAGCATCAAACAAAATGCAATGGGGACCTTTCACACATAGGGCGGGGGGTTCTGATCACTGGATCCAACCTGTTTAGAGAAAAGTTGCATATTGAATCACGCGTTATGCTATACATGATGGCCCTATATATATAGGCCAATAGTTACAGAAATATCAATAGCCCATGTGGGACACTGCACACATAAACATAATAGCCCATACATGACAATACATACATAATCTAACATAACCAAAAGTTGAGAATCCTTTCCCAAATGTTGGTTGGAAGCACACACTTTGGGCTAACCCCCTCATGCTCGATCATTTCTTAATCTTCTAATTTCTTAATTATTGTTAAAATACAGGTATTGCCAAAAAAAAATTCACTAGACCAAGATTTGGTGAAGGGTAAAATTGTACTTTGTAATGTCTGGACTACAGGGGAAGGGGAATTCTAGCTGGTACTGTGGATACTGTGATGCAAGGCCGAGCACGCCAAGATGTTGCTAAATATTTTCCCTTGCCTGCATCTTACCTTCACTCGGAAGATGGTAGCAAGGTGCACTCATACATAAATTCAACAAGGTATTAATCTAAAATATTTTAGACATTAATTGAAAGAAGTTCGAAAAATATAACAACCTAAAGAACACACAATTTACAGGGGCGCAACGATGACTATTCATAAGAGTAGTGAGGGTAAAGATACATTTGCCCCTTACATAGCCTCGTTCTCATCAAGGTCCAAGTCCAGTTACACCAAACATTCTCAAGGTAATAATCTTATTTAGATTTGCGCTATTGTATTATTTATCTCATTTAACCTTTTTTTTTGTAGTTGGATTTAGCTGCTCCCGGAGTTCACATTCTAGCTGCATGGTCTCCAATTTCCCTAACTTCAGAATTAAAAGTGATAACAGATTGCTGCAATACAATATAATCTCAGGGATATCAATGGCTTGCCCACATGCTACTGGGGCAGTTGCCTATATCAAATCCTTCCACCCCATATGGTCACCTGCTGCTATCAAGTCGGCTCTTATGACCACTGGTAATATCTATATGATGTATAGTTCCCAGTCTTGATAATTTATTGCATGTACGCAGGCCATAACCATGACTAACTCACTCTCATTTGGAATATTACTTACAGCTGTCCCCATGAGTGCTACAAAAATCCTGAGGCTGAATATGCATATGGTGCAGGCAATATAAATCCTCTTAAGGCTCAAAATCCTGGTTTAGTATATGATATTGATACACTTGACTACATCAAATTTTTGTGTGGCCAAGGATATAGTACCAAGTTATTACAGCTTGTTACAGGGGACAATAGTAGTTGTTCTAAAGACACTAATGGAACAGTCTTTGATCTCAACTATCCTTCTTTTGCTCTAGTCACTTCGTCCTCTAAATCTATTAGTCAAGCTTATAATCGGACCGTCACAAATGTTGGATCACCATCATCTACGTATAAAGCTATTTTGACATCCCCATTTGGACTTAAAATCAAAGTGAACCCTAGCGTTCTATCATTCACAACTCTTGGACAAAAGCTCTCGTTTGCACTCACGATTGAAGGAATTACAGATAAATTCATTGACTCTGCTTCTTTAGTGTGGGATGATGGAACGTTCCAAGTGAGGAGCCCCATTGCAGTGGCTATTATTGATGTATGACAATCTCTGGTACATATATGTATTACATAAATAATAATTGAAGCAAAAGCTTCGAAGGAATATGCATGGAAGATTGGAATAAAAGCAGTGGTGGAAAACGAAGGACTAAAAATTCTTGTAGTTTGAGCCTTTGCTCCAGTTCTGCAATACAGTGTAATTTGAACCTTTCTAATTTAATGCTCTATTCTACTTCGCTTTCCTTCTAACTTATTATTCTGTTTGTGTTTATATACATGTGAAAGATACAACTTTTCACCACCTTGTCTATGTGGCAAGGTGGTCTCCCACTACTTTTTGAATTTTTTTATTTTTTAAAAATAAATTAAGGTAGGGGACCACCTTGTCACATAGGCAAGGTGGTGAAAAATTGTATCTTTGGGTGGTATTCAATCATTACTCTTAAGTAAATGATAAGCTCTCTTGCAATTGCCACGTCATTCAGGACCTGTGTGAAAAAAATACATTTTAAACCACGTCATTCATCACTTTGTTAACACAATGCTTCTAGTGTTAACGTACAGCACCACGTAAGGGAACACGCTGTGGAACAACCAACGGCCCCTCGCCCTAGCGCAATACTAGCTCACTCATATTGGATAGTCTAAAATAAATAAATAAAAATAAAAATAAATAAATAAAAGCTTTTATGGTTAGTCTTGTAGCAAAAAAAATCTCAAAAAAGCTTTACATCTGACTGAATAATTCTACAAGTCCTTCATATATCACATTTGTATCCCTCTAAAAAAGAGGTGGATTTTAAAATCATCATTTGATCAAAATTCAATAATGATCAATTACAAACTCAATAGTTATATTAAAAGTCACATCATTTTTGAAGGGACACAAGAGTGATATACAAGAGGGGCTTTGCATTATTCTATTCGGTTAGTCAAAATAGTTAAGGATTTACTGAGTTGTTAGAGTGCTCAGCAAAATTAAATGCATAATTTATATTAATAAAAAATACCTGCCAGTTATTGAACGCTGCTATTGAATCACCTGCCAATTATTGAAATGCTTGCTATTGAAATGGTCTAATATTACTCTTATAGGACTAGGACATTTCCAATTCTTGGAAATTTTGCAATGAGTGTTCAAGGAAAAGAATAACAGACGAAAAGGCACTTAATTCGGCCTTTCATGTGGGAAACTCAAGGGTTAAAAAGTAGTTATTCTATTTTTATTATTGCAACCGCTCTGCCTTAGTCAGTTAGCGGTTGAAAAATAACCCATTTAGCAGTTATTTAAAGCTATAATCGTATCGCATAATCGCTTTTAAATTTAGACATTTTGAGCCTATTTTTAGGTGTTGGCCCTTCATTGGACCTCTTTTTTAGCCTTTTTATTTATTTTTTTGGCCAAATGTATGGTGTCATTTAAAAATCCATATGAAAAGACGTTGTTCTATATATATCAATCTTAAATATTGCGTGTCATGTGATGTTCCAAATATTATTCATCATCTTAAGAATAAAGTTTAATGGATAAATGACTAAAATTAATTTGACAACTGGAAAATACAGTAGGATGTGCAAGAATATTTTATGGTCCAAAGAAATAAATTATATAAAAGAAAGAAATGAGAAAAAGAAATGAATTAGAAAGGAAAAATAAGAAAATAATAAAACATAAAGATACATATATATATAACGTGGCGCATCCGGACGACACAAGAGACTCATCTAGACGGTGCCTCATGTAAGTGCGGCGGAAGCCTCAATTTGACGTGTGTCCAAATGGCTCATGATGCCTGTCCGGATGGGACCTGTATTAAAGGGTCGAATGCCCTTTTCTTCTTGGCAGCTCGAAATTTTTCTCCTCCTCTCTACAGTTTTTCACCTAAAAACCCTGATTTATTGAAATCCAGCCATCCAATCTTAGATTCAACTTCGGTAATGTGATCCTTGAAGCCCGATCTACGTTTTGACCAAATGTTTTGAGGTAAATCGCTAAACTCACATTTTTTGAGATTTTCAATAAATTTTGTAGAAATAAGCTTAACTTAGTGTTTTCTTTATATTTGGTGTGTCTTGAAGTTGCTAGGAGCTTCTCGAGCATTTGGTCTTGGCTTGGCGAACTTTTAATAAGTTTTTCATAGGCCCTAACTTTTGGGTATTTTGTTAAAGTGTTATTTTTTGTGTGATTAACCTTAAGTAATGCTTATGGGTTAACAATATTGTGCTTAAGAAATGATTAGGAATTATGGAAAAATATTTTGGAATTAATGGATAAATTAATAATGTAGCTTTTAAGCGATTCAAAATGCTGCCTAGAGTTGTTATTGATTAGAATACTAAAGAATACAATGCATTGTATTTTTAGTGGCACTTTGCGGTTGAACTTAGAATCGTTTGGAGTTGGGAGTACAAGTGATCTGAGGTCAGTATTCTACTCATTGAGAAAATTATATTTTTATATATTATGGATTTGTAAAATATATATCATTTTATAATTCCGAACCGACCATATGATGAAATATATGTTTTGGATAATTTGAGTAGTTTCGATTATGTTCAAATTATATCAATGATGCTTAAGAATTGATGCATGAGTGAAGAGTGTTGAATTGATTTAAAGTGTTTGAATGTGTGATGCGGTTGTGATCTAAATTATGCAAATTGTTTGAGAACATATCACATTGAACTGTTTATGTTTTATGAAGAAAGCATGATTTGAATGATTTCAAAGTGTTTTGATAAAATGTTGGATTGTTTAGTTTTAAGATAACATTGTTTAGCAAAGCATGATTTAACAGCATGATACAATAGTGAAACATATACTAATCAAGCACAAAACATTGATCAAACATATACTGGTGAACTTTTAATAAGTTTTTCATAGACCCTAACTTTTGGGTATTTTGTTAAAGTGTCATTTTTTGTGTGATTAACCCTAAGTAATGCTTATGGGTTAACAATATTGTACTTAAGAAATGATTAGGAATTGTGAAAAAATATTTAGGAATTTTAGGATTTAATGGATAAATTAATAATGTAGCTTTTGAGCGATTCAAAATGCTACCTAGAGTTGTTATTGATTAGAATACTAAAGAATACAATGTATTGTATTTTTAGCGGCATGTTGTGGTTGAACTTAGAATTGTTTGGAGTTGGGAGTACAAGCAATTTGAGGTCAATATTCTACTCATAAAGAAAATTATATTTTTATATATTATGGATTTGTAAAATATATATCGTTTTATAATTCCGAACTAAGCATACGATGAAATATATGTTTTGGATAATTTGAGTAGTTTTGATTATGTTCAAATTATATCAATGATGTTTAAGAATTGATGCATGAGTGAAGAGTGTTGAATTGATTTAAAGTGTTTGAGTCTATGCTGCGATTGAGATTTAAATTATGCAAATTGTTTGAGAACATATCACGTTGAACTGTTTGTGTTTTATGAAGAAAGCATGATTTGAATGATTTCAAAGTGTTTTGATAAAATGTTGGATTATTTAGTTTTAAGAGAATATTGTTTAGTAAAACATGATTTAACAGTATGATACAATAGTGAAACATATACTAATTAAGCACAGAGCATTGAGCATGTATTATAGAGCATACATACAATAGCAGTAGAACGCAATAAACACAATAAAACAGTAACAAACGCAGTAAATAGTAAAACAACAGTTATCAGCAACGAGTGGGACCCAAGCCCCAGTAAACTAGTTTCATGCATAACATATATAGCATTGTTTTATGGGTGTAATGTTTTTATGCTATGAGTAGTTTTACTGGACGTGTTGGTATGCATAAGAGTCTTAAATGAAAAGAGCTTATGTATATTTCTATCGGATGGTTGCATGTGTTTAAGAAACATTGAACTTGAATGTACAAGGATTCATGATTGCCTAGGTGCGAGTAATGGCATGTCTATGAGTAAGTAAGTTGACTGTTATTGTTCTTCAGGAAAGACGTGCTAGCATAATAAAGTTTCACTCTAGTGCTCACATGATCTACTGACGTTCAGGGCATGAAGCTCAAATACGATTAGAGATGGTGTTGTGAGTATTTTTTGAAGGACGATATCCTAGTATGGAAGTGTAAGATGCCATTTTTTCTTGCTTAAGACCTATGTGTAGGCGTGATATCTGTAATGGAGTGATTGTGTGCACATATGTCTGAGCCACCGTTCAAAAATATTATTGTAGAAGGGTCTATATATAGAAACTTCCAAGCGGTAGACTGAAACTTCTACATATGATCACAGCTATATAGTATGTCTTAAATGTTTTCTAAATATTTGGTGTTTACTGTATTAGCTATTGGTAAATTGTGGCTGATATAGTACTCGCATGACTAAAAATAAAGGAAATGTTGGTTCTTTGTGAAAACTCAGTTAGTTTAATATCATTGAGGCATTAGTATGTTTTATACTGAGATAGTTGACTCATTATTTCACCTATGCGGATGTGGATACCACCACAACCATGTAGATTATGCTCTTATGATTGCAGGTACTCCTGAGGCGGATGATGATCCGATAGCATTCTATTTAGGTTACTACGATCGAAACCCGTAGCGATAGTCGTAGTGGATTGGACTATGATGTCCTTATTTTGAGTACTTTTATTTATGGCTTGTGACGTATGTGTCACATATTCTTTTGTATAAGCTATTCTTTTGTAATAGTTATATGTTATTAAGCCTTAAACAATTAAATTTGTGTTATGACTCACTTTTATATAGATAACAATTTTCTTTATAGTTATCATTTTCCGCTATAATTGATGGTATCATAATGTTTTCCGTTGTAGATATAACTATGCTTATTAGGTGCATGTTATAGGGCAAGTGTTATATGTTGGCTGAGCGACACTTAGCCGTGCCACTGTGATAACTCGTTTTACATTTGTATTTTTTTTTTAAAAAAGGGTCGTCACATATCATGTTTGGATCGTGTCAAAGTACGTATGAGTATAAGACTATATATTAACCCTAACTCGACTAATTTAATTAAATATCTTAACCTCTTAACCCTAACGAAATGTGAAATTAAAATTTTAGAATAACCCGACTAAGGGTGGTTCTGCCACCTAATCTTAACCCACTCATTTTGCTTTGGATTCATCTCAACTTTGCAAACATTGTAAAAAATCGCCGGCCCACCCTAATAAATCTCAATCATGAACTTTTTTTTTTTTTATTATTATTATTTAAATGAAGGAAATGGATTATAAGGGAAGATATTTCTTACTCTTGATTCGGATGGAAGAGAGAATGGGGAATCCTCTAAAATTTCTTTAAAAAACAAGATTGAAAGTAGCTCACTTAGTGTATTCCTAGTAGCCTCACCAAAGTAGTTAAAAACCAATTTTCTCTATTCTGGTGAGTCATTTTTTTAAAGTCCCCTTAGCTGCCTCGACATTTTAACTATTCATTATCATTATTCCATTTAAATAATACTTTTTCATATTTAATTTCTTTATTATTTCTCTATTTAATCTTATTATACAACAAGCTATCATACATTTTCATCTTGAGATTAGATCATTGCTAAGAAATTCATAGAAGATTTCATTTGCTTCTTAACCAAATTCAAGAAAGAAAAAAAGAAAAAATAAGTGAAAGAACCACAAAGTTTATGTCAGAAACAAATAAACCTTCAATATGACCATTATTGAATGCTTGCGATTCTGAAATTGAAACTTGAACTTGCTATTGAATTGCTTTATATTTAGAAAAATATGATCCGTAGAAACTCGGTATTGAATACTTCATTTTTTTTTAATAAACAAAAATATGACCTTTTAAAAAGGACAAAATTAAAACAAATATTACAGTTACAAAAAGACAAATTTTAAAAAAATTTATCGTTAGGAAAAGACAAATTTTTGAAAAATATGATTATTAATAAATGGTAAGTTTTCAAAGATATGATTATTGAAGAGAGAATAGAGAAAGATTCTTTAAAAAAAGAAACACTCTATATTGGATAATATTCTCAATAGTTAGTAAATGGGCCGAAGAGCTCAATTCGGCCCATTCATTATTCATAGTCCCAGAGAAAGCCAAATTTAGGGTCCATTACCCGGGCCCATCAATTCATCGAAATGGGTCAGGCCATGAGATCCACCACTCGGCAATGCCAAGCTCACCCGAAAGTAATTTGTAAGGAGCCCATCAAGACTCCGAGATACCCGGAGGTGTCTCGGACATTAAAGCCCACGTTTCGGATAGCAATCCCGCGGTCCATAACATGGGTGCACACTATTCGGATGCGAGAAAACGCATAGGCCGAACACTTGGAGACCCATGTCTCGGAAGACATGAATACCCACGTTCCGAACATGGAGACCCACAATCAGAGAGTCAATTCTCTCCATTTTCGGGGTAAACCGACTCAACTCTTCAATATAAATACAAACCTACCTTTAGGTATTTCCTAGCTAAAATTATTGTGATTAAATCCTTGATTCACATTCTCTAGAAAACTGACTTAAGTATTGGAGTGGGACCGGCTGGCACCCTAGCAAGCATCCTTACCGACCTTACTATTTTACAGGAAAAAACAAAAAGAACTTTCTAATAGCTTGTGCTACCAAATCGAAAATTGTTTTAACAAAGTAATTTACAACATATAAACGTACGTATTATTCATAGATATTGCCTTTATCTTTCATTAGTATTTAATTTCAAACTCTTTTATACTTTATATCAAATCATTCACTTCTTATTATTATTCAAACAAAAATTTCACAACTCAAAAGAAATCACTTCTTACTACATCAATCTCTTCTTATAACTTGTTTGGACTGGATTTTTTGCAAGGTTTACTGTTCTATTTTTTTTTAACAATTTTATATCAAATTAATTATTTTTTTATATCACATCAATTACTTTTAAATACTTTTTTGTTCACTTTTTTATAAAAAATAAATCAAAATTTTCCTCTATTTTATATTACATCAATAACTTTTTAACACTATTTTTTAAAAAAAAAAAAGAAAAAAAGAAATTTAAACAACTCAAATATTTACCAAACACACCGGATTGACATGCATACGTTTGAAAGTTGTTTCCGTGTTTCTGGCGTAAACTTGGCAAGTTTGTGGAATGGATATTCCTCGGAATCCTCTGTTATGAAAAAATTCCTTACATGGTATAAATACTTGCCTAACATGGGATAAACTGGTATAAATACATGGTATAAACCGGTATAAATACATGGTATAAATACATGGGATCTTAAACCGGTATCAATCTATGACAATTGATGCCATTTTTTTTTTTTTAATATATACGCAATGAAAACAGAGCATGCGCTCTTCGTCTTGCATGCTGACGTGCAGTTATTATTCTGTTATTTGTCTTTGCTTTGCATTCTGACGTGCAGTTACGTTGCTTATTTTTCTCTCCTGCTGTGCAGTTTCTCTTCACAGGACAAAAAACTCCTTTCTGTTCTCCAACTCCAAATACAAGAGTCGTCTACAAATATAAATAGAAAAGTAAAAAAAAAATAATGGGACCCAACTTGACTTGATGAGATCGAGTGAAAGTCTCACATCAATATGTTCTAATGTTGACGTGAAAAAATAAACGGTTAATATTGCCTCCAATTATAATAAAGAAAAGTTCTCCTTTAATCTTGCGGGCACTCTTAACCGTTCATTTTTTATAGGAGATTTTCAGTAGTCTTTTCACCGGGGCAGGCGAAACTCAATCCATATAAATTCAAATAAACAATTTGTGGTCTTTTTTTTTTTTTTGGACTCACCGATATTAACAAATATATCTGATGTAGGACAAGATTTCCATCTTGTTCCCAAATTGCCCTTATTACCAAGAGGGTTCGACTTGACATCGGAATTATGGCCAAACAGGCTTATTCACCGGCAATTGTATCGTTGGCACTGAGTGGACTTGAAGAAAGTTATTATCCGGCATTGGAAATACAAAAGGAAAGGGCTACCGGCCGGGTTAATGAAGAGGGAGAAACGACCAACGAGCATTAATGAAAAATTACCGGCGTGACTTTTAGTGCCGCCGATAATTAATTAATTGGTCTATGATGTGGCGACAATGTTGATTTGGCTTAAGTAAGAAAGTAAAGGGGCATCCACTCAAAAATGAAAGAAGAGACTTTTGTCAAATTGTGATTTGGGAAGAAATTCCCTACCAAGTTGTCAACAATCCGATTGAAAAGGAAAGATCCAAGTGAGGTGACATCAAAGAATAATAATCCGAAAGATGTCAAAGAATCATCCATAAAATAACTCCCATTTTTAGATTTCATTTGTTATCAAGTTATTATATTTTCTCTAATATGGTAATCCTTTGTGATGAGTGCCAAATATTGTGTATTTAGACCTCTTGATTTACATTAGTTAGACCTTTAGCCTTGTTATTTTCTGATGCTTTGGTTAGTTTTTGTGTTCTTATGTTTTGTAGGTCAATAAGTGAGGAATGACAAAATTCATGTGGAATTGCTTGGAAAATTCGGAAGTTCTGAAGAACTCGATCGATCGAATTTTTCCCGAAGTCGATCGATCGAAATTTTCCAGAACTTACTTTTGCAGAAGCGCGCCAGAACACCCAATCAGGAGCTTCTCCATGACAAAAAGCAGTTCTCCCTTTGATTTTCGCAGCAGAACACACTGGTTTCGTGACCTTGGTTGTCTCTAGCAAGAGAGGAACCCTAGAGGAGGTTAGAGGAGTCATTTTACAAGTTCAGAGAGCAGTAGATAGGTTTAATTTCGTGCATTTTGTAGTGTATTCCAGTAGTTTTTGTTCTTAGACATTTTCTCTTTGTAAAGCTTTTCTTTTATTTCCATGTTTGTTCTTCATTTTCTTGTGGTGTTCTTAGTCATGGAAGGCTAGTAGCCTCAACTAAGGTTGATGATGAAACCTTTCCAGTGATGACACTCACACTCTTGTTATACTACTTGCACATTTAATGATATATCATATTTGTTGTTCAAATTCCATTCATTTAATGCTTCATCTTTTGCAATGAATGTGGTTGGTGGTAGATATAGGACATTTAATGTGTTTCAACCGATGGATACATTGTTTTATCGGTTTGAATGATGATATCCATTGTGATTTGTTCATTGAATGGATACATTGGATGATTTGATTTCAAATGGGTACTCTTTGCGATTTATCTTTGAGTTGGATTCATTTAATGGTTCTAGAGTTAGTGGTTAAGACATTTGAATGACATCTAAAGCTTAATGTTCTTTGGGTGTTCAAGTAGAAACCAAGAGTGTGAGTTGTTGGATTTGGTTTGGTAGATTCCTTAATCTTAGTTCCTTTTAATTTGCATATTTCATTTCATCTCTTTTATTTAGTCTTTTGTTCTTTAATCAATCCTCAAACCTTTGGAACTAGGTTAAAATGAAGTTGATTAAACAAGACACCAATATTTGACCATTTCCCTGTGAATTCGACCTCGCACTTGCACACACTATATTGCAAACGATTCGTGCGCTTGCGAGTACTCATTAAAATACACATCAAGTTTTTGGCACCGTTGCTGGGGAAATCGGTTCAAAAATTAGTTTTTGTTTGATTGATTTTGTTTTTCTACTAGTTAGATAGATTTTTGTTTCATTTTTCTGTCGTTTAGCTTTTGTTCTGTATTCTAAAGTTCTTTATTTGTTTCTCCCAGATCTGTTCTGCAGCTTCTGCAACTTACTGGGTGCCCTGAAGAATCGATCGATCGAAAATAAATTTGATCGATCGATCAAGTTAGCATCTGCCTGATATAAAGTCGATCGATCGAAAAGATATTCGATCGATCGAGTTTCGATCAATCGAAATAAACTTCGATCGAACGAACTTTCTGCACAGCAGCAGCTCGGAACAAGGTGAGTATTTATCTTCCAGTACTTCTTTTAGTCCATTTTGTTCATTCTTGTTCATAATTTGTTTCTGTTTAATAATATTTTGTTGTTTGTTTGATTTTCTTTTAGTTCATTATAATTTAGTTCAAGTTCTGTGTAGTTTATGTTTCATATCACCCTCAATTTGTTTTGTTTTGTTCTATAAAAAAAAAAAAAGAGTTTCTGTTCTGTTTTTGTTCCTGTTTCTGTTCCTGTAACATTTCAAATATTCGATCGATTTTCGATCGATCGACTTTATATTCGATCGATCGACCTCAACTCAGAATGCAACTCCTGGATAAGATCAGTAGCAGAAATTTTTACCAAAAATTCTTTTTGGTCCCAATTTGTAAGTATTCTTATTTTTACTTTTGCTGTTATCTTTGTGTAAATTGTATGCATTTTTCTTAGTCTTTACCTTTAAAAAAAAAAACATTTTTTTGCTAGTGTGGGTCTACTTAGCTATCTAAGGGCAATGACAAGGTGAATTCTGGCAAGGAAAGGTCTTGGGATTTAAGTGTGACCAATGTGACCCCCCTCACCTACCTGGGAACTAACCTAGATTGTACCTTGGAGAATTTTGTCCCCCATTTGCAATTTCTTCTCTATATTTTGTTTGTCTTTTTGGTTAAATAATTTTTGAATCTAGATTTGACATCTTTAGATCCCGAGATTGAAAAAACTCTTAGGAGAAGGCTTAGAAATTCTGTTGAAATGGGAGATAACATGCATGCGGATGGGAATGAGAGGAATCGAGGAGAAAACGTTGATATATTAGGACACTTAGGGATTTGTTTGCACCCGTTGCAACAAATTCTCCTTCATGTATAGTGTTACCCCCAACCAATGCCACTCACTTTGACCTCAAGCCTCATGTCATCCAATCCTACCCGCATTCCATGGCTTGGACCTCGAAAATCCTTATAGCCATGTGAAGAAATTCAAAGACATCTGTGCCACCTTCAAATTTCAAAATTTTTCTGAAGAGTCTGTGCATCTTAGGCTTTTTCCTTTCTCACTCCATGATAGAGCCAAGGCATGGTTGGATTCAAACATGCCTAGTTCCATCACTTCTTGGGAGAATTTTCTAAACAAGTTCTACAACAGATTCTTCCCCATGTCCAAAGTCAATGAGTGTAGGAAGGAAATAAGCTCATTTACTCAAGAAGAAGATGAGAAATTTTCTGAGAGTTGGGAGAGATTTCAAGATATGTTGATTAAGTGCCCTCCACATGGATATGAGTAGTGGAGACTCGTGCAATTTTTCTATCAAGGATTAACTCAATCCAACCGTAGCATGATCGAGTCGATGAACGAAGGTGGATTTCTGAGTTTGACAGGAGATGAGGCGTATAGGACCTTAGATCAGTTATCCGACAATTCCCAACAGTGGGATTTTTCAAGCTGTCGAGATAAAGCTGCTCCATTCAGAAGAAGGGAGGCATCTACGAGGTTAAGGAGGATGTAGAATTAAAAATGAAGATAGATGCCCTTACCAAAAAGGTCGAAGCCCTAGTTGTTAGCAAATCCATGAATGCTGCAAATCCATTCCATGTTGACTGTTGTTCCATCTGTGCTAGTCCCATGCACTTGGCACAGACTTGCCCATCGTTGCCGGCTTTTGTCGAGTCACCAATGGAGCAAGTGAACGCTTTCAACGATTATCAGAAACAATCCAGTGGACCTTTCGCCGAATCATACAATCTAGGGTGGCGAAACCACCCTAATTTCTCATGGAAGCAGAATCAGCCAATGACCCAAGGGGAGCTCCACACCAAAGCAAAGCAATACTCAATACCCCCCAGGATTTCATCAGCCGGTTCACCATCAAAGCCGTCCCTCCCAGCCAGTACCGACATACCAAGCCCCTACTCAATCCTCTGCCTCTCCTTCACAGTCTTCTTTGGAAGACACTCTTAAGGCCTTCATCCAGCTCACAGGTCAATCCATCAATGACGTGAAGAATGCTACCATGGTGAACACTCAAGCAATTGCCAAAATGGAGACCCAAATCAGGAAAATCGCGAGTCACCTAGGGAGAGAGAGAAGGGAAAGCTCCCTAGTCAGCCTGTGCCAAATCCAAAGTTGCAGTTCCATGAGGGAAGTTCATCAAATGCAGTGCATGAGTTGGAGCATGTACAAGCCGTTGTCACACTTAGGTCAGGGAAACAAGTAGACAACCAAGTGGTTCACCCTGAGGAGAACCCTACTGCATAAGAAGGACAGGGAAGCAGGAGCGTAGAGAAGAGAGATGCCGAGCCATCTACATTAGCTTCGACCATAGAGACTCCTCCTAGGTCGTTTATACCTAAGGCGCCTTACCCTGATAGACTTCTCGCGCCCAAGAAAGGAGGAAAGTTCGAGGACATTCTGGAGGTGTTCAAACAAGTGCAGATCAACATCCTGTTCTTGGATGCCATCCAGCAAGTGCCGTCTTACGCTAAGTTCTTAAAGGACTTGATCACCGTCAAGCGGAAAACCAATGTCCTGAAAAAAGTTTGTTTGACTAAGCAAGTCAGCTCAATCCTCCAATGTAGGCTGCCCATCAAGTACAATGACGCTGGATGTCCTACTATCTCTTGCACGATAGGAGTCAGCCACATTGAGAAAGCTCTACTTGACCTTGGAGCAAGTGTCAATCTCCTCCCCTATTCAGTTTACTTGCAATTAGGGTTAGGAGAATTGAAGCCCACCTCCATGACACAGCAGTTGGCTGACCGGTCAGTTAAGATACCACGGGGAATAGTGGAGGATGTTTTGATTAAGGTGGACAAGTTTTATTTCCTCGTGGACTTTATAGTGCTTGACACCGAGCCGGTACAGAACGTTGGAGTTCAGATACCGGTGATCCTCGGGCGACCATTCTTAGCTACGGCTAACGCCCTGATCAACTGTAGGACGGGGATAATGAAGATCTCCTTCGGCAATATGACAGTGGAGCTGAACATCTTTGACATCAGCAAGAGGCGAGGGAGTACGATGAGATCGGAAGTGCTTGCTTGATTGAGGAGATCATAGAGGAAGAATCAAGCACCAAAGACCCCCTGGAGGCATGCTTTGCTCAGTTCGGAGAGGATCTGGACTTGGATGAGTTACTTGAGCAAGCAAATGCCATTTTAGAGTTTGCTCCTCTGGTGAGCAAGGAAGAAGAGAAGGCAACAGTACCTGAGCCTCCTAAGAAGGAACTTAAGCCCCTGCCAGACAATCTTAAGTATAAGTTCCTAGGTCCAGCCGAGACTTTGCCTGTAATCATAGCTTCGGATCTACATGCTGCTCATGAGGAGAAATCGTTAGATGTTTTGAGAGAGAATAAGGAAGCTATAGGCTAGACCATAGAAGATATTAAGGGAATCAGCCCCTCGGTGGTTATGCACAAGATACATCTGGAGGAAGACACCAAACCATCGAGGGAGCCACAAAGAAGGCTCAACCCGACCATGCAGGAAGTCTTCAGAGGAGAAGTAATCAAGTTGTTGGATGCTGGCATCATCTATCCAATCTCTGACAGCAAATGGGTGAACCCCATTCATGTCATGCCCAAGCGAGCTGGAGAACGGTCGTGCAGAACAAGGAAGACGAGTTGGTCCCAACTCAAGTACAGTCTGGATGGAGAGTCTGCATCGACTACCGCAAGCTGAACACCGCCACCAGGAAAGATCACTTTCCTCTTTCGTTCATTGATCAAATGGTGGAGAGGTTGGCCGGGCACGAGTATTACTGTTTTTTGGATGGTTATTCTGGATATAACCAGGTCCCTGTGGACCCTGAAGACCAAGAGAAGATGACCTTCACTTGTCCGTTCGGGACGTTTGCCTACCGACGCATGCCCTTTTATGCAATGCACCTGCTACTTTTCAGCGGTGCATGATCAACATCTTTTCTGACATGGTGGAGGGTTTCCTGAAGGTATTTATGGACGACTTCTCAGTTTTTGGATCATCTTTTGAGGAGTGTTTGCACCACCTCACGTTAGTCTTGGTGAGGTGTAAAGAGAAGAACCTGGTACTCAATTGGGAGAAGTGCCATTTTATGGTACAGTAAGGAATTGTGCTCGGGCACGTCATCTCTCGTCGGGGGATAGAGGTAGACAAGGCGAAGGTAGATCTGATATCCAACCTTCTGCCCCCACGAACGGTGAAAGAAGTTTGCCCTTTTCTGGGCCATGCAGGATTTTATTGGCGATTCATCTAGGACTTCAGCAAGATCGCCCGGCCTTTGTGCAAACTGTTGGTGAAGGAGGCCCTTTCATTTTTGACGAGGACTGTAATAAGGCATTTGAGGCCTTGAAGGCAATTCTGACGTCCACACCCATCATTCGGCCCCCGAGCTGGGGTACACCTTTCGAGATCATGTGTGACGCGTCCGATTACGCCGTTGGAGCTGTATTGGGGCAGCACATTGAAAACTCCCCCACGTCATTTATTATGCAAGTCGAACTCTGAACGATGCCTAGCTGAATTATTCGACCACTGAGAAGGAGCTGCTGGTAGTCGTATTTGCTCTAGATAAGTTTCGATCCTACCTACTAGGATCGAAAGTCATCATCTACTCGGATCACGCGGCATTGAAGTATTTTCTCCAAAAAGGATGCTAAATCTCGCCTTATCCGGTGGATTTTGCTCTTACAAGAGTTTGACATTGAGATTCGGGATAAGAAGGGTTCCGAAAATGTGGTGGCCGATCATCTTTCGAGGATTACCGTGGATTTCACGGAAGAAGC
The DNA here is from genome assembly GCA_028654335.1 of Alnus rubra. NCBI lineage: Eukaryota > Viridiplantae > Streptophyta > Magnoliopsida > Fagales > Betulaceae > Alnus > Alnus rubra. The sequence continues at coordinate 1,459,135 of JAJPGS010001224.1, read as the reverse complement.
CGTCCCCATCTCTGAGACCTTCCCCGATGAGCAGTTGATGCATATTGCTCATGCTCACTCACCATGGTTTGCTGACATAGTGAACTATCTTGTCACCGGTCAAATCCTTTGCATTGGGGGCGGCAAGATAAGTCCAAATTCATGTCCGTGGTGAAGAATTTTTTTTGGGACGATCCTTACTTGTTCAAGTATTGTCCCGATCAGATCATTAGGAGATGCATTCCCGAGCCTGACCAATCCAGTGTCATCTCCTTCTGTCATGATCATGCCTGTGGAGGCCACTTCAGTACAAAGAAGACCGCTGCAAAGATTTTGCAGTGCGGTTTTTACTGGCCGACCATCTTTCAAGACCTCACACTTATTGTGTTTCATGCGAGCGCTGTCAGAAGCTAGGGAGTATTTCACGCTGAAATATGATGCCCCTCAACCCCATTCTTATTGTTGAGATCTTTGATGTATGGGGCATCGATTTCATGGGACCTTTCCCGACCTCCTTCGGCTATCTCTACATACTAGTTGCGGTGGACTACGTGTCCAAATGGGTAGAGGCTGCTGCCTGCAAGACCAACGACCACAAAGTTGTGGTCCAGTTTTTAAAGGACACTATATTTGCTCGTTTTGGTACCCTCGAGCAATTATTAGTGACGGTAGTAAGCATTTCTGTAATCGGGTCTTCGAGCAGCTGATGAAGAAATATTGCATCACACACAAGGTTGCCACTACCTATCACCCTCAGACGAGTGGACAAGTGGAGGTTTCAAACAGAGAGATCAAGAGGATTTTAGAGAAGACGGTGAACTCGTCAAGGAAAGATTGGTCTCTCCGGTTGAACGATGCATTATGGGCGTACCGGACAGCTTTCAAGACATCGATTGGCATGTCACCTTACCGTATAGTGTACGGGAAAGCATGCCATCTGCTGTGGAGTTGGAGTACAGAGCTTACTGGGCCATTAAGTAGTGAATTTCGATCTCACAAAGGCTGGCTCATAGAGGAAGCTCCAACTAAATGAATTGGAAGAGCTGAGGAACGATGCTTATGATTGTGCTAGGATGTACAAAGAACGGATGAAGAAGGTTCACGACCAGAACATATTGAGGCGATTTTTTGAGCCCGGTCAGAAAGTCCTTCTTTACAATTCACGCTACATCTGTTTCTAGGGAAGCTCCGATCTCGATGGACAGGCCCTTTCATAGTTCGATCAGTGTTTTCTTATGGAGCCATTAAGATTGAGGATCCAAAAAATGGCAGCACGTTCAAGGTGAACGGGCAACGACTGAAGCCATTTTTGGAGTTACAGAGCTCGGAGGTTGAGATGACCCTTTTAGAGGATCCGAGTTACTCAGAGTGATTGTCGTCAGGATGGAAAGTCTGGCTGAAGACTGAAAACTTAGCGCTTGTGGGAGGCAACCCTTATCATTTTTCCTTATCATTTGATTTTATTTCTTGTGTTTTAGTTGTGATTTTCAGGACAGTGTCTGCCATTCAAGTTTGGGGGAGCGCTTCTCGTGCAGTGTGCCCAACTTGCATCACCATTTTGGTATTGTATCTCTAGCCACATTGGGGACAATGTGTCATTCTAGTTTGGGGGTGGGGTAGACATTTTTGTCTGTTTTCATTTAATGTTTGCTTTGTTAATACTTGCTAAATATATATATTATTATTATATATATATACACCTTATTGTTAGTTGAGCATGGTTACATCTTACTATGGTTTGCATCTCATTGGTTTGTTTAACATGTTGAATTTTGCATATCATTAAAATTTGAGATCTTTTGACTCATCTTTGGATAAGAGAGACTTGACATGTTTAAATTGGTTATCACAAGCACATTAGCATTGTTTCTGTGGGGTATGAGATTTGAATTAAAAATTATGTGTCTTGAGATTTGTAGGATGACTTGTTGATGAAACCTTGGCTTATTGTTATATATATATATATATATATATATTAAAAAAAAAATCTGCTTAGAATAATATCACCAATTTGACTTCTCATTGAGTAACCGGGCCCCTTGCCTCATTAAGCATTGGGTGTTCGCGTAAAAAGATGAGAATTTCAGCTTGGATGTTTGTTTGGCTAGTTTGACTTCGTAGCCTTTTTGACTTGAGTAATTAAGCCCTTATGGATGTTTTTACATCTAGTGCCCTAAAATCATCTGGTTTGGGAGTCACTGGCCCAACACTCGTTACATGGATCAATTAGAAAGCTTAATGGAGTCAAGCATTGCACAACCGACACAAAATAATAAATAATAATAATAAATGTAAGCTAAGCCTTGGTTATTTGATGGAAGTCCTGCAAATTTTTGATATATGTGCTTTGAGAAAAGTCGAAACCCCATGACTCTATGTTATTCACACCTTACACTTTTGAACATGTGTAGTCTCAATTTTCCATTTATGAGTTGATCGATTTTTGATAACATGATAATATGATATTCATTTTGTTAAATATACTCATGATGTGTGAACCATGTGTTTGAATGATGATTTTTGCTCAATTGATAATTCAGTACTTCAATGTTTGTGGGTATCATTTCTGGCAAACCCTCACGAGACTTCACTCGTCCACTAGGGAGTCCTAGGGGTTTAAAATGCTTGTTGCATATGCTAAATCCAATTGATTTTGTTTTCCATTTTGTTTTTGCTAAGGGACTAGCAAAATGTAAGTTTGAGGGTATTTGATGAGTGCCAAATATTGTGTATTTGGACCCCTTGATTTACATTAGTTAGACCTTTAGCCTTGTTATTTTCTGATGCTTGGTTAGTTTTTGTGTTCTTATGTTTTGTAGGTCAATAGGTGAGGAATAGCAAAATTCATGTGGAATTGCTTGGAAAATTCGGAAGTTCTGAAGAACTCGATCGATCGAATTTTGCCCGAAGTCGATCAATCGAATAAAAGTCGATCAATCGAAATTTCCCAAAACTTACTTTTACAGAAGCGCGCCAGAACACCCAATCAGGAGCTTCTCCATGACAAAAAGCAGTTCTCCCTCTGATTTTCGCAGCAGAACACGCTGGTTTCGTGACCTTGGTTGTCTCTAGCAAGAGAGGAACCCTATAGGGGGTTAGATGAGTCATTTTACATGGGTTTCTAGCCCTAATTTCCTTTTATAAATGCCATTGCCATGCCTCCTTGTGGAGGAGTTCAGAGAGCAGTAGATAGGTTTAATTTTGTGCATTTTGTAGCGTATTCCAGTAGTTTTTGTTCTTAGACATTTTCTCTTTATAAAGCTTTTCTTTTATTTCCATGTTTGTTCTTCATTTTCTTGTGGTGTTCTTAGTCATGGAAGGCTAGTAACCTCAACTAAGGTTGAGGATGAAACTTTTCCAGTGATGACACTCACACTCTTGTTATACCACTTGCACATTTAATGATATATCATATTTGTTGTTCAAATTCCATTCATTTAATGCTTCATCTTTTGCAATGAATGTGGTTGGTGGTAGATATAAGACATTTAATGTGTTTCAACCGATGGATACATTGTTTTATCGGTTTGAATGATGATATTCATTGTGATTTGTTCATTGAATGGATACATTGGATGATTTGATTTCAAATGGGTACTCTTTGTGATTTATCTTTGAGTTGGATTCATTTAATGGTTCTAGAGTTAGTGGTTAAGATATTTGAATGACATCCAAAGCTTAATGTTCTTTGGGTGTTCAAGTGGAAACTAAGAGTGTGAGTTGTTGGATTTGGTTTGGTAAATTCTTTAGCCTTAGTTCATTTTAATTTGCATATTTATTTCATCTATTTTATTTAGTCTTTTGTTCTTTAATCAATCCTCAAACCTTTGGAACTAGGTTAAAATGAAGTTGATTAAACAAGACACCAATATTTGACCATTTCCCTGTGAATTCGACCTCGCACTTGCACACACTATATTGCAAACGATTCGTGCCCTTGCGAGTACTCATTAAAACACACATCACTTTGGCCCCAAGTATTTCCATTAATTTGGAGATATTCGTTGGCTCCAAGTATTTCCATAATATATTTATTTGTATTTATTTTCAATCTTAAGAGATTTAATTTCCTTTATTAGCCATTAGGACTTTATTATAAATAGGAGATGTTTGTAATGGAATAGGGGACGATTGATTAATAAAATTATAGATTTCTCTTTCAACGGGTATGTTGAATGTTTGTGCTTTGAGAACACAGCTTCTCGAACACGTCTATCCGCCTTGCGCTACGTCAATATCCTTATTAATTATTAGTAACTTACTAAGCTATCCTCACTGAAGCTTGACAAATCTATTCATTAAATGCATGCATGAAGTTTGTGTCAATTGTAGAAGAAATTTTGTGAATTCACATCAAATCCAAGGTACAAATTGGTACAAAAATCCAAATTAAAGAATGAATCTGCCACAAAAGTCTCAAGGCATATATCAATCAACTTTCATAATAAATTCTTTGACCTTTCCAACCATGCAACTTGCGAATAGGGCCAAGAGAGAGATAAGGGTTAGCATCACTAATTTCTTCATTTTTTACGATTTAATTTAAAATCATAATTTTTGTCTACAAAATCGTAATACCAGACACATCTTAAATCGGATGAAGCATACCTTCACTACTTTTTTTCTTTTTAAAAATTATTTCTCAGTGTTGCGATTGTTGTTGGGCTTCAAAGGGATTTCTTAACCTTATGGATAAGTAAATAATGATTAAAATTATTTACCAATCTATAAAAACCGGTATATGAATAGGTCAAATTACCATTAATTATCAAAAATGCCACTTCGTTAGTATTGGACATTAAAATGGATGGATAAGTGGCGCACTTGACCCACCTCTTTTCTGTCTTTTTTCTTAAAATATTTTATTTTCTCTTAAAAAATTAAATTTTAAAAATAAACAAAAAAAAACTAAAATGAAAAAAAGAAATTAAAGGGTGGCCTAATCATCCCCAAAGTCATTTATTATGTTTAATTTGTTTTTATTATTTCATAATTATAATGGGAGAAATTATGTTATTTCAAAAGTAAAAAATTGGGGTATTATCATAAGAAAGACAAGTTTTCACCGGCAACACACATGACTATATTTGCATCCATTTTAACGTCTAACGCTGATAAAGTGACCTTTTTGACAAAATATAATATTTTAACGTAATCATATTCCACTTTTTAAAGTTTGATAACGTAAATGAAAGAGTGGTTGTCTGTAGGAAATTCTATCATATATAAACATATATATATTTATTACACAAATAAAAAAAATAAAAAAAAAGGAAGAAAGAAATAAAGAAATAAAGAAAATCAATATATAAGAGACAAGCATATTTTAAAAGGAAGTTATGTGTCATTATCAAAAGAGAATATTATTTAGTGGATGGCTAAACGACTGTTATATAATTAAAATGATGCGATAATAAAAATTAGTCTTCAATTTTTCTTTTCTACAAATCATTGTTAATCCAAAAATTAATTTTTATTGTTCTATTATCCCTATTGTATAACATTACTAAATAAATATCATTTACTGATGTCAAATTTGTAACCGGGCATCGACTTGTTCTTTACGTAGGCTTTACCACTTTGATCACTGCCTTACAAAACTTATCACATTTGATTGACCTCGGTCCACACGTACAAGTCGTCTTGTTTGTTGGCGTCATAATTGTGGAATTTAATTTCTACAAGAAATGAAATTAAATCAATTTTTAGCGCCTTATTCAGGTAAGAACTTCTTTCCTTCGATTTTTTTTTTAAAAAAACCTTTATATAAGAACCATTTCTGATACTTAGATAGATCGCCAAGTTTATAGCTGACACTCCAATGGCAAGCAAAAGCTTTAGTCTTTCATGGCTGCTCCTCAGTCTCGCCTCCACTCTCCTTGTTGCTCATTCAGTTTCTGAGAATGACCGAAAGGTTGATATCTCTGTAGCTAATGTCTTATACTTTTTTATGGAAAGCGTTCTTCTAATTACCCAATTTATTCAGGGCAGAATCTCTCTAAAATTAACCCCCCCTTTTTTTTTTTTTTTTTTTTTTTTTTCATGTGGGATGATTTAATTTTAGTAGACTTCATTTTCTACCAATGCTATTGTGCACGCAGGCTTATATTGTGTATATGGGCAACAGGAAGATGGACGAGGTTTCCACGTCATCCCTTCACACAAGCATGCTAGAAGACGTCATTGGCAGGTTCTACAAGCAGAACAATGAAAACCATTAGAAACTTGCTATCTGATGCTTAATTGAATTTCGAATTATTGTTCATCAGTTGATGATCACTTAATTTGTTTTGAATTGTTCATCAGTTCATCATAACTAAACTAGATCTTTCAAGGTCGTACTTAAATTGGGTAATTTTTTCTTAACTTTGTTTGATCTATATATACCCGTAATGAGTCGACCATTAGACCTCTCGTAAAGAAAGTACCTCTGGACTTCAAAACTTCCCACTCCCATATTTCTTTTTGCAAATCAATTTTTTTTTCTATAATTTGTACTGCTTGACCTCCAACATATTTATGTACCTGCATTCAGCAATGTTGGACCAGAATCACTGCTTTATAGCTACAAAAAAAGTTTCAGTGGATTTGCAGCGGAGCTAACCGACCAAGAAGCCCAAACAATAGCTGGTCGGTGAACAAAATCTCTCCTTCCCCCCCACCCTTCCCCCACCGTTGGTTGGGATTCTTGGAATTTATCAATTTACCCATGTTTTCTATATCCATAACGACATGTTGTGACAATGAATATGTAGGAATGGACGGCGTAGTGTCCGTGTTCCCTAACGAACAGAAAAAGCTTCATACAACGAGGTCATGGGACTTCCTCGGATTTCCACAACAAGTTAAGCGATCAGCTGTTGAAAGCGACATCGTTATAGGAGTTCTTGACTCCGGAATTTGGCCGGAGTCTGATAGCTTTAATGACAAAGGATTTGGTCCACCACCTAGCAAATGGAAGGGATCCTGCCAAGCCTCAGCCAATTTCGCTTGCAACAAGTATGAATGTTTACTAAATGCGCACACACACACATGTAAAAAGAGTCGAAAGCACCACTGAGAAATGTTGTTACACTTCTGCAGTAAAATCATTGGAGCACAATATTACCGTAGCTCTGGAGATTTTGAATTAACTGATATAAAATCTCCTAGAGACACAGATGGACACGGGACACATGTTGCATCAACAGCAGGTGGGAACGTGGTTAACATGGCAAGCGTGCAGGGCATTGGCTTGGGAATGAAAAGATTGATGAAACTCTGCTTGATTAGTTGTCAAGGCAGAGGCTATGTTTATATTTATAGAACTCATTACATGTTTAGCTCTTGAGCTTATGAATAAGACAAGTTTATGAAACTTAGTGTACATAATAAACAAATAAATAACTAGATCCAATGCTGAATGCATTGGGTGAAGTTAAGCTGAAACCATGTGGCCTGGAATCCTGGATTGTAGGCGGCTTCTAGCTGCAGTGTCAGGCTGATTAGGAGGCTGCTGAATTCCAAGATGATTGCTCATTGCAGACTGATTAGGAGGCTGCTGACTTCCAAGATGAATGCTGTATATGGTATGCTGTGCATACGGCTGCTGATGCAGGGGAAAGTTGGAATGTTGTTGGACTGGTTTTGGCATGCTGTTGGGAGGATTTTCTTCCAGCTGAGTGAGGTGTGGACCATCTGGATCATCTTGATTCTTTTCCTTAACACCCCCCGCAAACTGAGGGGAGGAACAATCCTCAGTTTGTCTCTAAGGAAGCAGAAACGATCGGCTGTGTGCCCCTTAGTAAAAATGTCAGCCAGTTGTTCAAGTGTAGACAAATGGTGCAGCTGAATGTCATGATTAGCTACCTTTTCTCGAATGAAATGAACATCAACTTCAATGTGTTTGGTTCTGGCATGAAAAACCGGATTGGAGGCAAGAGCTAAGGCACCTGAATTATCACACCAGATTGTAGGAGGGCAGAATAGTGTAAGGTGGAGCTCCTTCATAAGCATTCGAAGCCAAAATAGTTCAGCCACGGTGAGAGAAAGGGATCTGTATTCAGCCTCAGTGCTGGACCTTGAGACAACATGTTGTTTCTTGGCAGACCATGAGATCAAGTTGGATCCCAGGAACACTCCATACCCGGTGGTGGATCTTCTGTCGTCCGGATTTCCTGCCCAATCAGAGTCACAGTAGGCAGTGAGGTTAATTGGTTCTTTGCAGTAGTGTAGACCGGAATTGAGAGTTCCTTTGAGGTAGCGGAGGACCCTTTTAGCAGCTGTGAAGTGTACTGATGTAGGGGCATGCATATGTTGGCATAGTTGGTTGACTGAATAGGCAATATCTGGCCTAGTAAGTGTGACATATTGGAGTGCTCCTACTATATGCCTGTATTCAGATGGATCCGGTAGAAGTTCCCCATCATATTTGGACATCTTAGAGCCAGCAGTGCAGGGTGCTCGATAAGGCTTAGATTCTGCCATTTGAGTTCGGTTAAGGAGATCAAGAACATACTTGGTTTGTCTAAGATGCAAGCCATTAGTGTCTCTTGTGGCTTGGATGCCTAGGAAGTAACCAAGAGGCCCAAGGTCTTTCATGGCAAAATCTATCTTCAACTTGGCAATCAGCATGTTCATAATGACTGCATGATTTCCAGTGAGGATAATGTCATCGACATAGACTAAGAGAAATACATGCACAGAGCCACAGTGATAGATAAAGAGAGAGTGATCTACTTGAGAACCCTTGAAGCCAAGGTTTAGCAAGGCTTGAGACAACCGGGTAAACCAGGCTCTAGGTGCCTGTTTGAGACCATATATGGACTTGTGCAGTTTACAAACATGGTCAGGGAAGGATGGATGGACAAAGCCCTGTGGTTGTTCCATGTAAACTTCTTCAGCAAGGACCCCATGTAGGAAGGCATTTGATACATCCATTTGCTTAATTGGCCAGTCAAATTGGACTGCAAGAGCTAGGATTAGCCGGATAGTTGCAGTTTTGATGACAGGACTAAATGTCTCATAAAAATCAACACCACCTAATTGATCATACCCCTTTGCAACCAACCGAGCCTTATACCTGTCCACACTGCCATTCGGTTTTTGCTTAATCTTGAATACCCATTTGTTTCTCACTACATTGTGATGAGAGGGTCGTGGACACAGAGTCCAGGTTTGGTTGGAAAGGAGAGCATCATATTCATGGCCCATGGCTGCAATCCATTCGGGTGAGGAAGCTGCCTGCTTGTAGGTAGAAGGTTCTTGAGGTAACATTGTGACTTGCAGGGCTGAAATGGGGTATTTGAGGGTATGAAAGAGTTTGAAGCCAGGGAACTCCTTGGGTTTCAGGTTGCCAGTCTGAGATCGAGTAACAATCCGGTTAATGGGTGATTGAGTGAGGGGTGATTGGGAGTTGGAGAGAGCAGGAGTTGTTCCTGCATCTGAGGAATCAGGATCATTGGATGTGGTGAATGAGGTGGTCATAAGTTGTTGAGGTGCAGGATCAGGTAGATGAACATCTGGACTAGGCTGTGGAGAGTGATCACTGTCAGTGCTTCCAGATTCAGACATGGAATTTTGGTGTGTAGTATTTACTGCTGGCTGTGTGGTTGAATCATTGATGAGTGGTCTAGGGGCAGGATTTAGGTAGCTGGGTTGAGGATTAGGCAAGAAGACCAGGGGGTCATGTGCTGCTGCTGTTACATTGCAGGGACCTTGTGAGATGGACTTGCTTTTGGCAGGGAATTGTGTTTCATCAAAGATAACACTTCGAGAAAGTATAACCTTGTGAGTTGTTGGATCCATGCATCTATATCCTTTTTGATTTCCCCCATATCCAATGAAGATACATGGCTTGCTACGAAAGGATAGCTTGTTATTGGCATAAGGCCGTAGGAGAGGATAACATAGGCATCCAAAAGCCCTTAGGCTGGTGTAATCAGGGTCTCTCTTCATTAACTTGGAGAAAGGGGATTCTTGTTGTAAAACATGTGTAGGGAGCCGATTGATAAGATATGTGGCTGTGAGGAAAGAATCAACCCAGAATTTTGGTGAGAGACCCGACTGTGCTAGTAGTGTTAGACCAACTTCAACAATATGCCTATGCTTCCTCTCAGCTATGCCATTTTGCTGAGAGGTATGTGGACAAGTTAGCCTATGAAAGATACCATTTTGAGACAGAAGTTGCTTGAACAGAATGGATGTATACTCCCCACCATTGTCTGATTGAAATTGTTTAATTTTAGAATCAAACAAATTCTCAACAAGTAACTTGAACTTGACAAAGTATTGATAAACTTCAGCTTTATTTAGGATAGGATAAAGCCAGGTAAATCGGCTATAGTCATCAACAAAGATTACATAATATCTACACCCACTTAGAGAAGGAATAGGGGAAGTCCATACATCCGAGTGAATAAGTTCAAGAGGGGTAGAGGTACATCTTGTTGACTCAACAAAAGGGAGTTGCTTGGATTTACCAAGCTGACAGGACTCACATACTCGAGTCTTGTCTATGGAACCAGACAAAGGAAGCCTTTGGTTCTTCAAAAGGTACTGGACAGTGGAGGAAGAAGGGTGTCCTAGCCTTTGGTGCCAAACCTGGTCTGTGGTCTTGACTCCAAGGTAGGCTGCAAACCCCTTCAGATTATTTAGGTGCTTTGGATGTAAGGGAATAGGATAGAGTCCATTCACACTAGGTCCCTGAAGCAGCGCCTGTCCCGTTTGGTTGTCCTTCACAAAGAAACATGAACCAGTTAAGGCAAACCAGCAGTTATTGTCTATGCAAAACTTGTTAATAGAGAGGAGGTTAGCTGATGCATTTGGACAGTGCAGAATGTCTTTAAGAAACAAACGGGGATGATTAGTAGAAGAGGAGTGAACAATCGAAGATCCAAAATTTCTGATGTGCAAACCTGTTCCATTACCTACTCCCACCATGTCTGCACCTTCAAATGGCTGAGGCTCATGTATGTTGGCTGCTTCTGCTGTGATGTGAGCATTAGCTCCAGAATCGGCAAGCCACTTTTGAGTTCCATACTCATCATTCAGATGTGCAACCATGGCAGCCAGTTCATTAGGTGGAAGTTTGCCTTGGAAGGAGTAGTTCATCCGGTGATAACAGTCAAGTGCAGTGTGATTATTCTTACCACATATCTGGCATACGGGTCTAGCATTGAACTGAGGTGGATTCATGTTTGCAGGTTGTTGTCCAATGTCATGGTTTATGAGAGGAGGCTGGTGACTTGGAGCAGGGTGATTTCTGGTGGGAAAGGGAGAATTGCTTCGGTGAGGTGGTGCTGGGTTGTTCCTCTGTGAGAAAGGTTGGTAGGCAGTGTGGTTTCTTGGAGGAAAACGAGAATTGGGTCTTGGAGGGTACCGGGGTCTCCTAGATGCAAAGGAGTTTTGATGGAGAATGCTTGACTGACCTGGTTTGTTGGCTTGGAATGCAAAGTTTCCAGCTCCTGCAGAATGTTGCTGCTGGTTTTCTAGTAGCATCTCATGGTTGAGTAATTCTGACTGAAAGTCAGTGAAGCTCAGCTCCCGGTCCTGTGTAGTGAAGGAATGGACTGTCACAAAGGTGTTGAAAGCTGGACTGAGGCCTCCTATAACATAGGAGATGAGGTCATCATCTTCTACTGGTTTTCCAGCAGCTGATAGTTGATCAGCCAATTGTTTTGCCACATTGAGAAATTCTGTGCATGTCTTGCTGCCTTGCTGCAAGGTTTGCAGCTGTCTCTTAAGATGAGAGATTCGAGACTTAGATTGAGAGGCAAACTTGGTTGCTAGAGTTGTCCAAGCTTGAAAAGAGGTATTGACTCCATACATTGAAGACACTATTGATGGAGTGAGAGAGCTGATTATCCAGCTTAGGAGAAGTTGGTCTTTCCTCTGCCATGTAACATAGGCAGGATTTGTGATTCTGTTGCCTTCCTCACTGTTGATGAACTGAGGGGGACAGTAATCAGACCCATCAACCAATCCTTGCAGATCATTTCCTCTAAGGATAGGTTGGAATTGTGACACCCAAGCTAAATAGTTGGGGCCTTCAAGCTTAAAGAGTTGGGAGAGATTTGGCAGCATTGAGAATGTTGATAGATTTTCTGTTGGTGGATTGGTAGAAGAAGATGCGTGGGTTGTTGGGTTGGTGTTAGAAGCATTGGAGGTTGTCATTGAGCGTTGGCTTTGGATGTGCTCTGATACCATGAAAAGATTGATGAAACTCTGCTTGATTAGTTGTCAAGGCAGAGGCTATGTTTATATTTATAGAACTCATTACATGTTTAGCTCTTGAGCTTATGAATAAGACAAGTTTATGAAACTTAGTGTACATAATAAACAAATAAATAACTAGATCCAATGCTGAATGCATTGGGTGAAGTTAAGCTGAAACCATGTGGCCTGGAATCCTGGATTGTAGGCGGCTTCTAGCTACAGTGTCAGGCTGATTAGGAGGCTGCTGAATTCCAAGATGATTGCTCATTGCAGACTGATTAGGAGGCTGCTGACTTCCAAGATGAATGCTGTATATGGTATGCTGTGCATACGGCTGCTGATGCAGGGGAAAGTTGGAGTGTTGTTGGACTGGTTTTGGCATGCTGTTGGGAGGATTTTCTTCCAGCTGAGTGAGGTGTGGACCATCTGGATCATCTTGATTCTTTTCCTTAACAGGGAACAGCACGAGGAGCGGTTCCATCAGCACGTATTGCTGTTTACAAAATATGTTGGACCTCTGGGTGTTTTGATGCTGACATTCTTGCGGCATTTGATGATGCCATCGCTGATGGCGTTGACATAATAACTATTTCCGTCGGTGGATCCACTGGGGCATATTTTACCGATTCAATTTCCATTGGTGCCTTTCATGCTATGAGAAATGGAATCTTGGCATCAAATTCTGCTGGGAACAGGGGTCCAGGTCTAGCAACCATCACAAACTTTTCGCCATGGTCACTCTCTGTGGCTGCAAGCACTATCGATCGAAAGTTCATCACTGAGGTCCAATTGGGTAACAGCAAGATCTATGAGGTAATCAGAAAGTCCAGCCCCCTGTTTTGTCCTCTGCTATGCATAAAAAGATTATGTGCAATTTATCCCAAGAAATAAAAACAGTTTAACAATGAAATGCTGACAAATAAAGAAAAAGAGTGCTATAAACATGCTTACAGTCTGTGAATGCTTTCATATTAATCCAAATTTTCAGTATTTAATATCTAATTAGTTAGTATCAAGTATATGTATATATATATATATATATTTATCCAACCATTTGCTTGAATCATGTGGAAAGTGTACTCGTGCCTAGAATTAAAACTTCAAACTAATTTGGAGAAATCATTTGCTCCATGCATGTGTAGGGAATTTCAATTAATACATTTGACCCCAACAACGAAACGTATCCAATAATTTATGGAGGTGATGCACCAAACACCACAGATGTCTCGGGGCTCCCATCCAGGTAACTACAAAATCAACAAAAACCCAACATGATTAATTCCTTGTTTGTAAATAATAAGTTTGATGTACGTATAGACGACAAAGGGAATAAGTTTAACCTTTTGCTTGTGTTTGCACAAATCTATCAAACTAGCAGGTGAAATATTCCTTAGTCTCGTAGCGAAATATTTGAGATATTACAGTTTTTACTACGGTTTTCTTACAAATTGACGTGTGATTCAATAAAGAATTAAACAAGTCAGATCTTATGGACTGCCAAATGATAGTTAAAAAGTGGAACTTCTTGTTACAATATTGCAGGTATTGCTACACAGATACGCTCGACAAAAATTTGGTGAAAGGGAAAATTGTACTTTGCGATGGCCAGGTTGATAGGGAGGGGCCATTATTAGCCGGTGCAGTTGGCACTGTGTATCAAGGCCGACACACTGATGCGGCTTTCTCTTTTCCCTTGCCCGCATCTTACCTTTGCTCGGAGGACGGTGCCAGCGTTTACTTATACGTAAATACGACAAGGTATAAATCTAAAATAACTTGGACAATGAAGAAGTTCAGGAAAAATGTATATACTAGCCTAAGTATGAACGTACACGATCTGCAGGGGACCAACTGCGAGTATTCGTAGGACAAAAGATCGTAAAGATGCATTTGCCCCTTACATTCCCTCCTACTCATCAAGGGGTCCAAATCCTGCTACACCCAACATTCTCAAGGTAATTAACCTCGTAATAATCTTATTTACATTTGCTTCCTTTTATTACATTTCTCATTAAATATTGGAAACTTTTTTTATTTTGTTGTAGCCGGATTTAGCTGCTCCCGGAAATAACATTCTAGCGGCCTGGTCTCCGATTTCCCCAATTTCTGATGTGGAAGAAGATAAGAGAGCACTGTCATATAATATACTGTCCGGGACATCAATGGCTTGCCCACATGCTTCAGGGGTGGCTGCCTACATCAAATCCTTTCACCCCACATGGTCGCCTGCCGCTATCAAGTCGGCTCTTATGACTACCGGTAATATATGTATATTGTATATATAGTCCCTTTTTTTGATAAATTAATGCATGTATTACTCACTCCCATTTGGTGTATTACTTGCAGCTATCCCCATGAGTGCTGGAAAGAATCCAGAGGCTGAATTTGCATACGGTGCTGGCAATATAAATCCTGTTCAGGCACCTTTTCCTGGTCTAGTATATGATATTGATACGCTTGACTATGTAAAATTTTTGTGTGGACAAGGATATAATACTAAGTTATTACAAATTCTTGCTGGGAACAACAATACCTGTTCCGAAGCTACTAATGGAACCGTCTTTGATCTAAACTATCCTTCCTTTGCCCTAGCCACGCCTCCCTTGGAATCTATCAGTCAAGTTTTCAATCGGACCGTTACAAATGTTGGATCACCAACATCTACATATAAAGCTATTGTGACCGCCCCACCTGGACTTATAATCAATGTGAACCCTGGCATTCTTTCATTCACATCTCTTGGACAACGGCTATCATTTGCACTAACGATTGAAGGTAAGATAGAAAATTCCATTGTATCTGCTGCTTTAGTGTGGACTGATGGTAACTTTCGAGTGAGGAGCCCATTGTGGTGTCTGTTCCATGATTCGTGGACATTCTATGCTACATGTATTACCTAAATAATTGAAGCAAAAGCCTGGAAGGAATTTGCACAAAATAGCAGTGGCAAAACATGTAGGAAAATGGTTGTAATTTTTGAGCCTTTGCTCCAGTTCTTCACTGCATTGTAGTGAACCAAATAACGATTCTGTTTCTAATTTAATGCTCTATTCTGAGTTGTTTTCAACATTTTAAGGTAACTACCTTGCGTTTGTCATTGCAATTTTATAGATAAAAAGTGCGATTTTAAACCAAATCGTTTATAAATACATTTTAAAAAAATTGCGATTTAAAAATACAAAAAATCTATTTTTTCAAATCGCACGGAAAAATGGTATTTTTTTTTGAAAATGCACAACTTTAAAGGTTAAATTGCGATTTTAAAAGTCAAACTGTGATTTTGACAAAAGCATAACTACGTTTTTAAAAATCAAGTTTCCAAAATCGTTCATTTTAAAATTATTATTTTTAAATAACATTTTTTTAAATTGCAAACCCAAGCGGACTTGTAAGAGAGGGAGAAAATAAATTTATAGTCAAAATTATATTATTTAATTTAATCGTGTAAATGAGAGTAATTCTAGATGTCATACCTATTTCACTCTAATAATGATGTGGCATTTAAAATTATAACTTGATCATAATTCAATAATGATAAATTACAAGTCCAATGGTATTTTAAAAGTCACATCATTATTAGAGGATACAAGGAACATGAGTATGACGTCTAGAATTACTGTGTATATAATGTCATGTCATTTAAAATTTTTAAATGATGTGACAATATATTAGCTATATGACAATATATACATCATCAAATTTGTAAATTATAAGGTCAAGTCTAAGAGACAACCTTGCATCATGGGTAATTCTACATGTTCCCCGTGTATTTTCTTTGTGTTCTTCCAAGATTGATATAACTAAATTACCATTGAATTAAAATCCAGTAGTAATCTATCACAAATCTAATTATCTTAGGTTTTAAAATCGAATCAATTTTGAGGGATACAAAATGAACTTGTACCATTACTCCTGTATCATATATCGTTAATTCTCTTAAACTTCTCGAATTTGTGTGTTATTCGAACAATCTCATCACATACCTTTCAAGAGTCTATAGTCTCAACTTCCCAAATGAGTCGCAGCACAAAACATGAAAGAACTTTTAAACGTAAATGTTGGGGATAAATTCCACTCAACCCGATCCAAGGAGAAGATAGACATTCAGCAACTACTTCAGAGAAATCAAGTATTAGTTATTCAGTAAATTCGGATTAGGACTTTACTCCAAGTTGAATTGGAGTAAGTAGTCGTAATCCGATCAGTACGTGATCCTATCCCCAAGAGAATTGGGATAGGACTCTAATTAGTCAAATAAGAGATCAGATAAGAAGAATGATTAGATCAGAAGTCTAATAAATGATCAAAGTCCAATTAGAACTCTAGCAACAATTCTAGATCAACAAGGAGCAGGAATCCTACTTCAAGTTTGACTCTACCTCTTTGCCTATAAATAGGCCCATACCCCAGGTATAAACTAAGACTCAATTTTTATGCACAGAGCATTATTTTCTTACAGAAGCTAATTTAGGCATCGGAGAGGACCCCCGGAAGGGTCCCTTAGTTTTTGTTGTTTTGCATAATTATTAAGAAGCGTGAAGAACACCAGAAGAACGTGCAGATTCACATCATACCGGAAACTGTACCAAGAGTAAAATTTATTTTGAATGATATATTTTGTTGGGACACCTTTTAGAAATTTGCCAAAATTTAATTTATTCATTTGGATAATGATTAATTGTTTTGTAATCAAAGTTGCATTGAACAGGGCCTCGGCCGGATCTTGCTTACTGTTGTAGGAAAAACAACAGCAAGCTATTAAGGGTTCTTGTTTGGTTCTTCCCCTGTTCTATGGCCATAAAACAGAGCATGTTCCTCCTCCCTTTTCTCGCCAATCTCTCAAGGTCGGAGCGAGAAAATTTGATGGAAGCAGCTAAGGTATGAATGAAAAATGTATTAACATTGAAGAATAAATTAATATATATATATATATATATAATAATATCTATTCATTGAACAAAAACAAATAAACATTAATTATTTCTTCATATATTTCAATTTTTAACTCAAACACCTATAAAAAAAAGAACTCGACATTCTTTTACAATATGACTGAAATTCTAGTTATATAATTGCAGTATAAACGGAAAAAGTAAGCCTACTTTACTGTTCTTGTTGCGTTAAAAAACTCTTTTACTTTCCAAGGCTAATGCTCATCCGCCTACTGCCAACTAAAGCCAATGGAAGAAAACTTGAATATGAAAGACCACATGGGAATGATCCCTGTTAGAATGGATTCCCCATGGGCCATGTGTGTCAAAGAAAAGAGATGCCAACAAATGGCTGAAAATGAGGCCAACTATGGGTCAAATATGATCGTGGCCAACTTGGACCGAAAGGGTCGTCATGGGCCTAAAATATGATCATAGTCAAATATGAGCTGAAATTGGCCTAGATTTTAAACAATACCACAAAGGTCAGGCCTGAGTTTTTAAACGATACCGCAGAAGCTAAAAATAAAAGCCAACTATCTATTACCAGCTATATCTTTGCTGAGCTGGTTCTAGCTAATTAGACATGTGCGACGACTTGTATTTAGACATGTGCAAATTGTATTTAGTTTAGTTAGCTTTGCAATTGTAACCGCATAGATAGAGTTTGCTTGTTGTGCAAGCTATTTTCCTCTGTATATATATTCTGAACGCTTGCTCCTTCTTACATATACGCAATACACAAAACAAAGAACTTTCTCTCATATCTTCTTCTCTCAAATCATTCTCTTTGTGAATGTTGAATTCTAATATGGTATCAGAGCACGAAACCATGGATTCTGAATCTTCTTCAATCTCCATTGATGATTCTTCTAGTCCATATTACATACATCATGGAGATAGCCCTGGCTCGATTCTCATTTCTCAACTTCTCAATGGTGAGAACTATCACACCTGGAATCGATCGATGATTCTAGCGCTCACGGCCAAGAACAAGGCCGGCTTTATTGATGGATCTCTTGTCAAACCAACTGGAGCTACAGAAGCAGTTCTTCGTGCATGGACGAGAAGCAACAACTTGGTGATTTCTTGGATTTTGAATTCTATCTCAAAGGATATTGCTAAAGTGTGATTTACATCAACACAGCGGAGGAAATGTGGCTTGATCTCAAGGATCGATTCTCACAGAAGAATGGTCCTCGCATATTTCAACTATAGAAGGCGATTTCTGCACACTCTCAAGGTAGCATGTCTGTAAGTGCCTATTACACTAAACTCAAGGGTTTAAGAGATAAATTACATAACTATAGATTCGTTCCAGAATGTTCTTGTGGTTCCTCAAAGGCTATTCAAGAACATAATCATCAAGAGTATGTTAAGCAATTTCTTGTTGGCCTTAATGATTCTTTTGCACAAGTGAGAGGACAAATTCTGCTTCTTGATCCTTTACCTGCTATCAACAAGGTTTTCTCTCTTGTTTTACAAGAGGAGAGACAACGTGGCATTTCTATTAATCCTCATGTTCATGAGAATGTTGCAATGTTAGCAAGAGCTAATCTGCCATCATAGCAGCAGCAATATCAGCCACAGTAGCAGCCGTATCGATTTGGAAAACAGAGTAATCAACAACTTTTTCGAAAGGAAAGACCTGTTTGCACGCATTGTGGATTTTTAGGTCATACTATTGACAAGTGCTACAAATTGCATGGCTATCCTCCGGGTTTTAAATCCAACAAGCCTAAGGTGCCATTTTCCTCAGCACATCAAGTTCAAGGGAGTCATCTTGAATCCGAATTTCAGAATTCTCAGAACAACCAGAGTATTCAATCTCATCTTCAGGCACCTTCACTGTCCTTCACTCAGACACAGTGTGAACAACTCTTGGCATTATTGAAACCTTCCAATCCTGACAATCATGGCATCTGCTCATTCAAGAGTATCAATCGTCAGATCAAACAAAGTATCAATCTCATCTTCAGGCACCTTCACTGTCCTTCACTCAGACACAGTGTGAACAACTCTTGGCATTATTGAAACCTTCCAATCCTGACAATCATGCATCTGCTCTTCAAGTAGTAACAACTCTGTCAATCAAGACAACATTTTTCCACAATGTCAGGTATCCATAATTTTTCTTCAAACAGTTTTGATTTTTTTTCACATTTGTTTTCTCTGTCATTCATTCTCAAATCTTTCAAGTTGCATCTAGTCATTCTCATGATCACAATCAGTGGATTATTGATACTGGTGCAACTAACCATATGGTTGGTTCAATTTCTTTTCTCACAACTATTACTGCTGTTGTATCTACTCAAGTTAAATTGCCTAATGGACAATTTGCTGCAGTAACTCATATTGGAACTATTCAATTTCCAATGATTTGATTCTCACAGATGTGTTATGCATTCCATCATTCTCCTTTAATCTACTTTGTGCCAGTAAACTCACTAAATCCCTTTGTTGTTGCCTTATTTTCTTTGCTTCTTTTTGTTTCATACCGAACATGTTCACATGGTTGACGATTGGACTGGGTAAAGAGAAAGATGGACTCTTTTACTTGCAGCATAACTCAGGCAATCCATCTCTTCTCAATTCAGGTTTCTTTGCTATCTCAATAAAGGCCCCTTCCACTGAGATTTGGCACTACCGCCTTGGCCTTCCTTCTCAACCTAGGCTAGCTTTGCTGCAATCTTTGATTCCTAATGTTTCTTTGCATTCCAATAATATTTGTACTGTTTGTCCTATGGCTAAACAGTGCAAACTTTCATTTCTTGTAAGTCATACTTGTACTGAATCTTCTTTTGATATCATTCACTGTGATATTTGGGGACCATTTTCTGTAAATTCAATAAACGGTTCTCGTTTCTTTCTTACAATTGTTGATGATCATTCTCGATTTACTTGGGTGTATCTCATGCACAATAAGTCTCAAACCAATTCCATTATACAATCTTTTTTTAGTTATGTTGAGACTCAATTTCAGACTTCCATAAAATGTCTAAGATCCGATAATGGTGTCGAATTCAACATGTCTGCATTCTTTTCTTCGAAAGGGGTACTTCATCAACAAAGTTGTGTAGCTACCCCTCAACAAAATGCAGTTGTTGAACGAAAACACCAGCATCTTCTTAACATTGCTCAGCTTTACGTTTTCAATCTAACCTTGCTTTATCTTTTTGGGGAGATTGTATTCTTACTGCTACCCATCTTCTCAATCGGTTACCTACCCCACTTCTGTCCAATAAGTCCCCTTATGAAATTCTTTT
Organism: Alnus rubra; assembly: GCA_028654335.1. Lineage (NCBI taxonomy): Eukaryota > Viridiplantae > Streptophyta > Magnoliopsida > Fagales > Betulaceae > Alnus > Alnus rubra. Next base: position 1,438,764 of record JAJPGS010001224.1, on the reverse strand, counting down.
CAACCACATACCATCATATACTCATCTTAGGGTCTTTGGATGCTTATGTTTTGCCTCTACTCTAACTCATAATAGATCCAAATTTGATTCTCGGGCTAAATCTTGTGTTTTTCTTGGTTATCCTACTAGTGTCAAAGGCTATAAAGTTTTAGACCTTCACTCACACTCCACTTTCATTTCCATAGATGTTTTCCATGAATCCATTTTTCCATTTTCTCATTCTTCTTTTACAAATTCTGATTCTCCACAGAATCAGAATTTTGTTCTTCCCCATCCTGTATCAGATACTGCTCCTAAACATTCTGCCTCCCTTCCTATCTTTGAACTCAATTCATCTCCCATATCTGACTCACCTTCCACACCCAATTCAGCACCCAGTTCTCACTCTCCTTTATCATCTGATCTAGCTGAAGGTAGTCCTGTTTCTATCCTTATTCCTTCTCATCATTCCCCTCCTCGAAAATCCTCCAGAATTCGCAAACCTCCTGGTTATTTGCATGATTTTCACTGTCAATTAGCATCTTCTTCTACTCAAACATCCTCTGACTATGCGAACAAGGCTGTTTGTAACAATTCAAGTACTTCTTATCCTTTTTCATCCTCTTTATCTTATAATCTTTTATCTTCTTCTCATAAGATGTTTAGTCTTTCTGTTTCTTCTCATCCTGAACCTCAATTTTATCATCAAGCTATTAAGTCTCCTCAATGGAGAGATGCCATGAATTTTGAAATTGCAGCTCTTGAATCCAATAATACTTGGTCTTTGGTTGATTTACCCCCACATAAGAAACCCATTGGTTGTAAATGGGTGTTTAAAATCAAGTATAAATCTGACGGTTCTATAGAACGCCACAAGGCTAGGTTGGTAGCCAAAGGTTATACTCAATGCGAGGGACTTGATTACCATGAGACATTTTCACCCGTTGCCAAATTAACCACTGTTCGATGTCTTCTTGCTATTGCTGCAACTAAACAGTGGCATCTTCATCAATTGGACGTGAACAATGTCTTACTTCATGGTGATTTGGATGAAGAAGTATACATGACTCCTCCACCCGGTTATGTCACTAAGGGGAGAATAAAGTTTGCCGGTTACTCAAGTCTTTATACGTCCTTAAACAAGCTTCTCGCCAATGGTTCTCAAAACTTTCCACTACATTGCTTGCTATTGGTTTTCATCAGTCGAGAGCTGATTATTCTCTATTCACTAAAGTGTCTGGCTCTACTTTTGTTGCTCTTCTAGTTTATGTAGACGACATTATCCTAGCAAGCAATGACAGTAATGCTATTTCAATCTTACTTTGTTGCTCAACAACAAATTTCGTTTAAGAGATCTTGGTAATGTGAAGTTTTTCCTTGGTCTTGAGATTGCACGCAGCTCTAAAGGCATCTCTGTTTCTCAAAGAAAATATGCCTTAGACATTCTTGAAGATTGTGGTTTCTTAGGTGCTAAGCCGACTAAATTTCCTATGGAACCAAATCTAAAACTGTCCAGAGATGCTGGTTCTCTTGTTGCAGATCCTTCCGTCTATCGTAGGCTGATTGGTAGACTGATTTATCTTACTATCACTAGGCCGATCTTGCCTTTTCTGTCCAAATCCTGGTCAGTACATGGACAAGCCTCGACAGCCTCATCTAGATGCATCATATCATGTTTTGAGATATTTGAAAGCCATCCTGGTCAAGGGATTTTCTTTCCCTCCAATTCTGATCTTCAGCTCAAGGCATTTTCTGATAATGATTGGGCTGGCTGTCCAGATTCTCGGCGATCCGTCATGGATTTTTGTGTTTTTCTTGGTGATTCCCTCATCTCCTGGAAATCCAAGAAATAGCAGACGGTTTCCCGTTCTTCTCCTAAGGCCGAATACCGTGCCATGGCCTCTACAAGCTGTGAACTCACTTGGCTCACTGCCCTGCCTCATGACTTTCATGTTCCTCATTCCCATGCTTCCCTTTTGTATTGTGACAGCAAAGCTGCTTTGTATATTGCAGCTAATCCGGTTTTTCACGAGCGAACTAAGCACATTGAATTAGATTGCCATCTAGTTCGGGACAAGATTCAGCAAGGATCTTTGCGCACCATGCATATCAACTCTCAACTCAATCTTGTTGATCTTTTTACAAAAGCCCTTGGTCTTACTGCTTTTGCTCGTTTGTTGCCCAAGATGAATGTTCTAAACATTTTTTATTCAGCACCTTCATCTTGAGGGGGCGTATTACCAGTTGTATCTTTGCTGAGCTGGTTCCAGCTAATTAGACATGTGCGACTTGTATTTAGACATGTGCAAATTGTATTTAGTTTAGTTAGCTTTGCAGTTGTAACCGCATAGATAGAGTTTGCTTGCTGTGCAATCTATTTTCCTCTGTATATATATTATGAATGCTTGCTACTTCTTACATATACGCAATACACAAAACAGAAAACTTTCTCTCATATCTTTTTCTCTCAAATCATTCTCTTTGTGAATGTTGAATTCTAATACTATCAGCTGAAATGAATAACTTGGCCTCATATGATTTATTATTATGTTTTTTTAACATAATGAAATTTCCAGGTCTCTGGAGCCTATTATCTATCCCACCAAGTGTGAATCTTCCTCTGGCCTTGACTTAATTATCTTCATGCGGCAATGTGGAGAGAGAGAGAGAGAGAGAGAGGAATATGCAACAAGGTTGAAACTTATGGACGAAGTTGAGATCGCGCGGACTTCCTCCAAACCACGAAGTTGATACCAACATTTTTTTTTTAATTTTTAATTTATTTATTTATCTTAAAAGCTTAAGCTAATAAAAAAATGCAAATTTAATCATTTAATTATTACTTTAACACTCTCCCTCACGTGTGAGCTTAAACTCTGTTTTAATAATTGAGGCATAATACGGAAATATTTAATTGAAATTGGAAGTAAATAAAAAAGACAAGGTTTGAACTTAGGACTTATGCTTTGATACCATATTAAATCATTACTTATCTCAAAAGCTTAAAAGGATAGGAATATGTAAATTTAAAAATTTAATCATTAAATAAATACTTTAACATTCCCCTTCACGTGTAGATTCAAACTCCTTTTTAATAGGTGATTCTATTACGTGAAATATTTAATTGAAATAAGAGGTAAATGAAAAAAAAACATGATTCGAACTTACAATACTGCTATTTTTCTATCTTAAAATATCATAAAACATTATCATAATTAGAAGTTGAAACACGAGTTTGACAAAATGAATATATTTTATGAAATATATTGATTCTAATGCTACTGTTTTTCTATCCTAAAATAGCATAAAACAACATTGTCATAACTATTAGTTGAAACACGAGTTTGACAAAATTATCACTACTTAATTTGCCAAACACAGCTAGCATGCACCGATAGAGTTCTTTAATTATATGCTAAATTATTTTCATTTCATGTTTTCATTTTTATCTTAATTGTTTAGAGAGAGAGAACTCAGGACTTGGTGTCAGTGCCCAGTGGAGATAGAAAGGTTAAAAAAAGAGGTTGAATGGTTCATAATCATGCACCAAAATATACGCAAAGATGTGGAATGATAGAGACAGGAAGAAAAACGACAAAGCTTTAAAAAAAAAAAGGGTTAAATAAAGGTAGGGAGAAGGAATTAATTACCGAAAGGTATGGGCCAACATTAACAACACATTAGGTATACGTTGATGTTATGTTACCGCGTCGTTATTGACAAATTTCAAATGAAGTAGTGTACACGGTTATTATAAAAATAAAAGTAACTCCACCTTGACTTGGCTATCTTTAGTTGACTTCAGGTCCTCGTGTTTGTTGGAGTCTACGATTGTGGAATTTAATTTCTATGAGAAATTAACATCAAAACTTTACTACGTACTGAATATAAAAATGGCGTGGCTGGCCACTTTCATTGGTTTTGAGTTCGAGCTACCCCTTCAAATCATATATTATTTTGGTATATAACCATAAATGAAGTATATATTACCTTTGATCGAAAGTAAAATTGATGTAAAAAAAATAAAATTGCTAAAATTTAGAGAAAAAAAGAAAAAGAAAAAAGATTTAACCCTTCTACTTGTGAACTTACTCCGCATGAAGGCTTATATTGTACGTGTATATGGGTAACGGGCAGATGGACGAGGGTTACACCTCATCCTTCCCTTCACACAACACAAGCATGCTACAAGAAGTCATTGGCAGGTTATAAAAGCAGAACAATGAAACCATTAGAAACTTGCTATATATCTGATGCTTGAATTTCTTGTTTTAACGTGCTTTTCGAATTGTTCATCAGTCATCATAACTAAACTATTTCCTTCAAGATAGCACATAAATTGGGTTTTTTTTTTTTTAACTCTATTTGATCTATACCAATAACTTTGTTAAGACATTGTGAGAGAGTCCATATAAAATTTATTTGCGTAAATAAATTTTGAGTTATCCAACCATTTACTTGAGCATATAGGTTCATGTGGACTCTCTTAAATGTTGTACTCAAATTACAAGAGGCAAGCCAAACTCGAGTAAGAACATGTTCTTGACCATCCTCAATCAGAGAACAGACTAGACTGGAATGAGATTGAAAACTCAGGATTCAAATTTGCAATTGACAAGACTAATCATCATTCATCATCAAACCCAAATAATTACTGGTATCAAGTTGTTTGTATCTTATTTAATTAGGCCATTTCAAGTTTGTGGCTTTCAGTTTTCAAAACACAAAATGTTAATATAGTTTTGGAGGATAGTGGTAAGTAATACACCATAATCATTGCGTGAATTGATGTTGGTTGACTGCTGAGCCGGCCGATATGATCATCTATGCTGGCAGTAGCTGTGCCTGTATCAATAGATAGCTTTACAGATGAGAGTCCTACTGAGGCAGAGTCATATGCAAGAGTGGCTGACATAGAAGCTTTTGTGGCAGATGAAGATTGTGCATAGTCAGCATCGGATATTATCTTAACATACACTCTCCGGCAGGCTCTATTGTCTGCAAGGTGACCAAGTCCAATTTAACGACAGTTCCAATTAATATTTCTAACCGTTCCTTGACATCTAGATATTGTTAGATGTCAAGGGAACGGTTAGAAATATTCAGAACTGTAGTTAAATTGGACTTGGTCACCTAATTGTGCATTTACCGTCAGTGGTAGATCGAGTATGTACTCCATCGTACCAATAGAAGCATCTCTTTGAAAGGTTTCACCGGCCCCGCACCACCAACCCCAACTTGGTGAAAGCCCACCAGTTCCATTATATATACAATAGACATTCTAGCCAATTAAGTTTATAGCTAACCCTCCAATGGCAATGGCAAGCAAAACCTCCAATCTTTCGTGGCTTCTCTTGATCAGTCTCGCCTGCAGTACTTTCCTTATTGGTCACTGATAAGTCTTGAATTATTCGATTCAAGACCCCTTAATTTGCATTTTGTTAGACCTAGTTTGTGTTGTATATATAACGTTTTTTTGTAGTTTTGTGTTTTATCTTATTTCCAGGTCTTAGTTACAAAACATCTGAATTAGACCTGAAAATACATCAAGAGTATTTTAGTCATTTCCAAAGTTTGAGATTGTTCCTGTGAGTTGAAGAATTGGCTAAGGCATTTAGATCGATCGATCGATTATCTGCAGTCGAAGAAAAGTAGATCGAGCAAAACTTGATCGATCGAACTAGGACAGTCCCGACTGCGATCGAGCGAAATGCGATCGATCGACTTTATAATCGATCGATCGAATTCTCCTTCTTCCAGAAGATCAGATATTTCCAGATCTTTTGAATTCTTTATGCAATTCAAATCATAAGTTGGATTTTGTGGACAGAAATGGACGCCGACCAGCTCTGTTTGTGCGGCTAGAATTAACTATTGATGGTCTTTTGTAAATCCAATTCTCTATATATATGAGATTAGGGATTTAGGTTCAGACATGCATCTTTTGGGGATTTCGGATTTGCTCAGGTGTATCACTCAATTTTTAGTGTTTTGTAATTTCTTTAATGCACGTTTTCTGGGCTTAGTCTCAGAGAGCAATTTCTTCTTATTTTTCCTCTTTATTCTTTATGTTCTAGCTTAGGTTTTATTTCTTTGCTTGTAATCCAAATTTCTTAAGTTTTAATCTACTGTTTTAGTTTAATTTTAGCTTGTTCTTTTACTGTTTTCCTTTAATTTCATGCTTAGATTAGTTTACTTCATGTCTAGCTAACTTATTTCTTAGGGTTTGATCCAAATCCTCTCTAAAAACCATGAAGTGTTCTTGAGTTTTTCTTGATATGTTTGATGATTGTGTAAGGCTAGAGGATTTCAAAACCCATGCTAAAAGGTTGTCTTCAAGATTCCAATCTAATTATTCATGAAAAAGAGTTAGGCTTGTCTATGAGTTTTCTTAGATTCATGAATAAAATCAACATTTTTGAAAGAGAATGATGTCTTGTGCAATGATGCTATTTGACATGATGTGTGATTTCTCATTAGAGTCACCTTATAGGGTATGCTAGGGAACACCAATCATTCACACCTTTGGTAGTCTAAAATGTTTTTCAATTGTAGTTTAAACTTTATCTGAAATGGTTTGGTGTGAAACTAGATATCTTATCATTGTGGCCTAATTAGGGTTTTCATGTATTGTGTATACTTATTAGTATGTGTTGTAGAGTAGTAAGCTAGGGAGCATTAATCACTCCACACATTTCGTAGTGTCAGCGTTTTTCAATTATAGACTAATCTTTACGTGGAGTAGATTAATGTAAAACTAGGTGCTTTATAACTACGTCTTAACGAAAGTGTTTTCACGTCGAGGTTGTCGTAATGGTTGACGCCCATTACGCGCTCATATCATGCATGTTAGGAATAACCATATAGACTTTAAGCATTTCATTGGTTGAGGATTGGATAAGATCAATACCCTAAGTTTCTTTTAAGTTGTTTCACTTTCCGCTTTCATTTATTCCCTTACGTGTTGTAGCTTCAATTCTACAACCTTTCTCTTTTCCTTATTTCAAAGTTAGATTAAATACGCTCCTTGAATATCCCGTTACGCAAAACAACCCCCAATCTCTGTGGTTCGATAACCCTTACTATAGTACAATTGATTCGTACTATTGCGAAGTGGTAAAACTCATAAATTTAAAATTCACATAGTCGAGTTGACTACCAGTCACTCAGCTTCTCAGGCCGTCACAATTTTGCCTATGGATTGAGTTCTTGATGCTAGCCGAAATTGGAGTTGAGCATTTTGGATTTATGTAGTTTTGTAGGGATGGGGTTTAATTTATGTTACTAATTTTCAAGTAACTGAAATGGAGTGTTATGTTTATGGATATGATTGAGGCTTTTATGAGTGTATCTTTGTTGTTGGGTTTCAAGGTAATGAGTTTAATGTTTATGGGTTGCCTATTATTGGGATTATTCCCCATGGTGTCGTAGGTGTGGGTGGAATGTTGTTAGGAGAGAAGTTCATGGTTATTGAATCCTCTATGGGAAAGGACTGAATATGTGTATGCAAAATTGGTGATTTTGGAAAGTGTTATTGTGGTTGTTTTGCCTATGGATGAGATTAGGTCCATTTGGCTTTGGATTATATTTCATGAGTTTAGATTTAGTGTAGGAGTTGAGTTGGTTATAAACTAGTAAGTGATTGAATGAGCAAGATAATGACTAATATAAATAAATGAATAAAACAGCATTGAATAAATGAGTAAGTCAAATAAACATGGATAGTAATTTAGATGTCGTAATAGACATAATTAATATCGAGGTAGAATTCCTAAGAGATACGAACTAATAACAATAGGTACAATACCTAGTTTAGAAGTCTATGCATATGCTTCAAGATTTAGTAAACGGATATGTTACAAATGGAATTATAATCTAATCTAATCTAATAAGAGTTATTAAATTAGTACCTTATTATAATCTAAACTACCTAGATAGTTGTAGCTAATAAATGGTCAAGTATAAAATATACTAATAGTTGTATCTAAAGATTAAGAAACGAAATAAGTTACAAACCTAAAGCCTATGATTAATATCATAGGGGACAAAGAATAGGTGGATAAAATAAGTGAATAACTAAATATAAAATAAATGCAAGAATTGTATCAAACAAACATAGATAATAGTTTGGATATTGAAATAGACATAATAGGATCCATAAGAGTGATTGACTAATAGCAAATTGATCCTAAGTATAATACTAAACTTTGAGGTTTATGTATATACCTTAAGCTCTAATAAATAAATAGGCAAAGTGTAATAAAAGAATGTATATTACAATATGTGATTATAAGTTAGTTTAATAAGAGTTATTAGATTAATATGTTTTATAAGATTAAGGTCTTATGGCTTAAATTACTTTGATGGTCAATGGTTAATAAAGATTAAGTACCAAGTATAATAGTCAAGATAAGAATGTCATAGAATTGTAAATAGTCTAAAATAACCCTAAGACAACAAATATAAAATAGTGATATTATAGAAATACATAAATAGACTCCAAAGTCAATTGATAATGTAACTAGATGATTAATGTGTCTAATTATGCAATATGAAATACCTAAGCGTATTGTGGGGTTGTGCTTAACTTAATAAGCATTCTATGCATATATGTACGTACATATATATGTATATGGACCGAATACACTTAGCTTAAATGGATAATCAACTATAAGACTTGTAGTTAATAATGATAATAAGGTAACTTTGTACCTAATTTTCCTATCTACGTATACCAAGTGTTTAAGTGTATCATTATATTAGGTTTAAGCTTGTTAAGCATTGCATGTGTGTGTGTGTATATATATATATATATATACATGAATATGAGTCCGGTAAGTAATGCTAAGTTAGTACATAAGCAATAAGCTAAAAAAAGAGTAACAATAATGACAATATTATGTCACGATAATAAGGAGAGAAATAAAATAGCAAACGTGTCTTAAAGATTAAAGTGGGACAAAATATGAACCTAAACCTAAGTGTTAACCTAATAGTAGCTAAAGGTGCCGAATTAGCTTTACAAGCGAGTTATGTGAAGTGTGAGCACGCGGGTAGTTAGGATGCCATAGAGTATGGGATTCAATAGCATAGTCTAATGTCATAAATGTTTGCAGGATCGTGTCTGGATTGGAGACCTTAATTGGTTCTCTAATGTAGAGTTCAAGTAACTAAAACACGGGGGAAATGTTGGAGTTATGAGTCTTATGCAGCCAAGGTGAGTATTCTACTCACTGAGAAAAGTTACTTTTTATGTATTTTATATGAATGCAAATAATATGTTTTTCATATCGAACCAACAATATATTAATTATATGTTTTGGATGTTTTGAGTAGTTTTAATTAGGGATAATTACACTTAACCCCCCTAATTTATCCACGGTGTGGCGATTTACCCCCCAATGTACCAAAATTGGTACATGACCACCCCGAACTTGCCAACGTGTGGAAAATCAACCTTCCGTCCAATCGACCGTTCGTTTGGACGGAAAATCGATCACGTGCAAGTCACGTGACGTTTAAGACAGAGACCCTCCCCAAGTCACGTGACTTGCACGTGACCGACTTTCCGTCCAAACGAACGGTCGATTGGACGGAATGTTGATTTTGCCACACGTTGTGTAACGATTCACCCCCAATGACACAATACTGTCCGCTTTTGGCTCCCCATATCAGACTTCCCAGGAGGTCACCCATCCTGGGATTGCTCTCGCAGTGGCTCGCTTAGCTGCGGAGTTCTGATAGGTTCATGACCATCACGGCTTTAAAACGCGTTGTGTCAAAACGCGTTGTGTCATAAAGGGTGCATTTATACATATAAACACATCCTCATTCCCAGGCGATGTGGGACGTCACAATCACCCCCTCTTTGGACCCAGCGTCCCCGCTGGCGTCCCTCATTGGGCTTGTGTACGCTCCCACTATCTCAGGCTGGGCAATGGCTCTGATACCATTTGTAACGATCCACCCCCAATGACACAATACTGTCCGCTTTTGGCTCCCCATATCAGACTTCCCAGGAGGTCACCCATCCTGGGATTGCTCTCGCAGCGGCTCGCTTAACTGCGGAGTTCTGATAGGTTCATGACCATCACGGCTTTAAAACGCGTTGTGTCATAAAGGGTGCATTTATACATATAAACACATCCTCATTCCCAGGCGATGTTGGACGTCACACGTTGGCTAGTTCGGGGGGGTCATGTACCAATTTTGGTACATTGGGGGGTAAATCGCCACACCGTGGATAAATCAGGGGAGTTAAGTGTAATTATCATTTTAATTATGTTGAAATATGACAATAATGTTTATGTGATTTAAGATGATTTGAGATATGAGTATAAAATATGTTTGGTGTTTTGATAAATGATTTGAAGTGTTTTATTGCCTGCTGCGGTTGAAATTTTAAGCTATGTTTTAATGCCTACTGCGGTTGGAAATTTAAGTTATGCAAATTGTTCGAGGAAATGACATTTTGAATTGTTTATGTTTTATGAATAAATCATGTGTTAAAGTCATGTCCATGAAATTAAATGTATAGTATTTATGCATGACCATTGAGCATGAAACGAACAACACCGAGGTTAAATTCCCTTGGCTAACGAACAAGGCCGGGGTTAAATTCCCTTGACAAACGAATAAGACCGGGGTTCAATTCCCTAGGCAAACGAGTAAGACCGGGGTTCAATTCCCTTGGCAAACGAACAAGACCGAGGTTCAATTCCCTTGGCAAACGCAAAACGACAAATAGAACAAGAAACAGAAACAAGCATGATGAATGACAAGCATGCATAGCATTTGTTTTATGACAATTGAATTTTTTTCACGTTATGATATTTAGTAGTTTTATACTAGACGTATTAGTATGCATAAGAATCTCAATGGGAAAGAACTTATGTATATTTCTATGAGATGGTTGCATGATTTAAATGCCATTGTTTTCTAAGTCTCACTGAATTGAAAGTAATATAGTAGGTGAGGATGTATGTAGTGGTTTCCTACAATGGAACTTCTACGTATAAATCTCAGCTGCATAGTATGCTTAAAATGTTTTCTATTAGTCGGTGTTTGCTGTATTAGCTATGAGGGTTTTTTAAACAAAAGTTTATAAAATTGGTAGTTGTTATAGTGTACGCATGACTATAAAAGAAAAGTTGGTTCTTTGCGAAAATTCAGTGAATAGTATACCTCTGAGGTCTTAGTATATTTATTTATGGTAAGACGGTGGGCTCATAATTCCACCTATACGGATGTGGCAAACCCCCACAACCGTATAGATGATGTTTCTTTGGCTGCAGGTACTCTGATCGTTGTTAATAACATTGTAGAAGTGTATTTGAGATATTATGATTGAAGCTCGCCGCAACGGTCGTAATTAGTGGACCACGGGTTGTCCATTGTCTTATAAGTTCTGTTTATGGCTTATGACACCTGTGTCACTTGTTTTATAAGTCATTTCTGTTATGTATTTATATTGAGGAAAGACTTAAACAAATAGATGATTAAATAACTCTTCTTGTTGGTAATTTGTGATAGATGTATAGGATGTGATTTCCGCTATTAGGTTTATGCTTTCCGCTGCATAGTAGATAGATGTTATACCCTAATTTACCAAGTACAAATTATGGGGTATGTACCATATGTTGGCTTTGCGCATATCGTCGTTCCACTGTGAAGATTCGTTTATATTTTAAGGGATTAATGTTTATGAAATGTTTTGTATAAAAAGAAAAAAAAAAGAAAAAAAAAAAAGAAACGGGTCGTCACACCCATGGTCCCGTAATTACGACTGTCGTGGCGAGCTTCGGGCATAATATCTCAAGTGCACCTCTACAACACCATCAACTACGACCGGAGTACCTGCAGCCAATGGAATACCATTTATACGGTTGTAGGGGTTTGCCACATCCGTATAAGTAGAATTATGAGACCACCGTCTTAACATAAATGAATACACCAAGACCTTAGAGGTATACTGTTCACTGAGTTTTTGTAAAAAACTAACTTTTCCTTTTTAGTAATGCGTACACTATAACAACTACCAATTTTATAAACTTTTGTTTGAAAACCCTCGTAGCTGATATAGCAAACACCGACTAATAGAAAACATTTAAACATACTAGGCAACTAAGATTATACGTAGAAGTTCTATTGTAGAAACAACTACGTACGACCTCATCTACGATAATACTTTGTGGTTTGTTTGCTTAGGTTTACATAACCCTTAAGTTAGAAAGCAATGGGATTTAAATCATGCAACCATTCGATATAAATATACATAAGCTCTTTTCCATTGAGACTCTTATGCATACTAATACGTCTAACAAAACTATTATATATAAAACATGCAACACATTCCATCACATCACAATGTATGTATGCATATGCATGTACCCTGAGTGGTGGAACCATGCTGTGCTTATGGGCACGTAAGTAACTTTGTTGTGCTCTTGTGGCAACCATATTGTGCTCTTGTGGCACGTAAGGAACCATGTTGTGCTCTTATGGCATGTAAGTAACCATGTTGTATGTCATATTCTTATGATTCATACTTAAAACATTATATATTTCATTTCGTGAATCATGCCTTTAACACATGCTTTCTTTATAAAACATAAACAGTTCAACATGTCATTTCTGAAACAATTTGCATAACTTAAATCTCATAAACTTTATACTCACTCTAAAATCACATTCATGTTCCATTGCAATCACAGTTTTCAAAACTCCTAACCATAACATACAGTTACACCATTCATTCAAATTCCACATATCATATTCATACTTCAAAACATCATCATAATTTAAATATACTCAAAAGCACTCAAATTATCCAAAATTGTTCATAATCAACATACAGTTGGTTCAAGTTTGTAAAACAATATATAGTTTGCAATTCATCATATATGAAAATAATACTTCTCAGTGAGCAGAATACTCACCTTGGCTGCACAGGACTCATGACTCGAATACTCTCCCATGGATTCTAGTTATTCGAATTCTATATTGGAGAATCAAATGAAGTCTCCAATCCGGACACATTTCTGCAAATATTTATGACGTTAGACTATGCTATTGAACTCTATACTCTATGACACATAGACTACCCGCGTGTTCTTACGTCGCATTACCCGCTTCTAAGTCTCGTTAAGTATCATCAACTATTATTAAGTTAACATTTATATTTTATTCATTTTTATTATCTGAGTTACGCTTACTATTTTATTAGTCTAATTATTATTATAAGTCACATTATCACTGTTAATCCTTTTATGTTTATCATTCATTTACTAAGTTAGCAATATATATTTAAGCCGTATACATGTATATGTATATGTATATACATATACACATACAATAGTTAAACCTAATCCATTAATACACATAAATATTATGGGTACATGGATAGTGAATTAATTGCTAAGTTGTCACATAATGGATTCGTATTACATTTATATGTTTCTATAAGCCTATTAACTTATACTTATTAACTTAAGGTTATTTAAGTAATCTATAACTCTTCGACATTCTTATTACAATTGTTGTCCCCCTTTGATATTAATCTTAGACTTTAGGTTTATAGCTTATTTCGTTTCTTATCCATTAAACACAATTACTAATGTATCCAACACTTTACTCATATTAGCTACTAACCATCTAGGTAATTTAGATTATGAAACCTTATCTTATTTAACATACTAATTTAATAGCTCCTTTAAGCATCTAAATAAACCATAATAAAGAACCTAACTCAATTGAGTCAACCTTATCCTACATGCCCTCAAAATCCTTATTTACCTAATCAAGATCAATCTCCTCTAATTGAAATTACCTTATACCAAAATTCCACAACAACCATCATCAACAATTGACAATTACATTCTCTAAACTCACAATAAAGTCTCAACCCAAAGTGTATCCATAAATCCAACTTGTAGGGTTAATCTCTTAACTAAACTACTTGAAATCAATTATAACCTCCATCAAATTACAACCCACCTACAACATTCCAAAATTATATACCAAAATCATCCACCAACTATAACCAAGCAACATACCTCAAAAGCACATCCTTAGAATTAAATCACAACCAATACAAGTAAATCCTCCACAACAAATATTACATATCCCGTTATCTCTATCATAGACAAAATCAAACCTTAAGGAACCCATCAACATTGATTCTAAAATATAAATTCCAACAATAGACAATATTTCCTAAATAGGAAATCCACATCAGATTTACAAATCCACAACCCATATTAGAATCATAAAAACACATATATAACAGCACTAAGACCGTAACTCCAAGAAAACATTACCATTCAACCAACACCTCAAAAGCCTCTTGAAATCCTATATTTTCATCTCAAGCAAAACCCACAATTTCCAACATCAAGCCACAACAGCAAAAGATCCCAAAATCAGCCCTTTAATATATATTCGAACTTCATATGGTTAACACCAAACCCAATCAGAATTTTAACAACTAAAACACAAACTAAATCAAATCCAAAAATTTACATAAAAATGTAAATCAACAAACCAAAAACCAGATTCTGCAACCCTAATAGAAAACCCACAATTTCAAGTAATATCAACTAGAATCCATCCATAAAACTCAAGAAAATATTACTAAAAACCGAAACCCATTTCATAATGGCAAATACCCATTCAATCCACCCACATCAAAACCCAATCTTCACCAACACTTCCAAAATCCATCATAAACCAACCCCATGAATTATCAAACCAGAATTTCATCAATCCCTAAAATTTCATACCCAGAGACTCGTTCGGCTAACCCTACAAAGGACCCATTCGGTTCTTGCCAAGAAAACCCCCAAATTTTTGAGACCCATATGGTTTTCTTCTCAACAAAAATCAAAGGAGAATTCAAGCACAAATCAAAGAGAATGAAAAGATAGGTCTCACCGGAACAGGGCCAAAACTCACTGCCCTAGACGCTACCTCCACACCACAACAGTGGCCCTAGGACTAAAGGAATGACCCTGCATAGATACCTGGACTACTGTACAGTAACCTTGGCAAGGAACAGAGTCTCCATTGCTACTTTAGCTGACAGCATACTCCCTTCATGGGCTGGCAGTTTGGCCTTCTTTGCCACATTTGGATCTAGGAAGCTATGAGTACTCCCTATGTCAATTAGGATCACAACTTCGAGAGTGTTGATATAACCAATCAACCTCATAGTTTTAGGCACCGGGGCTCCCATAATTGCATGAAGGGAAATTTTCGGCAACTCCCCTCCCTCTTCTGGTGCTTCCAACGCCTCCCCTTCTTGTATTTGCCCTTCCTGATCTATTGGTACAGCCCCCTCTTCTATCTTCAACCCTTCCAACAAATAAACAAAGGCCGGCTACACTTGTGACCTATGTGGTACTTGTCATCACAGTAGTAGCATAGTCCTTTTTCCCGGCGTTCCTGCATTTGATTTGGAGAAATCTGTCTAATGGGCAAGTTGTAACGTTTTGCCATGGTGTTTGGGTAAGGTATAGGGCGATTAAGGTAAGGTAAATTGAAGCCCGCACTCCGGGACGTTGTGGGAAAAATGGGATTGGATGGTTTAGAGAAGGTGAGGGGGGTAGCAGGTTTAGGGTAGGGTAGTTTATTGTTTGGGGACTGGGTAGGAGTCCATGGGCGTGCTCTAGAACTTCTATTTCTTCTCCAAACTTCCTCTTCTTGCAGCCTGGCCAACCCGAATGCTGCTGGCAGGTTTGATGGCTTAAGCATAGTCACCATAATTCTTACTTCCTCCTTCAGCCCACTAATGAAAGAGCTGACCTTAAACCCTTTTGTCAATCCGGGTATCTTGTTAGACAAGACTTCGAATTGGTACTGATAATCTTCCACCGTAGATGATTGTAAGAGCTTAGTGAAGGCTCCCACAGGATCATCATAGGCTGATGGTGCAAACCTGGTCTTGAGAGCTACTATAAACTCCTCCCAATTGGTTACTAGAGTCGACTCCATCAACCAATTATACCATTGTAACGCTCTCCGCTCCATGTGAAAAGATGATATGGGAACCTTCTGATTGTCTGGAATTTGGCCATAGGAGAAGAATTGTTGAGCTTTAAGAACCCAATCCATCGGATCCGCTCCTTCAAATTTAGGAAACTCCAGATGTACGAGTTTTGCCAGAACTCCTCCTCCTTCTAGAACCGTGGAGCTAGAAGTCTCACCAATGGGCTCCACATAGATGGGTGACTTGTTGGGGTGTCCATTAGCCCCTCCTTGGACAAGTTCCTGGTTTGCGTTGGGCTGGACAACTAGTGAGACCTTCTTGAGGATCTCATTTAGGGTGGTTTGAGTACTGGTTTGGAACTCGTTGATACGTTTTTGGGCTGCAACAGTGTTGGTTTGAAATGTTGTTGTGCTGGTTTTGAACTCCATGTAGTCATCTCTGAGCTTAGCTAGACTCTCAACTAGCTGAGAAACTCTGGTACCTTTGGCCAAGGTCGCAAGAACGGTGCTCTAATACCACTTGTTATGGGCAGAACTGTTTAAAGGTTAATAGAATAGGTTTCCTCTCCAAAACTAACTCCCTCCTCACACTAAACTCACGGTTTAAGCTAAGATTATGTTCTCTAACACACATTTCAAGAGACACAAGATTGGGTAATTTTCTGGATATTCCATTAAGCTATCAAAGACTGAATTAAATACTAATTACATAAGTGCTTAAACATAACTGCTGACCACTAAGCTGTCAGCTAACCCACGACTACACTACTCCCCATAATCCCTTACATTAAGCATTAACCCACGATTGCCTACTTCTATTCTAATTGCTGACTATACTAACTGCTGACTACACGTGTTCCACTATACATGTTAGTGGAACACGTTTTACAAACCTAACTTCCACGCTTATCTCTCCACTCATTGCCACGTTCTCCTTCCCGAAACTTCTCCCCCATCTTCTCTTTATTTCAGACATTTTTCTAACTTCAGACAAACCCCTTCTATTTCTGCACATAATAGGAGAGATCGAGCTCTCCTGCTGCAGGCGAGTGAGGAGAAGTGAGGAGATAAAAGAGAAGAAAGAAAGAAAAGAAAGAGGAAGGGGAGAGTGGTCGTGAGAGAGGGGGAAAAGCGAGAGAAAAAGAAAGAGAAAGGGAAGAGAGAGGGTGAGTGGGACACTTGTCCCATTGTGGGTGGTTGGGAGAAGATGATGTTATCTTCTCCTAACCAATCCAGTGGTGACATGTGGCAATATTGTAAGATTTCCTTATTTTTAAAGCCTCAATTTTATTCAATTACTACATGACCCCCACTTTATTAAAACTATCTTTTAACAATTAATTTATAACCCCATATTTAATTTAACTACATTCTACCTGTACAATTTATTATTTATCCAACTAGGACTCATTATTATTATTATTTATTATTTCCTAAATACCCATTAATAGTATTTTATTATTCCAATTACCATTATTTTATCTTAAACTCATTTTATTTCCATAGTATAAATATTGTCACTTAAAATCTAACTTTTGGTCCCATCTAATTAATAAATATAATTTATTAATTTACTAAGTTATCTATTTATTTTCTTGGTCTTTACAGCAATGATGCCTCTCTTGATGTTCTATTAATATCATATGTTTAACAATTATACATACCTCTTTTAATTTTCTCTTGATATTCATTTAATTCCATTATTTCCTTTATTACACTATTATGGTAATTCATTTTTTTTTTTTGCACCTCTTGAAAAGCAAAATAGGTGAAAAAAAAGAGAAAAAAAAAAAGAGAGGAGAAACTATATTTAATTCCATTAATCTACCAAACAATTTGCAATGTCTCCTCCAATCTACCAATAAGTAACATTGGGGTTGCAATGGGCCCTGTTAGAATATATATGATTAAATTTATCTCTCCCTATTAACTTTTAAAATAAATAATAATTTAACAGGCTTTCTGTGTTAGCAATTTTCGTTAATGGAGATAATAAATCCTGTTAAAGTTATATATGTGTTAATTATATAAGGGATTGAAATGCGCCTAGAGCTCTAATTTGTGAAATTTATATGCCTACATTCAGCAATATTGGACCAAAGTCTTTGCTCTATAGCTACAAGAGGAGTTTCAGTGGATTTGCAGTGGAGCTAACCGAGCAAGAAGCTCAAAAAATGGCTGGTCGGTGAACCAAATTAATTCTCTCCTCCCCCCAACCACCCGTGGGTGAAGGGTATTCTTGAAATTAACTCATGTTTTCTATGTCCATCACAAAATGTTGTGACAATTAATGAATATATTGGAATGGATGACGTAGTGTCGGTGTTCCCTATCGAACAAAAAAAGCTTCAAACAACAAGGTCATGGGACTTTCTTGGCTTTCCACAGCAAGTTCCTCGAAGACCTATCGACATCATTGTAGGAGTGCTTGACAGTGGAATTTGGCCGGAGTCAGATAGCTTTAGTGACGAAGGATTTGGTCCACCACCTACCAAATGGAAGGGCACCTGCCAAGCCTCGTCCAATTTCACTTGCAACAAGTATATACATCTTTACAACCCTATGTTTTGCCTATCTGCACGACCACACATATGCAGAGACACACACAAAGACATACATAGAATCAAAAAGCCCAACTTATTAACAAATTAAATCTGGCTACACTTGTGTAGTAAAATCATTGGAGCACAATATTATTGTAGCAGTGGAGTTTTTGACGAATATGATGTCAAATCTCTAAGAGATTCAGATGGCCATGGGACACATACTGCATCAACAGCAGCTGGGAACCTAGTTAGCGAGGCAAGCCTACTGGGATATGGCTTGGGAACAGCACGAGGAGGAGTTCCATTAGCACGTATTGTTGTCTACAAAATATGTTGGTTCAGTGGCTGTTCTGATGCTGACATTCTTGCTGCATTTGACGATGCCATTGCTAATGGCGTTGACATCATAACTCTTTCTGTTGGTGGACACATTCCTCATAAATATTTTGAAGATGCAAGTTCCATTGGTGCCTTTCATGCTACGAGAAATGGAATATTGACATCAAAATCTGCCGGTAACAACGGTCCAGATCTAGCAACCATTACAAATGATTCGCCCTGGTCTCTCTCTGTGGCTGCAAGCACTATAGATAGAAATTTCTTCATTAAGGTCCAATTGGGTAACAACAATATTTATGAGGTAACAAAATGCTATTATCTATGCTCTACCATTTTGTAGGCAATGCCTCTATGGTGAAGTGTGTAGAATTCACACTTATTACCCAAGTCTTGATGCACTCTTGTGTTGAAGGACTAAATTACGAGACAGCTATGATGGCTTAATGTGCTAGAAGATTTTAAAGGCGAGCTTGACTCAAAGTGTATTTGGAATGCTAGCTCAACGTACCCTCCATATGTGGACGACAAATCCGAGAGATCTATTTAGACACTTGAGGATACGCCTAAGTTGTGTGTGTGGGAATCCATGGAGTTGGACATGATATCCGTCAGTAGTTGTAAATGTTGTATCGCACGTAACGTCGTATGTACAAAACGATGTACTCCACTTCATCTGATATGAAGTTGGATTGAAACGATCGGCGAGCTTTGAGGTGATGCATGCTTCTAGGAAAGATTGCATTCGTCCAAAGTGGACATTCACTACATGGTGATGATACACTATGTGGATAAACGTTGCCGCAAATCTGTGATTCAAATTGGTGATCTAGTGAAATGCAAGGTGTCGCCAATGCGAAACTTGTTAACACTTTGGCTACATGGATGTGCTCAATTTAGGATATATTGAGTCATCCCTAATGTTAAATGTGAGTCCGTTGTGTAATCGGTCATGATGTCTTCTAATTTTAACGAACATCTATGGCATATTCCGTATTTCTCCGTTGCAAACGTGTTTACGACCCTTCACTTGTGGTGCACTTCTTGGTATTCAATGGAGATTGATATATGAAAAGGTGCAAGCGAGTGTAGGTTAGTTGGAAAACACTCACACCATTCCGTTACCTAGAACTCTATGGTGAAATCACGATATTGAGGAAGCCACATGAGTATGTAATCGTTAAATTTGGGTATGATTCTTATGTCATACCAATTTCGTATAGGTATCCCGTGTAAAACGCATACTTGCATGTGTGCTTCTAATACAGAATGCATGCTCGTATGTGTGTAAAGCAATTTAATGTCCAAATTTCGAGGATGAAATTTTTATAAGGAGGGAGGGATATGATGTCGCGAATATTATTTGACATTTTAAGAATAAAATTTAATAAGATAAACAACTAAAATTAATTAGATGACTGGAAAATACAATAGGACGCGCAGATAATATTTTATGGACCAAAGAAATAAGCTATATAAAGGAAAAATAAGAGAAAATAAATTAGAAATTGAATAGATGAGAAAAATGAAGAATTAAATTCGGCGCGTCCAGACGGCTTGCTCTGTGACGCACGCCTTCTTAAACGGCGCACGTCCGGACAGTGGTTAGTGCTCGTCCGGACGGCCTTCTTAAATGGCGCGCGTCCGGATGGCTTGTGATGCCCGTCCGGACGGGGTCCGAATTAAAAAGGGCAGAACGCCCTTTTTCTTCTCGGCAGCTCGATTTTCCTCCCTATTTCTATACGGTTTTTCACCTAAAAACGGTGATATCTTGAAATCCAGCAGTCCAATCTTAGATTCGACTTCGATAACGTAATCCTCGAAGCCTGATCTACGTTTTGACCGAACGTTTTGAGGTATTTTCGTTAAATTCATGTTTTGGAGATTTTGGTTAAATCTTGCAAATGTGAGTTTAATTTAGTGCTTTCTTTAGGTAATGGGTTACTTGAAACTTGCTGGAGGCTACCCAAACCACGGGTTTTGGTTTGGTGAGTTTCCTCAAACCCTAACTTTTAAGTATTTCATTTTAATTGAGTTTTTATGTGATTAATCCTTAGCAAATGCTATTGGGTTAATGATATTGTGTTTGGGGTAGTGTTTAAAAATAGATCGTTAAATCGTGTTAATAAGTTAGTAATTATTGTAAAAAGATTAGTGAACATAATTTTAGGGTTGATGTTATTTTGAATACGGTAGTAAATTATGCGACTAGGTTGATGAAAATAATTTATGTGTTAGTGGAAGTAATTTGGAATTAGTATTGTTTGAGTTTAAGTTAGTATCAAGGATTTATGGGTAGACGTTTGGAAACCCTTAAAAATATTATGGGCTTTCTAATAGTTAGCATTGAGCGATTCAAGTGCTAATTTGAGTGTCAAATTATTTAGAGTGCTAAATGATGAAATGTGTTATTCCATAGTGACGCATTGCATGGTGATGTCTAGAAAACCTAGTGCATAATATCTGCACAGCCATGTGAGAATTCTACTCACTGAGAAAATATATTTTTTTATATGTATTAGATTGATAAAAATATATATACTATTGATGAATTCAAACCGACCATATGATGAATTATATGCTTTGAGATAATTTGATTAGTTTCGATTATGTTTAAACTATATCAATGATGTTTAAGAAATGATGTAAGAGTGAAATGTGTCGAATTTATTTAAAGTGTTTGAGTATGTGCTACGGTTGAGATTTAAATTATGCAAAATTGTTTGAGAACATGTCATGTTGAAACTGTTTATGTTTTATGAAGAAACTATGTTTTGAATGATTTCAAAGTTGAAAATTAAAATTTTGACTTCTAAATGAAAGACAAGTATGTGCGCAAAGTGTCAACAAAAATTAAGCACAACGGAAAGTAAAAGACACAGAGATTTTTGTTGACGAAGTGGAAACTCAATTAAGAGAAAAACTACTCCGGGGCAGCCAAACCCAGGAATTCCACTATTCAGAAGACAAAGCTAGATACAAGATAGTAACACTCACATATACCCAATGCAATGGTCATACCTTGCTCTCTGACGTGTAACCCAACACGAACGCTTCCCAACCAGGTCACCTACCTAAAGGGGTCTTCAATGGAATCTCTTACCTTAGGGCCAACCACTAAGATAGACTTCAGATGTAGCGCATCAACAATACACTTGATATGGATTCAGAGGAAATATCACATCTCTGAGCAGTTGTGGAATTCAATATCGAATTCTTGCAGTTCTCAATGCCCAGGGGCCTCTATTTATAGGTTGGGGGCTCAAATGAACGTCAGACAAAATATACCTAGGCGTCGTCTGGACGGTGGACATGGGCCGTCCGGACGGACAATTGTGCAACAAGATTTTCCAAAAATTTCGCAGGGAAATCTTTCTTGTTTAAGAGCCGCGTCTAGACGGGATAGCACATCGTCCGGACGGTTGCACGTCTGCTGCAAGTAATTTTCTTATAAGGCTTCGCGCGTCCGGACCATGGGGGATGAGCGTCCGGAAGGCTGAACTTCAACACGCAATTTTCATATCTGATGTGCGCGCGTCTAGACCATGAGAGGCAGTCGTCCAGACGGTTGAAGTCGAATCGGCAATTTCATTCTTTGATGAACGGGCGTCCGGACCACAGCTGTCAGACGTTCGGACGATGATATTTTAATTACGATTCTTGCCTTAAGGAGACGCGCGTCTGGACGGGATACCACATCGTCCGGAAGATTGATCGATCTTCCCTTTATTGGAACTTGGAAAGAATCTGAGACTGTTCGAGTATTGAGAGGCGTCTGGACGTACTGCTGAAACGTCCGAACGGATGCAAGTTGGATAGAACCTTCTCGACACAGTGGAGGGTCCGGACGGAGAGACACGTCGTCCGGACGGATGATGCTTGGTCTGTCTGGAGTCTAGACGGTATGGCACGTCGTCCGGATGGATGGAACAGTGATAGATGGGCGTCCGGACGGGATGGCTCGATCGTCCGGACGGTTGACAGGGAACTGAAATTCTTCTAACTTTGAAGCACTTCTGAATAGTAAAATCCCTGGGAAGCATCTTTACACACACAAGTGATTTTGTCCAAACACAGAATGAGGCCAAAATACTAACAAACTCCCCATTTGGCCATTCTGAGACAAAAATCACTTGACCGGTTTGGAAATACATTCCCGGTCCAAAAATAAAAATTACTCCCCATTTTTGTCACAAAGGGACAAAGGGTAAAACAGAGTAATAAAAACCAACTGTAATAAAAATTATTCCCCCTAACGGTCTCAGAAGGACCCGGGAAATAGAGTAATATACGTCAAACAGTTTAACATAAGTCACAAGTTTTTAAACAAAAATACAACAAAAACAAAAACACGAGGGAATCAAACATCCTTAGGCATGGGTATAGTCCTGTCGGCATCATCCTCATCATCACTGCTGCTAGGATGATGAAACTTCAGGCACTCCTGAAGGTGCAGCTAGTTCTGCTCTACACGCAGGTTGATGGAGTGCACTTCTAGCTGCATAGAAGTGATGGACTGCTGCAGGGAGGTCATGGACACCTACATATTGCTCATCCCCCCCTGAAGAGCAGCAAGAGCCTCCATAATCTGAGCATAGTTGACCTCCGGCTCAGGGGGCGGGACGGTATGGGAGGATGAAGCCATCTCTGGAAATCCAACAAGCATTGTGGCAGCTATGGGTACCTCATCATCGGAGTCATCCCTCCGCAGCTGCGCGTTGGACTTCATCAACGTCTGCTTGCTGATGGGCTGCTGGATCTTCATCTTCGGTTCACCAGTGACTTTGACTCCCGACTGAAGAATAATCTGAGTGAGCAGGCAGCCAAACGGGAGACCGGCATTTCCCTCATCACGGGCCTCCGTCATAACACCCAGAATGTGCTTGCACAGGCAAAAAGGCAAGCGGAGGTGGACTGCATAGACGAACTATGTAAAGACCAAGAAAATGAATAAGGAATTTAGTAATTAATAAATTACATTTATTAAATAGATGAGACAAATAATTATATTCTAGGTAATAATATTTATGTTATTGAAAATAAAATAAGCTTTAGGTGAAATGATAGAGTTACAATAATAATAATAATGAGTCTTAATGGAATAAATAATTAATTAAACGGGTAGTGAGTAATTAAATTAAATGTAGGATTATATATTAATTGTTAAAAGATAGGATTTTAATATTGTGAGGTTCTAGTGTAATTTATGGAAGTCTAGGCATTTAAATAAAAATGTAACCTCTCATTGCCACATGTCAACTTGTGAATGGCTAAGAGAAGATTTCCCTATCTTCTCCCAACCACTCTGTGCATGCCATGTGTCCCACCTTATCACTTTCACTTTTTCTTTTTCTCCCCTTTTCTCTCCACCCGACACCTCACTCTTCCTCTTCTTCTTCCTTTTCTTTTTCCCTTCTCCCCTGCTTCTCACGCCAGCCCTCCTCTCTTCTTCCCCTTTCTTCCTCTCTTCTCTCCCTCTTCTTTCACGCACACAACACACTCATCTTCTCTCCCCACCTCCCTTCTTCTCTTCGTCCTTTCTATCACATAGAGAGTCCGTGAGAGAGGCGAACCCGTGAGGGAGAGATCCGACCGTGAGACCGAGCTCGAGGGAGACCGTGAGAGACCTGATTTTCGGCGATTTTCATGGGGTCTTCGACCATGGGGTGTTTTTGAGGTAAAATCCTTAGTTTTCTTTGTACATTTGTGTTACCCATCCCCTATGTACCATGAAAATCATGTTAATTTGGTAGGACTTTGTTAGGTTTAATTTCTGTCAACATTTTTGGTGTCTTTGTTCTTGTGGTTGCTGGCTCAACTTGTGTTCAGTTTTGATGGTGATTTGGTTGGGTTGGAAGCTATGGTGGGTAGAGAGTGTTTCTTGGAGTTATTTTTCCCTGTTTTACAAGTGATGGCCGAATGGGTATTGTTCCTCCCTAGGTTTCGTAGGGTTGGCCGAATGATGGTACTAAATTGCTGAATATTGCTTGAGTTTTGGGTTCAGTTTTGAAAGAAGTTGGTAGAGCATTGTGGTGTATGATTGCTGGAATTTTTTATGGGTGTTTTTATGGAAATTCAAATCTGGTTTTGCATTTGTAAATGGGATGATTATGTTAGTTTATGTTTGCTTGTTAGGGATTAAGTTTATTTATATTTTAGGGTTGATGTTAACTGAAATTGGAGATTGATTTTGTGGATTTGGTATGGATTTTCTATTTTTATGGTATTTGGGTACTTTTTTTCTTAAAGCTTTGAATTGATGATGTTGTTGGTTATGAGCTTGAAGCTTAATTTTTATGGATTTCAGTAGAAACACCAAGTGGGTAACGAATCTTTGGGTTTGATTTGTTGGCTATTTTGCCTATGGTTGAGATTTGGTTCATTTGGCTTTGGATTATGTTTTCACGAGTTTAGATTTAGTGTAGGAGTTGATTTTAATATTCAAGGATTAATTGTTAATGGTTGGTTGGACCGAGTTGGTGATTGGTGTTCTTGAAGGTTGAGTTTGTGAGGATTGTGGAAGAGCTCCTAAGTGAATGGTCGTATGATATTGCGTTAGATTGTTGATGGTTAGTTTTGATGTTGATGGTAATGTGTTTAGATCCCTTTTATGTGAATGGAAAAGGTGAATCCGTATATTTACAATGGTTGGATTCAGATCAAGATAAATGGGAAGTAAAGATAAACAAGTAAATGGATAGTGTCGCAAGAGAATAATTATAAATTGATATAAAGGAAATACAAGAATCAATGAGTAAGTCAAATAAACATTGATAACCAACTAAATATCGAAATGGACGTAATAAGAATTCATATGAGTTATGAACTAATAATGAATTGATTCTAAGTATAATTCTTAGCTTTGAGGTTTATGTATATGCCTCAAGCTTTAATAAACCAATATATTGCAATATGTGATTATAACCCAATTTAATAGGAGTTATTAAATTAGTATGTTAGATAAGATTAAAGTCCTAAACCTAAATTACTTGGAGGGTTAGAAACTAAAATGAGTAAAAGTGTTGAATGTAGTGGTTAAGATTAGAAGAACAAGAGTTATAAATCATTCAAATAATCATAATTCGATAAATATACATATATAGGAATAAATAATTGGCTTCGAAGTCATTTAGTAAATGTAATTAGATGATTAATGTGGTTACCTAGGTAATATGAAATACTTAAGTGCGTTAGGAGGCTATGTTTAGCTTCATAAGCCTTTTATACATATATGTGTATATACATGCATATGGATTGAAAACACTTAGTTAGCCTAAGTAGATAAACAAATTATAAGGTTTAATAGGTAATAATGATGATGAAGTAACTTAGTAACTAATTCACCTATCCATGCATACTTGGTATTTATGTGCTTCAATGGATTAAGATTAAATATTGTGTATGTATATGTATATACGTATACATATCGGTGTATATGACTTAAGTACAAATATGTTGTTAATTTAGTAAATAAATAACAAGCTATAAATAGGTTTAACAATAATAACATGATACAACAACAATATATATAAACTAATGAAAATAGTAAATACATCTTATTGATAATAAACAAATAAATACGAATATAGAATCAATGATTAACCTAATAATAGCCTAGGTTCTTAGCTAACTTTAGAAGCAAATAACGCGACTAATGTGACGTGTGAGCACGCAGGTAGCGTATGTGTCATAGAATATGGGGTTTAATGGTCTAGTCTAACGTTATGAGTATTTGCAGGCACGTGTCATGATTGGAGACTTCAACTTGTTCTCCAATATAGAGTTCAAGTATATAGAACACGGAGAGTATTCGAGTCATGAGTCCTATGTAGCCAATGTGAGTATTCTACTCACTGAGAAGTATTATTTTCATATATGATGAATTGCAAAATGTATAGTGTTTTACAAACCTGAACCAACTGTATGTTGATTATGATCTGTTTTGGATGCTTTGAGTACTTTTGAGTATATTGAAATTATGATGATGTTTTGAAATATGAATATGATATGTGATTTTAGAGCGAGTATAAGTTGGAAATTTAAGTTATGAAAATTGTCTAAGAAATGACATGTAGAACTGTTTATGTTTTATAAAGAAAGCATGTGTTAAAAGCATGATTATGAAATTAAATGTATAGTATTTAAGCATGAGCATTGATCATTGAGCATGGAACATGAACGCATAAACAAACTATTAGGGGGATCTATGCCCCATAGGCATGAACTAGAAGGGTGACATACGCCCCAGGGGGATCTACGCCCCAAACGCATGAACTAGAAGGGGGATATACACCCCAGGGGGATCTACGCCCCAAACGCATGAACTAGTGGGGGATATACGCCCCAGGGGGATCTACGCCCCTTACGTATGAACTAGTGGGGGGACATACGCCCCATACAAACACATGTATGAACTATGGGGATTTACACCCCATACGAACGTACACATGAACTAGTATTGGTAGATTTACGCCCTTAGGAATATACGCATGAACTAGTATTGGGGGACCAACGCCCCATAGGAATACAACCGAAACTTACATGAGCATGTATAACATTGTTTTCATGAGTGTGATGTTTTTATACTATGAGTAGTTTTGCTAGACTTATTAGTATGCATAAGAGTCTCAATGGAGAAGAACTTATGTATATTTCTATCGGATGGTTGCATAATTTAAATGTCATTGTTTCCTATAACGAATCTTCTACGTATAATCTTAGCTGCGTAGTATGTTAAATGTTTTCTATTAGTCGGTGTTTGCTATATCAGCTATGGGGTTTTCAAACAAAAGTTATAAAATTGGTGGCTATTATAGTGTATGCATGACTAAAAAGGAAAAGTTGGTTCTTTGCGAAAACTCAGTGAATAGCATACCTCTGAGGTCTTAGTGTATTTATTTATGCTAAGATGGTGGGCTCATAATTCCACCTATACGGATGTGACAAACCCCCACAACTGTATAGATGAGGTTCCTTTGGCTGTAGGTACACCGATCGTAGTTGTTGGTGTTGTAGATGCGCACTTGGGATATTATGACCGAAGCTTGCCGCAACGGTTGTAATTGCGGGACCATGGGCGTTCTTTGTTTTATGGGTATTGTTTATGGCTTGTGACGTCTGTGTCACTTGTTATTATATAGTCATTTATGTTATGTATTTACTTGAGGAAAGATTTAAACAGATAGATGTAATATTGGCTCTTGATTATGATTAATTTATGATAGATGTCTAAGATGTGATTTCCGCTATTAGGTTTATGTTTTCCGCTGCATAGTAGATAAATGTTATACTCTGATTTACCAGGTACATATTATGGGGTATGTACCATATGTTGGCTTTGCGACATATCGTTGTGCCACTGTGAAGATCCGTTTATATTTTAAGAGATTAATGTATATGCAAATGTTTTGTATAAAAAAATAAAAAAATAAAAATGGGTCGTCACAAACTAGGCCCGTTTCAGGATCAGATCACTACGCCGAGCAACATGCCAGATGTTCTGCTGAATAATCTTGGCCAGCATGTAGTGGGAGGGAGACAGGGCCCCAATCCTGATGGAGGTAGAGCGCTCCTCGCCTTGGGGAATGGCATGGAAGAATTCCCCGAGATCATCTAGGGAAGGAGGAAGCACCACCTCATTGTATGGGCTGGCTGAAATCTCGAGCACTGGGACTCGGATGATGTGACTGATGACCTAAGGATCAACCGTGATGATATGGCCTGCTACGGAGGACTGAAGCACCACTCCACTATCATCATTCTGCACCACTTCCAGGTTGGCGTAGAAGAGCTTCACCAGTTTGGTGTACACCATACATGCACAGTTATGGAGATATCCCCAATTGTACGTCTGGATAATGTCAAGAATGTTGTCCAGTGGTGGCACCATGATATCAGACCGAATGACGTTCCGCTCAGCAATGAAAATGCGGTCCATAGTCTTGGACTGGATTGCAGCTTTATCTTCCACAGTCCTCTGACGGACCTTGCGAGGTGGACTGCCTCCTAACATGATTCTGCACAAGAAACCAACAAGATTTGCAGCAAAAATCTAAAATAATATTCTTGTTAGGTTATGAAAAATATTGGGCAGAATAACAGCAGTAAAAAGGACTTTTACAAAAATACAAGCAGAGTGTATCACAATTTTAGTCCTAAAAACATCATCACAAGTACTCCCAATAAAGTAGATATGCATCACATAATTCCAAAATTAAATCTCTAACAGTTTAAAAAAAAAACTTGAATAAGAGAGAGACTAGAAAAATACCTGGAATGGAGTGAGAATGCACAAAAGACAAGAATGAAATTACTCCAAAAACTACAAAAAAACTCACTTACAAAATGCCAAAAAGAGGAGATTGTGTGGGGTATGGAGAAGAGAATGCGGTTGGGGCTTTATATAGCCACTGTGGGGTCCCCGTCCGGACGGTGCATTTACGTCGTCTGGACGCGCACTGCATTGGGAACATGCGGACAGGTCGCGTGCGTCCGGACGGTTTTACTAACCGTCCGCCCGATGGTTGCCGCGTGCGTCCGGACTCAATCAGGTCTCGTCCGGACGATTGGGCTCCATTCCCGTCCGAACTCCAAGAGAGTACCGTCCGGACCACTAATCCATCCGAACGTCAATAGAGACCGTCTGGACGCTCCACACTGAAACAACAGAAAAATTGAGAAAAATTCACAGAAATCAAAATTTTTCAAGTCAGTTTCAGAACACGCATGTATAAACCACTGATAACACAATTAGAGAGCATCTCAATACTAAGTAGAAATATAAAAGAGAGTTGAGAAATCAATTATCACAAATAAGCTCTTGCACATGCAAAATTCAACTAGCCAACTCAACTCATGCAATGTGTGTGTGTGTGAAGACAAAAACCATCAAGGTAAGACTTTCAATGACATGACAGAGAGTAACCAGATTTTTTAGACAAGAGAGAAAATAACTAGAAGATAAGCCAAAAGTCAAACCTTATAACTTACTAGGACCTAGCCACCCTCATCTGATACACTCCTCCTGAGATGCAGCACCTAAATGATTTACTTGTACCATGAAGGACAACGTAAATGTTTTACTTACACGTAGAGGGCAAGGCATACAGCAAATGTAGCACATAAGCAGTGAATATATACTCAAAAACACAGAAATCACATGATTAACTGCTTGTTTCTTACGGTGCTGCAATATCCAGAATTTCTAGAAACAAAAAGTCAGAGAAGGAAAGATGTACCTTATAGGGGAGCTGTGGATAGTGCACATTTTTCATCGCATAAGAAAAGAAGCTATCCAATTTTTGCATATACAGGAAAACACTTGGCAAATTATAGTCAGACACTCTCAATTATATCTAAACAAAGTAAATTAATACCCAAAGAATTGAGATATCAAGAGAAAATACATGCAATGATCTGATAAGCCAAGGAAAAAAAATAATCCTGTAAATTCTCCCCAATTTTTTTTTTTTAATTAAAAGAAAATGCAATATGGAAAAACATCATATGCAAGGCAAGATCAAACCTGATGATGCCAGTACAGAAAAACAGTCGCTCGACTTGCTTTTTGTCTTCCCCAATAAACACTTGCAAAGATCTCTAAACAAAAATAGGGGGCAAAAGCAAAATACCACTGGTTCCTAGATTGCAAATATAACAGCAAAATAAGCAATCAAACTTGATGCCATAGGATTAGGAACCAAATCCTAGGCATGAACACCAAAACCTACTAGGTGCGTTTGTTCCCCCTCATGGGGTGACGATCCTTCTTGATCCAAGTCTGCCTTCTTGTGGATGGTTGCTGGTATGACGTCATCATCCATTCCATCATATTCTGCATCCAGATAGGTGGCTCATTGGCTTCCACCTTCTGTGGCCTTCTAAGGTGCTTGGCCGGTACGAACCGCTGCTGAGGCTGCTGATGCTGAGATGACTGGATCCGAGGAACATGAGACCAAGGTGCTTGATGAGCTTGATGCCTTGGTGCTTGATAAGGTGCCTGATGCCATGGAGTATGATGCTGAGCCACAGGTCTAGTGCCATAATGAGCTTGTCTGGGCACTTCTTTCTTGGTTTTGGCCTTTTGTGCTCTCAGGAGGGAGCACTGAGGACGAACATGCCCACTTAAACCGTAGTGGTGGCATATAGGAGGTCTTCTGATGAAATGAGGCTCTTGAGTGCCTGGAACATCATTGTTGACCTTGTCCTTCCCTTTATCTTCAATAGTGGGAGGAGGCTCTGAGACTGTAGGTTTCACAAACACAGTCTTTGAGGAAGAAGGAGCATCAGAAGAGGAAGTTGTATACCCGAGACCAATCTTGTCAGTTGGGCTCTTCTGGATAGACAGCATACGAGTCAACTTCTCATCAGTGACTCTTTCTAGTTGGAGATGCATCTCTAGTAGCCTTTCCTCGAGCTCTTGTATTTTGAGCAACAATGAACTCTTCTCAGTCTGCAAACTGTTCAGGTCATTAAGGTGCTGCTTTCGGTCTTCCCTCAGCTTTTCATACTCTATGTAGAGTGTCTTGTAGGCCTCCTTGAGCTCTTCCTCATTATCACTATGCTCTGAGTAATACGAGTCTTCTTCTTCAACATGTGGGGCTACAAAGGCCAGAAATTTTTCAGACTCTGGAGCTTCTTCTTCTGACTCATCACTGAGAGTCACATTGTATGCTTTCCCCTTGCCCTTTTTAAGATTCCCGCAATCGGCCTGGATATGCCCAAAACCTGAGCATTCAAAACATCGGGGACCTCTGGGGTCTTTCTTCTCTTCTTCCTCAGGTTCAGCCTCTCTGGGAGATTTCTTTACTCTTTCAAAAAACTTCTTTTTGAACCGATCATCTTTCATCAGTCTTATGAAATTCTTGGCTAACATAGCCACAGCTTTTTCTTCATCCTCAGAGTCATCTTCAGATGAGGCTTCTACCTTCTTCTTGGAAGCTTTTAAGGCAATGGTCTTAAATTTCTTGACCGGGGGCAGAGACAACTCGTATGATTGAAGAGATCCCACCAGTTCTTCAATCTTCATCTCCTCAAGATCCTTGCTTTCCTCAATTGTTGTTACCTTGATCCTGAAACGCTCGGGCAAAGATCTGAGAATTTTTCGGATGAGTTTTACATCCGTGATAGGTTTCCCAAGACTCACCATGGAGTTCCTCAGGTCACTCGTCTTGGAGTAAAACTCTCCAATCGTCTCTTCTTCTAACATCTTAATTTCTTCAAATCTCGAAATCAACATTTGAAGTTTGGCAGATTTTACAAGTTTCGTGCCTTCATATGTTGTTTCCAAGATTTGCCATGCTTCTTAGGCTGATTCACAATTTGAAATTTTTGCGAATTCAGATGGAGAAAGTGCCTGGCATAGAGCATGGAGGGCTTTATCATTTGAAAGGCGTGTGTTCTTTTGAGGAGCTAGTTCAGGTGTTGCATCCTTTGGTTTAGTCCAACCAGTTTCAACAATACCCCAACAGTCAATAGATTTCAAAAAGAAACGTATACGTGCCTTCCAATAGCCATAGTTCGTACCATCAAAGGCAGGAACATAATTAAGAGTTTGAGACATAAGAAGGAAGTAAAAAAAAAATAACACTCAAGAATTAAATCTTACACAGAGTGTACCAAGCTCTGATACCAATTGAAAATTGAAATTTTGACTTCTAAATGAAAGACAAGTGTGTTCAACAAAAATTAAGCACAGCGGAAAGTAAAAGACACAGAGATTTTTGTTGATGAAGTGGAAACTCAATTAAGAGAAAAACCACTCCGGGGCAGCCAAACCCAGGAATTTTACTATTCTGAAGACAAAACTAGATACAAGATAGTAACATTCACATATACCCGATGCAGTGGTTGTACCTTGCTCTCTGACGTGTAACCCAACACGAACGCTTCTCAACCAGGTCACCTACCTGAAGGGGTCTTCAATGGAATCCTTTACCTTAGGGTCAACCCCTAAGATAGACTTCAGATGTAGCGCAACAACAACACACTTGATATGGCTTCAGAGGAAATATCACGTCTCTGAGCAGTTGTTGAATTCAATACCAAATTCTTGCAGTTCTCAATGCCCAGGAGCCTCTATTTATAGGCTGGGGGCTCAAATGAGCGTCAGGCAAAATATACCTAGGCGCCGTCCGGACGGACAACTGTGCAACAAGATTTTTCGAAAATTTCGCGGGGAAATCTTTCCTGTTTAAGAGCCGCGTTCGGACGGGATGGCACATCGTTCGGACAGTCACACGTCTGCTGCAAGTAATTTCCTTATAAGGCTTCACTCGTCCGGACCATGGGGGATGAGCGTCCGGACGGCTGAACTTCAACACACAATTTCCATATCTGATGTGCGCGTGTCTGGACCATGAGAGGCATTCGTCCGGACGGTTGAAGTCGAATCGGCAATTTCCTTCTTTAATGAACGCGCGTCCGGACCACAGCTGTCAGACGTCCGGACGGTGATATTTGAATTGCGATTCTTGCCTTAAGGAGACGCGCGTCCGGACGGGATACCACATCGTTCGGAAGATTGATCGATCTTCCCTTTATTGGAACTTGGAAAGAATCTGAGACTGTTCGAGTACTGAGAGGCGTTCGGACGTGCTGCTGAAACGTCCGGACGGATGCAAGCTGGATAGAACCTTCTCGACACAGTGGAGGGTCCGGACGGAGAGACACGTCGTCCGGACGGATGATGCTTGGTCTGTTTGGAGTCTGGACGATATGGCACGTAGTCCGGACGGATGGAACAGTGACAAATGGGCGTCCGGACGGCTGACAGGGAATTGAAATTCTTCTAACTCTGAAGCACTTCTGAATAGTAGAATCCCTGTGAAGCATCTTTACACACACAATTGATTTTGTCCAAACACAGAATGAGGCCAAAATACTAACAAAAGTATTTGATGAAATGTTGGATTTGTTTAGTTTTAAGGGAACTTGATCTAGTAACAACATGATTTTATAGCATGATACAGTAGTGAAAAATATACTAGTCAAGCACAGAGCATAGAGCATGTAGTATAGAGCATACATACCCCAGCAGTATCAGTATATCAGTATCAGCAGTATCAGCAGTATCAGCAGCATATCAGTATCAGTAGCCCCAGTTTCATGCATATCATGTATAGTGATGTGTTTTAAATAGTACTCGCAAGTGCACGAATCATTTTGCAATATAGTGTTATGCAAGTGCGAGGTCGATCCCACAGGGAAATGGTCAAATATTGGTATCTTGCTTAATCAACCTCATTTTAACCTAGTTCCAAAGGTTTGAGACTTGATTCAAGAACAAAAGACTAAATGAAAGAGATGTAATGAAATATGTAAAATAAAAGGAACTAAGGTTAAGGAATCCACCAAACCAAATACTACAACTCACACTCTTGGTTTCCACTTGAACACCCAAAGAACATTAAGCTTAGGGTGTTATTCAAGTTTCTTAACCATAAACCCAAGAACCATTAAATGAATCCAACTCATTGACAAATCACAAAGAGTACCGATTGAAATCAAAACATCCAATGTATCATTCAATCACAATGGATATCATCATTCAAACCGATAAAACAATGTATTAGTCTGTTGAAACACATAAAATGTCCTCTATCCACCACTAACCACATTCATTGCAAAAGATAAAGCTTTAAATGAATGGAACTTGAATAACTAAAATGATATATCATTAAAAGTGCAAGTGGTACAACAAGATTGTGAGTGTTATCAATGGAAAGGTTTCATCCTCAACCCTAGTTGAGGTTACTAGCCTTCCATGACTAAGAACACCACAAGAAAATGATGAACAACCATGGAAATGAAAGAAAAGCTCTACAAAGAGAAAGTATTCTGAAAATAAACTACTGAATTACACTACAATAAGCACGAAATTAAAACTAACTACAGATTTTCTGGTCTATTCTCTCCTCTCCTACTCTCTCTACTACTCTCCAACAAGGGGGCATGGCTATGGCTTTATAGAAGAAGGCCATGGCAAGAAAATGACTTCTCTACCCTCCTCTAGGGTTCTTCTGCAGCTAGAGACAACCCCAAACACGAAACCAGCGTGTTCTGCAGCGGAAATCAGAGGGAGGACTGCTTTTTGGCTTCTGATTGGGCGTTCTGGCGCGCTCTGCAAAAGCAGTTTCTGGGAAAATATCGACTTTTATTTCGATCGATCGACTTCGGGCAAATATTCGATCGATCGAATTTTAAGTTCGATCGATCGACTTGTCAGGGTCTCTGAATTTCCAGTTATCTTCTTATGA
Organism: Alnus rubra; assembly: GCA_028654335.1. Taxonomy (NCBI): domain Eukaryota; kingdom Viridiplantae; phylum Streptophyta; class Magnoliopsida; order Fagales; family Betulaceae; genus Alnus; species Alnus rubra. The sequence continues at coordinate 1,403,663 of JAJPGS010001224.1, read as the reverse complement.
AATTTGTCATTTCTCTCTTATTGTCCTACAGAAACAGAAAACACAAAAACTAACCAAAACATTAGAAAATAACAAGGCTAAAGGTCTAACTAGTGCAAATCAAGGGGGTCCAAATACACAATATTTGGCACTCATCATATAGCATTGTTTTATGAGTGATGTTTTTATGTTATAAGTAGCTTTTACTAGACGTGTTGGTATGCATAAGTGTCTTAATTGGAAAGCGCTTATGTATATTTCTATTGGATAGTCGCATGTGTTAAGATGTCATACATTGAACTTGAAAGTATATGGATACATGACTGCCCAGGTGCGAGTAATGGCATATCTATGAGTAAGAAGGATGACTGTTTTTGTTCTTTAGGAAAGACGTGTTAGCATGATTGAGTTTAACCCTAGTGCTCTCATGATCTACTGACGTTCAAGGCACGAAGCTAAAATACGATTAGAGATGGTGTTGCGAGTGTTTTGTTGAAGGATGTTATCCTAGTATGGAAGAGTAAGATGCCATGTTCCTTGCTTAAGTCCTATGTGTATACGTGATATCTGTGACAGAGTGATCGTGTGCACATATGTCTGGGCGACCGTTGAAAGGTATTATTATAGAGGGGTCTATATGTAGAAACTTCCAAGGAAGGAAGACTAAAACTTCTACATATGTTCACAGCTATATAGTATGTTTTAAATGTTTTTTGAATAGTCGGTGTTCGCTGCATTAGCTATTGGTAAATTGTGGCTAATATAGTGCTCGCACGATTAAAAATAAAATAAAGGTTGGTTCTTTGTAAAAACTCAGTTAGTCTTATACCACTGAGGTCTTAGTATGTTTTATACTAAGGCAGTGAACTCATTCTTTCACCTATGCGGATGTGGATACCACCACAATGTTGTGCAAATATCTACCTGAATAAATAGATAAATATTTGTACGTTTTACTCGCAAGTGTACAAGATCAAAACGATAGTATAGTAGGCAAATACGATATCATTCCCACGAGGATTGGTAAATTATGCTTAAAAAGAATTCCTTAATAATTGAGACGAGTGAAAAGCAATAAAAATATTAATCAGATCAAATAAGAGAAGAGATAAAAATATTGAAGAAATATAATATGAAATAAGGTAGGGCTTCGATATCCACCGCTAATCATACTCAATTAAGATTCACAATGCCAATGCTACCATCATAACTTGATACTTAATGCTTACCAGCCACAAGGGAATGGTATCTTCTCCTAAAGCTATTGATTTCCCTGAGCAACGAGTTAGGCATGGTATCTAATCTAACTCTTTTCTTCATTGAAGGATTTAGCATGGTATCTACTAAGTTGTTCTTCAAGAAAGCATAAATTTATGAAAATCGGTAAACACACTCAGATTGAAACATGGTGTCTATTCCAGTTGTCTTTATGTTGATTAATCCAAGAACCTGTGTCGGGGTTCTTTCGTTACTCTATTATGCCCAGGACTCGGTCATCCAAATTGACATAAATAACAAATCCATACCACATGCATGTGATGATCAAGCATAAACATGAGAGGAATTCAAGAAAATAGGAAATAATCAAGTTAAGCATCAATATATGAATTGTAGCAAAGGCGCCAATTGAAAACCTTAACGAGACATAATTAGGGCTTCAATCGAGCCCTAACTAAAGTATTAGTTACAACTAATATAAACTAAAATTATATACATACAGAAAATAAATAAATAAAGAAAATAAAAACTAGGAAGAACCTCCTTCTTGATGTAGCTTTTAATTCTTCCTCAAAGCTTATGTGTCTTTCTTCAAAGGCTAGAGGCCTATTTATAGGGATTAGAGAAGCTTTAGAAGCTCTAGAATTCCTATTACAATTCTAAGTAGGTTTTCTAGTCCAAAAAGAATAATTATAAGTCTTCTCATTTTTCTGAAATTTCTATCCAAGTAGGAAAAGGATTCCAAAATTCGTACAGATTTGCGGTCTTTTATTGCGGGGCGATTTTGGCATGGAAAAAATCCGAATTAGAAAAAACCTATTTCTGACATATTTGTTGTCTTTATTATTATCTTTCGAACTCCACCAATTATGTTGCAATCTGATACTTGAGCCAAAAGTTATGATTAAATTACTGAGACGTGCTCATTCTGGATTCCTTCCGAAAATAACGAATTTTTGCCAACTTCTCTTTCCTTAAATTCAAAATTGATTGGAATTGAATCTATCCAAAAAGTGAGTTTGCTGACTTCATTATAATCTTGGAATTTGATGGATTTTCTTCCAAAACCTGTAAAATACAAGAAAACACAAAAACAACACAAAACATCAAACTATAACAAAACTAAGAGCTTAACATATGTAAATTAAGGGGCTTGAATGTGTTACATTCAACACTTATCACACAACCGTGTAGATGATGTTTCTTTGGCTGTAGGTACTTCGGTATTGTTGATAGTTTGGTAGCAGTGTACTTGAGATATTATGACTGAAGCTCGCTGCGACGGTTGTAATTGTCGGACCACAGGTTCACTATTTTATAGGTCTAGTATGGCTTGTGACGTTTGTGTCACTTATTCTTTGTAAAACCATTATTGTTATGTAATTATTGTGTTAATAAGACTCAAACAGATAGATGTTAAATGGCTCTTTGTTGTAATTAATTTGTGATAGATGAATAAGTTGTAATTTCCGTTATTCAGATTTATGTTTTTCGCTGCATAGATAAATATATGTTATACTCTGATTATCAGGTACATGTTATGGAGCATGTGCCATATGTTGGCTTTGCAACATATCGTCGTGTCACTGTGAGGACTCGTTTTACGTTTTGTATATATATATATATAAAAAAAAGGGTCGTCACAGCACGTGTCTTATGGGGCATGTATTTGCAGAGCCTGTATTTTGGGTATGTAATTATAATAATATGTTTTATAAGCTTTAACAAGTTAAACATGTAATTGGCTCTTGTTGTAATTAACTGTTATGTATTAGATGTATTTCCACTTATGAATTGTATTCCGCTGTACATTGATTATTATATTCCGCTGTTAGATGTAATTCTGATGATCTAGTGCATGTTATGGGGCATATGTCATATGTTGGCTGAGCGACACGTAGTCGTGCCACTGCGATGACTCGTTTTACGTTTTGTATAAAAAAAAAAAAAAAGGGTCGTCACAGTGGAGATGTACCAAACACAAGAAGAGGCTTCAATAGGTCCGATTCTAGGTAACTACAAAATGAAACGTATTCAATAATTAATACTTTTGCTTTTGTTTGCTTATAAATCTATGAAACTGGCAGGTGAAATATTTCTGGTGTTTTAGAATAGCAGTACCAATTGTAGACACATTCCAACGTGGAAATTAAAACGGTTATGTATATATAATGTGAAATATTGTTGTTTTTCATAATTGCACGTAACTACAATTATATATTTCATACAATTAAAATATGTAACAAAAAGTTTATATATAGTCATAAACATTTAATTTAAAAGAGCAATTTATATATAAAAGCTTAATCAATGCAAAAACTTAATTACATACTTCTCGAGCTTTAAAATAAAATAGCTAAGCAACTGATTTTGAAGTCTGGCTCTAAAATAAAATAGCTAAACAATTAATTTGAATTATTGAAAACTTCAAATAGAAAGAAATACTATCAGAAGAAATCATAAATATCAAATTATTGAGTTGTTGAAAACGGCGACTTAAGGGTTATTGTTTCCCATTGCAATAGTGTTAAAAGGTGTTTTAAATCTAATATATACCTACCAAATAACCTAAGTCCGCTAAGCTAACCTAAGTCTTAGTCGGCTATGGCTTTTTTTCTTTTTCTTTTTCTTTTTTTTTTTTTTGTAACTTATGCAGTCGTACTACCTTCCTTCTTGGCTTCGTTGTAAAAGGTGTTTATATGGTGTACCAATGTACCGTGTACAAAAAAAACTTGCTGCACAATAGGTTGTGCACAACCACTCACATGGGTAGAAATCTATCTGAGTGAGTGGGTCTCACTCATGTGAGTGAGTTGTGCAAGTATTAGGCCCCACCGTGTACACTCACGAGTGACGATATCATCATATCTCATTGTCTAATTTGTCTGACTCATGTCCCATCCTTCAACCAATATATATTTATAAAAAAAAAAAAAAAATAGGTCACATCCGAAGTCTTGCTTACAATCAGATTAACGTGTCCCTCTTATTTTTTATCTTTTACTTTTTTTCCTGAGTGATATAAAACTTTGTCCTTTGTTTAAGTTAAACGATGCATTTTTTTACTTCAAGGAAAATGTGTACTGTGATCTTCAAGCCTTCAAGGTGCAGCGTCTTCAACCTCCTGTGCCTGATTTTTTTTCTTTCATGTTTCAGCTGTTTGACTCCTGAATCTCAATTATTTTGAAAAATATTATCAGCTGTTTGACTACTGATAATACATGCTGTTTCAAACATTATATATACATAAATAAATCATGTGTGTCTCTCTGAGAGAGATCAAGATCGAGAGAGATGTTTTTCCTTCCTATATCAAAATATGTTTACATTAATATTCATAAAATTTGGATGGATAAGAAGATCGATCCATGACCATGAGGCCAGGGAAATTGAAAGAGCACAAAATTTTTGGTTTTATTGAACCAAATTACTCACTCACGAAGTGTCTGGTACTTGTCAATAGTTAGCTATCGTACCAAGGATGATTACGAAATGCCCACGAGGGGGTAACATGCGAAATTTGGACATAGTTGGAATTGTCGTATGAAGCAACAGGAGCAGCCCCACCAGAGACTAAGTTGCACTAGCATTCTGGGCAAGGAAGGCACCAGATCACATGGGTTTTGGTACCCCTTTTCTAATGTAACGTTACCTAATGTGGGCTGGATGGAAGGAAAAGAAGAATTAAATTAATATACGAAGTGGGAATGAAAGAAACCAAGAGCAAAGACAAGCACTTGAGCATCAAACAAAATGCAATGGGGACGTTTCACACATGGGGCGGGGGGTTCTGATCACTGGATCCAACCTGTTTAGAGAAAAGTTGCATATTGAATCACGCGTTATGCTATACATGATGGGCCCTATATATATAGGCCAATAGTTACAGAAATATCAATAGCCCATGTGGGACACTGCACACATAAACATAATAGCCCATACATGACAATACATACATAATCTAACATAACCAAAAGTTGAGAATCCTTTCCCAAATGTTGGTTGGAAGCACACACTTTGGGCTAACCCCTCATGCTCGATCATTTCTTAATCTTCTAATTTCTTAATTATTGTTAAAATACAGGTATTGCCAAAAAAAAATTCACTAGACCAAGATTTGGTGAAGGGTAAAATTGTACTTTGTAATGTCTGGACTACAGGGGAAGGGGAATTCTAGCTGGTACTGTGGATACTGTGATGCAAGGCCGAGCACGCCAAGATGTTGCTAAATATTTTCCCTTGTCTGCATCTTACCTTCACTTGGAAGATGGTAGCAAGGTGCACTCATACATAAATTCAACAAGGTATTAATCTAAAATATTTTAGACATTAATTGAAAGAAGTTCGAAAAATATAACAACCTAAAGAACACACAATTTACAGGGGGGCAACGATGACTATTCATAAGAGTAGTGAGGGTAAAGATACATTTGCCCCTTACATAGCCTCGTTCTCATCAAGGGTCCAAGTCCAGTTACACCAAACATTCTCAAGGTAATAATCTTATTTAGATTTGAGCTCTTGTATTATTTATCTCATTTAACCTTTTTTTTGTAGTCGGATTTAGCTGCTCCCGGAGTTCACATTCTAGCTGCATGGTCTCCAGTTTCCCTAACTTCAGAAATTAAAAGTGATAACAGATTGCTGCAATACAATATAATCTCAGGGATATCAATGGCTTGCCCACATGCTACTGGGGCAGTTGCCTATATCAAATCCTTCCACCCCATATGGTCACCTGCTGCTATCAAGTCGGCTCTTATGACCACTGGTAATATCTATATGATGTATAGTTCCCAGTCTTGATAATTTATAGCATGTACGCAGGCCATAACCATGACTAACTTACTCCCATTTGGAATATTACTTGCAGCTGTCCCCATGAGTGCTACAAAAATCCTGAGGCTGAATATGCATATGGTGCAGGCAATATAAATCCTCTTAAGGCTCAAAATCCTAGTTTAGTATATGATATTGATACACTTGAGTCACTTGACTACATCAATTTTTTGTGTGGCCAAGGATATAGTACCAAGTTATTACAGCTTGTTACTGGGGACAATAGTAGTTGTTCTAAAGACACTAATGGAACAGTCTTTGATCTCAACTATCATTCTTTTGCTCTAGTCACTTCGTCCTCTAAATCTATTAGTCAAGCTTATAATCGGACTGTCACAAATGTTGGATCACCATCATCTACGTATAAAGCTATTTTGACATCCCCATTTGGACTTAAAATCAAAGTGAACCCTAGCGTTCTATCATTCACAACTCTTGGACAAAAGCTATCGTTTGCGCTCACGATTGGAATAAAAGCAGTGGTGGAAAACGAAGGACTAAAAATGCTTGTAGTTTGAGCCTTTGCTCCAGTTCTGCAATACAGTGTAATTTGAACCTTTCTAATTTAATGCTCTATTCGATCTACTTCGCTTTCCTTCTAACTTATTGTTCTGTTTGTGTTTATATACATGTGTATGTATTGTATACGGATGTATATATGTAAATATATGTGTTTATCACGTGTTTAAATAAAGAGTAATGATTGAATACCACCCAAAGATACAATTTTTCACCACATTGCCTATGTGGCAAGGTGGTTCCCCACTACTTTTTGAATTTTTTTATTTTTAAAAATAAATTAAGGTAGGGGACCACCTTGCCACATAGGCAAGGTAGTGAAAAGTTGTATCTTTAGGTGATATTCAATCATTACTCTAAAATAAATGACACAAGCTCTCCTGCAATTGCCACGTCATTCAGGACCTGTGTGAAAAAAATACATTTTACAACCACGTCATTCATCACTTTGTTAACACAATGCTTCTAGTGTTAACGCCCAACACCACGTAAGGGAACAAGCTGTGGAACAACCAACGGCCCCTCGCCCTAGCGCAATACCAGCTCACTCATATTGGACAGTCTAAAATAAATAAATAAAAGCTTTTATGGTTAGTCTTGTAGCAAAAGAAATCTCGAAAAAGCTTTACATCTGACTGAATAATTCTAGAAGTCCTTCATATATCACATTTGTATCCCTCTAAAAAAGAGGTGGATTTTAAAATCACCATTTGATCAAAATTCAATAATGATCAATTACAAACTCAATAGTTATGTTAAAAGTCACATCATTTTTGAAGGGACACAAGAGTGATATACAAGAGGGGCTTTGCATTATTCCATTCGGTTAGTCAAAATAGTTAAGGATTTACTGAGTTGTTAGAGTGCTCAGCAAAATTAAATGCATAATTTATATCAATAAAAAATACCTGCCAGTTATTGAACGCTGCTATTGAATCACCTGTCAATTATTGAAATGCTTGCTATTGAAATGGTCTAATATTACTCTTATAGGACTAGGACATTTCCAATTCTTGGAAATTTTGCAATGAGTGTTCGGGGAAAAGAATAACAGACGAAAAGGCACTTAATTCGACCTTTCATGTGGGAAACTCAAGGGTTAAAAAGTAGTTATTCTATTTTTTATAATTGCAACCGCTCTGCCTTAGGCAGTTAGCGGTTGTAAAATAACCACCATTTAGCAGTTATTTAAAGCTATAACCGTATCACATTATCGCTTTTTAAATTTAGACATTTTGAGCCTATTTTTATTTGTTGGCCCTTCATTGGACCTCTTTTTTGGGTCTTTTTTTTTTTTTTTTTTGGCCGAATGTATGGTGTCACTTAAAAATTCATATGAAAAGACGTTATATATATACATATATCAGTCTAAAATATTGCGTGTCATATGATGTCCCGAATATTATTCATCATTTTAAGAATAAAGTTTAATGGATAAATGACTAAAATTAATTTGACAACTGAAAAATACAATAGGATGTGCAGAAAATATTTTATGGTCCAAAGAAATAAATTATATAAAAGAAAGAAATGAGAAAAAAATGAATTAGAAAGGAAAAATAATAAAATAATAAAACATAAAGATACATATATATATATATATATAAAACGTGGCGGTCCGGACGGTGCCTCAAGTAAGTGCGGCGGAATCCTCAATTTCACGCGCGTCCGGACGACTCATGATGCCCGTCCGGGCGGGACCTGTATTAAAAGGGCTGAATGCCATTTTCTTCTAGGCAGCTCAAAATTTTTCTCCTCCTCTCTACAGTTTTTCACCTAAAAACCGTGATTTCTTGAAATCTAGCTGTCCAATCTTAGATTCGATTTCAGTAATGTAATCTTCGAAGCTCGATCTACGTTTTGACCGAACGTTTTAAAGTAAATCGCTAAACTCACATTTTTTGAGATTTTCAATAAATCTTGTAGAAATAAGTTTAATTTAGTGTTTTCTCTAGATTTGGTGTGGCTTGGAGTTGGTAGGAGCTTCCCGAGCATTTGTTCTTGGCTTGGCGAACTTTTGATAAGTTTTTCATAGACCCTAACTTTTGGGTATTTTGTTAAAGTGTTATTTTTTGTATGATTAACCCTAAGTAATACTTATAGATTAATAATATTGTGCTTAAGAAATGATTAGGAATTATGGAAAAATATTTAGGAATTTTAGGATTTAATGGATAAATTAATAATGTAGCTTTTGAGCGATTCAAAATGCGACCTAGAGTGGTTATTGGTTAGAATACTAAAGAATACAATATATTGTATTTTTAGCGGCACTTTGCGGTTGAACTTAGAATCGTTTGGAGTTGGAAGTACAAGCGATTTGAGGTGAGTATTTTACTCACTGAGAAAATTATATTTTTATATATTATGGATTTGTAAAATATATATTGTTTTATAATTCTGAACCGACCATATGATGAAATATATGTTATGGATAATTTGAGTAGTTTCAATTATGTTCAAATTATATAAATGATGTTTAAGAATTGATGCATGAGTGAAGAGTGTTGAATTGATTTAAAGTGTTTGAGTGTGTGCTGTGGTTGGGATTTAAATTATGCAAATTGTTTGAGAACAAGTCATGTTGAACTGTTTATGTTTTATGAAGAAAGCATGAGTTGAATGATTTCAAAGTGTTATGATAAAATGTTGGATTATTTAGTTTTAAGAGAACATTGTTTAGCAAAGCATGATTTAACAGCATGATACAGTAGTGAAACATATACTGATCAAACACAGAGCATTGAGCATATACTATAGAGCATACATACAATAGCATCAAAACGCAGTAAACACAGTAAAACAACAACAAACGCAGTAAACACAGTAAAACAACAACAAACGCAGTAAACAGTAAAACAGCAAAACAGCAGTTATCAGCAACGAGTGAGACCCAAGCCCCAGTAAACCAGTTTCATGCATAGCATATATAGCATTGTTTTATGGGTGTGATGTTTTTATGTTATGAGTAGTTTTACTAAATGAGTTGGTATGCATAAGAGTCTTAAATGGAAAGAGCTTATGTATATTTCTATCGAATGGTTGCATGTGTTTAAGAAACATTGAAATTGAATGTACAAGGATTCATGATTGCCCAGGTGCGAGTAATGGCATGTCTATGAATAAGTAGGTTGACTGTTATTATTCTTCAAGAAAGATGTGCTAGCATAATAGAGTTTCACTCTAGTGCTCACATGATCTACTGACGTTCAAGGCATGAAACTGAAATATGATTAGAGATGGTGTTGCAAGTATTTTGTTGAAGGATGATATCCTAGTATGGAAGAGTAAGATGCCATGTTTTCTTGCTTAAGACCTATGTGTAGGCGTAATATCTGTAATGGAGTGATCGTGTGCACATATGTCTGAGCCACCGTTCAAAAGTATTATTGTAGAAGGGTCTATATGTAGAAACTTTCAAGCGGTAGACTGGAACTTCTACATATGATCACAGCTATATAGTATGTCTTAAATGTTTTCTGAATAGTCGGTGTTTATTGTATTAGCTATTGGTAAATTGTGGCTGATATAGTGCTCGCATGACTAAAAATAAAGGAAATGTTGGTTATTTGTGAAAACTCAATTAGTTTAATATCACTGAGGCCTTAGTATGTTTTATACTGAGACGGTGGACTCATTCTTTCACCTATGCGGGTGTGGATACCACCACAACTATGTAGATGATGCTCTTATGATTGCAGGTACTCCTGAGGCAGATGATGATCCGGAAGCATTCTATTTGGGTTACTACGATCGAAACCCGTAGCGACAGTCGTAGTGGATTGGACTATGGTGTCCTTATTTTGAGTACTTTTGTTTATGGCTTGTGACGTATGTGTCACGTACTCTTTTGTATAAGCTATTCTTTTGTAATAGTTATATGTTATTAAGCCTTAAACAATTAAACTTGTGTTATGGCTCACTTTTGTATAGACAACATGTTTATTTATAGTTATGCTTTTTCGCTATAATTAATGGTATCATGATGTATTCCACTGTAGATATAACTCTGTTTATCAGGTGCATGTTATAGGGCAAGTATCATATGTTGGCTGAGCGACACGTAGTCGTGCCACTGTGATGACTCGTTTTACGTTTGTATTAAAAAAAAAAAAAAAAAAAAAACCAGGTCGTCACATGTCATGTTTGGATCATGTCAAAGTACGTATAAGTATAAGACTATATATATATATATATATATTAACCCTAACTCAACTGATTTAATTAAATATCTTAGACCTCTTAACCCTAACGAGATGTGAAATTAAAATTTTAGAATGACTTGACCAGGGGTGGTTCTGCCACCTAATCTTAACCCACTCATTTTACTTTGGATTCATCTCAACTTTGCAAACATCTTAAAAAATCGCCGGCCCACCCTAATAAATCTCAATCATGAACCTTTTTTTTTTATTTAAATGAAGGAAATGGATTACAGGGGAAGATATTTCTCACTCTTGATCAGGATGGAAGAGAGAATGGGGAATCTTCTAAAATTGCTTTAAAAAACAAGATTGAAAGTAGCCAACTTAGAGCATTCCTAGTAGTCTCACCAAATTTTACTCACCAAAGTAACTAAAAATTATTTTTTTCTATTCTGGTGAGTCACTTTTTTAAAGTTCCCCCAACTACCATACATTTTCATACAGCAAGCTATCATACATTTTCATCTTGAGATTAGATCATTGCTAAGAAATTCACAGAAGCTTTCATTTGCTTCTTAACTAAATTCAAGAAAGAAAAAAAAGAAAAAATAAATGAAAGAACCACAAAGTTTATGTCAGAAACAAAGAAATCTTCAATATGACCATTATTGAATGCTTGTAATTCTGAAATTGAAACTTGAACTTGCTATTGAATTGCTTTATCTTTAGAAAAATATGATCGGTAGAAACTTGGTATTGAATACTTCATTTTTTTTAATTAAAAAAAAATATGACCTTTTAAAAAAGACAAAATTAAAACAAATATTACAGTTACAAAAGACAAATTTTTGAAAAATATGATTGTCAATAAATGATAAGTTTTCAAAAAATAAGATTGTTGAAGAGAGAATAGAGAAAGATTCTTTAAAAAAAAACACTCGAAGTATGTTGGGTAATATTCTCAATAGTTAGTAAATGGGCCAAAGAGCTCAATTCGGCCCATTCATTATTCACAGTCTCAGAGAAAGCCAAATTTAGGGTCCATTACCCGGGCCCATCAATTTATCGAAATGGGCCGGGCCATGAGATCCACCACTCGGCAAAGCCAAGCTCACCCGAAAGTAATCTGTAAGGAGCCCATCAAGACTCCGAGATACCCGAAAGTGTCTCGGACATTAAAGCCCACGTTTCGGATAGCAATCCCGTAGTCCATAACGTGGGTGCACACTATCCGGATGCGAGAAAAAGCATAGGCCGGACACATGGAGACCCACGTTTCGAAAGACATGAATACCCACGTTCCGAACATGGAGACCCACGATCAGAGAGTCGATTCTCTCCATCTTCGGGGTAAACCGACTCAACTCTTCAATATAAATACAAACCTACCTTCAGGTATTCTCTAGCTAAAATTATTGTGATTAAATCATTGATTCATATTTTTCAGAAAACTGACTTAAGCATCGGAGTGGGACCGGCTGGCACCCTAGCAAGCATCCTTACCGACCTTACTATTTTACAAGAAAAAACAAAAAGAACTTTCTAATAGCTTGTGCTACCAAACCAAAAATTGTTTTAACAAAGTAATTTACAACATATAAACGTACGTATTATTCATCGGTATTGCCTTTATCTTCAATTAGTATTCAACTCCAAACTTTTTTATACTTTAATATTAAATCAATCACTTCTTATTATTATTCAAACAAAAATTTCACAACTCAAACAAAAATCACTTCTTACTACATCAGTCACTTCTTATTACTTGTTTGGACTGGATTTTTTGGCAAGGTTTACCGCTCTATTTTTTTTTTAACAATTTTATATCAAATTAATTATTTTTTTAACAATTTTTTTTTACTTTTTATATCACATTAATTACTTTTCAATACTTTTTTGTTCACTTTTTTATAAAAAATAAATCAAAATTTCTCTCTACTTTATATTACATTAATAACTTTTTTTTAAAAAAATTAACAACCCAAATATTTACCAAACACACCGGATTGACATGCATACGTTTGAAAGTTGTTTCCGTGTTTCTGGTGTAAACTTGACAAGTTTGTGGAATGGATATTCTTCGGAATTCCTCTGTTATGAAAACATCCGATTAATCCTCTGTTATGAAAATATTCCTGACATTAGGAATTGACTTTGAAGTCTGTGTCACTATTAAATTGCATTTGCAAATCAGCTTTCAAATTCGTTGACCTCAGGTAGTCTCTTAGCTGTCAGAGTTATAATTTATGGGGAATTTGATTTCTAAGAGAAAATAAACTTTAAAACTTGTGCACGAACTCAATCATACAGTGTTGAGCATAACAGTTGTGCATAATACAAAACATATGAATAGAACTTATGTGTTTTGTATTGTGCACAATAAAATTAATTATAAAAAATGTCACTTCATTAGTATTGGACATTAAAATGGATGGATCAATGGCGCACTTGACCCACCTCTTTTCTGTCTTTTTCTTAAAATATTTTATTTTCTCTTAAAAAAACTAAATTTAAAAAAAAAACAAAAAAAAAAAAAACAAAAATGAAAAAAAAAAAAACCAAAAAGGAAAGAGAAAAAAAATATTAAAGGGTGGCTAATCATCCCCAAAGTCATTTATTATGTTTAATTTGTTTTTATTATTTAATAATTATAATGGGAGAAATTATGTTATTTCAAAAGTAAATAATGGGGTTATTATGGTAAGAAAGACAAAAGTTTTCACCGGCAACACACGTGACCATATTTACATCTATTTTAACGCCTGACGCTGACAAAGTGACCTTTTTGACACAATATAATATTTTAACGTAATCATATTCCACTTTTTAAAGTTTGGAAGCGTAAATGAAAGAGAGGTTGTTTGTAGGAAATTCTATCCTATATAAACACATTATTATTTATTATACAAAGCAAAAAAAAAAAATCAATATATAAGAGACAAGCTGATTTTAAAAGGAAGCTATTTGTCATTATCAAAAGAGAATGCTATTTAGTTGACGGCTATATGATTGTTATAGAATTAAAATGATGCGATAATAAAAATTAGTCCATGATTTTTCTTTTTTACAAGTCATTACTAATTCAAAAATTATTTTTTATTGTTTTATTATCTCAATTGTATATCATCCTACTAAATAAATAGCATTACCGATGTCAAAATTGTAACCGGGCATAGACTTGTTCTTTACGTAGGCTTTACCACTTTGATCACTGCCTTACAAAACTTATCACATTTGGTTGACCTCGGTCCACACGTACAAGTCGTCTTGTTTGTTGGCGTCATAATTGTGGAATTTAATTTCTATAAGAAATGAAATTAAATCAATTTTTAGCGCCTTTTTCGGGTAAGAACTTCTTTCCTTCGATTTTTTTTTTTTAAAAAAAAACCTTTATATAAGAACCATTTCTGATACTTAGATAGATCGCCAAGTTTATAGCTGACACTCCAATGGCAAGCAAAAGCTTTAGTCTTTCATGGCTGCTCCTCAGTCTCGCCTCCACTCTCCTTGTTGCTCATTCAGTTTCTGAGAATGACCGAAAGGTTGATATCTCTGTAGCTAATGTCTTATACTTTTTTATGGAAAGCGTTCTTCTAATTACCCAATTTATTCAGGGCAGAATCTCTCTAAAATTAAACCCCCTTTTTTTTTTCTTTTATTTATTTATTTTTCATGTGGGATGATTTAATTTTAGTAGACTTCATTTTCTACCAATGCTATTGTGCACGCAGGCTTATATTGTGTATATGGGCAGCAGGAAGATGGACGAGGTTTCCACGTCATCCCTTCACATAAGCATGCTACAAGATGTCATTGGCAGGTTCTAAAAACAGAACAATGAAAACCATTAGAAACTTGCTATCTGATGCTTAATTGAATTTCGAATTATTGTTCATCAGTTCATGATCACTTAATTTGTTTCGAATTGTTCATCAGTTCATCATAACTAAACTAGATCTTTCAAGATCGTACTTAAATTGGGTAATTTTTTCTTAACTTTGTTTGATCTATATATACCCGTAATGAGTCGACCATTAGACCTCTCGTAAAGAAAGTACCTCTGGACGTCAAAACTTCCCACTCCTATTTTTCTTTTTGCAAATCAATTTTTTTTTCTGTAATTTGTACTGTTTGACCTCCAACATATTTATGTACCTGCATTCAGCAATGTTGGACTGGAATCACTGCTCTATAGCTACAAAAAAAGTTTCAGTGGATTTGCAGCGGAGCTAACCGAGCAAGAAGCCCAAACAATGGCTGGTCGGTGAACAAAATCTCTCCTTCCCCCCCCCCCCCCCCACCGTTGGTTGGGATTCTTGGAATTTATCAATTTACCCATGTTTTCTATATCCATAACGACATGTTGTGACAATGAATATGTAGGAATGGACGGCGTAGTGTCCGTGTTCCCTAACGAACAGAAAAAGCTTCATACAACGAGGTCATGGGACTTCCTCGGATTTCCACAACAAGTTAAGCGATCAGCTGTTGAAAGCGACATCGTTATAGGAGTTCTTGACTCCGGAATTTGGCCGGAGTCTGATAGCTTTAATGACAAAGGATTTGGTCCACCACCTAGCAAATGGAAGGGATCCTGCCAAGCCTCAACCAATTTCGCTTGCAACAAGTATGAATGTTTACTAAATGCGCACACACTCACACATGTAAAAAGAGTCAAAAGCACCACTGAGAAATGCTGTTACACTTCTGCAGTAAAATCATTGGAGCACAATATTACCGTAGCTCTGGAGATTTTGAAGTAACTGATATAAAATCTCCTAGAGACACAGATGGACACGGGACACATGTTGCATCAACAGCAGGTGGGAACGTGGTTAACATGGCAAGCGTGCAGGGCATTGGCTTGGGAACAGCACGAGGAGCGGTTCCATCAGCACGTATTGCTGTTTACAAAATATGTTGGACCTCTGGGTGTTTTGATGCTGACATTCTTGCGGCATTTGATGATGCCATCGCTGATGGCGTTGACATAATAACTATTTCCGTCGGTGGATCCACTGGGGCATATTTTACCGATTCAATTTCCATTGGTGCCTTTCATGCTATGAGAAATGGAATCTTGGCATCAAATTCTGCTGGGAACAGGGGTCCAGGTCTAGCTACCATCACAAACTTTTCGCCATGGTCTCTCTCTGTGGCTGCAAGCACTATTGATCGAAAGTTCATCACTGAGGTCCAATTGGGTAACAGCAAGATCTATGAGGTAATCAGAAAGTCCAGCCCCCCGTTTTGTCCTCTGCTATGCATAAAAAGATTATGTGCAATTTATCCCAAGAAATAAAAACAGTTTAACAATGAAATGCTGACAAATAAAGAAAAGAGTGCTATAAACATGCTTACAGTCTGTGAATGCTTTCATATTAATCCAAATTTTCAGTATTTAATATCTAATTAGTTAGTCTCAAGTATATATATATATCCAACCATTTGCTTGAATCATGTGGAAAGTGTACTCGTGCCTAGAATTAAAACTTCAAACTAATTTGGAGAAATCATTTGCTCCATGCATGTGTAGGGAATTTCAATTAATACATTTGACCGCAACAACGAAACGTATCCAATAATTTATGGAGGTGATGCACCAAACACCACAGAAGGCGGCTTGGGGTTCCCATCCAGGTAACTTCAAAATCAACAAAAGCCCAACATGATTAATTCCTTGTTTGTAAATAATTAGTTGGATGTACGTATAGACGACAAAGGGAATAAGTTTAACCTTTTGCTTGTGTTTGCACAAATCTATCAAACTAGCAGGTGAAATATTCCATAGTCTCGTAGCAAAATATTTGAGATATTACAGTTTTTACTACAGTTTTCTTACAATTAATTGACGTGTGATTCAATAAATAATTAAACAAGTCAGATCTTATGGACTGCCAAATGATAGTTAAAGTGGAACTTGTTGCTACAATATTGCAGGACTTGCTTCCCAGATACGCTGGACAAAAATTTGGTGAAAGGGAAAATTGTACTTTGCGATGGCCTGGGTGATGGGGAAGGGCCATTATTAGCCGGTGCAGTTGGCACCGTGTATCAAGGCCGACGCTCTGATGTGGCTTTCTCTTTTCCCTTGCCCGCATCTTCCCTTCGCCCGGAGGATGGTGCCAGCGTTTACTTATACGTTAATACGACAAGGTATAAATCTAAAATAACTTGGACAATGAAGAAGTTCAGGAAACATGTATATACTAAGCCTAAATATGAACGTACACGATCTGCAGGGGACCAACTGCGAATATTCGTAGGACAAAAGAGCGTAAAGATGCATTTGCCCCTTACATTCCCTCCTACTCATCAAGGGGTCCAAATCCTGCTACACCCAACATTCTCAAGGTAATTAACCTCGTAATAATCTTATTTACATTTGCTTCCTTTTATTACTTTTCTCATTAAATATTGGAAACTTTTTTTATTTTGTTGTAGCCGGATTTAGCTGCTCCCGGAAACAACATTCTAGCAGCCTGGTCTCCGATTTCCCCAATTTCTGAAGTAGAAGAGGATAAGAGAGTACTGTCATATAATATACTGTCCGGGACATCAATGGCTTGCCCACATGCTGCAGGGGTGGCTGCCTACATCAAATCCTTTCACCCCACATGGTCGCCTGCTGCTATCAAGTCGGCTCTTATGACGACTGGTAATATATGTATATTGTATAGTCCCTATTTTTGATAAATTAATGCATGAATTACTCACTCCCATTTGGTGTATTACTTGCAGCTATTCCCATAAGTGCTGGAAAGAATCCAGAGGCTGAATTTGCATACGGTGCAGGCAATATAAATCCTCTTCAGGCACCTTATCCTGGTTTAGTATATGATATTAATACGCTTGACTACGTAAAATTTTTGTGTGGACAAGGATATAATACTAAGTTATTACAAATTCTTGCTGGGAACAACAATACCTGTTCCGAAGCTACTAATGAAACCGTCTTTGATCTAAACTATCCTTCCTTTGCCCTAGCCACGCCTCCCTCGGAATCTATCAGTCAAGTTTTCAACCGGACCGTTACAAATGTTGGATCACCAACGTCTACATATATAGCTATTGTGACCACCCCACCTGGACTTATAATCGAAGTGAACCCTTGCATTCTTTCATTCACATCTCTTGGACAACAGCTATCGTTTGCACTCACGATTGAAGGAAAGATAGAGAATTCCATTGTATCTGCTGCTTTAGTGTGGACTGATGGTAACTTTCGAGTGAGGAGCCCCATTGTGGTGTCTGTTCCATGATTCGTGGACATTCTATGCTACATGTATTACGTAAATAATTGAAGTAAAAGCCTGGAAGGAATTTGCACAATATAGCAGTGGCGGAACTTGTATGAAAATGGTTGTAATTTTTGAGCCTTTGCTCCAGTTCTTCACTGCATTGTAGTGTACCAAATAACGATTCTGTTTCTAATTTAATGCTCTATTATGAGTTGTTTTCAACTTCTTTTGGGTAGTTATGGTGCGTTTTTCATTGCAATTTTATAGATAAAATGTGCGATTTTAAACCAAATTGTTTATAAATATGTTTAAAAAAAATTACGATTTAAAAATACAAAAAAATCTATTTTTTTTCAAATCGAATGGAAAAATGGTACTTTTTTTTGAAAATTCATAACTTTGAAGGCTAAATTGCGATTTTAAAGGTTAAACTGTGATTTTGCCAAAAGCTTAACTACGTTTTTAAAAATCAGGTTTTCAAAAGCGTTCATTTTAAATTGTTATTTTTAAATAACATTTTTTGAAATTGCAAATCCGAGCGGACTTGTAGGAGAGGGAGAGAATAAATTTATGGTCAAAATTATATTGTTTAATTTAATCGTGTAAATGACAGTAATTCTAGATGTCATACCTATTTCACTCGATCTAATAATGATGTTGCATTTAAAATCATAATTTGATCATAATTCGATAATGATAAATCACAAGTCCAATGATATTTTAAAAGTCACATCATTATTAGAGGATACAAAAAGAACATGAGTATGACGTCTAGAATTACTGTGTACATGACATCATGTCATTTAAAATTTTTAAATGATGTGACAATATATCACTATATGACAATATATACATTATCAAATTTGTAAATTATAAGGTCAAGTCTAAGAGACAACCCTGCATCATGGGTAATTCTACATGCTCCCCGTGTATTTTCTTTGTGTTCCTCCAAAATTGATACAGTTAAATTACCATTGAATTAAAATCCAGTAGTAATTTATTACAAATTTAATTCTCTTAGGTTTCAAAATCACATCAATTTTGAGGGACACAAAATTAACTTGTACCATTACTCCTATGTCATATATCCTTAATTCTCTTAGACTTCTCGAATTTTTGTGTTATTCGAACAATCTCATCACATACCTTTCAAAAGTCTACAGTCTCAACTTTCCAAATGAGTCGCAGCACAAAACATGAAAGAACTTCTAAACGTAAAATTTATTTTGAATGATATATTTTGTTGGGACACTTCTTAGAAATTTGCCAAAATTTAATTTATTCATTTGGATAATGATTAATTGTTTTGTCATCAAAGTTGCATTGAACATCCTGCTTACAGCCGTAGGAAAAACAACAGCAAGCTATTAAGGGTTCTTGTTTGGTTCTTCCCCTGTTCTATGGCCATAAAACAGAGCATGTTCCTCATCCCCTTTCTCGCCAATCTCTCAAGGTCGGAGCGAGAAAATTTGATGGAAGCAGTAAAGTATGAATGAAAAATGTATTAACATTGAAGAATAAATTAATATTATAAAAAATAAAATTAATATCCATTCATTGTCAACAAAAACAAATAAACATTAAATATTTCTAAATATAGGGTATTTTTAATTTCCAACTCAAACACCTATAAAATAAAAAAGAAAAAAAAATAAAAAAAGTAAGCCTACTTTGCTGTTCTTGTTGCGTTAAAAAAACTCTTTTACCTTACTTTTCGAGGCTAATTCTCATCCGCCTACTGCCAACTAACCCAATGGAAGAAAACTTGAATACGAAAGACCACATGGGAATGATCCCTCTTAGAATGGATTCCCCATGGGCCATGGGCCATGTGTGTCAAAGAAAAGAGATGCCGAAAGCTTGAAGATTCCAGGAAACATCTAACAGACTAACGTACACCACAAAAGTTCAAACAAATTAATACAAAAATCAAAATAATTCTGGCGTGACCTGTGTTAGAGAATATATTGATATTGTATATATTCAATTCTGATTTGATTATAATCAATTATAATTAATGAGGATTAAATCAAATCCTCCGATATATGGAGAGTACCGTAATATACGGTATCAATATATTCTCTAATAACCTAATTAAGAACAAAACAACCAAGATAGTATAACAATAGATTTCTTATGTCCAGATGCTAGCAAGACCCAGTTCATTTTTAGAGTGATATCATATAAATAGTAATGCTATTTAATAGACTACTATACAATTTTCGTACAACTTAAGATGTCACACACTTAAAATTTGTCATCGACTTTTTTTTTTTTCCTCACAAGTGTTAATTTAATGGTTGATTTTCACTGTTACATCATCAAATTATATGATAGCCGTATAACAGTATACTAATAACATTAACCATAATATAAATGACCATAGTCTTGCTTGAAAGAAAAGATAATCAAATAGAAAAATAAAGACAAAGCAGAATAAAGATAAAGAGACAAGAGATTTTACGTGGTTCAGTCTATGGGTATGTTTACAGGATAAAGCCCAAAGGACTACATTATGATATTATTTCTCTTGATAAATTTACAATTCAAATGATCTCTATTTATAGGAATGTAAGGAGAATACAAAAAAAGTATAAAAGAATATTAAATCAATGTATTCAATTCTAATTTGATTATAATCAATTACAATCAAATCGTACAATCTCATATTCTCCTATCATATTCAATCACAATTATATGAAAAATATATTCTCTAACATCACTCTCAAACTCAATATGGAAAATTCTGAAACCTTTTTTTTTTTTTTGAGATGGTTGGCAGCAACGAAGGCCGAAAACTTGGAATAGATGGCGGCTAACGGCGATGGTTGGAGGCGGTCAACAACCGTGATTGAAGATGGGTCTTTAATAACTATAGGCCAAAAAAATGACCAATTATGGGTCAAAATAAAAGCCAACAAAGGGCTGAAAATGGGGCAACTATGGGCCAAATATGATCACGGCCAACTTTGGCCAAAAAAAGGGTCATCTATGGGCCTAAAATATGATCGTAGTCAATTAGGGGCTGAAATTGGCCTGTATTTTAAACAATATCACAAAGGCTAGACCTGAGTTTTTAAACAATACCGCAAAAGCTAAAATAATGAGCCAAAATAAAAGCCAATTAATTATAAGCTGAAATAGATAACTTATCACTTTTTTTATTATTATTTTTTACATAACGAAATTTCTCTTTTCCACAGCAACCGTACGAAAGAGAAGAGGAAACTTGAGAACACCTCAATGCATATTATCTGAGTGCAGCAATGCTTTTTTTTTTTTTTTTTTCATGTGTCTGGAGCCTATGATCTACCCCACCAAGTGTGAATCTGCCGCTGGCCTTGACTTAATTATCTTCATGCGGCAATTTGAGAGAGAGAGAGAGAGAGAGAGAGAGAGAGGAATATGCAACAAGGATGAAACTTATGGACGAAGTTGAGACCGCGCGGACTTCCTCCAAACCACGAAGCTGATACCAACATATTTTTATTTTTATTTTTATTTTTTATTTTTTGTCGCAGATATTCTGCAAGATCTATGGTGATGAGATTTGCAAAAGTATTTACTATTAAGAATAAGACAAAAATAAAAGAAAAACAAAAATTTACAAGATCGTTTGATCGAATACTGACGTTAGCCAATAACTCTGATACCATGAAAAATTATCACTTATCCCAAAAGTTTAAACTAATAAGAAGCGATAAATTTGATCATTTAATCATACTTTAACACTCTCCTTCACGTGTGAGCTTAAACTCTCTTTTAATAACTGAGGCCCAACATATGAAATATTTAATTGAAATGGGAGGTAAATGAAAAAGATAAGAAAAGCTTAAGTTGATAGGAATATGTAAATTTAATCATTTAATCAATGCTTTAACACTCTCTCACGTGTGGACTCAAACTCCCTTTTAATATGTGATACTAATACGTGAAATATTTAATTAAAATAAGAGGTAAATTAATAAGACATGATTCGAACTTATAATGCTGCTATTTTTCTATCCTAAAATAGGATAAACATTATCATAATTAGAAGTTGAAATACGAGTTTGAAAAAATGAATATATTTTATGAAATATATTGATTCTAATGCTGCTGTTTTTCTAGCTATCCTAAAATAGCATAAAAAAACATTATCATAACTAGTAGTTGAAACACGAGTTTGACAAAATTATTAGAGTTCTTTAATTATATGCTAAATTATTTTCATTTCATGCATTCATTTTTATCTTAATTGTTTAGAGGGAGAGAACTCGATCAGGACTTGGTGTCAGTGCCCAGTGGAGATAGAAAGGTTAAAAAAAAAAAAAGAGGTTGAATGGTTCATGCACCAAAATATACGCAAATATGTGGAATGATATATAGAGAAAGGCAGCAAAACGACAAAGCTTTAAAAGAAAAGTTAAATAAAGGTTGAGAGCGGGAATTACCGAAAGCTATGGGCTAACATTAACAATAAATTTCAAATGAAGTAGTACGTGTACACGGTGGTTATTATAAAAATAAAAAATAAACCCTTGCCCTTGACTTGGCGATCTTTAGTTGACTTCAGGTCCTCGTGTTTGTTGGAGTCACGATTGTGGAATTTAATTTCTATGAGAAATTAACATCAAAACTTTACTGCTGAATATAAAAATGGCGTGGCTGGCTCCCTTCATTATTTTTGGGTTCGAGCTACGTACCCCTTCAAATCATATACTATTTTGGTATGTAACCATAAACGAAGTATATATTACCTTTGATCGAAAGTAAAATTGATGTAAAAAAAATTAAATTGTTAAAATTTAGAGAGAAAAAAAAAAAAAGATTTAACCCTTCTACTTTTGAACTTACTCCGCATGAAGGCTTATATTGTGTATGGGTAATACTTCAGTGAAGCAAAATTTCCGGATGATTTCCGGAAATTTTACTTCTCCCTAGCACTGTTCATTGTGTATATGGGCAATGGGCAGATGGACGAGGTTTACACCACATCCCTCCCTTCACACAAGACAAGCATGCTACAAGAAGTCATTGGCAGGTTATAAAAGCAGAACAATGAAACCATTAGAAACTTGCTATCTGATGCTTGAATTTCTTGTTTTAACGTGCTTTCCGAATTGTTCATCAGTTCATGATAATTTTGTTCCGAATTGTTCATCAGTTCATCATAACTAAACTATTTCTTTCAAGATCGTACTTAAATTGGGTAAATTTTATTTTATTTTATTTTTATTTATTTTATTTTTTATTTTAACTCTATTTGATTTATACCAATAACTTTGTTAATACATTGTGAGAAAGTTCATATCCAAATAAATTTTGAGTTATCCGACCATTTACTTGAGCATATAGGTTCATGTGACTCTTAAATGTTGTACTCAAATTACATGAGGCAAGCTAGCCAAACTCGAGTAAGAAAATGTTCTTGACCATCCTCAAACAAAGAACAGACTAGACAGGAATGAGATTGAAAACTCGGGATTCAAATTTGCAATTGACAAGACTAATCATCATTCATCATCAAACCCAAATAATTGCTAGTATCAAGTTGTTTGTATCTTATTTAGGCCATTTTCAAGTTTGTGGCTTTCAGTTTTCAAAACACAAAATGTTAATATAGTTTTGGAGGTTAGTGGTAAGTAATACACCATAATCAGTGCGTGAATTGATGTTGGCTAACTGTTGAGCTGGCCGACCATGTATGCATGCTGGTAGTAGCTGTGCTAGATCTTGTATCAATGAAAAATGATTATTCACCACTTGAATATATAACTTTTTACCACTCTGCCACATTTGATAAGGTGGTGAAAAGTTTATATTTAGGTGGTGAAAAATCATATCTTTGTATCAATAGATAACTTTACATATAAAAGTCCTGCTGAGGCAAAGTTATATGCAAGAGTGGCTGACATGAAAGCTTTCGTGGCAGATGAAGATTGTGCACAGTCAGCATCAGATATTATCTTAACACTCTTCGGCAGGCTCCATTGTCTGCAAGGTGACCAAATCCAATTTAACGACAGTTCCGATTAATATTTCTAACCGTTCCCTTGACATCTAGTTGTGCATTTACCGTCAGAGGTAGATCGCGATCGTACCAATAGAAGCATATCTTTGAAAGGTTTCATAGGCCCCGCACCCCCAACCCCAACTTCGTGAAAGCCCACCAGTTCCATTATATATACAACACACATTCTAGCCAATTAAGTTTATAGCTGACCCTCCAATGGCAATGGCAAGCAAAACCTCCAGTCTTTCATGGCTTCTCCTGATCAGTCTCGCCTGCAGTACTCTCCTTGTTGGTCACTCAGCTTCTCAGAATGACCGAAAGGTAAATATCTCTATATATATATGGAACAGATATATCGATCTTATAATATTTATCCACTTTATTCAAAGCCAAATCTCTCTAAAGTTGGCCTTGTTTTTCATGTGTGATGATTTAACAGGTTTCATTTTCTACCTATGATGTACGTTGTGCATGCAGGCTTATATTGTGTACATGGGCAACAGGCACTTGGACGAGGTTTCCACATCATCCCTTCACACAAGCATGCTACAAGAAGTCATTGGCAGGTTTTTGTTTTTGTTTTTATTTTTATTTTTATGAATCATTGGCAGGTTATAAAGGCATGCTTGAATTTCTTTTTATAACGCGATTTCGAAATTAGTCCTGATAATTTCTTGTCACACTCCATTGAAAATTACAGTAACGAGAAAATATAGCTCGTTACTGTAATTTTCAAAAATATTAGAAAGAGATCGAGTAGGTTGTTTATATTAGTAGATATTCCTAGGGGTGTGCAGATTAACCGATTACCGCCTACCGACCGCCTACCGAACCGCGACCGAACCGAAATTGACCGCCTACCGACTTAACCGACAAAATTCGGTTCGGTAGTCGAAATAGAATTTTTTTACCGAAAACTGGTCGGTTAAGCGGTTAACCGACTTTCCGAACCGGCCCGAACCGATTGTTGACCGAATTTTGACCGACCGGTTAACGGTCGGTTAACCGACCGCCTAAGCCGAAACGACGTCGTTTTAATGATAAAAAACGACGTCGTACTTGTTTCAATTCGTTTTTAAAAAAAATATATTCAAAACGGCGTCGTTTTGTTACAGATGAAACGACGCCGTTTTGGGCTTACTATATAATCATCGCATTCTTTCTTCATCAGACCTCTTCACTCTTCAGTTTCGTGAACCACTGAAGTCTGAGGCCTTGACGGCTTGACCTAAGTCACCTAACCTAGTAACCTTCACGGCGTCGACGCCTGAGTCCTGACGGCTCTCGGCCAGTCGGCCTTTTGGGCTTTGCCGCTTTGGCTTGAGTCTTGACCTATCCCGATTCGGCAATTCCTGGTCCTGGTCCTCCTGGATCCCCTCTCCACTCTCCAGTCAGTACAGTGACTCCAGTCCAGTGAATGAGAATTCAGTGATTCAGGCATTTGGTCATTTGACTCATTTGGATTTGGGATTTTCTTTGCTGCCGCTTTCGAGTGCCGGCTGCTGCAGGCCTGCGGTGCCTCCCCGAGTCCCCACGACCCCACCTGGCCACCTATGAGTCGGTGACCTGCCCTGCTGCCCAGTTCCGAGTCGCCGAGGCCGACTACTCAGTGCAGCAGACAGCAGTGCTCAGTGACGTCGTGTCGAGTCTGCCGACTGCCCTCTTCGGCTCTTCTCCCCAGTGGGCCAGCTCTCTCTCCGGTAGCTCCTCTCTCTTCTCTTAATCTTAATTTTTTTTGATGTATCATAATCATACTATCATTTTTAATTGTTTTTTATGTATCATTTTTTTTTTTTTTTGAAACAGCCAGTCGGCCATTGCAGAGCAACTGAGCAAGTTAGGAACTGATTCAACTGAAGTACTGAAGTCTGAACATTGAACAAGAATAATTTTTTAGGTATATTATTTCTTAAAACTTTTAGGATCTATGTCCATCGTCCAACTCGTTTTAGGCTTTTAGCAAATTAAAATTCACAATCAATGATTTAATGTATGAATCAATGAATGTAAACTCAAAATGTATGAATGTACTACACTTTTTATTTTAACAGTATCTGTATGTTCTATTTAGTTCAAAACTAATGAATTTTGTTTATTTTGTTATTAACTGGGTTGTTTATTTTCAATTTTTGGAACCTTTTAGTTTATATTAAATTTGACAAAAACAAAAAACAAAACCAAAAGGCATCAGACGCATCACTATGAAGTATGAACACGGACACCAATTAGGCAATTATCTAAGAAATGACATTTATTTTAGCTATAAATAGTTCCTTGTATTAATCACATTTTCAAATTCAACTATCTTCACAGTTCACATAGATAGCCTCTAAGAAATTTTAGATGTGATCCTTTGATTCCTTTCAATAAAAATTGTATACATATGTAATTTGTTGATGTGATCTTCGATTCCTTTCAATAAGAAATTTTGATAAGCCTCTAAGTTCTCTTAACAATATTTGGAATGTTTTTGAGATTTCATGGTAGTATGAAAAGTTTGATCATTATTATATTTTTTTTTTCATAATTTAGATGGTCAGATGGATACACCTACACCTACACCTATGGTTATTGGTACCTCTACACATGTACTGCACCTACACCTGCATCATCAGTAGCTGCATCTTGTTATCCGTCTCCTCCTATTGATAGTTCAATAGGTATTGAAGAAAGCATTGATGTTGAAAGTGATTCTGAAGAGTTGGAAGCGGATACACAAGGGACTAGATGTGCTGGTCGTGGTGGACGACCACCACTCCTAAGAACAAAAGAAAAAGAAATGTTAGGAAAACATCCATAGCGTGGAAACATTTTACTAAGGATCTAGAAAGTCTGCAGATAAACCTGTGGCACGTTGTAATTATTGTGGGGCTGAGTATAAATGTCACGGAAAGAGCAATGGCACCTCTAACATGTTGTACATGTCAAGCATGCCAACAGTACAAAACATTGTTAGCTAATCAAGATGTATCTCAATCTAAGTTCACTTTTGAGTCTGTGCCAAGTGAGGGTGATGGTGGTACTAGTAGTTGTAAGAACCTAATGATTGCGAAGTACTCTGAAAAAATCATTAGGGAGACGCTTTGTGAGATGATTATTGTGGATGAAATGCCTTTTTCAACTGTGGATAAGATGGGGTTTAAAAATTGTTCAAGGTTCTTGAGCCGCGATTTAGGCTTCCTTCTCGCTATACATTGATGAGGGATTGTATCAAGTTGTATATGCGGACTAAGGAAACAATGAAGACCAAGTTTTTGAAAACTAGTCAAGGGTTTGTTTGACCACTGACACATGGAATTCGATTCAAATATGAATTACATGTGCATCACTGGACATTTCATTGATCCTAGTTGGAAATATCAAAAAAGAATTTTGGCATTTCGCCAAGTGTCGGATCACAGGGGTTAACGATTGCGAAAGAATTGGAGCAATGTTTGGAGGAATGGGGGATTCCAGGGTTATTGACATATCACTTGACAATGCAAGTGCAAATGATACTGCGGTTGATTGTTTTAAAAGCGAACTGTGGCCAATAATGGAGTTATTTGTCGCCATGAGTTTATTCATGTAAGGTGTTGTGCACATATTATCAATTTAATTGTGCATGAAGGATTGAAAGATGTAGATGATTCAATCGTAAAGATCCGAAATATGGTGAAATATGTAAAGGGATCCCTCAAAGATTGGCCATCTTCAAGTCTTGTGCGGAAAGGAAGACAGTTGGGTATCATGCTTCATTGGTTCTTGATGTTCCAACTCGATGGAACTCCACTTATATGATGTTGGATGTGGCAGAAAAGTATGAAAGTGCATTTGAACTAATGTTAGATGAAGATGTTAGTTTTGGGAACTACTTGTGTGAGGATGGTGGAGGAGAAGGGGGTTGGGGGTTCCGCTTGATGAAGATTGGAAAAATATTAGAAACTTTGCTAAATTTTTGCAAGTGTTTTATGAGGTGACAATTGAGATATCGGGTTCCTCATACTCGACTTCTAACAATTATTTCAATGTACTCCAAAATGTTTATAATGCTTTGATTGAGTATTGTGAGAGTGATGATGATTTGTTGAGTTCTATGGCAATGAGGATGAAAATAAAATACAACAAGTATTGGGGAGACTTTGAGAAAATTAATCCTTGTTGTTTGTTGCTGCTGTGCTTGATCCGCGTTACAAGATAATTATTTTAGAATTTTGGTTCAGAAGTAATGTAGGTGAAGAAAAAGCAGAGAGGATTATCACCAAATTGAAGAATACATTGGAGCAGTTGTATAATCACTATGCTAAGAATGTAACGAACGTTGGAGGAAGTGGGGACAAGTCAAATGAAGAGCAGAGTTGCGAAATTCAGCCTTAGTGGGTGCGGGTACTTCTACTACTTCTAGAAGTAAAAAAATGCTTTAACAGACTTCCATTCATTTCGGGCATCCAAAAATTTGGCATTGTGTCGGACAGAGATAGAAGATATTTTGCGGAAGATGTTGAGCCACCAAGTAAAAGTTTTGATGCTTTGACGTGGTGGAAGATAAATTCATCAAAGTTTCCGGTTCTAGCTGATGTTGCACGAGATGTCTTGGCAATTCGATTACCACTGTTGCTTCAAGTCCGCATTTAGCACTGGGGGTCGCGTCATAGATCCTTTTCGGAGTTCTTTAGCTCCGAAAACAGTGGAGGCTCTTATATGTACTCAGAATTGGTTGAGATCTTCTTGTGTCAGTGAGAATGATGAGTTAGATCTTCCTTCTTTTGAAGATGAAGATAGCTATAAGCTTGACTCGGGTAATATTTGTTAATCATATTTGTTTATTGTTCCAATTATTCGATTGAATTGATTTTTACTAATTCTTTTAAAATTTTCTTGTGGTAGAAATTATGTCTGACTCCATTACATTTGACAATGAGGCTTGAAGGATGATGTACTTTGTCACGTTGAAAGTAAGTGGTATGTTTTTTCATCTTATTATTTCTTGACATTTACTTGTTTGTGATCTAATGGTCTCTTACTCTTTTTTATTGATCACTATATAGTCTATATTTATAACTTGTGTTTTTTGATTTGTTTGATCATTGAAGGATCAAGGAAGCAAATTGAAAGTCATCATGATTCACATGTTTGTTGGAGGAAGTTTTTATTTCTCTTATCTTTTGGAGTTTTTGTTGGAGACTGGAGTTGTAATTTCTAGTTGTTACTATTAAATTATGGTTTTGTAACTTTTGTTTGAAATTCTAGAGCTTTTGGAACTGATAATGTTAGATTCTGGACTGGTTGCTATGGGGGAAACTTGATAACTGATAAGTTCATACTTATTATTGTGAGTTAGTATTGAGATAGAGAAGAAGATATTCTTTTTGTTTGATGCGTGCTATGATGAATCCTGAATTTTATATTCTGATTTACTAGAATATGCAAAGGATTTCTGAGCAAATGGATGCAGATTGTCTTTCTCAGTTTCAATGTTCATGCATTTTTAATTTTTTTTCTTGCATTTTTTAGGATGATACAGTCATACAGATATTACTATTTTTTTCCTGCTGCTTTTTTTTTCCTTGCTTTTTTAGTCTTTAGAACATATGTTTTCCTACTTCTTTTTTTCTTGCTTTTTCAAATTTTTTTCCTGCAGGGGCAGACATGCAATTATTATTCAACTAATTCAAGTATTATTGTATTAATGTATTATGAATAAAAGTGGAGTAATTTTGTAATTTATTATGAATGTTAGAATCTATGATTGTGGATTTGTGGACTGCTGTTTGCACTCAGCAGTCAGCATAGTCTGCATAGAGTGTCTGAGTGCATAAGTGAATGAGAATCAACTAAATTAGGTGATAAGTGCTGAGTCAGAGTGCATAATGTGCGTACAGTGCATTTGAGTCATTGAGTATAGTGCATTTAACATTTTGACTCATTTTGCATTTGGAATTTAGACTTTGGAGTTTTGCACAAAGCAGTGAAACTGTGAAAGTACAATTGCAATTTGGAGTTTTGCACATTTCAGTCATTCAGTGTTTCCATTTGACATTTGCAGTCACTGTGGACCCGTGGTCCATGAATTGAGAAATGAGAATTCATCATTTCACTGAATTGGATTTTTCATTTTTAATTTTTATGTAATTATGTTATGTTTTTCAATTTTCACTGCCACTGGAGCAGGAGTACCGAGTACTGGACCACTTTTCCAGTATTTTCTGTTTTTATGTATTATTGTTTTTTTTTTTTGTAAAAAAAAAATTATGTAGTTGACAAGGTATGAAGGTAGTAGATACAAGAAATGAAGAAAATAATAGCCCAGTGCCCAGTGGCCCTGCTGAGTGCTGGCTGTCGCTGGGCACTGGGCAGGCAGGGCAGCCTGGGCCAATGGGCCTGCTGCCAAAGTGCCAATTTGCCAAATGGCCCAAATCTTAAAAAATAAACTAATAAAGCAATAGAGATTAGAGCATAAACGTAAAGGCCTTAAAATTATTTTGAATATTTTTGACCCATTAAAAAATGAGGCCAAAAGGCCCATTTTAATTTTTTAAGGATTAATTTTAACCAAAACCGATTAACCGACCGCCTTAACCGACGGTTAACCGACTCCTTAACCGACCGCCTACCGACCGCGTTAACGCTTTAACCGCATTAACCGATAACTTCGAAATAAATCCTTGTCGGTTAAATGTCGGCAAATTAACCGACTTAACCGACCATGTCGGTTAACCGAACCGACTTAACCGATTTAACCGCCTTCCAAACCGCTGCACACCCCTAGATATTCCATTCATTTAAAAGTACAAATTTCCTCTTATTTTTAGAAAGATGCCGCAAAACAATATTCTAAAAGCTTAGTTTTTCCCTACCTACCAATATCACCACTCAGCCAATCCAACCTAACGTAGTACGTGACTCCGTACGTCTAATACACTAATCATTCAAAATCTAACAAGTCAGACGATCATCTCCCTTTTTGTTTTTTTCCTTTCCACCTTCTTTTTTTCTTTTTTCTTTTTTTTCTTCCATACAGAGATTTATGGTACGTTTGGTATAAAAAATTAAACCCATAAAATATATAGTTTTGGCCAGTTTTTCATTCCTTGAAATACCCATTCTCATGGGAGTGGTTATCCTTTAAGAATAATTATATATTTTTACCACAATATTTTTTTAAACCCTAAATAAAAAAGACAAAATTTCCTACAAAACGGTTTATAAGAAATTTTCTACAACCCACATGTAAGAATGACATGTGTCATTTAAGCATGTGAGAATCACATGTTTTTTTTTATTAATCCTATTAAAAAACACGTGTTTCTCACATGCCAAATGAACATGTCAATCTTAGATATGGTTGTATGAAATTAAAATTTCTATGCAATAAAAATTTAAAAGGCTGTCGAGTGTCTGAGTTCACCAGAATCTATTTCTGGTCGCTGGAGTTTTCTTGAATCTATTGTCGGATTCATTGAAATCTCTTGCAGGTGCTGAAAAATATTTTACGTCAAAACAGTGAAGCCTCGTTATTCATTATTTTTTTAAAATGTGGTTAATTTTATATTTTCATGTTTTCATTGGTATGATATAGACAATATCACAATTAAAAAAATTTTAACCAGAGAGACCTATTTGTCCCAAAAGAAAACTGATCTCAAAAGTGTTTTAATAGCAATAAGGCCATCATAGTTATTAGGGATATCGAAATGTGCCCAGCCGTTTAACTTGTCAAATGTATATGCATTCATTTAGCAGTACTGGACCAGAATCTCTACTCCATAGCTACACAAGGAGTTTCAGTGGATTTGCAGCGAAACTAACCGAGAAAGAAGCTCAAAAATAGCTGGTCGGTGAACCTATTCTCTCCTCATCATGTTTCTAGATCTACACAAAAGTTGTAAGTTGTAACATTGATGAATGCAGGAATGGATGGCGTAGTATCTGTGTTCCTAGCAAACAAAAAAGCTTCATACAACAAGGTCGTGGGACTTCCTTGGCTTTCCGCAGCAAGTTCATAGAAGACCTATTGAAGTGACATCATTATAGGAGTGTTTGACACTGGTATTTGGCCGGAGTCAGATAGCTTTAGTGACGAAGGATTTGGTCCACCACCTACCAAATGGAAGGGCACATGCCAAGCCTCGCCCATTTCACTTGCAACAGTATATATATCTTTATAACCATGTGTTTGCCTGTCTGCACGACCAACATATGCAAAACACACACAAAGACATACATACGAGTCAAAAGCACAACTAATTAACAAATATTGTGGCTACACTTATGCAGTAAAATCATTGGAGCACAATATTAATACCAAAGAGTGGAGTTTTTGGCGAAATGATGTCAAATCTCCTAGAGATTCAAATGGCCATGGGACACATGCTGCATCAACAGCAGCTGGGAACTAGTTAGTGGGGCAAGCCTACTAGGCTATGGCTGGGAACAGACGAGGAGGAGTTCCATCAGACGTATTGCTGTCTACAAGATATGTTGGTCCGATGGCTGTTCTGATGTTGACATTCTTGCTGCATTTGATGATGCCATTGCTGATGGCGTTGACATAATATCTCTTTCCGCCGGTCCCGTATCTCCTGTGCACTATTTTGAAGATGCATTTGCCATTGGTGCCTTCCATGCTATGAGTAAAGGAATTTTGACATCAATGTCTTCGGGTAACGACGGTCCAAATCTAATATCCATCAAAAGCTTTTTTCCATGGGGTCTCTCTGTCGCTGCGAGCACTATAGACGAAAGTTCTCCATTAAGGTCCATATAAAGTCGGGTTCTTCCTTAGAATTCCATAGAATAGTGACACGTGACATGAATTCATACTTTTTAATAATTAAACCGACCTTTTAAGTATTGAACAGGTCTTTTAAATAAGGAATTTGATTCATACACAACACTATCACAACAACTATACAACACCCCTCAATAAGGGTGGGCCCCGATGAGGAGTTGTTGTGTTGGTTTGTAAATTTAACATTTTCTTAAATAAAATGGAACCGGCATATTTATATGTCTATCTCTCTCTCTCTCCTCTCTCTCTCTCTCTATTAATGATACAATAAATCTCACTCTCTCTCAATTAATGATTTATATTTTTTGTTAAAATCTAAATATGTTTCCATTTTATTTGTGAAATTTTGGTTGAGCAATTCTTCATTTGAATTTTATGAGTTTATTTTTTTTTTATTTTTTTCATTCATTTGCTTTTTCGAATGTTCAGAATTATATAGGATTGAAATATAATAAGTATCACATCTAGAATAAAAACAATTCCTGCTAATTTTTTATTTTATACTTTGATAATCAAAATCATGGTTTTCTTCTTGCTATTTTTCTTCTTCATACTTATTTTCTTCTAAACTACACCTACATGAGATTTCATTAAGTTCAAATTTTCATAAAAAATGTTTATTTTTCTTTGTATTTTTTTTTTCCTAATGTTCAAAATTGTTGAAATGTAATAGGTATCACACAAAGATTCTTACTAATTTTGTATTAATGCTTTGATATTTAGATTAAACTATGTATTCTTCTTGATTTTTTTCTTTATATTTTTCATTTTAAACTATGTATACCTATGAGACAAAGATTTAAACATATTTTAATGTATATGGATTAAACTAAGATGAAGACTCTTTATGTTATCCTGATTTTTTTTTTTTTTTTTTGCTTATGTGATTTACTCAATTTTTAGCCATTTTTTTAAAAGTGTTTTTTATGCTTGTGAAAGCAAAACAATGCAAAAATTTATTTGATTGTTGCGCATAAAGGAATTTAAATACTTTTGAAACATGGCAAAGAGATATTAAGCATTGAACATGATGCGATGATTTATTTGATTGCGTTAAATGTTTAATGAAAGATTTTGTTTTATTTTGTATTCTTACAAAAATAGTTTGTTTAGTTTGTTCAGTATTTTTTTAAATGTTTATAATTACTTGGGTTTTTTTATTTATATTTAAATATAATAGATATCACACTAACAATATTATAGATTCCTGCTAATTTTTTATTAATGCTTTGATAATTAGATTAAACCGTGTTTTCTTCTTGCTATTTTTTTTTGTCTTTATACTTCTTTTTCAATATAAACTATTCATATGAGCACAAAGATATTAACATGTTTTAACTTATATGGATTAAACTAAATTAGTGTCTTATTTTTTAGTTCATTTGAATGTTTTATGGAATATTTTTGTTTTCGATTGTCTAATTTACTCGATTTTCAGCCATTTTGTTTAGGTTGCTATATTTTTTTTTTAGAATGTTCAGAATTATATGGGTTTTATTTGTATCGAAATGTAATATGTATCACACCAATAATATTAGAGACTCTTGCTATTTTTTTTTTTTTTTTTTTTTTTATTGATGCTTTGATAATCATAATCTACATGTTTTCTTTTTGTCTTTTATTTTTTTTTCTTTATACTTCCTTTCATTTTAAATTACTCATATGTGAACAAAGATTTTAACATGTTTTAAGTTATGTGGATTAAAACAAAATTAAGGCCTTATTTTTTAATATATTTGAATGTTTAATGTTTTATTTATTTATTTTTTTTATTCATTCAAAAAAAAATTTAAGTATTTTTTTACTTTTGAAAGCAAATACGGTAAAAAATTATTTGATTAAGCATTGAACGTGATGTGAGAGGATTTATTTGATCGCATTAAATGTTGAGTGAAAAATTTTGTTTTATTTTGTAGGATTTGGCTTAGGTGCTGTAAAAAAAAATTATAGCACCATCTTAACCATTGAAAAAATTACAGTACATATGCTGTAATATTTGAATTTTTTTTCTTTTTTGCTATTTTTTTTTGTATACTTCTGTTCGTTATAAACTATACTTATGCATGATGTGAACAAATATTTTTATTTTTCTTTATACTCTTTTTCTTTCTAAACTACATCTATGAGAACAAAATTTTTAACATGTTCTAATTTAGATAAATGTTTCTTGCACACACTCTGGACACAAAGTCTTACGTGGTACACACTAAAAAACTAAAATTAAAAAACGTAATATGTATCACACTAAAATTAATAGGATTCTTACTATTAATGCTTTGATATCAGTATCCAGGTTTTTTTCTTGCTACTTTTTTTCTTTTTACGCTTATAGATCTTTTGATAGTAAAATTTTATGTGATTTATATATTCATGCAATGAAGTTGTTTTTTTAAATTTCAAAATTAAATTATAATTAATAATCCCACGCATTGCGCGGGTTATGAGCTAGTGCTATATAATATATAAGCTGCTTTGAATATCTATGTTATCAGTACATGCTACTATCTTCTTCATTTTACTCCAATTTATTAGTACCTAAATTTTAATTTGGAGAATTTCTTTACTCCATGTGTAGGGAGTTTCAATTAATACTTTTGACCTCAAGAATGAAATGTATCCAATAATTTATGGTGGAGATGCACCAAACACTAGAAGAGGTTTCAATTGGTCCCAATCCAGGTAACTACAAAATGAACGTATTCAATAATTAATCCTTTTGCTTTTGTTTGCATAAATCTTTGAACTAGCGCAGTAGTTGAAATATTCTTGTGTTTTAGAATAACAGTACCAATTGTAGACACATACAAATATGATAATTAAAATGGAACTAAATTATTGCTAAATACAGGTTTTGCACAAAAAATTCACTGGACCAAGATTTGGTTTAGGGTAAAATTATATTTTGTGAAGGCCAGACTACAGGGGAAGGGGAATTCTTAGCTGGTGCTGTGGGTACTGTGATGGCAGGCCAAGAGCGCCAAGATTTTGCCGACTCTTATCCCTCAGATGCATCTTACCTTCGCTTGGAGGATGGTAGAAAGGTGTACTCATACATGAATTCGACAAGGTATTAGTCTAGAATAACTTGGACAATTAAAGCAGTTCGCAAAACATAACATTAATCCTAATAAACACACAATTTACAGGGGTGCAACTGCGACTATTCGTAAGAGTAACGAGATTAATGATACATTTGCTCCTTACATAGTCTCCTTCTCAAGCAGGGGTCCAAATCCAGAAACACCCAACATTCTCAAGGTAACCTAGCTAGTACAAATCTAGTAATCTATTTACATTAGCGCTATTGTATTACTAATTGTCCTATTGAACCTTTTTTTGTGTTGTTGT
This sequence comes from Alnus rubra, assembly GCA_028654335.1. NCBI lineage: Eukaryota > Viridiplantae > Streptophyta > Magnoliopsida > Fagales > Betulaceae > Alnus > Alnus rubra. The sequence goes on along the minus strand of JAJPGS010001224.1, from coordinate 1,367,609 downwards.
ACGTAGCCAGATTTAGCTGCACTGGAGTTCACATTCTAGCTGCATGGTCTCTACTTTCTCCAATTTCAGAAGTTAAAGGTGATAACAGATTGCTGCCATACAATATAGCCTCCGAGGACATCAATGGCTTGCCCACATGCTACAACGGCGGTGCCTACATCAATCTTTTCAACCCACATGGTCACCTGCCGCTATCAAGTTGGCTCTTATGACCGGTAATATCTATATAATGTATAGTCCATCATGATAACCATAACCATAGCTTACTCACTCCCATTTGGTGTGTTATTTGCAGCTGTCCCCATGAGTGCTGAAAGAACGTTGAGGCTGAATTTGCATATGGTGCAGGCAATATAAATCCTCTTAAGGCTCCATATCCTGGTTTAATATATGATATTGATGAACTTGACTACATAAAATTTTTGTGTGGTGAAGATCAATATAATACCTCGTTATTACAAATTTTACTAAGGACAACAGTACCTGTTCTGAAACCACTAACGGAACCGTCTTCGATCTAAATTATCCATCTTTTGCTCTATCCATATCGCCTCAGAATCTATCAGTCAAGTTTTCAACCGGACCGTCACCAATGTTGGATCACCAACATCTACGTATAAAGCTATTGTGACCACCCCACTTGGACTTACAATCAAAGTTGTTAGGGAAATTTATAAAAAAAAAAAAAAACTTTGGTGACCCCGGACAAGCGCGGAGCCCACGGCTAGAACAGGGAGAGTCCGGAGAGAAAAGGAGGAACAGTGAAACATTAAATGAATGCATTAATGAGGAAATCACTTCATAAAAAGCAGCGATGCAGATGGCCACGAGCAACCGCGCCATCCAGGAAAGCATGAATTGCAGCGTGAGATTACCATCTGAAACTGTCGAGGGGAATTAATGGGGAAAAGATGAGCATCTCAGAGTAATAAACGACAGTACGGACTAAGAAGAAAGAAAGGATAAAAGGAACAAACAAGAGAGAGAGATTCAGAAAAACTCCCCAGGTTCACTAATCTAAAAGATTTTTCCATCTCCCATTTCGAACCATAACTAATTTGACCGTTGGAGGGGGCTCGGCCGGAAACCCGCGGTCCTTTTGTTTTGCAGGACGAGGAGAAGATCGTCACAAGGTTTTTAGTTCTAAATAACTCGGAGTCCGGAGACCAGTCAGAAGCTGACACGTGTCACATTCAAAATTTGACGTTAACACTTTGGCGCCGTCTGTGGGAACGACGTGGTCGCGTGTTCCCGCCAACACAAGCGTGTTTAGCACCTCTCATGGTGAGTACGCGGTTTACTCGAAGAAGTATGACGGAAGAGAATATGCGTGAAGAAGCAGGGGCTCCATGACCCCAGGCAGAGATAGCCGCCTGAACGAAAAGGTAGCACGACTCGAGAGGGAATTGCAGAAACGAGACCGCACGGAACGGCAGGAAATCAAGAAGAAATGTCGCAGAGCGACCGGGGGACCTCGAGCGTGATAGTGGGCATCCGGAAGAAACGGTTGGGGATGAGAGTGAGACCGATAGTGATATTGAGCTTGCTACCTTACGAAGAAAGGTGAGAAGGTAAAAAGAAGTGGGTAGAGAAGTTGGCTAAACTAGAGCAGCAGTGTGATTATTTGATGGGTTTTGCTCAAACAGGAGTAAGGGAAAGGCTTTGTTGACTGACAGTTTGTTTTCCACCATGTGTCCTTTTACTGAACGTATCATGTGTGCAACTCCCGAGCAGTTCAAATGCCGAGATACCGGTGTATACGGGACTGGGGGACCCCATCAAGCATTGGCGAGTTTTCGTGCGCATGTGGCGTTGCATGCTACGCCGGACGAAGTCGCATGCCGAGCTTTTCCCCTTACTTTGGCGGGGGGAGCCAGGGAGTGGTTCAGGACCCTGCCGCCTGCTTGATCGCGAACTTTGAAAGCCTTGCTAAAAGTTGCATCCCAATTTATGGCTGGCATCGTCCGCAAGAAGCCTGCTCAACAGTTGATGACCATCAAGCAGGGCCCTCAGGAGTCATTAAGAAGTTATCTGCTCCGCTTCAACCAGGAGAGGTTGGCCGCCGAAAGCCAAAACGAGCAATTCATTCATTGTGCCATCTACCAGGGTATAAGGAAGGATGGCGCTCTTATGGCGGATTTGGCGAGGAGGCCGGCTGAGAGATTGCAGGATTTTTACGATCGCGCGGAGGAATTTGTGAACCAGGAAGAGACCCTTCGGGCATTCCGAGAAACGGAGGAAGCTGCGAAAGGTGGTTCCAGGGACAGAGAAAGATCGAAACAGGGAGCTGTTCCATCAGGGAAAGAGTTCACTCAGCGTAAGCCCGTCAAGAGGGTCGAAAATTACAGCTGGACGCCTGTTAACGCTCCAGCTAGAGAAATCCTTATGGAGATCAGAAAAGACCCGAGTTACAAGGATCGTCCCGATAAAGGGCCGACCGCATCCGCGCAATCGCACAAATATTGTCATACCACGACTCCTTCGGCCACTGGACCAACACATGCATTGCCCTGAAAGAAATGATCGAAAAGTACATAGCTGATGGCAAACTGACACGTTTTTTGGGAAAGCGTGAGGACTTAACGACGAGACTCCCGCCGGATAGACTAGCCGGAGGTCAAAGTTCGGGTGGACGCGATGCACGTTCGGGACGTCCCCCGTACCACACGAAAGGAGGCCGGCTCGACAACCTGACAGAGACTTCCAGGCAGAGAGGGCGCGTCAGTGAGACCAGAGTAGAAGCCGCGGCCGTCAGGATGGGCCGGGTGATTTCCCAGAAATTCAGACTATAGCTGGAGGTTTCGGAGGAGGGGGCGAAACTTATTCGGCCCGAAAGTCGTATGCCCGAGAGATGAGGGAGGTTTCCATTTATTCGGTCGCAAGACCGTTGAAAGCTGCCAAGCGTGAGAAGCTGACCATCGCTTTCTCGGACGAAGACTACGAAGGTGTATACCTGCCCCACTCTGATGCTCTGGTAGTGACCATGGTGATAGCGAATCACAGGATACACCGGGTCTTGGTGGATAATGGCAGCTCTGCCGATATCTTATATAAGTCAGCTTTCGATCTGATGAAGATCAGCAGGGAGAAGGTTTCGGCCTTTCGCTTCCCTTTGGTAGGATTTGCTGGGGAGCAGGTGATGCCTTGGGGTCGATTGAATTGCAAGTTACCGTTGGGAGCTCCCTACCCAGAAGACAATTCCCATCAAGTTCCTTATAGTCGACCAACCGTCGGCTTACAATGCAATCTTTGGGAGGACGGCGCAGGCCGAATTGAAGGCAGTAACTCGATACCTCATCTTTGCATGAAGTTCTCGACGGATGATGGAGTAGGAGTGGTCCGGGGAGAGCAGAAGGTGGCTAGTAATGTTATAACATTTCCCTGGGAACCCTTCTAGAGATGCACGCCCTGATGTGGGGGCAGCTCCTCGAACAAGTAGCAACTATAGATGAGGAGTCCGACCGGAGACTTGGAGGATATAGTGGTCGGACCCCAGAACCTGAAGCTTCGGATCGGGGCGCAGCTTCCGGAGGCGGAAAAGAAGAAGCTGGTGGAGTTTTTGTGTGACCATGTTGATATTTTCGATTGGGAACATAATGAAATGCCGAGAATAGACCCCTCTGTCATCCAGCATCGATTAAACATCGACCGGAATTGCAGACTGTGAAGCAGCGGAGGAGAACTTTTGCGCCTGAGCGTAACAGGCAATTGCGGCCGAGGTGTGTAAACTGCTTGAAGCGGGTTCATTCGAGAAGTTGATTACCCGGAATGGTTGGCCAATGTGGTCCTGGTGAAGAAAGTGAACGGGAAGTGAAGGATGTGCGTAGACTTTACGGACCTCAATAAGGCTTGTCCTAAAGATGCTTTCCCCTTCCCGAATCGATCAGGTAGTAGACTCGACAGTAGGACATGAAGTGCTGAGCTTTATGGATGCCTTTTCCGGTTACAATCAGATACGAATGGCGGAGTCCGACCAGGAGAAAACCTCATTCACGACTGATGGGGATTATATTGCTACAAAGTGATGCCGTTTGGACTGAAAAATGCTGGGGCCACTTATCAGAGGCTTGTGAATAAAATGTTCGAGGCCCAGATCGGGCGAAACATGGAAGTGTATGTAGACGACATGCTGGTTAAGAGCTTGACCTCGTGTGATCATGTTACGGACATGGCGGAGGCATTTGACACGCTACGCAAATACCACATGAAATTGAACCCGCAGAAATGCGCATTTGGTGTTGATTCCGGAAAATTCGTAGGATTTATGGTGTCGCAGAGGGGAATCGAGGCGAATCCTGACAAGGTGAGGGCTATTCTGGAAATGCCGTCCCCCGGACGACAAACCAGCTGCAGCAGTTGACGGGAAGGCTGGCGGCGTTGAATCGCTTTGTTTCTCAGTCCTCGGATAAATGTTTACCTTTCTTTAAGGTCTTGAAAAAAGCCTTCAGCTGGACGGAAGAATGTGAGCAGGCCTTCGGGGAATTGAAGACGTACTTGGCCAACCCCCGCTTCTGAGTCGCCCGATGGAAGGAGAGATCCTCTACTTGTACCTCGCGGTTTCACAGACTGCGGTCAGCTCGGTGCTAGTCAGAGAAGAGTCGGGCAGGCAGAGGCCGGTGTATTTCACGAGTAAGGTGCTGCATGTGCGGAGGAACGATACCCCGCATAGAGAAGTTGGCATACGCCCTTGTGATCTCGGCACGAAGGTTAAGGCCTTATTTCCAAGCACACGCTATTCGGGTGTTAACAGAATACCCCCTCCGAAAAATATTGCAGAAACCGGATTTGTCAGGAAGATTGGTAATTGGGCAGTCGAGTTAGGGCAATATGACATTGAATACCACCTCGGACGGCAGTGAAAGGGCAAGCCCTAGCAGATTTCGTAGTAGACCTTGGATGGCCTGTGTAGACGGCTCGTCGGCATGGGGGAGATGTGGTGCCGGGATCGTTTTACGGGGTCCAAATCGAGAAGAATTCTGATACGCCCTCAAGTTCAGATTTGCCGTGACAACAATGAAGCTGAGTACGAGGCCGTTCTCTCGGCCATGGAAATTGCCCGGGAGATGGGAATAACGAATTTGGAGATCCGGAGTGACTCGCGGTCGTGGTTGAACAAGTGAACGGGAGCTATGCTGCCAAGAGGCGAGGATGTTGCAATACTTAACAAGGTACGCCAATTTACCATTGCTTTGATAAAGTTGTTCTGACCAAAATCCCAGAGAAGAGAATGGCCTGGCGGACGCCCTTTCGTGCATCGGCTCGGGTGCAGGCCCAGCAGTAACCGTAGGAGGCTACAAGATTTTGGTTAAAGCTTGCCCAACGATATCGGCGGACGCAGAGGTGATACAACTGAACGAGCGGAGCTGAATGGGGAACAGATATCGTGCAATACTTGAAGACGGAGAACTTCCCCCGGAGAAGGCGGAAGCGCACAAGGTCGTCCGGAATTCGGCTCGCTATGTCCTAGTCGGGGGGGTACTTTATAGACGAGGATACTCTCTGCCCTGCTGAAGTGTTTGCTGAATGAGGACGCGAGCTATGTCTTGAGAGAAGTACATCACGGTGTGTGTGGAAACCATTCAGGAGTGAAAGCGTTGGCAAACAAGATTGTACGGGCAGGATATTATTGGCCGACAATGATCAAGGATGCAAAGGAAATGGTAAGAGTAAGAGCGTGTGACACATGTCAGAGATTCACTCGCTTGTCGAACAGCCCCCGGAGTACCTTCATTCAATTACCTCGCCCTGGCCGTTTGCAAAATGGGGAGTTGACATCGTCGGACCCATGCCGCCGGGCAAGGGTAATCGGAAGTTTATTGTGGTGGCGGTCAACTACTTCACCAAATGGGCCGAAGCCGAGGCGTTGGCTACAATAACGACGGAAAATGTTATAAAGTTCTCTGGAAGTCGTGATATGCAGATTCGGTATCCCATACGCCATGGTGACGATAATGGAAAGCAATTTGATTGTGATGTTTCCGAGAATGGTGTGCCGAGCTGGGCATAAGAAAAAGCTTTTCGACTCCCGTATTCCCTAAATCTAATGGCCAAGTTGAGGCACAAAAGACGCTGATTCAAATATTAAAGAAGAAGCTCGGTCCAAGAAAGGAGCTTGGGTTGAATATCTCCTGAAGTGCTCTGGTCCTATCGAACTACTGTCAAACTGCTACAGGGGAGACCCCTTCGCTCTAACTTATGGAATGGAAGCAGTAGTACCTGTGGAAGTGGGGTCACCGAGCTTCAGGTAGCCCACTATAATCCGAGGTTGAACGAAGAGGGGATAAATCTGCATCTAGACTTGCTGCAGGAAAGGCGCGAAGATGCCCGTGCAGCGTCTGCCGGTATCAGAGCCGAGTAGCAAAGTATTATGATAAGAAGGTGAAGCCTCGGTCGTTCGGGTTGGTGACTGGGTCCTACGGAAGGTGAACCTAATGACTAAAGAGCCGAATGACGGGAAGCTGGGCCCAAAATGGGAGGGGCCGTACCGGATAGTCAGTTCCAGCAAGAACGGGGCCTACCACCTGACCACAGGACAAGGGAAAACAGTGCCGAGGGCCTGGAATGTAGATCATCTTAAAAAGTATTATTTTTGAAATTTTGTGTTCCTGTAAAGTAGTTATTCTGTTTCAGCAGCAGTAAAGGCAATCATATGGATGTCCGATCTCGGACTTGGCCCCCCTGGTTTCGGACAGGGGGGTGGAAAGGAGCCCGCCCTTAATAAGGGACTAACGGGAGGATGTCCGATCTCGGACTTGGCCCCCCCTGTTTTCGGACAGGGGGGTGGAAAGGAGCCCGCCCTTAATAGGGGACTAAAGGGAGGATGTCCGATCTCGGACTTGGCCCCCTGTTTTTGAACAGGGGGTGGAAAGGAGCCCGCCCTTAATAGGGGACTAACGGGAGGATGTCCGATCTCGGACTTGGCCCCCCTGTTTTCGGACAGGGGGGTGGAAAGGAGCCCGCCCTTAATAGGGGACTAACGGGAGGATGTCCGATCTTGGACTTGGCCCCCCCTGGTTTCGGACAGAGGGGTGGAAAGGAGCCCGCCCTTAATAGGGGACTAACGGGAGGTTGTCCGATCTCGGACTTGGCCCCCCTGGTTTCGACAGGGGGTGGAAAGGAGCCCCCCTTCATAGGGGACTAACGACCGAACGTACGACCCTTATTTTGCATGGAGTGGCCTCACCCCTTTACAGTATCAAATCCCTCCGTTCCCTTCTACCGGGAATGCACGGATTTAGGGGGGGAAGGGAGAGCTAGGTAACTCCTCTCCTTGTAGTGTTCGTGCACTTTTATTTGGTTGCGACAGTCAAAGGTGAAAGTAAGTGCTCGAGAATAACAGAAGAATAACCTTTAAAGGAAATATTTTGAGACAGAAAAGAACATGTTTATTGACAAAATGCACAGTTACATGTTGCAAAATATTGTAGCCGGCGTACGTGAAGGCAGGCCTTGTGCGGTAACAGGTCGCCGGCCTCGGTCCTTTGAATAGTCGGGTCCCCGTCTGCCCGGCGTACATGGAAGCAAGTCGCGCGTTAACAGGTCGCCGGCTTTGTACCTTTGAATATTTGAGTTCCCGTATGCTTGGCGGGATGCCCAATGCAAAGTTGGAGAGTGGCGGTGGAGTCGGACGATGGGGTCCACTGGACGCCAAGACCGACGACGAGAGGAACTCAGAGTAAGGGCCGGCGACTCCCGACCGGACGTGATGAGCAGTGGAATATCTCCGGCGTAAAGCCAGAGATCGCGCCTTCCTTATTTGATAAAGCCGAAGATCGCGCCTCCAGGTGGGTCAAGGTGCTTGAATGGGGGGCCAAAGCGCGAAAATAGGGCGCTCTTAGCTCCACGCCTAAGTGCTGGAATTGCAAGAGCATCGCGACCCCAGGCCAGAGAAGGCAAGTGTTAGAACTTGAAATGAAAATATGATGGTCAGGGGAGGTCTGGGAACACATATATATATACACACAAAGTTATTAATGCGTTAGTGATTTCCGCAATGGCAGGTATACCTAACGCAAAAAGCAGAATTAGAAATGAATTTGGGCTGGTAGCCATTAATGGAGCAGGGCCAGATGAGATGGTTATTAGTAGCAGCAATAAATAAAACATACGGATCCCCTTCTCATTGAAAAATGGTAAGGTGAAGCAATACATTTGTAAAAAAAAAAAAAAAAAGAAAAAAGAAATGATTTATCAGGGGTCGCCGGGGGCGCAGCTTGAGGAAGGAGCCCCTTCTCCTCCTGGGTGGGTATCCCCTCTCTCCGGAGATCGTGCCGCCCCGGACGTAGAGGAAGTGGACCCCGACTCTGAGTTTCCTGCGGGGGCAGGTTCGGAGGTTTTCGGACTCCAGTCGGCTACGTGAGGGAACTGGTTAACTCTCAGCTTAGCCATAGTCTCCAAGGCCTCCTCCGGGATCCGGATAGTACTGATGTCGAGATCCTTGAAGGACTCATCGCCGGGAGGGGCGCTTCTGGCGACACCTCTGTAGTATTCAAAACCCGAATTGAAGCCCACGGCCCATGATGTGTCTCGGAGCTCCGGAACCCTGGAGAGCTCCCTCGTGAGCTCAACCACTTGGAGATGAAGCTCTTCAATTCTCTCCACTGCTTCTCTCCTTTCCTCGAACGCGCTGATCTGAAGGTCGAGAGCCTGCTTTTTATCAGCGAGGGCCTGCTCGAGCTCCGACTTGACCCGATCCCTGGCGGTGAGTGCTATGCCCTTCTCGGACAATGCTTGATCCCTTTCCTCGGCAAGCTTCTCCTTATCGAGCAGGGCCTGGTCTTTGGCTGCCCGGGTTGACTGCAGTTCGGATTTCAATGTTGAATTTTCGGCTTGTAGGGAATGGATGGTCGCCCGCAAAGAGCCGGAAGATTGAAGCTCGACCTCTAGTGTAGCCCCAAGTTTGGCCTTCTCGGAAAAGTGCATCCTTTAGCCGAGCTTGGGCTGCGGATAGGTTGCTCTCTAGGGCCTCCATGTCGTTGACCATTCTTTCGCAGCTGCCCAGGGTGCTTTGTAGTGTGCTTTCCCAGAGTTCGGACAGTTTTGAAGTCTCAACCGGTGCTTCTCGGACTCGGCCAAAGCCCTCCTCTGCCCCTTGGTCTCCTCTTCCAACTCCTTTACGCGAGCTTCTAACGACCGAACGGATTCGCGTTGGTCTTGCTCGGGGTCGCGAAGGCTCCTCCAGGAGGTGGCGACGTCCACGACGAACTAAACAAAATAAGGTGTCAAGACGCGAAGGGAAGTGGGAGATAAACTACAGCCCAAGTAAAAATTGACAGAATCACATACCTGAAGGATCTTTCCGGTAAGCTGTTCGGCATAGCCTTCGGCTGGGAGCTGTCCGAACGGGCAGCTATAGTCCGGAGTGACCAGGGAGGTCAGGGCTTCCAAGGGACATCCCACCAGCCCGCCCGTTTGAAAGTCCTGCCGTCGCCCGGCAGCCGCGGGGGCGGCTGGAAGAAAGGAGGTTGAAGTTTAGGGGGCCGCGTGGGACCGGAACCGGGGCCGGGGATTCGGGCCTGATGGATGAAGCAAGTGCCGGCGAAATCTGTTCGAGTGCCTCCCTTTCGGAGGCCACTTCTTCTTGTAATTTATTGAACTCCTGGGAGAAGGTGTCCGGCTCTCCCCCCGGTAGTGAGTGAGCTGGTGATCCGCTGGAAGGAACTCCGCCCCCCACGACGACCTCATCTCCAGAGTTCGATTCGGCCCCCAGACAAGCAACGGGATCGACTGGAGGGGCCACCGACGCGGTACGCCTAGGAAAGGACATCTTGGTTGGAGGGTTCTGGCTGCTCGGGGGAGCGTAAACCTTGTCCAGGGCTAAAATCCGGCCAACCATGAACCCACTATCTCGTTGGGCTCGAAGTTTTTTGGACTCAGGACCCTCATCGGTCCCCGGAGCGACCCTCTTCCCTTTCTGCTGGAATACTGGCACATCATGTGGCACAACCGGGCCCTCTGCGGGACGCAGAGGAAGGTTGGAATCGGTCGGAGAAACGGTAGAACGTTCAGCCACGTCGATGGAGCAGCGGCAGCGGCCACGTCTTCGACGACATCCTCGAAAGAAATGGGGGGGGAGCGGGCGCTTAAGCCGGGGGAAGAGGGACCCATCCGAGGGTCTTGGGGAAGGATCTTTACGGCTGGGGAAGAATTCCCCTCTTCTCCCTCAGACGAGGCCTCGGCTACTTCGTCGATCTCCCTCATAATAGAGTCATCGGAGCCGATTGATGAGTCGTAAGACGGCCTGTCCGGAGGGGCCTCAGGGGCTCGGGGAAGCCGCGGCTTGTGGTTGTTGAACCTTTGAGGCGCGTGTTCTCCAGGGAGATTGATCGGCCTGCCTCCCTGACGTACTCCTTTTTTGGGCGACCTTCTTCGGAACTTTGCCCAGAATGGGCCTACTAGTCGTTACGGACCACCCAGTGATCGGGGCCCCTCGCTTGTCCAAGATTATTTTTTGCTCTGGGATTCGATACCCGAAGCACTCGTTCAGGCTCTGAACTGAAACGAGATTTTCGTAGTCGATCGACGACTGGCCCGCCCTGGCCGAGAAGGAGAGCATGGTGTTGACCTCTTTGACCATAGCGATGCTTAGCGTGGGCAGGATCCGTAAGTCGTCGACCAATGGCCTCCATTCCCTGGGCACCCGTTGGGAGTCCGGGATAATCGACTGGGAAGGGCATTCCCATTCCCCGGAGACCCGGAAAAACTGCTCTCTCCAACCTTTGTTGTTCCCGTACTTGCGCTGGTCGAGGTAGATGAATATCGGATCTTGGCGCACCCGCAATTCGACGGCCCCGTCCTTGATAGATGGACGATATATGCTGAAGAACTGAGCGGCGTCCATCTCAGTTCCGAGGACCTGCTGCCATAGATAGACGACGCCACCACGTACCTCCAGCCATTCGGTGCTATCTGGCTGGGAGCTACCCCGAGGAACGCACACACTTCGCGAACAATCTTCGGAAATGGAAGTCGTACGCCTGCCATGAGCATCCGCTCTGTCAGAGTAACCTCGCCACCGGCTATTCCCAGCGATCCGGGCTCTTGAAGAAGAGGTTGACGGACGGACCAATGTCGTAGGCCCTCCGGAGGGCCGACTCATGACCCGCCAACCAAGTCGACTCCAACCGGTCTTCCGGCGGCACCAAGCGAACGCCCCCGGATCTAGTAATCGGAGGTGGGACGATAGCCAAAGGAACGGGCTCGCCGGAGGCGTCCGCATGGCCCCTGGCTGTTGAATCTCCTCTGCGAATGATAGTCATACGGCGATCGGAAGGATTGACGGAGGAATGAAGTTGAAGAAGAAGACGAAAACGGGATAAAAGATGGAAGGGATGATCGGAATCAAGATCAAAAAGAGATATTTATAATGAGGCCGACAGCCTCTGGAAGATGAGAGGACGTGACTGTCTGACTGACGGCGGCGGGCCTCCATATTGTCAGTACAGTAACCGAAAAAGTGCACTTCGGTCATTGAATGATTGCCTATTTTAGGAATCTCACCCTTAAAGGCTGAATGCAATTAACCAGTGCGAAAGCATCCCAACGGCCGTCCGTTTCAGACGATTGAAATTCACCCATGATAGAGGGGATGTAAATGCCCGCCTTATAGCAAGTCCGCGGACGGACGCATCGCTCCCTCGTGCAAAGGGGGAGCAGGTACGGCACCCACAAGTAATTGGGATATCTGAGCCCCATTACCCGAAATGGCAACACTGAGAACCTCACTCTCAAAACCCAAGTGTCAAGGACAGATCAATGTAGGGTCTGGCCTTTAGGTGTTTCGGAGAGCATCGCCGGAATTCCCGTCTCCTTATGAAAAAGTAGATAGAATTCGGGGGTAATTGTTAGGGAAATTTATAAAAAAAAAAAAAAAAACTTTGGTGACCCCGGACAAGCGCGGAGCCCCACGGCTAGAACAGGGAGAGTCCGGAGAGAAAAGGAGGAACAGTGAAACATTAAATGAAGGCATTAATGAGGAAATCACTTCATAAAAAAGCAGCGATGCAGATGGCCACGAGCAACCGCCACCATCCAGGAAAGCATGAACTGCAGCGTGAGATGACCATCTGAAACTGTCGAGGGGAATTAATGGGGAAAAGATGAGCATCTCAGAGTAATAAATGACAGTACGGACTAAGAAGAAAGAAAGGATAAAAAGAAACAAACAGGAGAGAGAGATTCAGAAAAACTCCCCAGGTTCACTAATCTAAAAGATTTTTCCATCCTCCCATTTCGAACCCATAACTAATTTGACCGTCGGAGGGGCTCGGCCGGAAACCCCGCCGGTCCTTTTGTTTTACAGGACGAGGAGAAGATCGTCACAAGGTTTTTAGTTCTAAATAACTCGGAGTCCGGAGACCAGTCAGAAGCTGACACGTGTCACATTCAAAATTTGATGTTAACAAAAGTGAACCCTAGCATTCTATCATTCACATCTCTTGATCAAAAACTATCGTTTGCGCTTACGATTGAAGGAACAACAGATAAATCCATTGTCTCTGCTTCTTTAGTGTGGGATGATGGTACTTTCCAAGTGAGGAGCCCTATTGTTGTGTATTACGGAAATAATTACAAGAAAACGCTTTGAGGGAATACGGTTGAAAGATTATAATGAAAGCAGTGGTGGAAGGCAAGGGATCGATTTAAAATGGTTGTAATTTATGTCTTTGCTTCGGTTCTACACTCTATTGTACGTAATGTACCAAATAAAGATTCTATTTTTAATTTAACTAGCCTATTACCCACATTATGAACATATTTCTTTTCATCCTAATTTAATTTTGAAAATATTTTATATTTTAATAAATCTTTTTATATTTACAATTTAATCTTTTATATATATATTACACGCGATTACTAAGTAGTCTAAGTATTCACTGCTGGAATTCAAATTTGATCTCAATATTCCATACTTCACAAGCGACTATATTTGTAATATATCTTAGAAAATTCTCACTTTGATCAACAAAATTCAATTCAAAAGTTTTTTCAATATCATATGATCACTAAGAAACAAAGTGAATGATAAAAGTTTACACAATGAAGCCCGATGAATTAGAATATCCAAAGAGGTATGTACGCATCAATAAAAGCAAATTCATGGGGAAACTTTACTTGCATACTTGTACCTTTGATCATAGGCCGAACACGTGGAGACCCATGTTTCGGAAGACATGAATACCCACGTTCCGAACATGGAGACCCACGATCAGAGAGTCAATTCTCTCCATTTTCGGGGTAAAGCGACTCAACTCTTCAATATAAATATAAACCCACCTTCAGGTATATTTCCTAGCTAAAATTATTGTGATTAAATCCTTGATTCACATTCTCTAAAAAACTGACTCAAGCATTGGAGTGGGATCGGCTAGCACCCTAGCAAGCATCATTTCCGACCTTACTATTTTACAAGAAAAAACAAAAAGAACTTTCTAATAGCTTGTGCAACCAAACCGAAAATTGTTTTAACAAAGTAATTTACAACATATAAACGTACGTATTATTCATAGATATTGCCTTTATCTTTCATTAGTATTCAATTCCAAACTCTTGTATACTTTATATCAAATCAATCATTTCTTATTATTATTCAAACAAAAATTTCACAACTCAAAAGAAATCACTTCTTACTACATCAATCTCTTCTTATAACTTGTTTGGACTGGATTTTTTGGCAAGGTTTACCGCTCTATTTTTATTTTTTTTTAACAATTTTATATCAAATTAATTATTTTTTACTTTTTATATTACATCAATTACTTTTAAATACTTTTTTGTTCACTTTTTTATAAAAAATAAATCAAAATTTCTCTCTACTTTATATTACACCAATAACTTTTTATTACTATTTTCTTTTTCTTTTTTTTTTTTTTAAAAAAAAATTAACAACCCAAATATTTACCGAACACATCGGATTGACATTTATACGTTTGAAAGTTGTTTCTGTGTTTCTGACGTAAACTTGACAAGTTTGTGGAATGGATATTCCTCGGAATCCTCTGTTATGAAAACATCCGATTAATCCTCTGTTATGAAAATATTCCTGACATTAGGAATTGACTTTGAAGTCTGTGTCACTATTAAATTGCATTTGCAAATCAGCTTTCAAATTGGGGTGACCTCATGTCGTCTTTTCGCTGTCGGAGTTATAATTTATGGGGAATTTTATTTCTAAGAGAAAATAAACTTAAAAACTTGTGCACGAACTCAACCATAAAGTGTTGGGCATAGCAGTTGCGCATAATATATGAAAACCGGTATAAATACATGGGATCTTAAATACATGGTATAAAATACTTGGTATAAATACATGGGATCTTAAACCGGTATCAATCTATGACAATTGATGCCATTTTTTATTTTATTCTTATATATACGCAATGAAAACAGAGCATGCGCTCTTCGTCTTGCACGCTGACGTGCAGTTATTATTCTCTGTTATTTGTCTTTGCTTTTGCATTCTGACGTGCAGTTACGTTTCTTATTTTTCTCTCCTGCTGTGCAGTTTCTCTTCACAGGACAAAAAACTCCTTTCTGTTTTCCAACTCCAAATACAAGAGTCGTCTACAAATATGAATAGAAAAGTAAAAAAAATAATGGAAATCAACATGTTCTAATGTTGACGTGAAAAAATAAACGGTTAATATTGCCTCCAATTATAATAAAGAAAAGTTCTCCTTTAATCTTGCGGGCACTCTTAACCGTTCATTTTTTGTAGGAGATTTTCAGTAGTCTTTTCACCGGGGCAGGCGAAACTCAATCCATATAAATTCAAATAAACAATTTGTGGTCTTTTTCCTTATTAATTATTAGTAACTTACTAAGCTATCCTCACTGAAGCTTGACAAATCTATTCATTAAATGCATGCATGAAGTTTGTGTCAATTGTAGAATAAATTTTGTGGATTCACATCAAATCCAAGGTACAAATTGGTACAAAAATCCAAATCAAAGAATGAATCTGCCACAAAAGTCACAAGGCATATATCAATCAACTTTCATAATAAACTCTTTGGCCTTTCCAACCATGCAACTTGCGAATAGGGCCAAAAGATAGATAAGGGTCAGCATCACTAATTTCTTCATTTTCTCCGCTTTAATTTAAAATCGTATTTGTAGTCTACGAAATCGTAATACTAAACACACCTTAAATCGGATGAACCATACTTTCACTACTTTTTTTCTTTTTAAAAATTATTTCTCAGTGATGCGATTGTTGTTGGGCTTCAAAGGGATTTCTTAACCTTATGGATAAGTAAATAATGATTAAAATTATTTACCAATCTATAAAAACCGGTATATGAATAGGTCAAACTATCATTAATTATCAAAAATGCCACTTCGTTAGTATTGGACATTAAAATGGATGGATAAGTGGCGCACTTGACCCACCTCTTTTCTGTCTTTTTTCTTAAAATATTTTATTTTCTCTTAAAAAAAATTAAATTTTAAAAATAAACAAAAAAATAAAAAACTGAAATGAAAAAAAAATAAAAATTAAAGGAAAGAGAAAAAAAAAATTAAAGAAAAAAAAAATAATAAATAAACAACTTAACTTAATGAGAGTGAAAGTCTCACATCAACATATTCTAATGTTGAAGTGAAAAATAAACCGTTAATATTGCCTCTAATTATAATAAAGAAAAGTTCTCCTTTAATCTTGCGGGCACTCTTAATTGTTCATTTTTTATAGGAGATTTTCAGTAGTCTTTTCACCGGGGCAGGCGAAACTCAATCCATATAAATTCAAATAAACAATTTGTGGTCTTTTTTTTTTTTTTGACTCACCGATATTAACAAATATATCTGATGTAGGACAAGATTTCCATATTGTTCCCAAATTGCCCTTATTACCAAGAGGGTCCGACTTGACATCGGAATTATGGCCAAACGGGCTTATTCACGGGCAATTGTATCGTTGGCACCGAGTGGACTTGAAGAAAGTTATTATCCGGCATTGGAAATACAAAAGGAAAGGGCTACCGGCCGGGTTAATGAAGAGGGAGAAACGACCAACGAGCATTAATGAAAAATTACCGGCATGACTTTTAGTGCTGCCGATAATTAATTAATTGGTCTATGATGTGGCGACGAGGTTGATTTGGCTTAAGTAAGAAAGTAAAGGGGCAACCACTCAAAAAGGAAAGAAGAGACTTTTGTCAAATTGTGATTTGGGAAGAAATTCCCTACCAAGTTGTCAACAATCCGATTGAAAAGGAAAGATCCAAGTGAGGTGACATCAAAGAATAATAATCCGAAAGATGTCAAAGAATCATCCATAAAATAACTCCCATATTTAGATTTCATTTGTTATCAAGTTATTATATTTTCCCTAATATGGTAATCCTTTGTGATGAGTGCCAAATATTGTGTATTTGGACCCATTGATTTACATTAGTTAGATCTTTAGCCTTGTTATTTTCTGATGCTTTGGTTAGTTTTTGTGTTCTTATGTTTTGTAGGTCAATAAGTGAGGAATGGCAAAATTCATGTGAAATTGCTTGGAAAATTCGAAAGTTCTGAAGAACTCGATCGATCGAACTTAAATTCGATCGATCGAATTTTGCCCGAAGTCGATCGATCGAAATTTTTCAGAACTTACTTTTGCAGAAGCGCGCCAGAACACCCAATCAGGAGCTTCTCCATGACAAAAAGCAGTTCTCCCTCTGATTTTCGCAGCAGAACACACTGGTTTTGTGACCTTGGTTGTCTCTAGCAAGAGAGGAACCCTAGAGAGGGTTAGAGGAGTCATTTTACATGGGTTTCTAGCCCTAATTTCCTTCTATAAATGTCATTTTCATGCCTCATTGTGGAAGAGTTCAGAGAGAAGTAGATAGGTTTAATTTCGTGCATTTTGTAGTGTATTCCAGTAGTTTTTGTTCTTAGACATTTTCTCTTTGTAAAACTTTTCTTTTATTTCCATGTTTGTTCTTCATTTTCTTATGGTGTTCTTAGTCATGGAAGGCTAGTAGCCTCAACTAAGGTTGACGATAAAACCTTTCCAGTGATGACACTCACACTCTTGTTATACTACTTGCACATTTAATGATATATCATATTTGTTGTTCAAATTCCATTCATTTAATGCTTCATCTTTTGCAATGAGTGTGGTTGGTGGTAGATATAGGACATTTAATGTGTTTCAACCGATGGATACATTGTTTTATCGGTTTGAATGATGATATCCATTGTGATTTGTTCATTGAATGGATACATTGGATGATTTGATTTCAAATGGGTACTCTTTGTGATTTATCTTTGAGTTGGATTCATTTAATGGTTCTAGAGTTAATGGTTAAGACATTTGAATGACATCCAAAGCTTAATGTTCTTTGGGTGTTCAAGTGGAAACCAAAAGTATGAGTTGTTGGATTTGGTTTGGTAGATTCCTTAGCCTTAGTTCCTTTTAATTTGCATATTTCATTTCATCTCTTTTATTTAGTCTTTTGTTCTTTAATCAATCCCCAAACTTTGGAACTAAGTTAAAATAAAGTTGATTAAACAAGACACCAATATTTGACCATTTCCCTGTGGATTCGACCTCGCACTTGCACACACTATATTGCAAACAATTCGTGTGCTTGCGAGTACTCATTAAAACACACATCAAGTTTTTGGCGCCGTTGCCGGGGAAATCGGTTCAAAAATTGGTTTTTGTTTGATTGATTTTGTTTTTCTACTAGTTAGATAGATTTTTGTTTCATTTTTCTGTCGTTTAACTTTTGTTCTGTATTCTAAAGTTCTTTCTTTGTTTCTCCCGGATCTGTTCTACAGCTTCTGCAACTTACTAGGTGCCCTGAAGAATCGATCGATCGAAAATAAATTCGATCGATCAAGTTAGTATCTGCCTGATATAAAGTCGATCGATCGAAAAGATATTCGATCGATCGAGTTTCGATCGATCGAAATAAACTTCGATCGAACGAACTTTCTGCACAGCAGCAACTCGGAACAAGGTGAGTATTTCTCTTCCAGTACTTCTTTTAGTCCATTTTGTTCATTCTTGTTCATAATTTGTTTCTGTTTAATAATATTTTGCTGTTTGTTTGATTTTCTTTTAGTTCATTATAATTTAGTTCAAGTTCTGTGTAGTTTGTGTTTCATATCACCCTCAATTTGTTTTGTTTTGTTCTAAAAAAAAATAAATTATGTTCTGTTTTTGTTCCTGTTTCTGTTCCTGCAACATTTCAAATATTCAATCGATTTTCGATCGATCGACTTTATATTCGATCGATCGACCTCAACTAAGAAGGCAGCTCCTGGATAAGATTAGTAGCATAAATTTTTACCAAAAATTCTTTTTGGTCCCAATTTGTAAGTATTCTTATTTTTACTTTTGCTGTTATCTTTGTGTAAATTGTATGCATTTTTTTTAGTCTTTACCTTTTATCTTAGTTGTGTTATTTTTCTCTTGATTTAAAAAAAAAAAAAAAAAAAAAAAAACATTTTTTTGCTAGTGTGGGTCTACTTAGCTATCTAAGGGCAATGACAAGGTGAATTCTGGCAAGGAAAGGTTTTGGGATTTAAGTGTGACCAATGTAACCCCCCTCACCTACCTGGGAACTAACCTAGATTGTACCTTACAGAATTTTGTCCCCCATTTGCAATTTCTTCTCTCTATTTTGTTTGTCTTTTTGGTTAAATAATTGTTTGTACATTGGTGTATGCTTGGTAGAAGAACTTTGAATCTATACTTGACATCTTTAGATCCTGAGATTTAAAAAACTCTTAGGAGAAGGCTTAGAAATTCTGTTGAAATGGGAGATAACATGCATGCGGATGGGAATGAGAGGAATCGGGGAGAAAACGTTGATCATACTAGGACACTTAGGGATTTGTTTGCACCCATTGCAACAAATTCTCCTTCATGTATAGTGTTACCCCCAACCAATGCCACTCACTTTGACCTCAAGCCTCATGTCATCCAACTCCTACCCGCATTCCATGGCTTGGACCTCGAAAATCCTTATAACCATGTGAAGAAATTCAAAGACATCTGTGCCACCTTCAAATTTCAAAATTTTTCTGAAAAGTTTGTGCATCTTAGGCTTTTTCCTTTCTCACTCCATGATAGAGCCATGGCATGGTTGGATACAAACATGCCTGGTTCCATCACTTCTTGGGAGAATTTGATAAACAAGTTCTACAACAAATTCTTCCCCATGTCTAAAGTCAATGAGTGTAGGAAGGAAATAAGCTCATTTACTCAAAAAGAAGATGAGAAATTTTCTGAGAGTTGGGAGAGATTTCAAGTTATGTTGATTAAGTGCCCTCCACATGGATACGAGAAGTGGAGATTCGTGCAATTTTTCTATCAAGGATTAACTCAATCCAACCGTAGCATGATCGAGTCGATGAACGGAGGTGCATTTCTGAGTTTGATAGGAGAGGAGGCGTATAGGACCTTAGATCAGTTATCCGACAATTCCCAACAGTGGAATTTTTCAAGCTGTCGAGATAAAGCTGCTCGCATTCAGAAGAAGGGAGGCATCTACGAGGTTAAGGAGGATGTAGAATTAAAAATGAAGATAGATGCCCTTACCAAAAAGGTCGAAGCCCTAGTTGTTAGCAAATCCATTCCATGTTGACTGTTGTTCCATCTGTGCTAGTCCCATGCACTTGGAACAGACTTGCCCATCGTTGCCGGCTTTTGTCGAGTCACCAATGAAGCAAGTGAACGCTTTCAATGATTATCGGAAACAATCCCATGGACCTTTCGCCGAATCATACAATCTAGGGTGGCGAAACCACCCTAATTTCTCATGGAAGCAGAATCAGCCAATGACCCAAGGGGGAGCTCCACACCAAAGCCATACTCAATACCCCCCAGGATTTCATCAGTCGGTTCACCATCAAAGCCGTCCCTCCCAGCCAGTACCGACATACCAAGCCCCTGCTCAATCCTCTGCCTCTCCTTCACAGTCTTCTTTGGAAGACACTCTTAAGGCCTTCATCCAGCTCACAGGTCAATCCATCAATGACGTGAAGAATGCTACCATGGTGAACACTAAAGCAATTGCCAAAATAGAGACCCAAATTGGGAAAATCGCGACTCACCTAGGGGAGAGAGAGAAGGGAAAGCTCCCTAGACAGCCTGTGCCAAATCCAAAGTTGCAGTTCCATGAGGAAAGTTTATCAAATGCAGTGCATGGGTTGGAGCATGTACAAGCCGTTGTCACACTTAGGTCAGGGAAACAAGTAGACAACCAAGTGGTTCACCCTAAGGAGAACCCTGCTGCACAAGAAGGACAAGGAAGCAGGAGCGTAGAGAAGAGAGATGCCGAGCCATCTACATTAGCTCTGACCATCGAGACTCCTCCTAGGTCGTTTATACCTAAGGCGCCTTACCCTGATAGACTTCTTGCGCCCAAGAAAGGAGGAAAGTTCGAGGACATTCTGGAGGTGTTCAAACAAGTGCAGATCAACATCCCGTTCTTGGATGCCATCCAGCAAGTGTCGTCTTACGCTAAGTTCTTAAAGGACTTGATCACCGTCAAGCGGAAAACCAATGTCTCGAAAAAAGTTTGTTTGACTGAGCAAGTCAGTTCAATCCTCCAGTGTAGGCTGCCTATCAAGTACAAGGACCCTGGATATCCTACTATCTCTTGCACGATAGGAGTCAGCCACATTGAGAAGGCTCTGCTTGACCTTGGAGCCAGTGTCAATCTCCTCCCCTATTCAGTTTACTTGCAATTAGGGTTAGGAGAATTGAAGCCCACCTCCATGACACTGCAGTTGGCTGACCGGTCAGTTAAGATACCACGGGGAATAGTGAAGGATGTTTTGATTAAGGTGGACAAGTTTTATTTCCCCGTGGACTTTATAGTGCTTGACACCAAGCCGGTACAGAACGTTGGAGTTCAGATACCGGTGATCCTCGGGTGACCATTCTTAGCTACGGCTAACGCCCTGATCAACTGTAGGACGGGGGTAATGAAGATCTCCTTCGGCAATATGACAGTGGAGCTGAACATCTTTGACATCAGCAAGAGGCCGAGGGAGTGCGATGAGATCGGAAGTGCCTGCTTGATTGAGGAGATCATAGAGGAAGAATCAAGCACCAAAGACCCCTTGGAGGCATGCTTTGCTCAGTTCGGAGAGGATCTGGACTTGGATGAGTTACTTGAGCAAGCAAATGCCATTTTAGAGTTTGCTCCTCTGGTGAGCAAGGAAGAAGAGAAGGCAACAGTACCTGAGCCTCCTAAGAAGGAACTTAAGCCCCTGCCAAACAATCTTAAGTATAAGTTCCTAGGTCCAGCCGAGACTTTGCCTGTAATCATAGCTTCGGATCTACATCCTGCTCAGGAGGAGAAATTGTTAGATGTTTTGAGAGAGCATAAGAAAGCTATAGGCTGGACCATAGAAGATATTAAGGGAATTAGCCCCTCGGTGGTTATGCACAAGATACATCTGGAGGAAGACACCAAACCATCGAGGGAGACACAAAGAAGGCTCAACCCGACCATGCAAGAAGTTGTCAGAGGAGAAGTAATCAAGTTGTTGGATGCTGGCATCATCTACCCAATCTCTGACAGCAAATGGGTGAGCCCCATTCATGTCGTGCCCAAGCGAGCTGGAGTAACGGTCATGCAGAACAAGGCGAGTTGGTCCCAACTCAAGTACAGTCTGGATGGAGAGTCTGCATCGACTACCGCAAGCTGAACACCGCCACCAGGAAAGATCACTTTCCTCTTCCGTTCATTGATCAAATGGTGGAGAGGTTGGCGGGGCACGAGTATTACTGTTTTTTGGATGGTTATTCTGGATATAACCAGGTCTTTGTGGACCCTGAAGACTAAGAGAAGACGACCTTCACTTGTCCGTTCGAGACGTTTGCCTACCGACGCATGCCCTTTGGGTTATGCAATGCACCCGCTACTTTTCAGCGGTGCATGATCAGCATCTTTTCTGACATGGTGGAGCGTTTTCTGAAGGTATTTATGGATGACTTCTCAGTTTTTGGGTCATCTTTTGAGGAGTATTTGCACCACCTCACGTTAGTCTTGGTGAGGTGTAAAGAGAAGAACCTGGTACTCAATTGGGAGAAGTGTCATTTTATGGTACAGCAAGGAATTGTGCTTGGGAACGTCATCTCTCGTCGGGGGATAGAGGTAGACAAGGAGAAGGTAGATCTGATATCCAACCTTCTGCCCCCACGAACGGTGAAAGAAGTTCGCTCTTTTCTGGGCCATGTAGGATTTTATCGGCGATTCATCCAGGACTTCAGCAAGATCGCCCGGCCTTTGTGCAAACTGTTGGTGAAGGAGGCCCCTTTCAATTTTGACGAGGACTGTAAGAAGGCATTTGGGGCCTTGAAGGCAATTCTGACGTCCACACCCATCATTCTGACGCTTCCGATTACGCCGTTGGAGCTGTGTTGGGGCAGCGTATTGACAAACTCCCCCATGTCATTTATTATGCAAGTCGAACTATGAACGACGCCCAGCTGAATTGTTCGACCACTGAGAAGGAGCTGTTGGCAGTCGTATTTGCTCTAGATAAGTTTTGATCCTACCTACTAGGATCGAAAGTCATCATCTACTCGGATCACGCGGCATTGAAGTATCTTTTCTCTAAAAAAGGATGCTAAACCTCGCCTCATCCGGTGGATTTTGCTCTTACAAGAGTTCGACATTGAGATTCGGGATAAGAAGGGTTCCGAAAATGTGGTGGCCGATCATCTCTCGAGGATTATCGTGGATTTCAAGGAAGAAGCCGTCCCCATCTCTGAGACCTTCCCCGATGAGCAGTTAATGCATATTGCTCACGCTCACTCACCATGGTTTGCTGACATAGTGAACTATCTTGTCACCGGTCAAATGTCTTTGCATTGGGGGCGGCAAGATAAGTCCAAATTCATGTCCGTGGTGAAGAATTTTTTCTGGGACGATCTTTACTTGTTCAAGTATTGTCCCGATCAGATCATTAGGAGATGCATTCCCGAGCCTGACCAATCCAGTGTCATCTCCTTCTGTCATGATCATGCCTGTGGAGGCCACTTTAGTGCAAAGAAGACCGCTGCAAAGATTTTGCAGTGCGGTTTTTACTGGCCAACCATCTTTCAAGACGCTCACACTTATTGTGTTTCATGCGAGTGCTGTCAGAAGCTAGGGAGTATTTCACGCCGAAATATGATGCCCCTCAACCCCATTCTTATTGTTGAGATCTTTGATGTATGGGGCATCGATTTCATGGGACCTTTCCCGACCACCTTCGGCTATCTATACATACTAATTGCGGTGGACTACGTGTCCAAATGGGTAGAGGCTGCTGCCTGCAAGACCAACGACCACAAAGTTATGGTCCAGTTTTTAAAGGATACTATATTTGCTCGTTTTGGTACGCCTCGAGCAATTATTAGTGACGGTGGTAAGCATTTCTACAATCGGGTCTTCGAGCAGCTGATGAAGAAATATTGCATCACACACAAGGTTGCCACTCCCTATCACCCTCAGACGAGTGGACAAGTGGAGGTTTCAAACAGAGAAATCAAGAGGATATTAGAGAAGACGGTGAACCCGTCAAGGAAAGATTGGTCTCTCCGGTTGAACGATGCATTATGGGCGTACCGGACAGCTTTCAAGACACCGATTGGTATGTCACCTTACCGTATAGTGTACGGGAAAGCATGCCATCTGCCTGTGGAGTTGGAGTACAGAGCCTACTGGGCCATTAAGCAGCTAAATTTCAATCTCACAAAGGCTGGCTCACAGAGGAAGCTCCAACTAAATGAATTGGAAGAGCTGAGGAACGATGCTTATGATTGTGCTAGGATGTACAAAGCATGGATGAAGAAGGTTCACGACCAGAACATATTGAGGCGATTTTTTGAGCCCGGTCAGAAAGTCCTTCTTTACAATTCACGTCTAAATCTGTTTCCAGGGAAGCTCCGATCTCGATGGACACGCCCTTTCATAGTTCGATCAGTGTTTTCTTATGGGGCCATTGAGATTGAGGATCCAAAAAATGGCAGCACGTTCAAGGTGAACGGGCAACGACTGAAGCCATTTTTGGAGTTATAGAGCTCGGAGGTTGAGATGACCCTTTTAGAGGATCCGAGTTACTCGGAGTTATTGTCGTCAGGATAGAAAGTCTGGTTGAAGACTGAAAACTTAGAGCTTGTGGGAGGCAACCCTCATCATTTTTCCTTATCATTTGATTTTATTTCTTGTGTTTTAGTTGTGATTTTTAGGACAGTGTCTGCCATTCAAGTTTGGGGGAGCGCTTCTCGTGCAGTGTGCCCAACTTGCATCACCATTTTGGTATTGTATCTCTAGCCATATTGGGGAAAATGTGTCATTCTAGTTTGGGGGTGGGGTAGACATTTCTGTCTGTTTTCATTTAATGTTTGCTTTGTTAATACTTGCTAAAAAAAATATATACCTTATTGTTAGTTGAGCATGGTTACATCTTACTATGGTTTGCATCTCATTGGTTTGTTTAACATGTTGAATTTTGCATATCATTAAAATCTGAGATCTTTTGACTCATCTTTGGATTAGAGAGACTTGACATGTTTAAATTGATTATCATAAGCACATTAGCATTGTTTCTGTGGGGTATGAGATTTGAATTAAAAATTATGTGTCTTGAGATTTGTAGGATGACTTGTTGATGAAACATTGGCTTATTGTTATATATATATATTAAAAAAAAAATCTGCTTAGAATAATATCACCAATTTGACTTCTCATTGAGTAACCGGACCCCTTGCCTCATTAAGCATTGGGTGTTCGCGTAAAAAGATGAGAATTTCAGCTTGGATGTTTGTTTGGCTAGTTTGACTTCGTAGCCTTTTTGACTTGAGTAATTAAGCCCTTAGAGATATTTTTACATCTTGTGCCCTAAAACCATCTGGTTTGGGAGTCACTGGCCCAACACTCGTTACATGGGTCAATTAGAAAGCTTAATGGAGTCAAGCATTGCACAGCCGACACAAAAATAATAAATAAATAATAATAAATGTAAGCTAAGCCTTGGTTATTTGATGGAAGTCCTGCAAATTTTTGATATATGTGCTTTGAGGAAAGTCGAAACCCCATGACTCTATGTTATTCACACCTTACACTTTTGAACATGTGTTGTCTCAATTTTCCATCTATGAGTTGATCGATTTTTCATAACATGATAATATGATATTCATTTTGTTAAATATACTCATGATGTGTGAACCATGTGTTTGAATGATGATTTTTGCTCAATTGATAATTCAGTACTTCAATGTTTGTGGGTATCATTTCTGGCAAACCCTAACGAGACTTCACTCATCCACTAGGGAGTCCTAGGGGTTTAAAAGGCTTGTTGCATATGCTAAATGCAATCGTTTCTCCCACGAAAGAGGATTTATGTTTCATGCTTTGATTTTGTTTTCCATTTTGTTTTTGCTATGGGACTAGCAAAATGTAAGTTTGGGGGTATTTGATGAGTGCCAAATATTGTGTATTTGGACCCCTTGATTTACATGAGTTAGACCTTTAGCCTTGTTATTTTATGATGCTTTGGTTAGTTTTTGTGTTCTTATGTTTTGTAGGTCAATAAGTGAGGAATAGAAAAATTCATGTGGAATTGCTTGGAAAATTCGGAAGTTCTGAAGAACTCGATCGATCGAACTTAAATTCGATCGATCGAATTTTGCCCGAAGTCGATCGATCGAAATTTCTCAGAACTTACTTTTACATAAGCACACCAGAACACCCAATCAGGAGCTTCTCCATGACAAAAAGCAGTTCTCCTTCTGATTTTCGTAGCAGAACACGCTGGTTTCGTGACCTTGGTTGTCTCTAGTAAGAGAGGAACCCTAGAGGGGGTTAGAGGAGTCATTTTACATGGGTTTCTAGCCCTAATTTCCTTCTATAAATGCCATTTTCATGCCTCCTTATGGAGGAGGTCAGAGAGCAGTAGATAGGTTTAATTTCGTGCATTTTGTAGTGTATTCCAGTAGTTTTTGTTCTTAGACACTTTCTCTTTGTAAAGCTTTTCTTTTATTTTCATGTTTGTTCTTCATTTTCTTGTGGTGTTCTTAGTCATGGAAGGCTAGTAACCTCAACTAAGGTTGAAGATGAAACATTTCCAGTGATGACATTCACACTCTTGTTATACTACTTGCACATTTAATGATATATCATATTTGTTGTTCAAATTCCATTCATTTAATGCTTCATCTTTTGCAATGAATGTGGTTGGTGGTAGATATATGACATTTAATGTGTTTCAACCGATGGATACATTGTTTTATCGGTTTGAATGATGATATCCATTGTGATTTGTTCATTGAATGGATACATTGGATGATTTGATTTCAAATGGGTACTCTTTGTGATTTATCTTTGAGTTGGATTTATTTAATGATTCTAGAGTTAGTGGTTAAGACATTTGAATGACATCTAAAGCTTAATGTTCTTTGGGTGTTCAAGTGGAAACCAAGAGTGTGAGTTGTTGGATTTGGTTTGGTAGATTCCTTAGCCTTAGTTCCTTTTAATTTGCATATTTCATTTCATCTATTTTATTTAGTCTTTTGTTCTTTAATTAATCCTTAAACCTTTGGAACTAGGTTAAAATGAAGTTGATTAAACAAGACACCAATATTTGACCATTTCCCTGTGGATTCGACCTCGCACTTGCACACACTATATTGCAAACGATTCGTGCTCTTGCGAGTACTCATTAAAACACACATAACTTTGGCTCCAAGTATTTCCATTAATTTGGAGATATTCTTTGGCTCCAAGTATTTCCATAATATGTTTATTTGTATTTATTTTCAATCTTAGGAGTTTTAATTTCTTTTATTAGCTATTAGGACTTTATTATAAATAGGAGATGTTTGTAATGGAATAGGGGACGATTGATTAATAAAATTATAGATTTCTCTTTCAACGGGTATGTTGAATGTTTGTTCTTTGAGAACACAGCTTCTCGAACACGTCTATCCGCCTTGCGCTACGTCAATATCCTTATTAATTATTAGTAACTTACTAAGCTATCCTCACCGAAGCTTGACAAATCTATTCATTAAATGCATGCATGAAGTTTGTGTCAATTGTAGAAGAAATTTTGTGAATTCACATCAAATCCAAGGTACAAATTGGTAAAAAAATCCAAATTAAAGAATGAATCTGCCACAAAAGTCTCAAGGCATATATCAATCAACTTTCATAATAAATTCTTTGACCTTTCCAACCATGCAACTTGCGAATAGGGCCAAGAGAGAGATAAGGGTTAGCATCACTAATTTCTTCATTTTTTACGATTTAATTTAAAATCATAATTTTTGTCTACAAAATCGTAATACCAGACACACCTTAAATCGGATGAACCATACCTTCACTACTTTTTTTCTTTTTAAAAATTATTTCTTAGTGTTGCGATTGTTGTTGGGCTTCGAAGGGATTTCTTAACCTTATGGATAAGTAAATAATGATTAAAATTATTTACCAATCTATAAAAACCGGTATATGAATAGGTCAAATTACCATTAATTATCAAAAATGCCACTTTGATAGTATTGGACATTAAAATGGATGGATAAGTGGCGCACTTGACCCACCTCTTTTCTGTCTTTTTTCTTAAAATATTTTATTTTCTCTTAAAAAAATTAAATTTTAAAAATAAACAAAAAAAAACTAAAATGAAAAAAAGAAATTAAAGGGTGGCCTAATCATCCCCAAAGTCATTTATTATGTTTAATTTGTTTTTATTATTTCATAATTATAATGGGAGAAATTATGTTATTTCAAAAGTAAAAAATGGGGGTATTATCATAAGAAAGACAAAAGTTTTCTCTGGCAATACACATGACTATATTTGCATCCATTTTAATGTCTAACGCTAATAAAGTGACCTTTTTGACAAAATATAATATTTTAACGTAATCATATTCCACTTTTTAAAGTTTGATAACGTAAATGAAAGAGTGGTTGTCTGTAGGAAATTCTATCATATATAAACATATATATATTTATTATACAAATCAAAAAAAAAAAAAAAAAAGGAAGAAAGAAATAAAGAAAATCAATATATAAGAGACAAGCATATTTTAAAAGGAAGGTATGTGTCATTATCAAAAGAGAATGTTATTTAGTGGATGTCTATACGACTGTTATAGAATTAAAATAATGCGATAATAAAAATTAGTCTTCAATTTTTCTTTTCTACAAATCATTGTTAATCCAAAAATTAATTTTTATTGTTCTATTATCCCTATTGTATAACATTACTAAATAAATATCATTTACTGATGTCAAAATTGTAACCGGGCATCGACTTGTTCTTTACGTAGGCTTTACCACTTTGATCACCGCCTTACAAAACTTATCACATTTGATTGACCTCGGTCCACACGTACAAGTCGTCTTGTTTGTTGGCGTCATAATTGTGGAATTTAATTTCTATAAGAAATGAAATTAAATCAAATTTTAGCGCCTTTTCCGGGTAAGAACTTCTTTCCTTTCAATTTTTTTTTTTTTTTAAAAAAAACTTTATATAAGAACCATTTCTGATACTTAGATAGATCGCCAAGTTTATAGCTGACACTCCAATGGCAAGCAAAAGCTTTAGTCTTTCATGGCTGCTCCTCAGTCTCGCCTCCACTCTCCTTGTTGCTCATTCAGTTTCTGAGAATGACCGAAAGGTTGATATCTCTATAGCTACTGTCTTATACTTTTTATGAAAGCGTTCTTCTAATTACCCAATTTATTCAGGGCCAAATCTCTCTAAAATTAACCCTTCTTTTTATTTATTTATTTTTCATGTGGGATGATTTAATTTTAATAGACTTCACTTTCTACCAATGCTATTGTGCACGCAGGCTTATATTGTGTATATGGGCAACAGGAAGATGGACGAGGTTTCCACGTCATCCCTTCACACAAGCATGCTACAAGACGTCATTGGCAGGTTCTACAAGCAGAACAATGAAAACCATTAGAAACTTGCTATCTGATGCTTAATTGAATTTCGAATTATTGTTCATCAGTTGATGATCACTTAATTTGTTTTGAATTGTTCATCAGTTCATCATAACTAAACTAGATCTTTCAAGGTCGTACTTAAATTGGGTAATTTTTTCTTAACTTTGTTTGATCTATATATACCCGTAATGAGTCGACCATTAGACCTCTCGTAAAGAATCTACCTCTGGACTTCAAAACTTCCCACTCCTATTTTTCTTTTTGCAAATCAATTTTTTTTCTATAATTTGTACTGTTTGACCTCCAAAATATTTATGTACCTGCATTCAGCAATGTTGGACCAGAATCACTGCTCTATAGCTACAAAAAAAGTTTCAGTGGATTTGCAGCGGAGCTAACCGAGCAAGAAGCTCAAACAATGGCTGGTCGGTGAACAAAATCTCTCCCCCCCCCCCCCCCCCCCAAATTGGTTGGGATTCTTGGAATTTATCAATTTACCCATGTTTTCTATATCCATAACGACATGTTGTGACAATGAATATGTAGGAATGGACGGCGTAGTGTCCGTGTTCCCTAACGAACAGAAAAAGCTTCATACAACGAGGTCATGGGACTTCCTCGGATTTCCACAAGAAGTTAAGCGATCAGCTGTTGAAAGCGACATCGTTATAGGAGTTCTTGACACCGGAATTTGGCCGGAGTCTGATAGCTTTAATGACAAAGGATTTGGTCCACCACCTAGCAAATGGAAGGGATCCTGCCAAGCCTCAACCAATTTCACTTGCAACAAGTATGAATGTTTACTAAATGCGCACACACACACATGTAAAAAGAGTCAAAAGCACCACTGAGAAATGCTGTTACACTTCTGCAGTAAAATCATTGGAGCACAGTATTACCGTAGCTCTGGAAATTTTGACGAAACTGATATAAAATCTCCTAGAGACACAGATGGCCACGGGACACATGTTGCATCAACAGCAGGTGGGAACGTGGTTAACATGGCAAGCGTGCAGGGCATTGGCTTGGGAACAGCACGAGGAGCGGTTCCATCAGCACGTATTGCTGTTTACAAAGTATGTTGGACCCTTGGGTGTTCTGATGCTGACATTCTTGCGGCATTTGATGATGCCATCGCTGATGGCGTTGACATAATATCTATTTCCATCGGTGGATCCACTGGGACATATTTTACCGATTCAATTTCCATTGGTGCCTTTCATGCTATGAGAAATGGAATCTTGGCATCAAATTCTGCTGGGAACAGGGGTCCAGGTCTAGCAACCATCACAAACTTTTCGCCATGGTCTCTCTCTGTGGCTGCAAGCACTATCGATCGAAAGTTCTTCACTGAGGTCCAATTGGGTAACAGCAAGATCTATGAGGTAATCAGGAAGTCCAGTCCCCTGTTTTGTACTCTGCTATGCATAAAAAGATTATGTGCAATTTATCCCAAGAAATAAAAACAGTTTAACAATGAAATGCTGACAAATAAAGAAAAGAGTGTTATAAACATGCTTACTGTCAGTGAATGCTTTCATATTACTCCAAATTTTCAGTATTTAATATCTAATTAGTTAGTCTCAAGTATATATGCATATATATATCCAATCATTTGCTTTAATCATGTGGAAATAGTGCTCGTGCCTAAAATTAAAACTTCAAACTAATTTGGAGAAATCATTTGCTCCATGCATGTGTAGGGAATTTCAATTAATACATTTGACCCCAAGAACGAAACGTATCCAATAATTTATGGAGGTGATGCACCAAACATTACAGAAGGCTCCTCGGGGCTCACATCCAGGTAACTACAAAATCAACAAAAACCCAACATGATTAATTCCTTGTTTCTAAGTAATAAGTTTGATGTACGTATAGACGACAAAGGGAATAATGCTCCGTTTGTTTGGGCGTAAAATATTTTTTGTATTTTTCGGTATTTGGTGCAACCGTAAATGATGGTCAACGGAAATCATTTTCAGTTTGATCATAAAAACCTCTTTAATTTTGAAAAATTATTTTCTGTATTTAAATTCTTCGTTCTTGCATGCACGTTTGTGGGAATCCGTCACCGCTGGGCATTGGAATTTGTTTGTAACCCGAATTTGCCACCGAAGGTCCCCGAATTTCGGTATCCGATTGCCGGAATCTCAAATGACAAACCATTCTCAAATCATTTTTCCGAAAAATAATTTCGTTGAAAATATTTAACGACGAAAAACATTTTAGGTCGAAACAAACGGAGCATAAGTTTAGTATTTTGCTTGTATTTGCACAAATCTATCAAACTAGCTGGTGAAATATTTCTTAGTCTCGTAGCAAAATATTTTACTACAGTTTTCTTACAAATTGACGTGTGATTCAATAAATAATTAAACAAGTCAGGTCTTATGGACTGCCAAATGATAGTCAAAGTGGGACTTCTTGTTAAAATATTGCAGGAGTTGCTTCCCAGGTACGCTGGACCAAAATCTGGTGAAAGGGAAAATTGTACTTTGCGATGGCCTGGATGATGGGGAAGGGCCATTATTAGCCGGTGCAGTTGGCACTGTGTATCAAGGCCGACGCACTGATTCAGCTTTCTCTTTTCCCCTGCCCGCATCTTCCCTTCGCCCGGAGGATGGTGCCAGCGTTCGCTTATACGTAAATACGACAAGGTATAAATCTAAAATAACTTGGACAATGAAGAAGTTCAGGAAACATGCATGTATATACTAAGCCTGAATATGAACGTACACGATCTGCAGGGAACCAACTGCGATTATTCGTAAGACCAAAGAGCGTAAAGATGCATTTGCCCCTTACATTCCCTCCTTCTCATCAAGGGGTCCAAATCCTGCTACACCCAACATTCTCAAGGTAATTAACCTCGTAATAATCATATTTACATATGCTTCCTTTTATTACTTTTTTCATTAATTGGAAACTTTTTTTTATTTTGTTGTAGCCGGATTTAGTTGCTCCCGGAGGCAACATTTTAGCAGCCTGGTCTCCAATTTCCCCAATTTCTGAAGTGGAAGAGGATAAGAGAGTACTGTCATATAATATACTATCGGGGACATCAATGGCTTGCCCACATGCTTCAGGGGTGGCTGCCTACATCAAATCCTTTCACCCCACGTGGTCGCCTGCCGCTATCAAGTCGGCTCTTATGACTACCGGTAATATATGTATATTGTATATATAGTCCCTACTTTTGATAAATTAATGCTTGTATTACTCACTCTCATTTGGTGTATTACTTGCAGCTATCCCCATGAGTGCCGGAAAGAATCCAGAGGCTGAATTTGCATACGGTGCAGGCAATATAAATCCTCTTCAGGCACCTTATCCTGGTTTAGTATATGATATTGATACGCTTGACTACGTAAAATTTTTGTGTGGACAAGGATATAATACTAAGTTATTACAAATTCTTGCTGGGAACAACAATACCTGTTCCGAAGCTACTAATGAAACCGTCTTTGATCTAAACTATCCTTCCTTTGCCGTAGCCACGCCGCCCTTGGAATCTATCAGTCAAGTTTTCAACCGGACCGTTATAAATGTTGGATCACCAACGTCTACATATACAGCTGTTGTGACCACCCCACCTGGACTTATAATCAAAGTGAACCCTAGCATTCTTTCATTCACATCTCTTGGACAACAGCTATCGTTTGCACTCACGATTGAAGGAAAGATAGAGAGTTCTGTTGTATCTGCTGCTTTAGTGTGGACTGATGGTAACTTTCGAGTGAGGAGCCCCATTGTGGTGTCTGTTCCATGATTCGTGGACATTCTATGCTACATGTATTACGTAAATAATTGAAGCAAAAGCCTGGAAGGAATTTGCACAATATAGCAGTGGCGGAACATGTAGGAAAATGGTTGTAATTTTTGAGCCTTTGCTCCAGTTCTTCACTGCATTGTAGTGTACCAAATAACGATTCTGTTTCTAATTTAATGCTCTATTCTGAGTTGTTTTCAACTTTTTTAGGTTACTATGGTGTGTTGGTCATTGCAATTTTATAAATAAAAAGTATAATTTTAAATTAAATCATAGAAAATAAATTGTTTAGAATTGCATTTTTTAAAAATTGCGATTTGAAAACACTGAAAATTAGTTTTTTCAAATCCCAAGCAAAATGGTACTTTTTTTGAAAACGCTCGACCTTAATGGCTAAATTGCGATTTTGTTAAACAATTAATTACGTTTTTAAAAATCAGGTTATCAAAATCGTACATTTTAAAATTATTATTTTAAATTGCACTTTTTTAAATTGCAAATCCAAACGGACTCGTAGGAGAGAGAGAGAGAATAAATTTATGGTCAAAATTATATTTTGTTTAATTTAATCGTGTACATGAGAGTAATTGTAGATGCCATATCCATGTCGCTCTAATAATGATGTGGCATTTAAAATCACAATTTGATCATAATTCAATAATGATAAATCACAAGTCCAATTGTGATTTTAAAAGTCACATCATTATTAGAGGGACACAATAAAGAAATGGGTATGACGTCTAAAATTTCTCTGTACATAATGTCTTGTCATTTAAATTTTTTAAATAATGTGACAAAATATTCACTATATGACAATATATACATCATCAAATTTGTAAATTATAAGGTCAAGTCTTAGAGACGAACCCTGCATCATTGGTATTTCTACATGTTTCCTGTGTATTTTCTTTGTGTTCCTTTAAGATTGATACTGCTTTTAAAATTATCATTTGATCAAAATTTAATAATAATTTATTACAAATCTAATGGTAATTTTAAAATCACATCAATTTTGAAGGACACAATATGAACTTGTACCATTACTCCTGTATCATCCTTAATTCTCTCATACTTTTCAAATTTTTGTGTTATTGGAGCAATCTCATCACATTACCTTTCAAAAGTCTACAGTGTCAACTTTTCAAATGAGTCGCGGCACAAAACATGAAAGAACTTTTAAACGTAAAATTTATTTTGAATGATATATCTAGTTGGGATACCTTTTAGAATTTGACAAAATTTAATTTATTCATTTGGATAACGATTGATTGTTTTGTCATCAAAGTTGCATTGAACAGGGCCTCGGCCGGATCCTGCTTACAGCTGTAGGAAAAACAACAGCAAGCTATTAAGGGTTCTTGTTTGGTTCTTCCCCTGTTCTATGGCCATAAAACAGAGCATGTTCCTCATCCCCTTTCTCGCCAATCTCTCAAGGTCGGAGCGAGAAAATTTGATGGAAACAGTAAGTATGAATGAAAAATGTATTAACATTGAAGAATAAATTAATATCCATTGATTGTTAATAAAAACAAATAAACATTAAATATTTCTAAATATAGGGGTATTTTTAATTTCCAACTCAAACGCCTATAAAAAAAGAGTAAGCCTACTTTGCTGTTCTTGTTGCGTTAAAAAAACTCTTTTACCTTACTTTTCGAGGCTAATTCTCATCCGCCTACTGCCAACTAAACCCAATGGAAGAAAACTTGAATACGAAAGACCACATGGGAATGATCCCTGTTAGAATTGATTCCCCATGGGCCATGCATGTGTGTCAAAGAAAAGAGATGCCGAAAGCATGAAGATTCCAGGAAACATCTAACAACACAAAAGTTCAAACAAATTAAAACAAAAATCAAAATAATTCAGGCGTGACCTGATTAAGAACAAAACAACCAAGATAGTCAATCGCATTGGGGATAATATAACAATAGATTTCTTATGTCCAGATGCTAGCAACACCCAGTTCATTTTTAGAGTGATATCATATAAATAGTAATTCTATTTAATAGACTACTATACAACTTTGGTACCTTAGAGATGTCACACAGTTAAAATTCGTCATTGATTTTTTATTTTCCTCGCAGGTGTTAATTGAATGGTTGTTTTTCACTTTTACATCATCAAATTATATGATAACCGTATAACAATATACTAAATAACATTATCCATAATATAAATGACCATAGTCTTGCTTGAAAGAAAAAAGAACCAAATAGAAAAATGAAGACAAAACAGAATAAAGAGAAAGAGACAAGAGACTTTACGTGGTTCGGTCTATGACCTATGTTTACAGGATAAAGTCCAAAGGACTACATTATGATATTATTTCTCTTGATAAATTTACAATTCAAATGACCTCTATTTATAGGAATGTAAGGAGAATACAAAAAGGTACAAAAGAATATTAAATCAATGTATTCAATTCTAATTTGATTATAATCAATTACAATCAAATCGTACAATATCATATTCTCCTATCATATTCAATTACAATTATATGAAAAATATATTCTCTAACATCACCCTCAAACTCAAGGTGGAAGATTCTGAAACCTTGAGTTTGGGTTTTTTTTTTTTCATTTTTTTTTTTTTGAAATGGTAGGCAACAATGGAGGCCGAAAACTTGGAGTAGATGGCGGCTAACGGCGATGGTTGGAGGCGGTCAACAACAGTGATTGAAGATGGGCCTTTAATAACTATAGGCCAAAAAAATGACTAGTTGTGGGCCAAAATAAAAGCCAACAAAGAGCTAAAAATGAGGCAAACTATAGGCCAAATATGATCGTGGCTAACTTGGGCTAAAAGGGATTATCTATGAGCCTAAAATATGATCATAGCTAACTATGGGCTAAAATTGGCTTGTGTTTTAAATAATACCACAAAGGCCAGACCTGAGTGTTTAAACAATATTGCTGAAATGGACAACTTATCTCTTTTTATTTATTTATTTGTTTACATAACGAAATTTCTCTTTTCCACGGCAACTGTACGAAAGAGAAGAGGAAACTTGAGATCACCTCAATGCATATTATCTGAGTGCGGCAATGCTTTTTTTTTTTTTTTCATGTGTCTAGAGCCTATGATCTACCCCACCAAGTGTGAATCTGCCGCTGGCCTTGACTTCTATTTTTTTTTTTTTTTTATTGAACGGGGACATTCATTCCATAAAAAAGCTACCAGTCCCAAAATCTACGACACAAGCCCGGAGGCTGAAGGCAGTGAATAGAGATGAAGAATCCTTAAACACTAAGTCAAGATCAGACCTAACTTAAAATAGTTACCAAAGTAACAAGCTAAAATTATAAGAACAAAACATTTGGCCCACTCTTTACAATGAAGCACCACCCATCTAAAATTGAGAAGGTCTTGTTTAGCTGTCAAGCCACCTAAATGCCTAAGTAATTTCCGGACCGTTACAATAGTAAACTGTGAAAGAAAGTAAGAATATACAATAAAAAACAGAAACAAAACGCTAAGCCGGCAAGTGGAGGACTACCTTGACACCGGCGCGCGTAAGACACGCGCTGCACCCGGGCCACCCCTGCTGCAGCCAGTCAACATTCCTTCCTGAAAACACCACCCTGCCGGCCGAAAAAGTGGCTCGTGGCCCTCACGCGCAAGCCATACTCTCGACGCGTGCAGACCACACTCCGAGCGTGGAAGTTCGACGTCGCCGGTGGTTGAGGTGGCAGGAACAGAGGCTGACGGAGAACAAACTTTGGTTGGTCGTGTCATAAGATCTCCGGCGTATCAACGTAGATCTAAGAGAAAAGAAGGCCGAAAGAACACGAACGAAGATCACTCCCATAGACGACTTAAAACGAAATGTATATGTCAAAACAAAAGGAAAACAACAACTAAAGCACAAATAAACAAACTCTATAGCCCCAATAGCTAGGAGGACAAACACCACCACCGGAAACTGGCTAGGGGGAACAAAAACTCCCACTGGAACAAACCAGGGGAAACAAAAAAACCACCATAACTCATAAAGAAACTAGAGGGAGAAGCACCACCGGGAGAAGGGAGGCGCCTCCCTCCCCTGGAGAAACCAAGCTCTTAGAAACTCTCTCTGTCTAGAAGAAGAAATGTAACGATCCACCCCCAATGACACAATACTGTCCGCTTTTGACTCCCCATATCAGACTTCCCAGGAGGTCACCCATCCTGGGATTGCTCTAGCAGCGGCTCGCTTAACTGCGGAGTTCTGATAGGTTCATTGCCATCACGGCTTTAAAACGCGTTGTGTCATATATGGTGCATTTATACATATAAGCACGTCCTCATTCCCAGGCGATGTGGGACGTCACAATCACCCCCCATTGGGACCCAGCGTCCTCGCTGGCGACCCTCATGGGATCACCTCATTCTTGGCATCCCAGCGAGTGCCCGCCGGCAACCCTCTTGGGCTTGTGCACGCTCCCACCATCTCAGGCTGGGCAATGGCTCTGATACCATTTGTAACGATCCACCCCCAATGACACAATACTGTCCGCTTTTGGCTCCCCATATCAGACTTTCCAGGAGGTCACACATCCTGGGATTGCTCTCGCAGCGGCTCGCTTAACTGAGGAGTTCTGATAGGTTCATTGCCATCACGGCTTTAAAACGCGTTGTGTCATATAGGGTGCATTTATACATATAAGCACGTCCTCATTCCCAGGCGATGTGGGACGTCACAATCACCCCCCCTTGGGACCCAGCGTCCTCGCTGGCGACCCTCATGGGATCACCTCATTCTTGGCATCCCAGCGAGTGCCCGCCGGCAACCCTCTTGGGCTTGTGCACGCTCCCACCATCTCAGGCTGGGCAATGGCTCTGATACCATTTGTAACGATCCACCCCCAATGACACAATACTGTCCGCTTTTGGCTCCCCATATCAGACTTCCCAGGAGGTCACCCATCCTGGGATTGCTCTCGCAGCGGCTCGCTTAACTGCGGAGTTCTGATAGGTTCATTGCCATCACGGCTTTAAAACGCGTTGTGTCATATAGGGTGCATTTATACATATAAGCACGTCCTCATTCCCAGGCGATGTGGGACGTCACAAGAAACGAGGCTCTCTCTCTCCTAGGTGAAACGAATTAAGAAAGTATTTCATGCGGCAAGTTGAGAGAGAGAGAGAGAGAGAGGAATATGCAACAAGGTTGAAACTTATGGACGAAGTTGAGATCGCACGGACTTCCCTCCAAACCGCGAAGTTGATACCAACATTATTTTTTTTTTTTTTTTTTATTGTCGTCAGATATTCTGCAAGATCTATGGTGGTGAGATTTGCAAAAGTATTTACTATTAAAAAAAAAAATCATAAGACCGCTGGATCGAATACTGGCGTTAGCCAATAGCTCTGATACCATAAAAAATTATTACTTATCCGAAAAGTTTAAGCTAATAAAAAGAGGTAAATTTAATCATTTAATCATACTTTAACACTCTACCTCACGTGTGAACTTAAACTCTCTTTTAATAGCTGAAGTCCAACACGTGAAATATTTAATTGAAATAGGACGTAAATGAAAGAGACAGGAGAAAAACTTAAGTTGATAGGAATTTGTAAATTTAATTAATACTTTAACACTCTCCCTCACGTGTGGACTCAAACTCATTTTTAATAGGTGATGCCAATACGTGAAATATTTAATTGAGATGAGTAGTAAATGAAGGAGATATGATTCCAACTTATAATAATGCTATTTTTCTATCCTAAAATAGCATAAAACATTATCATAATTAGAGGTTGAAACACGAGTTTGACAAAATGAATATATTTTATGAAATATATTGATTCTAATGCTGCTATTTTTCTATCCTAAAATGGCATAAAACAACATTATCATAACTAGTAGTTGAAACACGAGTTTGACAAAATTATCACTACTTAATTTGCCAAACACAGCTAGCATGCACCGATAGAGTTCTTTAATTATATGCTAAATTATTTTCATTTCATGTTTTCATTTTTATCTTGATTGTTTAGAGAGAGAGAGAACTCAGGACTTGGTGTCAGTGCCCAGTGGAGATAGAGAGGTTAAGAAAATAGGTTGAATATATGGTTCGTGCACCAAAATATACGCAAATATGTGGAATGATAGAGACAGGAAGCAAAACGAAAAAGCTTTAAAAGAAAAGTTAAATAAAGGTAGGGAGCGGGAATTAATTACCAAAAGGTTTGGCCCAACATTAAACAGCTACCACATTAGGTTGATGTTACCAAGTTATTGACAAATTTCAAATGAAGTAGTACGTGTACACGGTTATTATAAAAATAAAAAATAAACCCATGCACCTTGACTTGGCGATCTTTAGTTGACTTCAGGTCGTCGTGTTTGTTGGAGTCACGATTGTGGAATTTTATTTCTATGAGAAATTAACATCAAAACTTAACTACTGAAACTTGCTATCTGATTCTTGAATTTCTTGTTTTAATAACGTGCCTTTCGAATTGTTCATCAGTTCATGATAATTTTGTTTCGAATGTTCATCAGTTCATATATCATAACTAAACTATTTCTTTCAAGATCGTACTTAAATTGGGTAATTTTTTATTTTTTTTACTTTGCATCTTTGGTATAATTTTGTTTCGAATTGTCCATCATTTCATCATAATTAAAACTATTTCTTTCAAGATCGTACTTAATTCGGTAATTTTTTTTTTCTAACTCTATTTGATCTATACCAATAACTTTATTAGTATATTGTGAGAGAGTCTATATAAAATTTATGTGTCCAAATAAATTTTGAATTATCGGACCATCTACTTGAACATATAAGTTCATTTAGACTCTCTTAAATGCTGTACTCAAATTACAAGAGGCAAAACAAACTCAAGTGAGAACCTGTTCTTGACCATCCTCAAATAGAGAACAGACTAGACATGAATGAGACTGAAAACTCGGGATTCAAATTTGCAATTGACAAGACTAATCATCATTCATCATCAAACCCCAATAATTTCTAGTATCAAGTTGTTTGTATCTTATTTAGGCCATTTTCAAGTATGTGGCTTTCACTAATTTTCAAAACATAAAATGTTAATTAATATAGTTTTGGAGGTTAGTTGTAACTAATACACCATACTCTTAAGACCTATTTGGGAGGCGGGATGAGTCCTTGAAGACTAATTTTATCAAATTGTGTGGAATAAGGCAAACAAAATTATATTGGGAAAATTTTGAAAATAAATTAAGGGAAAAATATAAAAAATCATCCTCAACTAACAGCCGATTTAAAAATAACCTTGTGAATTTTCAAGTATGCTAAAGTGATCCATCAAACTACCAAGATATGCAAAAAAATAAAAAAAAAATACTCGTATTTTAAAATAGCCTCGTGAATTTTCAAGTATGCCTCCATCTTACCTTAGCTTGGAGGATGGTAGTAACGTGTACTCATACATAAATTCGACAAGGTATTAATCTAAAATAACTTTGACAATTAAAGCAATTCACGTACAAAACATAACAATCTTAATGAACAAACTGTTGATGCTGGTTCCGGCCGGTGACGTAAGCCCTGCTATAAGTGAGTGCGTCTGACTGACCTGCAAATACAAAGAACACATAGTGGGTTTCCCCAGTGGTTCTCCTCCGACGCCCAAGTTAGAAGAGGGATTTTTTAGAGAGAAATAGATTGAATTTAGAACTTGTGTCCAAAAAAACTTAATACCTGGACCTTTCTATTTATAGGGGGTTGCCCCTTGAGGTTAGGTGGGAATATCCCGGCTTTTAGGGAACAGTGAGTCCCTGTGCACAAACAGGTCCCAAGTACACTCTTGACAGTGATGGGCAGGTGGGCTCTTTAATGATAGAGCATGGCGATCCAGGAAATCCCGGATCTTCGGGGGTTCAGCCACCTAACCGATCTCCTTTATCTGTACTGTCATCATTACCACTTGTCGGTTATCGGAGTACCCGACAACTCCCAGTCGGGCACTAATCTCGGGAAGGTGGTTCCGTCGCACATAGATGCACCCGACACCTACCACTCGGGAAGGTTATTTTTATCAACACAAACAATTTACAAGGGCGCAACTAGCTGCATGGTCTCTAATTTCCTCAATTTTCGAAGTTAAAAGTGATAAAAGATTGCTACCATACAATATATTCTCCGAGACATCAATGGCTTGCGCACATGCTACAGCAATGGCTACCTACATCAAATCTTTGCAACCCGCATGGTCACCTACTACTATCAAGTCGGCTCTTATGACCATTGGTAATATCTACATAATGTATATATAGTCCCATCTTGATAACCATAACCATGGCTAACTCACTCCTATTTGGTGTATTACTTGCAGCTGTGCCCATGAATGCTAAAAAGAACTCTGAGGTTGAATTTGTGTATGGTGTAGGCAATATAAATCTTCTTAAGGCTCCATTTCCCGGTTTAATATGAGATATGAATGAACTTGACTACATAAAATTTTTGTATGGCGAAGACCAATATAATACCACGTTATTACAAATTATTACTGAGGACAATAGTATCTGTTCTGAAGCCACTAATAGAACCGTCTTTGATCTAAATTATCATTCTTTTGCTCTATCTACGTCACCCTCAGAATCTATCAATCAAGTTTTCAACCAAACCATCACCAATGTTGGATCACCATCGTCTATGTATATTGTGACCACCCCACTTGGACTTACAATCAAAGTGATCGAACCCTAGTATTCTATCATTTACATCTCTTGGACAAAAATTATCGATTGAAGGAACAATAAATCTATTGTCTCTGCTTCTTTAGTGTGTGATGATGACACCTTCCAAATGAGGTGCCCTAATATTGTTGTGTATGTTGCATGATGCATGACATTCTATAATCTATATGGTACATGTGTTACATAAATAATTATAAGAAAAAGCTTTGAAGGAATATGCTTGAAAGGTTAGAATGAAAGCAGTGGTGGAAGGCAAGGGATTTAAAATGGTTGTAATTTATGCCTTTTATTTGCTTCAGTTCTGCACTGTATTGTAGTTTACCAAATAAAGATTCTACTTTTAATTTAAATAGCATATTACCCGCATTATGCACATATTTTTTTTCATCCTAATTTTATATATATATTATAATAAATGTTTTTATATTTTACAATTTAATCGTTTATATATTACACGGCATTACTAGTATTCACAGCTGGGAATTCAATTTGATCTCAATATATATATATTGCATACTTCACAAGCGGCTATATATATTTGTAATATATCTTAGAAAATTATCGCTTGGATCAACAAAATTCAATTCAAAAGTTTTTTCAATATCATATGATCAATCAGTAAGAAACAAAGTGGAGGATAAAAGTTTACACAAGAAACTAAAATGAAGTTTGATGAATGAGAACATCCAGTTCTAGAGATGTATGTAAGCATCAAGTAAAGCAAATTCCATAAAAAATGGCTTTGATACCATAAAATAAAGAAATATAAAAGATAGCAAATGATGAGTTGTTCATCTACATGTTAGATGTATGTCAAGGGAACGGTTAGAAATATTCGGAGCTGTCGTTAAATTGGATTTAGTCACCTAGTTGTGCATTTTCCGTCGGTGGTTGATCAGTACGTACTCGTACAGTCGTACCAATAGAAGTATCTCTTTGAGAGGTTTCAACCCACACCCCAAACCCCAACTTCGATCGTCAAAGCCCACCAGTTCGATTATATATACAACACACATTCTAGCCAATAAAGTTTATATAGCTGACCGTACCCTCCAATGGCAAGCAAAACCTCCGGTCTTTCATGGCTTCTCCTGACGATCAGTCTCGCCTGCACTCTCCTTGTTGGGCACTCAGCTTCTAAGAATGACCGAAAGGTAATTATCCACTTTATTCACGGCCAAATCTCTCTAAAGTAGTTGGCCTTGTTTTTCATGTGCGATGATTTATGCTCATTTTGTTTCGGCGTAAAATGATTTCGGTGTTTGGTAAGAGCGAAAATAATGGTCAACCGAAAAATGATTTTCGTTTGACCAAAAATACTTAATAAATTTTGAAAAATAATTTACGCTTTTTAAAAGTATAAATCATTTTTCGTAGATGGTAGACGCAGTCGAATCTCATTTAAACAACGCAGTCGACCTTTACGTTCAAACAGTTGACTATTGCCGGATTCCGACACCGGTTAGTGCAGGAATCCGACAAATTATGCCGGAATCCGGCGACATCTAGCAACCGTCGCTAGATTCCGACGGTACCGTGTTAGATTTCAGCCAGACTGGCTAGAGCAGCCGGATCTCCAGCTATCTGACCGGATCTGGCCAGAACGGAGCATTAACATGTTTCATTTTCTACCTATGATATGATGTACGTTGTGCATGCAGGCTTATATTGTGTATATGGGCAACAGGCACTTGGACGAGGTTTCCACATCATCCCTTCACACAAGCATGCTACAAGAAGTCATTGGCAGGTTTTTATTTTTATGAATCATATATTGGCAGGTTAATTATAAAGGCATGCTTGAATTAATTTCTTTTTATAGCGAGATTTTGAAATTATTAACCTGATAATTTCTTGTCACATTCCATTGAAAATTACATGCATTAACGAGCTATATTTTCAAAAATATTAGAAAGAGATCGAGTAGGTTGTTTATATTAGTAGATATTCCTTTTCATTTAAAAAGTAGTACAAATTTCCTCTTATTTTTAGAAAGATGCATACGCGGCAAAACAAACATATAAAAGCTTAGTTTTTTCCTACCTAGCCACCATTCACCGTACCACTGATCCATCAGCCAATCCAACCAAACCTAGTGACTCCGTCTAATACGTACACTAATCATTGAAAATCTAACAAGTCAGACGATCGATCATTTATTTCATTGAAAATCCCTTGTGGGCCTGTGGCCTTCTTTATTTTATGTTTTTTTCTTCCCTGCATAGACTTAGGATACGTTT
This sequence comes from Alnus rubra, assembly GCA_028654335.1. NCBI lineage: Eukaryota > Viridiplantae > Streptophyta > Magnoliopsida > Fagales > Betulaceae > Alnus > Alnus rubra. The sequence continues at coordinate 1,324,022 of JAJPGS010001224.1, read as the reverse complement.
GGCACAATGATTAAATCCATAAAATAGTTTGGTAAGTTTTTCGTCATTGAAATAGAAATTCTCTTGGGGGATGACTATTCCAATAGAAATGGACTATATTTTTTAAAAAAGTGACTCATAGTATTTTTTTTTTAGTTTTTTTTACAAACCCGAAATAAAAAAAATTAAAAAAAGTTAAAAAGGCCGCCTAGTGCCGGAGTTCGCTAGAATCTGTCCCTGGTCATCGCATCAAAGTTTGCTGGAATCCACCATCGTCCACTGGAAAATATTTTAGTTCAAAATAAGCGGAGCCTAAGTTTTTATTTTTAAAAAAAGGTGGGTATAATTTTAGTAATTTTGGATCAATTTCAGTGAGAAAATATGTGTTGTCATCACATTGAGGAATATGAATAGTTATTTCATTCCACCTTTATTCATTTTCACTAATAACTATTTCTTGATCACATAATTATTCTTCATACAAAATGCATGTACCCTTAGTTTTCATCACTCATAAGCCATTCGCAATCAAACCACTGTTCCACTAAGAAGGATATATCTCCACCCCTACCTTCCCTCCTCTGTGAGGTGGGTGATGATGGAGTCACGCAAATCAACCTCGTTGTAGAGGTGGAGCCACCCTCCACTGCCTCCTTCTATGGGGTGGAGGCAGTGGTGGCGCGCGATGGCAAAATGCTGGATTTTCATTCCTATTTTTTTAAAAAAAAATGGAAAAAGAAAAAAAAAATTGCATAATTGCATAATTGCACACGATTGAGACATATTGATATGAATTTGGATATACATTTCGTGTTTTCAATGGTATGATATAGACAATATCACAATTAAAAAAATTGACCATAGGGGCCTATTTGTTCCAAAAGAAACTCTCAAAAGTGACTTAATAGTAATAAGGCCCATCATAGTTATTTGGGATCGAAATGCGCCCAGCCATTTAACTTCTCAAGTGTATATGCCTTCATTTAGCAGTATTGGACCAGAATGTCTACTCCATAGCTACGCAAGGAGTTTCAGTGGATTTGCAGCGAAACTAACCGAGCAAGAAGCTCAAAAAATAGCTGGTCGGTGAACCTATTCTCTCCCCACCATGTTTTCTAGATCTACAGCAAAAGTTGTAAGTTGTAACATTAATGAATGCAGGAATGGACGGCGTAGTATCTGTGTTCCCTAGTGAACATAAAAAGCTTCAAACAACAAGGTCGTGGGACTTCCTTGGTTTTCCGCAGCAAGTTCATAGAAGACCTATTGAAAGCGACATCATTATAGGAGTGCTTGACACTGGAATTTGGCCGGAGTCAGATAGCTTTAGCGACGAAGGATTTGGTCCACCACCTACCAAATGGAAGGGCAACTGCCAAGCCTCGGCCCATTTCACTTGCAACAAGTATATACAACTTTACAACCCTATGTTTTGCCTATCTGCAGTGCTGCACGACCACACATATGCAAAGACATATATAGAGTCAAAAAGCACAACTAATTAACAAATGTGGCTACACTTATGCAGTAAAATCATTGGAGCACAATATTACCGTAGCAACGGAGTTTTTGGCGAAAATGATATCAAATCTCCTAGAGATTCAAATGGCCATGGGACACATGTTGCATCAACAGCAGCTGGGAACCTAGTTAGCGGGGCAAGTCTACTGGGCTATGGCATGGGAACAGCACGAGGTGGAGTTCCATCAGCACGTATTGCCGTGTACAAAATATGTTGGACCGATGAGGGGTCCTGTGAAGATGCTGACACTATGAAAGCATTTGATGATGCCATTGCTGATGGCGTTGACATAATATCTCTTTCCGTCGCTGACAAATCTCATCGGGAGTATTTTAATGATTCAATTGCCATTGGTGCCTTTCATGCTATGAGAAAGGGAATTTTGACATCAATGGCTGCGGGTAACGAAGGTCCAAATCTGCAATCCACCACAAACGTTTCTCCATGGTCTCTCTCTGTGGCTGCAAGCACTATAGACCGAAAGTTCTCCACTAAGGTCCAATTAGGTAACGAGAAGATCTATGAGGTAACTTAAAAGTCCAGCCTTGTGTTATTTAATTAAGCTGCTTTGAATATCTATATATATTATCAGTACATGCTACTATCGTCCTCATTTTACTCCAATTTATTAGTACCTAAATTTTAATTTGGAGAATTTCTTTACTCCATGTGCATGTAGGGAATTTCAATTAATACTTTTGACCTCAAGAATGAAATGTATCCAATAATTTACGGTGGAGATGCACCAAATACTATAAGCGGTTTCAATAGTTCCCAATCCAGGTAACTATATACAAAATGAAACGTATTCAATAATTAATACTTTTTCTTTTGTTTGCATAAATCTAGATATGAACTAGCTGTTGAAATATTCCTTGTGTTTTAGAATAGCAGTACCAGCTGTAGACTCATTCCAATTGCAATATGATAATTAAAATGGAACTAAATTATTGCTAAAATACAGGATGTGCACAAAAAATTCACTGGACCAAGATTTGGTGAAGGGTAAAATTGTACTTTGCGATTTCCTGACTAGAGGTGAAGCGGCATTCTTAGCTGGTGCTGTGGGTACTGTGATGCGAGGCCAAGAACTCCAAGATGTTGCCGACTCTTATCCCTTAGATGCATCTTACCTTCGCTTGGAGGATGGTAGCAAGGTGTACTCATACATAAATTCAACAAGGTATTAATCTAAAATAACTTGGACAATTAAGGCAGTTCGCAAAACACAACAATCATAATGAACACACAATTTACAGGGGCGCAACAGCGACTATTCATAAGAGTAACGAGGTTAATGATATATTTGCTCCTTACATAGCCTCCTTCTCAAGCAGGGGTCCGAATCTACTTACTCCCAACATTCTCAAGGTAACCTAGTACAAATCTAGAAAATCTTATTTACATTTAATTTGCGCTTTTGTATTACTAATTATTAATTGTCTCATTGAACCTTTTTTTGTGTTGTACGTCGTACGTAGCCTGATTTAGCTGCACCCGGAGTTCACATTCTAGCTGCATGGTCTCCAATTTTCCCAATTTCAAGAGTTAGAGGTGATAACAGACTGTTGTCATACAATATAGACTACGGGACATCAATGGCTTGCCCACATGCTACAGCAGCGGCTGCCTACATCAAATCCTTTCAACCCACATGGTCACCTGCCGCTATCAAGTCGGCCCTTATGACCACTGGTAATATCAATATATTGTATAATAGCATTCTTGATAACCATAATCCTGTCTAACTCACTCCCATTTGGTATAATACTTGCAGCTGTCCCAATGGGTGCTGAAAAGAACATTGAGGCTGAATTTGCATATGGTGCAGGCAATATAAATCCTCTTAAGGCTCCATATCCTGGTTTAATATATGATATGGATGAACTTGACTACATAAAATTTTTGTGTGGTGAAGATCAATATAATACCACGTTATTACAAATTGTTACTGGGGACAACAGTACATGTTCTGAAGCCACTATTGGAACCGTCTTTAATCTAAATTATCCTTCTTTTGCTCTATCCACGTCACCCTCGGAATCTATTAGTCAAGTTTTCAACCGGACCGTCACCAATGTTGGATCACCATCGGCTACGTATAAAGCTATTGTGACCACCCCACTTGGACTTACAATCAAAGTGAACCCTAACATTCTATCATTCACATCTCTTGGACAAAAAAGATCGTTTGCGCTCACGATTGAAGGAACAATAGATAAATCCATTGTCTCTGCTTCTTTAGTGTGGGATGATGATACCTTCCAAGTGAGGAGCCCTATTGTTGTGTATGTTGCGCACGAAGCATGACATTCTATGGTACATGTATTACATAAATAATTATAAGAAAAAGCTTTGAAGGAATATGCATGGAAGGTTAGAATGAAAGCAGTGGTAGAAAGGCAAGGGATTTAAAATGGTTGTAATTTATGCCTTTAATTTAATTTGCTTCAGTTCTGCACTGTATTGTAGTTTACCAAATAAAAGATTCTACTTTTAATTTAAATAGCATATTACCCGCATTATGCACATATTTTTTTTCATCCTAATTTTATATATATTATAATAAATGTTTTTATATTGCACGGGATTACTCTTATTCACAGCTGGGAACTCAATTTGATCTCAATATTCCTTACTTCACAAGCGGCTATATTTGTAATATATCTTAGAAAATTATCGCTTGGATCAACAAAATTCAATTCAAAAGTTTTTTCAATATCATATGATCGATCAGTTAGAAACAAAGTGGAGGATAAAAGTTTACCAAGAAACTAAAATGAAGTTTGATGAATTAGAATATCCAGAGATGTATGTACGCATCAAGTAAAGCAAATTTCAAGGGAAACTTCACTTGCAGCCTTGCACCTCTGATGTGCCCCGGATGTTGCAATGTTGACATTGAATTATCGAAAGTTGCAATGCAGATATTTCATTTTCAGCCATTTTTAATTTCACTTTTATTGTTAAATTTTGTGTTAACTCAAACCGCTAATATGTAAAATGATTCTTATACCTTGTAAAATTTATAAAATACAAATTTAAAAATTTACCTTTAATTAAAAAGTTAAAAATAAAAAAAAAAATAAAGTAAAACAACATGACAAAAAAAAAAAAAAAGGACCCACTTCTTGGCCGTGGGTCACTGCATGAATGTCCATTTTTTTGTTAATTTTAAAAATGCGGGTGTAAAGAACAAATTATGACCGGCATGACTCCAATTATATCCTGACAAGTATTAACAAACTGTGATTAAATGAGAGTCATGAGATAGGATGTAATTAAAAAAAAAAAAAAATTTAATTAATACTTTAACGTTATTTTTATGCTTTTATAATCTGCAAATGATTACTTGTAGCATTCTTGTGTGAAGGGAACCTCGTCTACCTGCGCGCCTAGCCTGGCCTGTTGCCCATATAGACAATATAACTATATAAGCCTGCATGCACAATATAATTGGTAGAATATAAAACCTGTTAAATCATCCTAGACATTTGGCCGTGAATAAATTAAGTGGAATGAATTTGCCTTTTGGTCATTATGAGAAGTTGAGTGGCCAAGAAGAAGAGAAGGCTAGACCGAGGGGGATCGAGAAGCCATGAAAGATCGACTAGAGATTTTGCTTGCCTATCGCTCGCGTTTTATGTAGGTCTCTTCATATATACATACCTGTCTGGAACAACTGTATCCCGTATCACTCGTTTCTTAAATTGCTTGAATTTATATATTATTTTGACAATTTAATAATAGATGTCTTAATTATGATTGAGTGATAATTTGTGTTCGCGTGTCGGGTTAGAGTTGTTTCGAATCATAAATATAAGATTATATAAGTTAACTCTAACTCGACTCATTTAATTAAATAGATTAGATTCTTCAACTCTAACTCGTTAATTTCGGGTCGGGTTCGAAGGTCATGTCAAAAATTGACAACCTTAAATGTCATATGTCGGGTTCGGATCGTGCGTGTCGAAGCATGAATAAAAGATTATATAGTGTTGTACCAAAAATTGTGCAAACCCAAGTACAGGCTTTTGCAAGTAATAATTCTCAGTAAGTACGAGATCGATCTATAGGGAATGGTAGATACTAAGTAAAATTCCTATTATTGTGAAGAAAAGTAAATTGAATTGATTTTTTCACTAAAAAAGTGAAGCAACGGAGAGATGATGAACTAAAATAAAATTAACTAAAAAAAATTAATAAAAAGAAAAAAAAAATTAAAAGAAAACACTAAGGCTTCAGGGATCAACCTAGCTAGCAATTTATTACATATTCTTGAGACATATTTTTAATCCAACTAGATAGAGAATCAACTCTCCTAATTGGAAAATAAAACAATTAAGCGCAAGGTAAATATAAAATAAATTAAACATGGGTTGATTGAGAATTTGATTTCAAAAACATGACACAACAAATTAATCATTCAATATATTTTCAAATCATATCAAATCAAACAAAGTAAGTATTCGATATAAACAAAAATCATAATGAATCAAAATAAACTTAATTGTCTCATTAAATTACTCTCAAATAAAAAATATCTCCAACATTTAATCATTAATCTATGAAGAACAAATAACATAGTCTCAAGAACACATAATAAAAATACTAGGTTTTACTCCTAGCTTTAGCTAGAAATTTAGTCACTCATGTTCATGAAATTATAAATAACAAAACCAGTTGAGAGTCTTCAGGACTGCCGAATAATTCTCCACGCTCGCCCCTCTCTCCCCCTTTCTCCCTTACAAAAGCAAAGCATGATATATATAGAGTGCATGAACTAGGGCTTCGGTGCTCTCTTGTTAAGGAAAGAATCGGTGGCCTCTTCTTAAGGAAATAATGTACGTGTCTCTTGGTGCTGCCCTTTCCAATTTCGCTCCTTCAAAAAAATCTGTCTTCACGTCTCACGTTGCTGCAAGTATTTGGAAAGAATCTTGACTCGGTGCTGCTACTTTTGTTTTTTATTATTATTTGGAAATAATCGGCGCATGCACGTCTGGAGAATTAAAATATCTTCTAAGAAAATATCCTCTGTAGCACCTCTTCCTTCCCATTTCAGGATATATCTTACTTGAGAAAAACATGGCACCAATCTCGGAGAGAATCACGAATTTCGCTTCTCAATTCCTTGCCCTGCTTTATTTCCCTTCTCAATTCCTTGCCCCGCATTAGCTGCTTTATTTCCCTTTTAAGGCCTACAATTTGCTCTTCAACTTAGACAAAATATTCTCTCAAAATTTGCTCCTCTTATTTCTTTTGTAATTCCTACAAAAAATATAATTCATTGCATTAATATCAATTTAAGCTCAAATTTAATAATTAAACAATATTCTACAATTAAATATTAAATGCAAGAATTATAATAAAACATTATATGGTAATGCTTATTTTAATAGAGAAAATATGCACTTTTAAGCTATTATCATATAGATAAAATGATTCATATCTAACCTAACTCATTTAATTAAATAGATCATATTTATCAATTTTAACACGCTAATTTTGTGTTAAATTCAATTCGAATTCACGTATTATGTAACAAATTGCCGGCCCTAATTTCAATCCCATAACACGACAGTTTCGTTGGTTGGCCCAAAAGGAAATTAAAAAATGGACATGATCCAGAAGATGAGAAAGAGATGAAGGCTGTGATTCAATGCCCAACGTGGGGAGTGGTGCGTTGCATTGGGCTGAGGATTAGTCGGTGGCTCCTATGTTGGGCCTTCGCTTAATTGGTACACCCCACTTATGTGGGACTAGCTCGAAGTACTGCTAATCCAAAAAATGAAACCGGATACCCTAATTAAAAAAGAGGGCGCGGGGGGGTGGCTAGCAAGGAGTGGCCTCCGAGCCACCCCCAAATTTGGATGGGGTCGACCGCAAGCCACCCCTTGAAAAGCCCACCCAGAGGTTGCTAGGGGTGGCTCACTGACCACTCATTTGTTTTATTAAAAATAATAATTTTTAAGATTTTTGGTTTTTATTAAGAGTGACACGTGTTGTTATTTTATTGGCGGGAACGTAACACACTAACAAAATCCATCAAGGGTTTTGAAATAATTTATCTGCCGGAAGTAAATTATTTTTTGACATACTCCAAAAACCTCTAAGTTTATTTTAATAATAACACATGGAGCTAATTGTAATTTAAAAATAAAAAATAAAAAACACCACAGAAATTGAATTTATATTTTTTTTTCTTTTTTCTTTTTTTAATAGATCCCTCAATTTGATGCTGAGATAGTAGACTTTCGGAAGGTGTTCATTTCAATATCCCTCAACGATATTGGGCCGGCCAAGGAAAAGTCCCGTGCTATGATGGGTCTTGTGCGCTGGCATAGGATCAATTGGGCACACATAACATGGCCCATCTAACCCAGATTGCTCTGATGAGCCAGGATACATATATTCGGGTCTTTGAGCGACTTTCGGGTGGGCTTTTCAAAACCTAGTCGCCATCTTGAAGGAGTACTCGTTTCTTGACTGGGCCAGGCCAGATCGAGTAAAAAGAGTTTTGACATTTAGTTCTGCACAACAGATTTTCAGTGATCTTTTCACTGGAGGCAAGCTAAATTCAAGTACAAACGTGTTCGTGGCCATCCCCAAACAGAGAACAGACCAGACTGGCATGAAATTCAGATTTGCAATTGACAAGACTAATCATCATTCAATTCTTCATCAAACCCAAAATAATTGCTGGTATCAAGTTTTTTTTTGTATCTTATTTAGGCCATTTTCAACGTTTAATTGTGGCTTTCACAGCTGCCTTCATATTTTGGAGGGTTAGTTGTAAGTAATACACCATAATCTTGATCATGAAGACCGATCTGGGAGGCCGGATGAGTCATTGGAGTAAGACTAGTTTTATCAAATTATGAGGAATAAAGCAAACAAAATAATATGTGGACAAATTTGAAGTAATTAAACAATACTAGTTCATCACTCTAGAATTTGAAATTCTATTTGTTAAGGAGGAGAAAAATAAAGAAATGGTTGAATGGTAAAACTATTCAATTAAGTGCAAAATAAAGAGAAAAATATAAATAATAGCACACGTAGAATTTGTGTGAGATAGAGATAATAGCACACAGGAATGACCTGCAATAGGCGCAATTAACTATGCTTCTTGCTCTTCACTCACCCATCCATGACACCTTGAACTAGGAATTAGTGTAAATTTTTCGTTCTAAATATGTTAAAGCATTTTTAAAATTAATATGTATATATATTTATTTTGTGTCTAGGGAATGTTTTAAAATGAAGGTAATAAAGAACATTAAATGAAGATAGTCCCAAATAGAAAAAAGAGAAAGTATAGTTGACATTTATAAGGCCTAACACACTTTAAGCATTTAAAGTAATGCTTGAGTGTATGCACTTACATGTATACTCTAGTACGGAGCAAAGCACTGGACGCGTGCGTGTGTGTGGCAGTAGGCTGTAAGGCGCTTTGATGGCACACTTAGCTTGGAGCGATCTAATCATAACCTTTTGATTTTGGATGGTTGATTAATCGATTTAGGGGTTTGATCTAGACCATAAGATCCAGGGGTTGGATTTACTGGACCATCACTCAAATAAACTGTAAGGTCAAATCACATTTGATTTAACGGTTGAGATTAATTAATAACGATCTATTGGTTATTATTAAATAATTATTAACAGTTATTTGATCTAATGGTCAGAATTAAGTATCTATTAAAAAAGTAGTTTATGACTGTTATTTAAGCAATGGATTAGCAGTTATTCAACATAATACAAAAGTAACTGCTGTCCAGTTATCAACATAATACAGAAGTAACTGTTAGCCAATTATTAAAAAACAAATAAAAAAAATCCTTTTTAAAATTACAAGTTTCAGTTTGTCTCTTGCTATAATAGAAAAATCTGAAAATGTTATGGTTTTTTCGTTTGTGCAAAACGCAATTAAACAAACAGAGGATTCTAGGCTCCATTGTATCCTGTAGAAATATTTGTTGTAACCCTTTGCATACCTTTCTGGTAAGAGCAAATAATTTATTAATGAAAACGACATTGTAACGCGCTTTAAAAAGTATTTCATTTTTCTGCTTTCTTTTACTTTTCTTTCTAACAAAATATGAGTCACTATCTCGAACATGGAAAAATAAGATGAGTCCAAATGGAAATTCCTTCCTTCTTCCTTATCCTCTGTCCATTTCTTCCATTACCAAACAAAAGGACAATATAATTTCACTCTTCATATCTCTCCCTACCATCTATTCATCTCACTTTTTCTACTCTACCATTCAGACCTAGAACCTTCTTTCGGTGCCCACCAACACCAAGTACAAAGGTCTTCGTTTACTTGACTTACAAGTCTCCTTTTGCCTAGCTTACTGAGAAAGAATCCCATTCTTCTTTCTTTTTTTGTGGGAGATCTAGAAACCAGTTAACATGCATGAACCATTTGCGAGTGTTAATTGAGAAAATTAACAGAAAAAAGGCATTAAATTGTTTTTAAATGTTTTAATCGTGCAGCACATTCAGACCCTTGGGATACATGTTTACGCGTAAAGACCCCAAATTAAATTCAGTTATTCAGACTTGGGAGATAATAACATGGCAAAGAATATAAGGTTGGTAGACTATGCAATATTTAGTAAAGCAAGCAAGGACGATTAGATAAGAAGTTTGCCTATCCTTTTTTTTTTATTAATATAAATTAAATACATTTCTTCTTATCAGTTAAGCTTTTCGAATGAGTGGTGATTTAATATAAAGATATAATCTTTTGCCACCCAAGACACAACTCTTGATTACATTGTCCATATGACAAGGTGTTTCCTAGCTAGCTTTAGGGTTTTATTTCTAAAAAAATAAATAAATAAATAAAAGGAAAAGTTGCCACATGGGCAAAGGTGGCCGGTTAGAAATTGTGTCTTGGAATGACAATGTATCATATCTCTTTAATATATGGTTCTGAGCTTAAACATTGTCTCTGTCATTCACCTCACATTTCAATTAAATATTTCATGTGCTGGATCTCACTAATTAAAAAAAAAAGTTTAAACTCACTTAAACTTTTAAAATAAGTGGTGATAATTTAACGGCTTTAGTTAAAAGAAAAACCTCGCATAGGTGCGAAAAAAATGGAGTTTACCTGATATCTATGTGTGTGTTGGGGCGGGGGGGGGGGGGGGGGGGGAGGGGGGGTTCTTCTCAATGCTCTAACGCCCACTTCAAATATGGACCAAACTGTTTCACGACGTTCTGAACCCAGCTCATATACCGCTTCTAACAACAATGCATCGTGGTCCCACATATATCATCTGCTAATACACGACGAATTGTGTGGATTTTTCAAATTTTAGCCTCCAGCCGTAAGTGATAAGTTAGTTCCACCCCTGACTTCAAGTCGATGGTGCCCGATTTGTCTTGATTTCCCACTGATGAACAAATCTTGTTCAATAAGTACTTATCTTTACAAAAAGTAGAGATGCCCTTTTCTTTTCTCTTTTTAGCTTTAATTAATGCTTTAAAATCACAACAAAATGTTTAATAATCAAATGATCATATAGCTGAAGATTAAAGTCTGTGGAAAAAAATACACATAATCCCCAGTAAGGAGCCTCAGACTTCGACCAAAGCTATAACCTGGTAGTTTTGTTTTCGTTTTTTTTCTTCTATGCAATAGAAAGGGAAGGGGGCTGATAGGTTTATGGTTTGCCACGTACGATGAGGTGTGAGAGATGCATATAAAAGATGTAGAAGAATCATTCCTTGTTATAAAATTCAAGCCTTTTTTTTTTTCAAAATTTATAAAGGTATTTTTGTTTTATTAAAAATAAAATTAGGGACACTTTTGTCTTTTTGTGGAACAAAATGGGTAATTACAAATTGTTTGTAGTTTGAAAGGACAGTGATGCAATTTTTAGTTTTTGGGGCATTACAAATTGGGTATTAGTTTAAAGAGATATATCAATATGTACTTTTTCCAAAATTCATCCACTCAAATTATCCAAGGGGCTATATATGTTGCTTAAGAACTTGAATTCGAGTTTTCATACAAAGCAATTTATTTGAAGAGTTTATATTGTGTATCGAAGACATATAGTAATGCTAGAAACCACATTTCATCTCACATATATCCCTACAATACATATTTGGTAGTTTCAATCAACTATTTGATCAATTATTGTTAAAAAAAGAAATTCTAGAGTTACTTGGAACTGTCACGTCACCATAATTATGATATAACATTAGTCCTAAGAAGGTTGTGTTTTCTCCTAGACTTTAGCATCGAAAGCATTACAAATTGAATAATGTTATATATATACACACACAATACTAGCGTGACAGTCTCAATCAATTCTTAAATTTTTTTATTTTTTATTTTTTAACAAAAATAAGATTTATCTAAGGGTTAGTTAGAACTGTCACGTAAGTATTGTGAGATATTTGTAAGAAAAAAAAAATGTGGTTTCTAACATTACTCTAACTACATTAAACATCTTGAATTTAGAAAAATGTTGGATCTATACAACTTAATTGTCGATATATGTCAACATGTATTTGAAGAATTGGAAGGACGTTAACAATTTTGTTAGTACGTAGCTGACGTAGCTCCAATCACATGATAACACATAATACATATCAACATGTAAAAGCATAGTAGATCGAGTAATGCAAGCGTATTTAACCAAACTTTTCTTTTTAAAATCTGATAGACGATCAATTAGAGCATTCGAATGAATTAATGAATTAGCTAGGTTACGGAAGAATTGGGTTTTGAGTATGAACCAGATTTTTAAAATAATAAAATAATAACGAACACTGTCGATTAAAATTGCATGTCATTGTCAAAAATCATCATCGTATGTAATAAAACATCAATTAGAGAGTAAAAGAAAATAAAAAACACATACAAAAGTAACCAAAAATCTATGTTAATTTGCAACATCTGGCCTTTCCTCTGTCGTTATCTCTCCGGGGAAGACGACTTGATTGAAAGCTCTTTCTCTGGCCCACCCTCAAGAAACTTAAGAGAGATGAAAACGCGTGGCCCGTCCGCTACCTTTTCTTCGATCTGGCAGCCACACGAACATGCACCGTTCAAATAGAAAAAGAGCCGCCGTACCCCACAGCTTTAAAATTGAAACCTCTCATGGCTTTCTAGCTCTTAATTTAATTTCATAAAGCCTTCTTTGCGTCCAAATTTATTGTGGAAATGGATATACCAAAGCGTTTTCGGCTCTTTTTCTGGCTCTTGATGATCGTTGCCATCCTTCAACAACCAAAAGCGTCAGAAGCCAGGGGACTGTCGACACTCAAAGTCAAAGATCATCAACAAGGTAAGCAAAAGAACAAAACCTTGTGCTTGGCGGTAGATATGGGCATTTATGAAATAGAGGAATGATAATATATATATATTGTGATAAATTTATAGGGTACTCGAAGTCGATGGCATTTGTTGCCACACTTGGGATCGTGTGCAAGTGTTGTGATGGTAGTGGAGGAGAATGCAGAAGCACGTGGAACTCCTCTTGCCCTAAGCTCCAATGCCTACCATGGAAACTTCGTCAGTAATATTATAATTAATGTACTTTCATGTTATTTACTATATATATATATATATATATATTACTATGTATCTTTTATGCTAGCTTGTTACATGTTGTAAAGATTTCCTCCCGGCCGGCCAACAGAATTGGAGGAATTTAGTACCTTCATGTTATTTACTATGTATACTATATATTTGTGGCCTATCTATTTCTATATATGTATATATCTTGTGTGCCTAATTATTATTATTATTATTTTTTTTGGACTATTAGACTTTTTTTTTTCTAATTAAATATGGGAAAATGATTACAAGGGTAGATCTTTCCCACTTCTTATCCTAATGGAAGAGAAGATGGATTATTAGACTTAGCCTTGTTAGTATCACTCTAGCTAGTTTATTGTTGAGATAGAAAGACGCGGCTAAATGAATAAATGAGATGGTTCGTTCTGACAACGATTTTTTCCAAATTGGGTGGGAGGAAGTCATGTGTTTTTTAAGCATTTGAGAAACACATGTTTTTTTAATAACATTAAAAGAGCTGGAGAAAATTCTATTAAAAAAACATATGATTTTTATGTGCTAAATGACACATGACAATTTTATAAACTTGGTTGGAAAAAGTTTGGAGGAAAACTCTCTTCCTTTGGTAATGCTCTACATTAATTAATCAGAAATTTTCATGTAAGGCCAACTTTTTGGTAAGCAAGTGAATATAGCCACGTTTAAACCAAATAGATCAATAATTATGTCCAATATACTAAAACATAATAAGGCTAGAAATCACTTTTTACTTTTTATCCTATCATTATCCCACTCCATTGATGTGGCAGTACCAATTAATTATTATTATTATTTTTTTAACAAATACTAATTGGCACCGCCAAGTTAACAAAGTAAAAGGTACTGGAATAAAAAAAAAAATGTAATTTATAGTATTACTCATCAAAATAATGCAAAGGCTCAACCTTTCCTCTTCCATAGTCATTCATAGGGGTGGGCGTCGGTTCGGTAGGCGGTTAATTCGGTCGGTTAACCGACTTTTGTCGGAATATAGTCGGTGAATTTATTTCGGTTAAGCGGTTAATAGGCGGTCAGTTAAATCGGTTAACATTCAGTTAAAATGGGTAATGAAACGATGTCGTTTTGATTTTTTTAAAGGAAAAAAAAATGATCATACGTTTCGTTCTTACTAAAACGACGTCGTTTCGCTTTATGTCGGTTCGGTTAATCGGTCGGAATAGCATTCGGTTCAGTTCGGTCCAGTTACAGCTTAATAGGCGGTTCGGTTCTGTTCGGCTGCCGCTCCGGCTTTCGAAATAAAATTTTATACCGACTACCAAATCGAAATTAGTCGGTTAAAGTCGGTAGGCGGTCGATGGCGGTTCGGTAAGCGGTCAGTAGGCGGTAGGCGGATAATTTGCCCACCCCTAGTCATTCATTTTTGTTTTGGGCCCATAATAGGTTGAGCGATTTTTGGATAGGTGAGGAAGTAAATAGATAGAATTAACCCATTAAATTTTATAACTATAACAACCACCAACACAGAGAAACAAAATGTCGCTAGAGGGTTCATTAATCCACCGACAATTAGAGGTATGTTAGTTATTTGGATCAAGATTTTTTTCAAATTGGGACTCAATCTCTTCTACCCAGTATATAAAAATGACATATTTTTTTTTACATATTGTCATTTTTTAAAATTACTATTGGATTTATGGGGCTCCATATGTGAGATGACATAGGCCCACAAATTCAATAGTAATTTTAAAAAGTGAGAGGATGAGCGAAAGACAAGAGAAGAAAATGAATCATTTTTCATTTAAAAAATATATGTTTCACACATGTAAAGGGATACATTATTTTTATAAATTAGGTTGGAAGAAGTTTCTATATCCTAGTTTAAAGAAAAACTTATATATGTCCTCAACATCTAATTTGTGAGATGACATACCAATTTGCACATGGTATGAACAAAATGTGAAAATGAAATCCCTCTATTTGAATAAATCTAACGTGTTGTGCCAGCAAAGACATCTAAATCATGATTTTAATGAAATAAATCCCATGTAGCTAGAAGAAAGATAACGTATTTGTGGTGGTTCGACGATTGCCGACGAACCTTAGCTATATCCACATGAAAAGATAATTTCGATAGAAATGTTAAAATACAAATTGATACCCAATTAGATATTTTCATTTGGTGTTACAAAACGTGGAATTAACGATTCTCTAGCCTACACCACTTGGGCTATACAGTAAGTCAATAGTACTCTCTCAAAAGTTACACCAATAATATAAAAAAATCCGAAAATTCTATCTTTCTGCCAACACTACGCTTAAATAAATACCATGCATTGCAGTTTCTGAGAAATAATAATAATAATAATAATAATAATAATAATAATAATATACACGAATCACATAAAAATAATAATAATATATAAATGACGTCCCCAATTTCATGATGGAGCAATTTTTTTCTAAAAAAAAAAAAAGAAAAAGAAAATAAAATTCACCCACCACAGAAATATACGGAATTTTACATATTTTTCTAAAGATTTTTCGATGAGCTTATTTAGTAATTTTTTGCATAAAATCTTTTGATAATAATAATCAAAACCTATTGAGCCACGCAAGGAAGGGTGTGCTTATTTTATTGTCAAACAATTTTTTATTTTTTATTTTTATTTTTTTTCAGGGCAAATGGTCAAATTGTCAATCAATTTTGTGAGAAAAATCTAGATCGATGTCGAGGACACGACTATCCAACGAAAACAAATTCCGTCGCATTAATAAATCATAGTAATCATACCACTGTATTTTTGGTCCATAAATGGAGAACTGCCACCAGTCATGCATCCTTCATTTGTTGAATTTTGAATCATTTCTGGTCTATAAAGGAAATTTTTATTGAGAGTTCAAAGTTTTTCTTTTAAGGGTTTGTATAATTTTGTGATTTCAAAATGTACTATTTAAAAAATAGCAATTTTAAAACGTTGAATTAAAAAATATAATTAACTCCTTTTAAAAGTGGACATAGCTAGAAAGAATGTGGAGCTAGCATATATAATTATATATGCTATGCACTAACCCCAAGAGGATTGAAATGGGGCAAGTGTGGTCTAGAAAATGTGACATTCCATGAATGATTCAATTGCATGCCCTTATCCCAAGTTATCCAAAAGGAACCTAGTGGAATGCATATCAAAGAAAAATTCTTCAACAATCAATCGTATCATCCTAATGACAATCCAATCCTAATTACCAGCAGCTAGTTTAATTGATCTCGATCGTACGTTAGGATGGATACGGAGAACTCGAATCTAGATCATAGTCTTCATCTATTTAGTGCATTATTTTGCTTTTTCAGCTAGCTTAGAATCTTATCATCAAAATCACGTTTATAAAGTTTTTGTCAACATTGAAAACGCCAAGATAAATAACGTCTCATTAATTAGTGATTAGCTTTCTCTTAACTCTTTTAAGTTTTGGCATTAACGCGCTATCTATAGGATTCTAGATATTCCTGCCATCAACCATGATTGAAAAATTAATAGCCCTTCTTGAGGGCACTGAGAATCTGAGATATCCATATCCTTGAGTCACGTACTCACTCATTGAGGGGAATCCAATATTATTTCGCTGACAATGTGGCAACAAGTGGCAAGTGGAAACTAATCCTTTCTACTACTTGCCACAAAACTAAATTAGCTAGAGCATTTACATTCGGTTTTGCAATTTTTTTTAATAATATTTTAACTAAAAACTTACATTTTTTCTATATATGAACATGAAAAAGTTTAAATTTAAATTTTAACTAAAAATTTACACTTGCCAATTCTTGGGCTAAAACAGCTAGTCGATGCAGATACACTTTCAACGAAATTTGCATTCCGGCTAGCCAAAATAACCTTTAGATAGTTAGGTTTAAATGCTCTTAGCCTTAGAGCATTCACATCAAGTTAAGCAAATTTTATCTCAATTTTAGCTAAATAATCACATTTTTTATTTTAACTATTCACTTTTTCAAAGTACATGCATCTTACTATTTTCATTATCAACTTTTACTATTCATTTAAAATATTATTTTTTTATTCACTTTCACTATTCCCAAAGAATATAGAGAATTAGATTGATTTATTTTTATACATCGTTCGACAAACTTGTTGAGCACTGTAGCAATTAGCCTTTTTTTTTTTAGCTAAAATAACTAGCCGAATTGGGCTATTTTTTTTTTTGTCCCATTTTTACTACAAAGATATTGAAAATAGGAAAATATTTTTTCTACATCTTTCATACTTCTCTTCAACATCTTATTTTACGTGACGTCCTTTTTTCATTTTGTGGGAGAGAGAATGAACAAAAAAAAAATGTAAGATGAGATGTGGAAGAGGCGTATGAAAGATGTAGGAATATCATTTCTCTTGAAAATAGCATTTGACTAGCTAAATGCGAGAGATATGATATCATATCTCCCAAATGAAAGTGCTACAAAGATATCCTTGATAAATATATTGGAAAGATATTGTTCATTGCATGTACTTAACTTTTAGGGGATTCACTGATACCCTATCTAGCAGAAAGAAGCAAATAAAGTTTCCTCGATCCTCAGTTTCTTGGATAGCATTCGACAAGAGTTTAGTAGATGGAATCAGGGCCATATCCAATTTGATTTTCAATGGAAATCTTTTCAGTAACATCTTGAATAACTCTCTTTCCGCCCTTGAGTCTTTGATTCTCATTTGGCCGAAAGAAAACTCTTTGATTTTCAAAGATTTGCGGGGAAGATAGCTACTGTATATCTTCACTAATGTATGAGATCGAGGAAAAGGAAGGATGACGATTCATCCAAACCAATGAAAAAAGAAAATGATGAGTAGAATAATTGGGAGTCAAAACTGTTTTGCAAAAGCAGGCATAAAATTCAAGTTGAGCCACCTACCTTATCCATTTATCTTCTTGTGGGCCTATGCTACCATAGCAACCTTAGCTTCCCCCACAGCTTCCTTTTTTTTTCCTGCTCCAATGACAGAAAACTTTCTATAATTGTGAGTGGTTTTAACGAGATGTATCCGTCCGAACATGTGTTTGGATTATCCGAATACATGATTGAACAAGTAGACAGTTAAAGTATTAATTATTAATCGACTAAATTCACAATTTTTTATTAATTTAAGATTTTGATGAGTATTATTTTTTTTTTTTTTTGCTATATATCATAGCAAATGTCGTGAGTTTGAACTTTATATTCATCAATTCACTCTATAAGTTCGAACCTTGTCCCACGTAGAATTGTTAGAATCAAAGTAAAGATACTTTGTTCAAACCTTATCTACTTATTAAAAAAAAACCTTTAAACCCACGATTAAGGGAAATCACTTTTAAAATAAGAGATAATTTAACATAAAGAACCTCCTCTTCAAGCAAATGAGCCTCATCAAGAGCTCTTCAGTTTTCACAATTATATATGTGTATGGGCAATTAGATCCTGGGCCTTGTTTGCCAAGTGACATTACAGTACACAGTAATGCGTGTAATGTTCATGTATTTTTTTTTTGAACTTTTTCATATTTCTTAATATCAATCGACATCAAAACATTTTCATTTTCTTCACTTTTTATATCACATCAATAATTTTTTATTACTATTCAAATAAAAAAAAACTCACCACAATATAAATTTTTTTCATTTTTTTATACAAATTTTTTTTATTTTATATCACATCATCACTTTTTACTAATTCCAAAATTAACAACCCACTACTCTGTTCTGTTCTGTAATGTCACTTGGCAAACAAGGCCCTGATCCCCCTTCCATCTGTCTCCCTCTCCCTTAAAATAATAATAATAATTATTATTATTATTATTAAAAAAAAAAAAAAAAGGGCACGTAAAGAATGGCCATGAACATAGGACAATAGGTAGGTCATTGAAGCATGGGAACACGTGGCGGTACGGGTTTGGAGGTGGCAAGATGTCCACTTGGATGCGAAAGAAGCACCCATGTGTCAAAGAGGGAGAGAGGTAGGAATCAATGAAGGCACATGGGGGGGCAGCATCCAAGCACCGTATTTTGGGGCTTTATAAATAGCTGCCACCGTTCACTAGGCCTCAACATCTGCAATCTTCACGTGCTCTGCTCTGCTCTGCGCTGCTCTGCCTCTGCCTCTGTCTCTGTCTCTCTCTCTCTGCTTTCCTAATTTATCGCTTTCTCTGCAACTCTGCAAATCTTATCCCAATTCTCCTTTTGGGTCTTGGCCGTTAAGAGATATCCATCTCAGAGTAGTTTTGTTCGTTGGTTGACAAAGAAGGCAGCAAGTGATAATTACTATGGAGAACAAGAAGCAAGTGGGTGGCTCTTCTTCATCCATGACTTTTGATCACCTTTTTGGTCCTAAAGACCCATCTTCAGCTTCTTCATCATCCTCCACCGGATTATTTGGTTCCATTTTTCCACCACCCTCTACGGTACCTATTTATTTTCTACAACTATTTGCAGTAATATATAAATATTATTTACACAACATGAAAAAACATTTAAGTGTTTATTTACTCTACATATATATACAATTACTACGTGGGCTTCCTCTTCCTTTGTTGTTGTTGTTAAATCATTCTATTTCTAAAGTAATTAAGTTAAAATATTGATTAAATGATTAAATTTATCTTTTTTTTTATAAACTTAAATTTTTAGAAAAAATAATACTTTAATTTGGTATTAGAGCAGAGATATTGAGTTTGAATCCTAACTCCATCAATTTATCTCATTTTAATTAAATATTTTACGTGTTAAGCATCACCTATTAAAAATAAAAGAAGTTTGAGCCCACACGTAAAGGTAAGTACTAAAAATTAATTAAATGATTAAATTTATCTTTTCCTATCTATTTAAACGTTTTAAAAAAAGTAGTGATTTTGAGATATTTTTTCAATTTTACCACATAAACTAACTACGAATATGAAAAAGTTTTCAAAGGGTAACAATTAGCAAGTTCTTAATTTCTTTGCTTCGTTTATTTTAGGTGCCAGGAAGGGACTACTCTCATAACCAAGGCGGCAGTGCCAAATATGGAAATCCAGGTATATATTATTAATTTGGTTAAACGATAACAAATTAACATCTACTTGAACTCTCATGTTCTTTTACCACCTGAGCTATCATCTACGGGTATGTTTCGTAAGTGAGGAATAGAAGGAAACAGTAGAGAAAGAATTTTTGAGTTAATAAAAAGTGATAGTTGTTATATAAAGTAAAAAGAATTTGTATAGAAAAGATAAAAAGTTTTGTATTGTAATAAATTTTTTTATTTGAATAGTAATTAAAAAAAATTATTGATGTGATATAAAAAATAAAAAAAGTTAAAATATTTTTATGTTCATTATTTTTAAAAATGTGAAAATAAAGTTAAAAATGTTTGTGTTGCTTGCCAAACAAGGCCGTACGTTATGGCTTTAAGTGTTTCAGGCAAAAAGAAAAAAGAAAGTGAAATGACTTTCCGTTTTCACATTAAATGATATTTGGCTTTCATTATATACATGATATTGGACCCTCCACTATTGGAAAGTCTGTCCCTTTTTTTATCAATTTCTGATCGTACCATTTGTTGGGGATTTAAATGCTTGATTTTGTTATCTGGTTCTTCGTCTAGAATGTTAAAAAAAAATAAAAAATAGTGAACCTGTAAAAAAGATATTGCAGGACCTCATCTGGCTTCTCTTCTTTTTTTTTTTCTTTTTTTTCAGATGTTATCACTCAAATCAGCAAGGGCACTGAACGAACTGGCACAAGAACTGGAGAATTAAAGGGTTCCAATATTTATCAGAATGAAACAATGGAACCTTGCTGTTTCAGCTCATCCATCTACTATGGCGGCCAAGAGAATTATTCTCCCAGAACCCGCTCCTCCGAATCTGACCATATTGTGAGTGTGTAGAGTAGTCGTACTTCACCTTCTAATGAATAAAAATGTGCCAGTCATTTTATCACTTTATACGAATGTGCCCAGAAAAAGAAAAGTAGACGTACGTGGCTCATGCAGCAGAAGAAGCATGCATAGATAGCAGTAGTCAGGCCAACAACAACAATAATAATAATAATATGGTACAAATTAACATGTGTGAATATTAAGAATCATATTGAAGAACAAAAGAAAAAATTGTCAGCATGCATGCTTGTCAATATAGCAATAAATAAGAGACATCATTAGTATCTGAAATTTGGTCATGTTTGAGTGATTTCTTGTTATCTGATATGTATATGTTTCAATATATCATCAGTTGAAGAAAGATGGGAGAGACGATGATTCAAATGGAAGCAATCCGAATAGCGCTTCAAGAGGGAACTGGTGGCAGGGTATGATCATTGATGGTTGTTGAATATTGAATATTGTAGATAAATGGCCATTGAGATTAGCCTCGCGTCGTTTTACAAGTTCTAGAAAACTGCTTTAACCAAACTTTTTGCTTCTGCAGGTTCTCTCTATTACTAACACTTTTGCCCCTACATCAAATGAACTTACCACCTTTCACAGGTATATATTCAGAATTCTCTTAGCAAATGGTTGATCGATGGATCTTATTATGTGCTTCTCTGAGAGAACTTTTCCGTTTCAGATTCATAATAATATATATATGAAACTGTTTCACTTTTCTAGAATTTGGCAGTGATATTATTACGGGTCTTTTAAATGGGAAGTTGAGAAGAACAAAACTCGTTAATTTGTCCCTTTTTATGTGTTTTTGGGCAGTCCGATCGATCGATGTCCTTGAGCTCTTGTCCTAATGCTCCTGTTTATCACTAATTTGCAAATAATTTGTTTAAACAAAGAGGTTAACTGCTAACATGAATACTTAGATGCTGATTAATAGACCTAAAGTCAAAAATAAGGGGAGAATTGAACTTTACTTATAACTTCTGATTTTTCATCACTTTTGAAAAAATGTTACCCAAACTTTAAAAAAAAAAAAAATCAATTTAGAGTATTTATCTTTTAATTTCTTTCAATTTCAACCATTCATTAGAATTTTCTATTAAATTCTATCAAAATTTTCAAAATACCCCTATTTTTTTAGGAAAAAAATTGCTAGGATTTCGGTATTAATCAGAATTTAACGAAATTTGCGCATGTCTGAATCTTAGAAATTTTGATAAGATTTAATAGAAAATTCTAACGGATGATTGAAATTGAAAAAAAATTAAAAGATTAATACCCTAAATTGACACTTTTTAAAGTTTGTGTATCTTTTTTCAAAAGTGATAGATGATTAGAAGTCATAAGTGAAGTTCTCCCAAAAGTAAGAGGGAGAGAGAATGTCAAATAAAAGCTTAGTTAATATCCTATCACTCTAGAGTAAAATGGAATAAATGGGGACCAATACATAAAGAATTTAACTTAAAATAAAAGGTATAATATGGAGTTAAAATTTATACTTAAGAATTTTGTTCTAATGAAAATCATATTAAATGACATACCAATTATCCCAACAATATAAGCTCATAAAAAATAAAAAATTTAATTATTTAATCAATGTTCCAACCAAGACAAATTTGTTTTAAGAATTCGAATCAAATCTTTAATTATATATAAATGTACGAAATAAAAATAGGAAGTTAATTAGTCTTTACACTGAGCAACATATATATAATCATTACATCCATTTATTCTTTTACCCATTTTAGTATTTGTTTTTTTTTTTAATTAGTACTAGCTGGCCGGGTATATATCATGAATATTTTCACTATTCAATATTTGCCTTCGCCTATCGCCCTTAAAACAGCTACTGAAATGGTGTTTGTTTATATTGCAGGGGTGATGAGAGCATGCAGCAGCTTAATAGTATGGAAATAAGATGGTAATATTAGAGCATATATAACACGGTGAGGACCGACTTCCAAAAACATGTTGGGTTCTTTTTGTCCCAGCAACTCAATTTTGGCAAGTCGTACGTACGTCTTAGGTACAAGTGCGGATATGTCTAGGAGAGCTTAATGTCGTCCCTCTACTGCCCAGAAAAATAATGCGCTCCCTCTAGCTACTGGAGTCTTGTATGAGCAACTTCAATATATATGCTCTAGCTGATCTGGGTTTTAACACTCTAATTGTATCTCTATATGGACCAAGTATGGTTATGTACGTTGGTTAATTAATGCTTTCTAGAGAACAGTTTTTTTTTTTCCTTTTGAAAAGGTGTTTGATGTACGTGATATAAAAATAAAAGTAGTTTTGAGTCTATCTTCTTCTGCATGTACTAATTTTTTTATATTAGATAAAGTCGATAACATGTTTACAACAAAAGCTATGTTCAGGAGAATCATTACTTGATTTGGTTGTTCAAAATGATAGAGATCGGGTGCAATTAATTGACATCGATCGCACTCAAAATGCTAGAAATTGGAATGGTTTATTTTTCTAGCTAGTTACCTTTTTTGTTCTTTTCTTTGTGGCCCCACCCGCGGCGGGGGGGTCCATGTTCCGCGATTGAAATTGATGGGATGTGGCCAATATTGACATATATTAAAGTCAATTATTTTTTATTAATTTAAGCCCTTAAGATAAATGATGATTTAGTAAAAAATCAAAGTAAATTAAGGTCTTAAGTTCGAACCTTATTTCTATCATTCACTCAACATTTCAATTAAATATTTTATGAATCTATGTGTAAGGGAGAGTATTAAAATTAATCATCTTTTATTAACTTCAACTTTGAGAATATATAGACTGGGCCTGATTCTTGTCTAAGATCGAGTATTGTTGAAATTAGTTATTAGCAACATGAGTCAGTTATCCACTTTATCTTTTAGGAAACCTGATTAATAAAGTAATTACTTACGGGCAAAAAATCAGATAAGAAATTAATAATCAACAAAAGACGAACACCAAGAATTCATTTATTAATTCCTCAGGTGATAGAGATAACAGTAAACTTATAATTAGCTAGTACTCATGAAGAACAAGCTACAAGGATACAGTCTCCAGACACACTGGTACGTACGTACGACTAACAGTGAATACTCAACAACATTGCAAACAAACAAGCAACAGCACATCTGCAGCAACTCCGGCTGATGGTCTTCAGTCATCAAGGCAATGTATAAGCTGCAAAATAGAATTAATGAGCAGATTAATTTAAAGAGAAGAACATGAATTGAAGTGAACAAATTGCACTAATGAATACGCCAACATACCTCCACACTTGTAACCCACAGCACGATTAGCAATGTTGCAGCGTTTGGGTATGGTGACTGCAACTACTGGGTTGATCCTAGAACTCTTAGCTATATCTGAAAGCAAAATGGCGCAGAGGCAACTCACGTCAACATTTTTCACCACAGTGCAGCACTTATCTGAAACTTCAGCTTTCTCATCATGCGCTGCCAATGTACAGGGAGCCAGCTTCGTAACCTCATTGTCAATGGAGGATTTCCCACATTGATGATCACCAGCTCCATGAACCCCACGCTTCCCATCAGGTCCTATAAATATCATAAGAAGCACAAGAAAGGAGATGTGCTTCATTGGAGCTCCCATTTCTTCAATGCTCGCTCGCTGTGCACAAAAACTTCTCGACTTGGCGGGCTTTTATAGTACTCAAACAGGCAGCTAACTCAAAAGGTGCTTACACGCGCGACCTAGTGGGGATGGCAGTAGGAGGTAAAAATTAGTATTCTTTATTGCAGGTTTACAATACACCTACTCTTTTAGCGAAGTGTATAAAGATTAATTAATTACATGCCTAAATAGGCCAATGAAGCTTAGTGATTGCTTAACTCTTTTCTACCTTTACATACACTACAAAAAAAAGGACATTTATGGACGGTTTTTTTCTAGACGGTTTCTAAAACCGTCTAGAAAATAAAATTTGCAGACGGTTTTTTTGAAACCGTCTAGAAAAAATTTATTATGGACGGTTTGATTAAACCGTCTATAAAATTCCAGACGGTTTTAACTAAACCGTTTAATTTCCAGACGGTTTTATAAAAACTGACTATAAATTTATAGGCGGTTTTTTTTAAAACCGTCGGTAAATTTTATTTCCAGACGATTTATTTAAAACCGTCTGAAATTTTATAGACGATTTTTATCAAACCGTCTGGAATTTCTTTTTTCCACAACACGTCATCAATCCGCGTGATACCTCTTATTTCACCCCGTCCGTCAGATTTATTTGCCAACCAAAATCACAACCAACGATCTCTTTCTCTCTCTCTAGCTCTCTCTGATCTCTCAGTCTTCTTCTTCCCCCAAAACTCTCTTCTCCCCAAATCTCTCTTCTCTCTCTCGTCTCTCTGATCCTTCTCACTAGGTGGCGATCTCGCCCAAATACGCGTCCACGATCTTGGCGACTCTCTGCATCGCAGTGGAGCAGTGCTCTCCGAAATCACCGGCGTTAAATACGGCCACCCTCTTCTCCTTCTCCATGAATCCCGAGATGATTCTCCTCACGCTCTCCAGGTCGAACAGCCTCTCTCCGTCGTAGGTGAAAGAGAGCACCAGGAGGTCGTCGACGGTCACGTGCTCCAAGATTGCTGAGATCCACTTCTCGAGCTCGTTCTTGCACTTGGTGTTCAAAGCCTGGAGGAATATCGCCGATCGGAGAAGGCAGCAGAGGAAGTTGATCGGGGTTTCCGGGCTGATTCGGTCGAAATTGGTACTGGGTCGTTGTGGGTTGGAGCTGATGGGTTGGTGATTGGGGTGGGTTTCGGTGATTGTTATGGGTTGAAGCTGATGGGTTTGCTTTTTTTTTTTTTTTGATTGTTTGAGGTATATATTTTTGGTTGATTTGTGAAAGGGGGGTGGTTGGCTGTGGCTGTGGAAGAGAAACAGAGGAAGACGTCGATTAGCTAGCTTGTAGCAGATTTTGTAACGACCCACCCCCAATGACACAATATTGTCCGCTTTTGGCTCCCCATACCAGACTTCCCAGGAGGTCACCCATCCTGGGATTGCTCTCGCAGCAGCTCGCTTAACTGCGGAGTTCTGATAGGTTCATTGCCATCACGGCTTTAAAACGCGTTGTGTCATAAATGGTGCATTTATACATATAAGCACATCCTCATTCCCAGGCGATGTGGGACGTCACAATCACCCCCTCTTTGGACCCAGCGTCCCCGCTGGCGTCCCTCATTGGGCTTGTGCACGCTCCCACCATCTCAGGCTGGGCAATGGCTCTGATACCATTTGTAACGACCCACCCCCAATGACACAATATTGTCCGCTTTTGGCTCCCCATACCAGACTTCCCAGGAGGTCACCCATCCTGGGATTGCTCTCGCAGCGGCTCGCTTAACTGCGGAGTTCTGATAGGTTCATTGCCATCACGGCTTTAAAACGCGTTGTGTCATAAAGGGTGCATTTATACATATAAGCACATCCTCATTCCCAGGCGATGTGGGACGTCACAGATTTGGTGCGGCTGAACGGGTCGATGGTGGTGACCGGAGCTATCGATTTTCGGTGGATATTTCTGGACTCCAGTAGAAAATGTAGAAGCTAGCTTCGACCCTTTGACCGCTGGACAAAAATAATAATTAATTAAAAAAAAAAACAGGTTCTGGACGGTTTTGGGCAAAACCGTCCAGAATTTTTGTGGACGGTTCTGCCCAAAACCGTCTAGAATTGGTTCCTGACGGTTTGGGTCAAACCGTCTGTAATTACGGACGGTTTGACCCAAACCGTCTAGAAATTTATTTAGCGACACTATATTCTAGACGGTTTTAAACCGTCCAGAAAAAACCGTCTGGAATTGATTCCAGACCGTTTTTTTGCATTTCTAGACGGTTTAAAACCGTCCAGAATTTGCTTTTTTTTTGTAGTGATATCACCTTAATTTTTATCCTTGAGAAGGGGCAATTAAGGAAAAGCTTTTCATATATTAATCAAAAGAAAAAGCACTTCTGAGTTTCATTTATATTGATTCATCACAATAAATTATATGAATTAATCTACTATTCAAACTGGGGATATATATAAGTAGCAGTGAAGCTTAATACACCACTTTATTTCATAAACTTAATCGAGTTTGAACTTAACAATATGATATTAGTCATTCCCTTTTGTTGTTATTACTGATCAACATGAGAGATTCCATCAACGTGAAATTAGGTACTCTTAACTTACCAAAAAAAAACTGTTCAAATGACATTTTTTCCATAATTAATTATAAACTACCACCTATATTACTTATCCTTAGTCCCCACGAACCGGTAACCATGTATGGAGGCTGATGTCTGCCCGATCAGTGTTGGAATGTCAAAGAAGTTGGTGACCTAATTAATGACAGGAAAGCTAGTGACCGATGCCCTGTGATGTTCCGTTTGTCAGGCGCCGTCCATCTACTATATCATTTGTTGCTGAACAGCAACTATAACTATAACGGTTCTAAGATAGCAAAATTTCTTGTCAAGTAAGTTTTTACCCACACAAAAGGTAACTCAGAGTATAGTTCGAACCTTATTTTAAAGTTTCGGTATCACTTTGTCACCTCCACACAAATCAAAAGATAAGTTGGACAAAAAAAAAAAAATAATATGTGAAATAACTAAATCCATTGTTATGAGAAAATCAATTCTTAAACATTAAAGAAAAAAAAAATCAGCAACCCCATTCTCAAAAACATGTATGACTAAGCATGTGATCATATATATATATATATATATATATTTATATAGTTGGATGAATTGAATTGCGATTACTTTTCATACCTAAAATTCCCCTTTCGATAGGAGAGCACACAACGACATCCATGTATGGGACCTCTCTCATGGTAGCACTAAAAGCCCATGTTCATGGTCCCTAGTCAGTTAATTAATTACCCAAAAAAATAAAAATAAAAATCGTCCCTGCTAGTCATGAGTCCACATTCATGAATGCAACGCAATAGAGTGGGGGATGGTATCCGTTTCTTAAGCTTTCTAATTAAAGTATATTTAAGAAATAAATTAAGGGTAGGCCAGCAAGACTTTTTATGTATACATTGAACTGCAGGTGCAGCAATCAGGAAATGCGAAAGGTACTAGCTAGTCCCTGTCCATTGAATCAAATACAAAAAGTTATATGGGTCCTTAATTTCTTCAACCTCGAAGTCAAATTTTAAAGAGGAAAACTTCATGGGGCTCAAAATCTTCTAGGGCTAAAGGTTACCCCTATAGCTAGGGTCATTTATCCTAATATTTAACTCATAATAATCTATATTAATTCCATCCCCTAGAAATCAGAATGGTCACCTGTAAACGTTGCCAATTTTTTACTAATGATTTACGTACGTACCCATCCAACCATAACAAATTTGTTGAGTAATTGAGTACTCTAATGATTGAATTTGCGCGTGCAAGCAGATATTAGATCATATTGTTACAAAGATGCTGCACGGCTAGTACGACAAGAATGCTATAGGTTAAAGGCATTATAACTTTTACTATAATTCTCTTTCAAAGCGACGATGTGTACGTAGCACTTATCACACTTATAAAATAACGTAAAAATTTATATAGCACTCAATTTCCATAAAATGTATACTACTATGATACTATCACATGAGTGTGTAATTGTAAGGAAATTATAACAGAGATCTTAACACCCCAAACATTTTTTGTGCAACAATGCGCTAGTTATAGCGACAACGATATTCCATTTAATTTATTCTTGAATCATCGATCGTACTCTAAAAAAATTGGAAGAGGCCTTAATTTTATTGTTTTTCTTGCTTGAATGATCAATGGCTAATAATAACGCTCTTGTAGTACTATCATATATGTGTCGCTCTCATTACGTGTCCGTGTTAATCAATTTATAATTATTTTAAGAGTAATATTATAAATCATATTTTTATCTTATCACTGTATTATTATGATGACGTAATAGTGCCAATCAGCCCTCGATTTTTTTTTATTTTTTATTTTTAATTTCTACTGGTATATATACTTCTACAATTCATAACGATCGATAATGCAATTAATTATTTCAATCTTAGTACGACTATACAACAAGTTGTATAGTACAATATATAAGAACCCAAAGTTAGTAAAAAAAACCAGTGCTTTATTTATTTCATAGATATCTGGATGTCACAATTAAGTGATTTAGTACAAGAAATAGATATAAGCATAAATCACGATGATGGCCATAATAACTGCTTCAAACCCGTAGGCACCATGACTCTCCAGAATTCTCATGGCACTATATAATCTGCAAAACAGAATGAGCAGATTTAGGAGTATCAAAAGCTCAATAAAAATTGATTACAAAGGCAAAAAGTACTTAAAATGAAGTCATTTTAATTAATATAATAAAGTTTTAGATTAAATGTTAAAAAAATTTATTTAAAAACCATTTTTCTAGCTTTTTGAGATATACTATTACTAATCAAATTTTCATGTTCAAGTTTTATTAATATGTGAATTATTCTCAATAGATAATATAACTAATTAGAATTTAATTAGTTGCATGTGTACGTACTAAAATCAATGGCACACAATCGAAACTAGTAAAAACAACCAATTAAAATGATACGATACCCACAAGATTAGAATGCATGCCGAGTCAATCGTTATCTATCTTATCGGTGTTAGTTTATTTTATGCTATCTTATTGTTGTTAGTAGTTGAGTAGCAGCAAAGTCTATCTTAATTTTAAATGTCCATCGTCAGTAGGTTAGTAGTTGTTGCGATAGACAGTGTTATCTTTTATTTCAAAATTGCTAGTGTTATCTTGGCTAGTAAAAAGGGATAGTTATCTCTTAGTGTTATCTTTCAATTAGGACTCATGATGTAATCTTTATTTAAAGAGTTGTCAGTTGATGAATAAAGGATGCAAATTTAATCCCAAACTTTGTGTTTGAAAAGGTCTAGGTTCCCTTAGAATCTAAAAGGTCTAGGTTCCCTCAGAATCTAAGGTTTAGGTTCCCTCAGAACCTAACAAATTATCCTGTTGCGTGATTGAGAAATCATTCACGTAACATTTTGGTATCAGACCCAGGTTTTCCAATGGCAGACTCGTGGAATGATCGGTTGGAGACTCTCCAAAAGACGCTTGATGATGCCATCAAGTTTTTTTTCAGAGAGGCCAAAAAGAGTGGAGGACAGACTTAGCCAACAAGGGGCTAATGGATCCGGAGAAAATTCAACGACCACCAAACCCGTTAGTTTGGAAAACTCAATAACACCACCACCCAAACCCGATCCCATCACATCACCAGAAGATACACCACCAAAGATCAACCCATCAGCACCCCAAACACCCAAAATCACCCAAAAAGATCAAAACCCCAACGATCGCAGCCATTCCATCCCATGTCGCCGTCTCCTCAGATCGCACCACCAACATCACCATACCGCTCCTAGTCGCAATTGCAGTTTTGTCCAACAACCACCACCACCTTGCACCAACCGCCCCAGCCACAGGTCCAAACATTACCAGAGGCAGCACAAACGCGCCACTAGCCATGGTGCCAGCCTACATAGCAATCTCTGCAGGCCACGCCACCAACACCGCCAAACAGATCGCCCTCCTAGGAAGCGAATGAAGCACAATTTTTCGACTTTGTCCTTGAGGACAAGGACACTTTCAAGGGGGAGGAATGATACGATACCCACAAGATTAGAATGCATGCCGAGTCAATCATTATCTATCTTATCGGTGTTAGTTTATTTTATGCTATCTTATTGTTGTTAGTAGTTGAGTAGCAGCAAAGTCTATCTTAATTTTAAATGTCCATCGCCAGTAGGTTAGTAGTTGTTGCGATAGACAGTGTTATCTTTTATTTCAAAATTGCTAGTGTTATCTTGGCTAGTAGAAGGGGATAGTTATCTCTTAGTGTTATCTTTCAATTAGGACTCATGATGTAATCTTTATTTAAAGAGTTGTCAGTTGATGAATAAAGGATGCAAATTTAATCCCAAACTTTGTGTTTGAAAAGGTCTAGGTTCCCTTAGAATCTAAAAGGTCAGGTTCCCTTAGAATCTAAGGTTTAGGTTCCCTCAAAACCTAACAAATTATCCCGTTGCGTGATCGAGAAATCATTCACGTAACATAAAATCAATAGTGTATGATAGTAAATATAACGTATAAAATATCAAAGAAGTCATAAAGAATAATAGAACCAAGAAGCAAAAGATTAAAAGTCATGAAAGAAAATAAGAGAAAAAAGAAAGTTGGTAGTGCTTTTCTACTTTTTTGACAAATTTAATATACAAGGCATTTTCTGGGGCCTTAATTAGGCGGTGGCCGGCCTAATTGGCCTAGCTAGCCATGGA
Organism: Alnus rubra; assembly: GCA_028654335.1. Taxonomy (NCBI): domain Eukaryota; kingdom Viridiplantae; phylum Streptophyta; class Magnoliopsida; order Fagales; family Betulaceae; genus Alnus; species Alnus rubra. The sequence continues at coordinate 1,292,745 of JAJPGS010001224.1, read as the reverse complement.
GCCGCCCCGACAACAATGCACATAAGCTGTGCTATTTAAATAAGAGGAATGTTAGAGCATTTTCTGATGTTTTCCTAGTGTTCTCTTGGAATGACATAGATGTAATTTTTTTGATTAAAAAATTACATATATGTCATCCAAAAAGACATAGATCGATGTAATTTTTTAATTACATCTATATTATTCCAGAAGAACACCGGAAGATGCTCTAACATTTCTCTTTAAATAAATATTGAATGTGGAATTTGCATTTGGCTTGCCTCCGATGAAAAAATCACTGTAAATTCTCAACCGAAAAAATAATGGAGATGGTATGATTAAAGGAGAACTTCAGTTATTTTTTCAATAGAGTTAATATTTACTGTTTTTTTTTTTTTTCACTGGACGATCTCCGGTCATTTTAGAAATGGAAAAAATAAAAAATTAATAATAATAATAAATTGATAAGTTAATTTTAAGTATGCCAACAAACCTCCGCACTTGTAACCCTTGGCACGATTAGCAATATTGCAACGTTTGGGTATGGTGACTGCAGCTGCTACGACGACTCCAAGTTGCTTAGCCTGTTCAGAAAGGACAGCGACACAAAGGCATTTTGTGTCCATCTTTTGCACCTCAGCGCAGCAACTATGAGGAACCCTAGCGTTTATGTCCTGCGCTGCTTTACCACAGGGAGCCAGCTTTTCGAAGTCAGCAGTGGAATGTTTATCACATTCACCACCAACCCCATGAACTCCATTCATGAACCCAGTAATGCCCAGAATCAGAAGCAAAACTAGAAAGCTTATGCAGTACTTCATTGGAGCTAGCTTCCATATCTTTCACTGCAGTGCCCGGGCTTTTATACTCAAACAGGAAGGAGAAAAAAAAAAAAACTATAGGATTACAGTGCTCTTTCAAGCCAATGAAGTGAAGGTCGTTTACGCCTGCAATGCTTCGATTCCTTTTTTATACCTTTCCCTCCTCGAAGAAGGTGCAAACAAGACCTTTTCGTAGCTCTTGTTTGTGCCGACTGCTGATTGAATCATCCAAAAAGATTCTGTTGGCTCTTTCTCGACTGTGAAACTTCAGAGAGGACAAATTCACATATGTAACTTTCTAGAGTCAAAATCTCCATGCAGTTATTTTTTCACTGTGGAGATAGAATGATTAGAGGAGAATTCCAGTTGTTTTTTTCACTAAATTAAAATTAATCTTTACCGTTTATTTTTGACTGGATTATCTTGAGTAAATTTTTCACTGCAGGAATGAAAACAAGAGTTTTTCATGAGTAACGATATACATAGCCCTATATATATTATCTCTTAATTTCCTCAAGCTTATGTGACGTGTTTCTTACAATTGAAAAATTAATTAATTTTTATGCATTAAATACTATAAAGATTAATCGTGACACAAAAACTTTGGAGAATGAGCAAAAATAATAAGGCGACGTGTAGCATTACTCGCATGAATCATGACGGTGTTTGTGCTGATCGATCGATTGAATCATCCAAAAGATTCTATTGGTTCCTAGCTTCTTGAGTCTGAAACTTCAGAGAGGACAAATTCATATATATATATATATATAGTCAAAATCGGAATGCTAATTAACCCTCAAAAATCGGAATGGACGCTTGTTAAGTTTGGCAATTTTTTTATTTGGATCCAAATTAAGTCTCTTCGTACTACTCAATCATCAATTTCTTTCTGGCCTAATTCTTTATACTGCTGGTTAAATTTTACCTAAAAAATAATTGAACAAATAAAAAATTAAAATAATTAAATTTGCGCAAGTCGGATCTACGTACATATTGCCAATTGTAAAAAATGACCTGCGCGCCTTCATTCATCAACTTAGGATGATGCTTGTATTGGTCCTAGTTGTTAGACAGGTACAATTTCGTACTACTATGGTACTATGTTAGCTTTTAGAATAATTGGTGAATTAAGATGGTATCAAAACAAAGTTTTGAGTTTAAACTTTTTTTTTTATGTAATTTACCTTTAATTTTTATTAAATATTGTACGTGTTGGGCCTCATTCATCACTTATTGAGCAAAGTTTGAGTCTGTATATGAGAGCATATTAAAAACCATTTTCTACTTGTTTAAACTTTTAAAATAATTAGTAATTTAATACTAGTTAATTTGTCGAACGTCAAGTAATGCTTAGAGCACTCACACCGGCTTGTCTATTTTTCAATTTAAAATAGCTAACCAAAACTCACTTTATTTAGTTTAGCTAATAAGTTTTAAAAACACAATACATCCGATTATCTATTCTTATCCCTATATTCTTTCTTTATTATTTTTTACTGCTTTTTTATTGACTAGTTCGCGCCATTCAATTTCACCAACCGTTCCAGAAAAACACTGAAATTTTCAGAAAACTCCTCATTCGACCAATCCAAAAAACTCACCCACCGAAAATTTCTAACAATCAGCCCCGCACTGAAGATCTCGCTCCCGAGCAAAACCAAAACAAGTGGATCCAATTCGGGAACCCAACCTCAACCTTCCCTGTCCGTTCCGGAAAACCCAAGTATAGAAGTGAAAAGGCACTACAGAGGCGTGCGACAACGGCCGTGGGGCAAGTACGCGGCGGAGATCCGAGATCCCAACCGTTGCGACTCACGAGTGTGGCCGGGGACCTTCGACACAGCTATAGAAGCCGCCAAGGCCTATGACCGAGCCGCGTTCAAGCTCCGCGGCGTGAAATCAACACAGAGAGGGGGGGGGGGGGGACGATCGTGGCTCAGATGGGTCCACCGAAGACGACGGCGAAGGCTGGGCGCACAATCTCACATGAGGCATTCGACGATCTGGTGAAGGAAAACATGGACGATCTCAGGATGGACCCCACCGAGGGTCTCCAGGACGCCATCCAAACCCTAACTCTCCAGGGCGTCGATCTCTCCCCTCCAATCTCTCAAAATCCCCATTTTCACGCTACCCTCCATTTGGCCGATCCGGCAGAAAAAGCTTCAACAAAGATGATGGAAAGGTAAAGGCTGGCGTCGGTAGGGAAAGGAAAAGGGAAAAAAAGAAGAAGGAGAAGAGTATGAGAGAGAAGCAGAGAAACAAGAGAAAGAGGCAGAAAGGTGAAACGAAAGTGAAAGAAATAATAAAATAAGCAATAGATGTGTGTACAGTGCAACGCCTCATCTGGCGTTGCACTGTACATGAATCTATGCCAACGGTACTTTGCATTTCGTTTACATAAACCGATGGAAGAGGATTTTACGAATTCTGCTATCTATTTTAACTAAAAACGGGTTTTACATAACCCGGTAGGACTGCTCTTATGGTTCTGCAGCTATTTACCGGTGTGTTTGGATATAACTCTTCAACCCATGACAATGCAAATCCAAGACAATAAACATTCTTCATAATAATTCTTGATCAGTTTCAATTGTGCAATTTCTATCTAAATAAACTGAGGGGTTCATTAATTAGGCACTTTGTGGCTTCAGTTTGTCTAGGGGCGAAGCCAGCCTTCCAACTTTGGGGGTAGGATTGAAAAAAAAAAATTTGAGGAGGCAAATCTGAAAAAATAAAAAAATTTAGGAGTAAAATTTTAATTCTCTTTTTTTTTTAGAATTTTTTTTTTCTTGAGAAAACCTTGGGCATTTGGGGGGGGGGGGGGTCAAGCCCCCCCAAGGCTCTACGTGGCTCAGCCGCTGGTTCCATCTAATTTGCACACTGAATCAGCCTTCATCAAACAATTGTCACTCTGAACAATAAGTTATTCATCATCCAAAGACATTCTTTTTTGAGAGGGACAAAACTTAAGGGGTGACAATTTGTATTTGTGTGTTGGTTCGAGTTGTGTTAAGGCATTAGTCAATCATAATTTGACTCATTTAATTAAATAGATATGACATCCCAATTCAAACCCGCTAATTTTGTGTTACGTTCGTATTGGTTTTGTTGTGTCCAAAATTGACAACCCTAAATATTGTATGAAGAGTTCGGATCGTATCGAGACATGGGACGTATAATACTATAGGAGTTAACCTTAACTCAGTCTATTTAATTAAAATTGTCAAACCCCTCATACCTAACCTATTAATTCCGTGTTGAATTCACATGAGATTTGCAATTCGTGTAAAAAATTGACAACCCTAATAGAACTCCAAAGCAAGATCCAAACAATTTCTTTATTTATTTTTCAGGTGCCCGGATGTCAGAGTGAACCGACTAGCTAGATTAAGTAGCAACAAGGATACAATCTAAGCATAATAGTATTAAACAGCAAATACTTCATAAGCATGCAGAGGCACCGTGACTCAGGAACTTCAGTCTTTAGGGTAACGTATAAGCTGCAAAACAGAACAAATAGTTTTGAGATGAGATGAAATAGCTAGGCCATTGTACCTGTTAAAGAAGCTGCAGGGGAGAAAAGCACTAGGAAAGGGTGAGTGAATGGCAATAATATATATCTAAAACTGACCTCCACACTTGAGTCCCACTGGACGATCAGTAATATTGCAGCGTTTGGGAACGGCCAGTGCAACATCAGGCTTAACTCTGGCGAATTTAGCTGTATTGGAAAGAATAACAGCACAAAGGCAAGTTGGGTTCTGGGTAAGCTTTTTCACCTGAGTGCAGCACCTGTCAGAAACTCTAGCATTCTGATATTGTATTGCTGATGCACAGGGAGCCAACTTCGTAGCCTCCATGTCAGGAGAAGATGTCCCACATTCACCGGCCCCATCAATCCCAGCAATGCCTAGAGTTATGAGAAGCATTAGAAAGCAAATGTACTTCATTGGAACCTCCATTTCTCTGATGCGATGCTCACACTTCAACTCCGCGGGCTTTATAGTGAAACAAGCAGCTCAAAAGGTCCTTGCTTGCACGCGAAGCCCGTAAGAGAGGTAGTGCGCATGCGGCGGTTTAGTAAAAAGAGATATGCATGCTAACCGATCCCAGTAGTGCTCACTCTGCACTGACGTTCTCCAATTCTGACCCGTAATGTATACTGGGACTTTCCAATATTATTTGATTGTTAATGTAATTCTCAAACTTAAAGGTGTTAATGTCTACCGACAAAAATTATCTTTATTTTTTTTATTAAGATAAAATTTCGAAAGAAAAAAAAAACCAAAATCAAAAACCAAAAACTGAAAATAATAACAATAATAATAACCTAGAGCCACCCCCAAGTGCAAGTCACCCCCAAAAAACGTATGGTGGTGCATGGCAGGACCAATCCCGACTCTAGGCCCTTTTTTTTTTTTATCGGTTGATTACTTTTTTTTTTTTTTTTTTATGAAGAGTATTTTTGTCATTAGGTGAGACATTGACATCGTTTTATAGTTTAAAAGAGACATTAACACAATTGATAGTTTTAAAGGACATTGATAATAGAATGATAGTTTGAGAAGTATGTTTATTTGTCTATATAAAATATTCAAAAAAGAAATTATTATTTAAAAAAAATCTTCACTTTTTTGATATACAAAATTACTAATAAAATAGTTTGTATTCAAGATATGATCAGGGAAGATGAAAAAAAATAAGGAAAAAATGCAAAAATAAAGGGGTACTACTACATGCTTTTGTTTTGAAATCTTTTTCCACTCATTTTTTTCTTCTTTTTGATAGTGGATACAGCACTAGGAAAATGATATTTTGTAGAGTGTACGTTCATGATTCCCTGGCCGTTCTTTAAGCCAATGAAGATAATGGAATCATCTAATTTACTTTAAACCTTGAGAAATGGGTTCGTGAGCAGCTGACATGCAGCAAAAGGGTGAAGACATTCAAAAATCTACCCAGCTAGCTGTCTCTCCCCTGTTCCTCTAGAATCTATCTGATATATCTCTCTAAGACTAGCCTCACCCTTTTCACACATTCGACCAAACAGTTTCCTCTAAACTGTTGCCATACTAATCAACCTTACGACCACAAGTAGTCATTATATGTTCATTTTATTGCACATGACTATTCCCTCAATGGCTCAATTTGTGCTCACTTGCTATAATCTCTTGCTGCTTACAAGTAACAAAGTATCCACTTCCTGTACTATTCTTCCATTATCATTCCTCTAGCTTATTTTTCTTTTATAAATTTAGGTTATTGTTATTCTAGTCGACTACGCTAATTGTTGATACAATATGATCGCTACCTCAAGAACTAATTTGGTACATGTAAAAACAAAAGAGCAAAGGGTGACTCGGTGAAGATATTGGCAGGAATACTCTGAATCTTTAATGCTTAAGTCATTGAGTCGTTTTAAATAATATAAGAAGATGAATGTTAAGCATACCTTTAACTTAGGATTTGAGACTCTTTGTTGTAGGGCTGTTACCGATTAAGGCAAATACGCCCCCACAAACAAAGTACGGGGGAGCAGGAACCTCTCGTGGAGACGCTTTCTATTCCAGTATCTTCTTGATGGATTTTTCCCAAGTGGTGCAGGGTCTATATTGGGAAGTACTAGTCAATAATATATTGCTGCTTACAAGTAATAAAGTATCCATTTCCTTCGCTATTCTTCCATTATCATTCCTCTAGCTTATTTTTCTTTTATAAATTTAGGTTATTGTTATTCTAGTCAACTACGCTAATTGTTGATACAATATGATCGCTGCCCCAAGAGCTTATTTGGTACTTGCAAAAATAAAAGAGCAAAGGGTGACTCGGTGGAAATACTGGCAGGAATACTCTGAATCTTTAATACTTAAGTCAGTGAGTCGTTTTAAAAGGTATAACTGAAAATAATGTAAAAAGATGAATATTAAGCATACCTTTAACATAGGATTTGAGACTCTTTGTTATGGGAAATGCTACAATTCCCACCACCATCCCACCCCAATCCCACCAATTCTAAAGTGATTTTATTTTTTTATTTAATAAATCAATTTTCAACTTTTTACACTTAGGGGTAGTGGGATTGGGGTGGGATGGTGGTGGGAATTGTAGCATTTCCCCCTTGTTATAGGGCTGTTACCGATTAAGGCAATTAAATATAACCCCACAAACAAAGTACGGGGGAGCAGGAACCTCGATCTCATGGAGACGCTTTCTATTCCAGTATCTTCTTGATGGATTTTTCCCAAGTGGTGCCGGGTCTATATTGGGAAGTAGTCTATAGGGGAAGAAGAGGCAAAATCGTTGTAATCGTGGCAAGATTACAGTGCTTTTTCAAGCCAATGAAGTGAAGGTTCACGCCTGCAAAAGGCTTCGGTTCCTTTTTTATACCTATCCATCCTTGAAGAATTAAGGTGCAAACAAGACCTTTTCATATATAGTTCTTGTTCGTGCTGATTGAATCATCCAAAAAGATTCTGTTGGTTCCTCCTCGACTTTGAAAGTTCAGAGAGAGCAAATTCTATGTAACTTTCTAGAGTAAAAATCTCCATGCAGTTTCACTGGGGAGATGGAATGATCATGATTAGAGGAGAATTATAGTTGTTTTTTCACTAGAATCAATCTTTACCGTCTATTTTTTACTGGATTATCTTGAGTAATCTTTTCACTACAAGAATGAAAACAAGAACTTATACATAGCCGCATTATCTTTCCATCTCCTCAAAGTTTATGTGACGTGATTTTCAATAAAAGAAAAAAAAATCAATTTTTATGCACCAAGTACTATAAAGAACCGTGCCACATAAACTTTGAAGAATGAGCGGAGATAATAAGGGGAAGTGTAACATTATACTCACATTTCATGGTGTTTTTGCTGATTGAATCGTCCAAAAGGTTCTCTTGGTTCCTTCTTGAGTGTGGAACTTCAGAGATGACAAATTCATGCATACATATATATATAGATTCTCTTGGTTCCTTCTCACTTTAACACAGTTTCCCATTATTAACAGCAAGAACTCAGCAATCCTTGGACAATTTTTTAGCACAGTACTTGCCACAGGTCCATGACCGGATTTTATGGTGGTTCCGAGCAGTTCCGACCATAATCTTTGTAGCTGAGTAAGCTTTTGCTTCCCAAACTGATGTATCTCTGCAAATTTTAAGTTTGAGATCCACATGCAACATTTCCACCAAACCGATACATGCCCAATTTTTCAGACCATGTGTGAAGGAGAGGAGGGAAATGAACGGCTGAGGAGAGAGACACTTGAACAGTTGAACTCTCCTCTTTTTGTTGGAGAGAGAACGTTAGAAGGGAAAGAGTTAACGGGAGAGTATCTCTGTAAATCATATTAAAAACTCATCTGCCTCTCGCATAATATAAAGACACGTGGCAATTTATTAAGTTGGTCGGAAGAAATTTCCATTAAATCAATTTGGAGAAAATTTTTGTCCACAAACAAGTATGACCTCTTAATTCTAACCCGCTAATATTGAGTTGGGTTTGTGTGGAATTTTCGTTGATAGTGTTAAAAGTTGTCAACCCTAAATATTGCATGAAGGGTTTGGATGATGTTGAGACATGAGTATGAATCATAACCCGCTAATATTAAGTTGGGTTTGTGTGGGATTTTCGTTGATAGTGTTAAAAGTTGTCGGCCCTAAATATTGCATGAAGAGTTTGGATGATGTCGAGACATGGGTATGAGACTATATGGATCAACCCTAACTCAATCTATTTAATTAAATTTGCCAAACCCCCAAACATAACCTACCAATTATGTGTTGAATTCTTTTTTACCATAAACAAGTATGACCTCTTAATTCTAACCTGCTAATATTGAGTTAGGTTTATATCGGATTTGTTAATAGTGCCAAAAGTTATCAGCCTTAAATATTATTATATGATGGGTTTGGATGATGTCGAGACATGAGTATAAGAATATATGGGTTAACCCTAACTCAATCTATTTAATTAAATTTGTCAAACTCATCAGACCTAACCTACTAATTATATGTTGAATTCGTGTTAATTCGTGTCAGATTCGCGATTCGTGTTAAAAATTGTCACCTTAATAAAATCCAGAAGCAAAATCCAAACAATTTCTTTATTATTTATTTTGGAGGTGTCTGGAAGCATGTCAGGCTGAGCTGACTAGCTAGATTAAGCAGCAACAAGGATACAATCTAAGCATAATAGTATTAAACAGCAACTACTTCATAAGCATGCAGATCGAGGCACCGTGACTCAAGAACTTCAGTCTTCAGGAAAACGTATAAGCTGCAAAACAAATAGTTTTGAGATGAGATGAAATAGGCCATTGTACCAGCTAAAGGAACAGGGGAGAAAAGCACAAGGAAAGGGTGAGTGAATGGCAATAATATATATATAAAACTGACCTCCACACTTGTATCCCACCGGACGATTGGCAATATTGCAGCGTTTGGGAATGGTCGCTGCAACCTCTGGCTTAGCTCCGGCGCTTTTAGCTGTATTAGAAAGCATAGTAGCACAAAGGCATCTTGGGTTCTGGGAAATCTTTTTCACCTGACTGCAACACCTGTCAGAAACTCCAGCTTTCTGATACTGTGCCGCTGATGCGCAGGGAGCCAGCTTCGAAGCCTCCTTGTCAGGAGAAGATGTCCCACATTCACCAGCCCCATCAATCGCAGCAATGCCTAGAGTAACGAAAAGCATTAGAAAGCAGATGTACTTCATTGGAACTTCCATTTCTCTGATGCGATGCTCACACTTCAACTCCCCGGGCTTTATAGTGAAACAAGCAGCACAAAAGGTGCTTGCGTGCGCGCGAAGCCCATAAGAGGTAGTGCGGCGGCTCAACATAGCATCCCTATTTCTAGTGAGATTTTCAAATTTTAGTTAAATAATATATTTTTATTATTTATCTTTCACTTTTAACAAATTCCATAAACCAAATTCTTCAAATATTTTTCTATTTCAATTAAATATTAATTTTTTTTATTGATTTTAAGCAACTATTGCTAACAAATAAGGAGAGAGGAGGAGAGAAAAATGAAAAGTGAAGTGAAATGAGAGAGAAATTATAAAATATTCAATAGCTCATGAAATTTATGGACTAAATTTAGAGTGAAATTCTGACAATAACCAAAATAGAGAAATTATAGAGAGTTTGTTGAAGTGAATTTTTCTGAGTTTTTCACCAAATTTTAGTGAAAATTTTGAAATTGAAAGCTCACCAAGAATGCTCTAACTCCCGACGCTCACTCTGCACTTGGGGTGAAAAAACTACGATTACAACCTGCATCCGTTATCTGCACCAGTATAATATCCATTAATCGTATATGCAGATGCGAATAGTGATTTTAGGGAATGCGGCTCCCCGCATTCCCTTTATATATATTTAATTAAATTCACTAAAACGACATCGTTTTAGTGTTACAGTAAGTTTAAGACTTTTTTGTTATATTAGGTTTTGTTTATTATCATCTCAAAGTCATACCTTCGCTCCATTTAATTTTTCTTTTCTTTTCTTTTATTTGAGTAATTCTTTGAGTAATCCAAATCTCAATTACTCTATAAAACAATAATCATCTATGACAAATAATTGTAAATTGTGTAACAAGTAAAATCTCAATTTATTTAAGCTTGCATATAGATTTGTATAGTAATCTAAAAGGTTCATTACCTTATATAGCAGATAATAATCGAACGGATGCGGTTGTGGATACCTAAAATTAATAATCGCATTATGCGGATATTGATAATAACTGCATCTACATTTTCACCCCTTCTCTACACTAATCGAGATTTCATAGACAAAAAGTGTGATTTTAAACTAAATCACAAAAAATAAATCGTTTGGGAATTACATTTTTTTTTAAATTGCGATTTGAAAGCGCAGAAAATCTACTTTTTAAATGTGTTGCTTTTTTTAAAACGCATAATTTTAAAGGCTAACCTACGATTTTAAATGTTAAACTACGATTTTGTCAAGCATTTAACTGCGTTTTTAAAAAATCACTTTTTCAAATCGCATATTTTAAAATCGTTATTTTTAAAGCGCATTTTTGAAATCGCAAACTCAAACGGACTCTTGTTGTCTCACCTAAGACTAGTAAAAAGACAAAAATGGTCTTTATTTTTTATTAATAACATAAAAATTCGAAAAATTCGAAAAAAAAAAAAAAAACCAAAAAACCAAAAACTGAAAAACAAAAAACAAAACAAATCAAAACAAAACTGGAGCCTCCCCCCCCCCCCCCCCCCCCCCACGTGTCACCCCCAAAAAAACATTTGGGGGTGGTTGGACCAACCATAGACTCTTGAGTGTTTTTTTTTATATGTTGATTACCTCTTCTTCTTTTTTCAACTTTTTTTAGATTTTTTTTTTAAAATTTTTATTAAGAGTATTTTTGTCATTAAAAGAGACATTGACACAATTGATAGATTGGAAAAACGTTGACAATATGACGGTACTTTGAAGAGTATGTGTACAGTGTACTTATCCTTATAAAGTATTAAAATATATATATATCGTCTTTTTTGATATACAAAATTACTAATAAAATAGTTTGTATTCAAGATTTGCTTAGGGAAGATGAAAAAAATGAAGAAAAACAAACACAAAAAGAAAGGGGTACAAGCTTTTGTTTGAAATCTTTTTTTTTTTTCTTTTTCTTTTTGATAGTGGATACAGCACTAGGCCAACGATATTTTGTAGAGTGTTCATGATTACCTGGCCGTTCTTTAAGCCAATGAAGATACTGGTATCATCCAATTTACTTGAATCCTTCAGAAATGGGTTCATGAGCAGCTGACAGCAAGACGGTGAAGACATTAGAAAATCTACCCGGCTGCCTCTCCCCTGTTCCACTAGAATCTTCTCCCCTGTTCCTCTAGAATCTATCTGATATATCTCTCTAAAAGACTAGCCTCACTCTTTTCACCCATTCGACCAAACAGTTTCCTCGAAGCTATTGTCATACTAATCAACCTTACGACCTCAAGTTGTCATTATATGTTCATTGAAAAATTTACCCACTGCCTCTCCCCTGTTACTCTAGGACCTTCTCCCCTGTTCCTCTAGAATCTATCTTGGTATCATCCAATTTACTTTAATCCTTCAGAAATGGGTTCATGAGCAGCTGACAGCAAGAGGGTGAAGACATTAGAAAATCTACCCAGCTGCCTCTCCTCTGTTCCTCTAGAATCTTCTCCCCTGTTCCTCTAGAATCTATCTGATATATCTCTCTAAGACTAGCCTTACTCTTTTCACACATTCGACCAAACAGTTTCCGAAACTATTGTAATACTGATTAACCTTACGACCACAAGTTGTGCGTCATTCATTTTATTTCACATGACTATTCCCTCAATTTGTGCTCACTTGCTATAATCGCTTGCTTCTTACAAGTAATGTATCCATTTCCTTTACTATTCTTCCACTATCATTCCTCTAATTTTTCTTTTACAAATTTAGGTTCTTGTTATTCTAATTTTTCTTTTACTATTATTGCACACTCTCCACAACAACACCTTCACTGCATTAGGTGTACGTTGAGCCTTACTTATTCAAAATAGACTAAATAGTTTAAATTCACATGTAATTATGTATGGAAGTATTAAAAGCATTAATTAAATAATTAAATAATTAAATTCATTATTCTACACTTCTAATGTGGTATTGCTAATCATCATTTGTTGGAAAAAAAAAAAAAAAGTTAAACGGGATTGGCATTGACACATCAACAAGGTTGATGGAATAAAAATGTGACTTAGCTGATGTAAATAGTTTTTGTTTGGACCGGGCCTTGCCTATTTTTTAGAGTAATGTTACGTGGCAATAATCGATCTTTCAAAATCAAATTTTTTTAGAGACATACTATTTAGCATATTTGGATCATTCTCCTATCATTTGATATTGAAAATTAAAAATTAAATCTATAAAATCCACAAATAATCCACGTGTATCACTGTCAGAAATAAAAGAGGCGGTGTTTCACCGATGGTGGGACAAAGTTTCTAGCGCCATTGTCCACTTGTTGTTCTTTCTAATTGAATCGCTTGAATCTTTCTATTTCAATATCTATCTCCGTTTCCATTCAAACCCTAACACACAATCAAGGTTCGCATCATAGTTCATACCACACTGCTAATTGTTGATACGGAACCATCGCTACCCCGGACCCATTTTAGTATTTACAAAAACAAAGGAGCAAAGGGTGACTCGCTGATGATACTGACGGGAACACTCTGAAACTTAAATTAATGAATAGGGATGGAACTAGCATTTGAAATTTAGGAGGGCAAAAATAAAAAAAAATAAAAATAAAAAAATAAAAAAATAAAAAAAAAGTTCAGAAAAACAAGATGGCTTGGGGGGCGTCCATGTAGCTCCACCACTATCAAGGAGGCTTTTCAAAACGTGCCTTTAACTTAAGGATTAAAATATGTGAATATTAAGTGTACCTTTAACTTAGGATTGAGGCTCTTCCTTAAAGGGGTTTTACCGATAAGGCAAATGCGCCCCCAGAAAGAAAGTAGGGGAAGCAAGAACCTCTCATGTGGAAAGTCGTTAATTCATAGGAGGAGACGCTTTCTGTTCCAGTATCCTCTTGACAGATCTTACCCTTAAGTAGGTGCGGGTCTTTATTGGGTGAAGTAGTCAATAACGTGCCTATTAAAGCCAACTTGCCATATATAAGCCCATCGGCATGTGTGATGGATCCTTTAGATGCAGTGTCTTTTTTTTTCTTTCTTTTTTTTGACATGTTTAGATGCAGTGTCAGGCAAGGGGGAAGAAGAGGCAAAATCATTGCCCGAGGCCGTCATCCATCCCTCCACTGCCCCATCCAAAGGACAGCTGGTTGTCCAATCTTCAGGTGACGTTGCTGATGAGGAGCGACCGATCATTCGGCTCTCGATTGTCGAAACTTCTAGAGATCTGCCCCTCATGGCCCTTTAGCGGCCACCGGCTGCCGCGACGTAATAATAACTTAAATATGCATAATTTCTTTTGGTAAAATTAATCATTATCATAACTATTTTGCAATAGTTCTTGTGTTTTACGCTTCATTGTCAAATACTTTCTAATTACTAGAGTTGAGCTTAAATGATGTACAATGAATGCTTAATCTCTTTTGTAACATTTTATTGAAAATCAATTTTTAAATCAAACGCACTCACTCAACTTTATTTTTTATAGTGCTTAATTATTTTATCTTCCGAATAAGAGAGTTGATTTTCTACTTAGTTGACTTAAAAAAAAAAAGTCTCAATAATATACAATATAATACTAGGTAGATCCTTAAAGCACTAGTGTTTTCCTATTAATTTTCTTCAACTTCATTTTCATTAATTTAGTTTAATTAATTTTACTATTTTTTTTTTATATATATTTCACTTCATTGCTCCACTTGTAGCGGAAAAACAACAACCAAGTTATTTTATTACTTGTAATCGCCTACACTTGGATTTACTATCTTTTAGAAACAGCACCTTGGACCATCTAACCAACAACCTCCCACTAGCTCTTCTTTGGTAAAAAATTAACAGTCTTAAATATTGCATGTTAAGTTCGATTTGTGTCGAGATATGGATATGAAAGTAATGAAACTATATAAATCAACTATAATCTAACTAATTTAATTAAATAAATCATACCTTTTAACTACAATCTATTAATTTCGTATCAGATTTACAAGTCGTGTAAAAAAATTTTGACCCACGAAATTGCAAAGCAAGCACCAAACAACTTATTTATTTATAATTATTCAAGTGTCTGGATGTCAGAGTGAACTGACTAGCTAGATTTTAAGCAGCTACAAGGATACAATCTAATAAGCATAATAGTGTGCTAAACAGCAACTACTACATCATAATAAGAGGCACCGTGACTCAAGAACTTCAGTCTTCAAGGCAACGTATAAGCTGCAAAACAGAGCAAGTAGTTTTTGGATGAGATGAAGTGGGTCATTGTATACCTGTTAAAGGGGGAAATGATACTTGGCGGTAAGTTTACCGTCCCCAGTAGACTGATTTAATATTAAATTAATTTTTTTTAATAAAAACAGCTTTTAATGTAACATCAGAAACTATTTTTAATTAAAAAAAATTCATTTAAATAAAAAGTGCCGGGTAAGGGCGGTTGGTTTGCCTCTGCCTATCACTGCACAAGGAAAAAGGTCAGTTTACTTTTGTTGACATGATCTCATGAACCGATAATTCGACCAAAATAAAATAAAGTATTCAATTATCACGTTTATAAGTTTTCCTCCTTCAATCAACTAGAAGCATTATTTTGGACCGTGAACGTGTCATGTGCGCATCACGTGCCATTTAACACTTTATTTTCACGCTTTCGCCTTCTGTCGTTAAACGATTCTCAAACAAAAAATATCCTTGTTGACAATGGCCACGTCGTCGTCTTCTACTTTGGTCACCCCCTCTGTTCCATCACTCCAAGATCCAGCCCATGGCTTCCCCTGCAACTTCGTGGGCATTCTACAGGTCTAAGTCTGTGTCGTCCATGGGAGAATACGCAGGCGGTTCCATAAGGAAATGGTAGGACTGGGGCTGGTCATGGGTTCTCTCACGGAAGCCCATTTTCGTTTCAGATTTGAAAATGATAGACATTGTTCAGTTTTCTTGATTCTGTGCTTTCCAACTGTTCAGGGAACTAATAATTATTCACCAGAGTTGAAAGTAGAGGCTGTAGAGCAACTCGTGTTGAAGCAGATCTTAGAGGAAGTTAAGTCACGTTGGCCTCTGAGAAAGACTTGAACATAGGAGAATCCATACCATGTGCAGACTGGAATTTTTTTGTTCAAAATAAACTCAACCAAGTCCTCTGTTCTATACTTTACACACGTATACATAAACACGTTCGCCGAAACCGTCCAACAGTTCCTCGATGGACACGTCACACGTGGACTTCGCCTATGTCTCTGTCTCGGAAGTTTCGTTCCGACTTGCACTTGACGACGAGGGTGAGGCGGTTCTGCTCGGCGGCGGCGCTATCGATGGTGAATTTCATGGGGAAGTTCCATTTGGGGTTCGTGCCTTAGTCTTTGTCTGTGGGTGTCTTTTGCTTGGAGGATTTGAGGTTGTGGTCTCCGTGGATTTTGACAACGGCGTAGACGTCCATCTTGGAGAAAAGATTCACGTCCTTCATTTTGGTGGATGTAATATCCACAGCAAGCAAGAAGATGAAGTGCAATCAACAGTTGGCAACTTCCTCTGTTTCAGTTCCCATAAACAGAGTGTAACAGAGTATGAGAGAGGTTGTCCATGAGATTTGTAAGGCTGAAAATTGTTCGTCCTGGGAAGAAAAAGTTGTCTATATTGGTAATTCTCTGTCAAGAAATAA
Source organism: Alnus rubra (assembly GCA_028654335.1). Taxonomy (NCBI): domain Eukaryota; kingdom Viridiplantae; phylum Streptophyta; class Magnoliopsida; order Fagales; family Betulaceae; genus Alnus; species Alnus rubra. The sequence goes on along the minus strand of JAJPGS010001224.1, from coordinate 1,276,595 downwards.
TCTTTTATTTAGCTGCATGCATTACAGCTAGCCTCTTAGTTTACAGCTACCAAAGGCACATAATAATCATGTGCTTAGTTATCTTGAAGTCAGCAGGTACGTAATTAGTTTCGATCATGTGCTGAGAATATTGCAGGAAATGGAGGGCCTGGAACCATCAAGAAGATCACATTTACCGAAGGTAGGTAATTAGTTTCGATCCTCTCATTTTTCCTTGTATATATGTATCATAGATTCATACGTACGTCGTCGTAAATACATACTGCACGGAAGAAGTAACATGTGCTTTTATATATATATATTTTTCAGTCAGCCACGTCAAGTAAACACAAAAGTCACGTATATTTTTCACTGTTTCTTACGTTGTTTTCTAGTGTTTTATGTTCTTGTTAACTGAAAGTTGTGTTTCTTACTTTTTTTTTTGGAACAAGAAGTTGTTATTTGTTAACACACAAAAGTCACGTAATTTTGAGAAGGAAAACCAAGAATGAGATCTTAAAAATGAGTGATATGTCATGATATGCTACCACTATAGTAATTTTGAGCTGTCAACTTGAACTTGTTGTGAGATTTTGGACATGCCTCTTGTACGTATCTTAACAAGGCTATGTTACAGAACAAACGTGACGCAATGAAGTATACACTCAATGATCCTTATATATTGAAAGTTTTAGGGATAATTGCAGTCCATCCATGTTGTATGTCATAATTATTTTTCACTCCCTATGATTTAAAAAGTTCATGGGAGATCCATGTGGTCAGCAATAAATACAAATTAATCCATGACGTCAAATTCCATTAAAATTTTTAACAGATTCTGTCAAATACCACGTCAGCACCGCGTGTCGCCAATAAAATAGCGACAAACTTATTTTTTTAAAAAAAATTAAAATTAAAAAAAAAAAACAAAAAAAAAAAACAGCAAGGGGTGGCCGCCGGGGGTGGCCCAGCCACCCCTTGCTTCCTGATTTTCTTCTTCTTTTTTTTCTTTTTTTCTTTTTTTTAAAAAAAAATAATAAGTATTTTTATTTATTTTTTAATAAATTTATATTTTTTTATTAAGATGGACACGTGTCGCCATCTTATTGGCGACACGTGACATTTGACAGAATCTGTTAAAAATTTTAACGAAATTTGACGTCAGGGATCAATTTGTAATTATTGCTTACCACAGGGATCTCCCATAAATATAGAGAGTGAAAAATAATTATGACATATTACAGGGACCAACGGTGCAATTATCCCAAAGCTTTAATCTTTGAACAAGTCGTAGTAGAAGAAGAAGGCCCTTTTTAGTGTTTCTTCCACCTTTTGTCCAATTTTTTTTATGATTAATTAAGAATGGAAAGGAAATCAGCTCGTTCAGTACCGCTTCCCTTTGTTCATCCAAGCTCCTCTTAAACACCACCAAACCCTCCACCATAGCTTATTAATTAATAATGGCCTCACTTTTCCAAACCTTCACAAGTTGTCAACAGTGGAAGCAAGAAGCAAGTTTGTTGACAAACTGAAAGAGAGATGGGACTGAGGAAGCTGCGGCAGCGTTGGAGCATAGTCAGAGAAGCATGGGATCAAACCATGGCCGTGGCAACGTTGCCCAGTCTGCGGCCTCCAAGGCACCAACACTTAACTTTGCACCGTTGGCTTGCTAAGTGAAAGAACCTAAATCCTCGTTATGCCTCTGCGGACAAGGTGGAAATGATAATCTGGTGTGTGCAGGCCTACGGATTAGTTGCAGAGATGAAGAAGATCGATAAACGAAAGAGGAAAAGAGATGGTTGCAGAGATGATGAGGGTAAAATGGGGAGAGAAAAGTGTCAAACGGCACGTAATGCGCACATGACGCGTTGACCGCTCAAAATAACGCATTTGACTGACGGAAGGTGTAACGACCCACCCCCAATGACACAATACTGTCCGCTTTTGGCTCCCCATATCAGACTTCCCAGGAGGTCACCCATCCTGGGATTGCTCTCGCAGCGGCTCGCTTAACTGCGGAGTTCTGATAGGTTCATTGTCATCACGGCTTTAAAACGCGTTGTGTCATATATGGTGCATTTATACATATAAGCACATCCTTATTCCCAGGCGATGTGGGACGTCACAGAAGGTAATTACCCTTTTTTTTTAAATAAAAAAAAAAAAAAAAAGGAAAAGAAGAAAAAAAATTAAAAAAGAAAAAGAAAAAGAAAAGGGATATAAATCAAGAAGGGAGGGAGGGTGTGGGGGTGGTAATTTTTGCTCACGGTTCGGATTGTGTCGAGGTAAGAGTGGAAATTTGTATCTTGGCCACCTTTGATGAGCATGGCGGTGGTCTTGACCATCCTAGGTTCTGATATGGGTCTTTCAGTTTTTGGTTTGATAGAAAAATAAAAAATAATGTGGATTTCTTTTTCTTTTATTAGGAAAATATTGTTTATTCCTCTCATTTTATAGAGGAATAGATATTCATAAAGAAATAACTATTTATAAGAATGGTGTGTAATGAAACAAACGAATAGTTATTCCAATTCTATGGAAATAATGATTCTATTCCAATGACCAATTATGTAAACAAAACAAGCCTTATATAAGTCGATCGTAATTCAACACATTTAATAAAATATGTAGATCTATTAATTTTAACTTGCTAATTTTGTATTGAGTTTGCGAATAGTATCAAAAATTGCTAATCCTAAATGGAAGATATTTTGTAATTTGTATTTTTTGACAAATAATTTTTTAAGTCTCACTTGTTTATTTCAAATTAAATAGTTGGGATTATAATATATTGGTATTTATTATTATCAAAAAATGGTAATATATAGCTTTTGTCAAATCGTACTTGCAATCTTAAATTAAAAGATTGTTCGCTGGGGGGGGAGGCTTCTCGTCTCCCCCTCCTGGCGTTGGTCTTCCCCCCTAGCTCGTGAGGGCTAGGATGGGTTTTTTGTCCCCCCACTGGTCCCCAGTGGTGGGTGTTTTGTTCTCCCAACCTTAGGGTTGTGGAGCCGTGGTGGAGCCGTGGTCCCTCTCGGAGTTAGATCCGGTGAGGTTAGTATTTTTTCTTTGTTGTTTTGTTTGTTGTTGGTGCAAACTGTTGGATTCAGGCTCTGGCCTGTGGGAATGGCGGATGTTGGCGGTCTCCGGCGGAGTTGTGCTTTATTTCTAGATCTATAAGCCTCGGCTGGGTGTTCGTTGACAGGAGCTTTTCTATTGTGGTCGCCGGCCTACTCTGGTGTCGGTAGTCACTCGATGGAGCTGTGCGGTGCTTTCCTGAGCGGCACGTGGCCTGCACGCGCTGGGGAGTGTCCTCCCTGGTTTAGCGCGTGTGGGTCACGGTTTGCATTTCCGGCTTCGTTTTGTGTCGATCCGGGCTATTGGAGGTCGCTCGATGCTGGAAGGGCTCCCGGAGTAGGTGTGTGCTTTTCACGGCCGTGCTACGGTTGCGGTTCTCATGGTGCTGTTGTTTGGTTTTCCTCTGTTTGTATTTGTTATTGTACATTCTTTTCTTTGTTCACAGTCTACCCTTTCGGTAGCTGCTTCAAGTCTGGATTTTTCGGACTTTGTGGATGGAGTTTCTTTAGCTTCATTCACTGCTTTGGCCTACGGGCTTGTTGTTGCCTTCGGGCAGAGATTTCAGCTTCTGTTTTCCTGTAATTGCTCTGTGGCTTTTGCCTTGTTGTATTCCCCTTTGGGGTTTCTTTTCTGCAATGAAGGATGCTGGAGCTTGTTCAAAAAAAAAGAAATAAAGGAACAAGGCGGGTTACCTAATATTTTTAGTGAATGTCGTCTCTAAAGTGCGGTTAAAGATAGTGTAACTTTTACTATAAAATAATTTACAAATTGATATAATAATTTATAATTCGTAAAATAATTAAGCAAAAAACTCAAATAATTAATTTTTATTAATTAGTTTACTAATAATGAATTGGTTGAAGTCTCTGCGTCATCGTGAGCATTCTGGTGCACTTCATGATTCGCTGAGCGTGTTCTCACTATTGTGGATTTTTCTTTTGCGAAAACATTAAAACGTTCCCACAGACGGTAGCAAACTATTGATACAGCTTTCGAATGATGACGTGTCAGCTCCTTATTGATTCATCGAGGGCCCGAATACAAGAATCTACAAAACAGCAAAGGCGCATCAAGGGTTGGCAGGCGGAACCTCCTCCGATTGCTAAGTTAGCGAGAGCTTTTATGAGAGTGAGTAAATGTGATTAGAGTTAAATAATACCTGTTTTTACCATTTTTATACTCCTTATTTGAATTAGTTGGCATGTAAGAGGTTCCCAAATTTCTAAGATTACTAATCATTCGGTATGGGTGAATAGTAATTTGGTACGATGTGAATAGTGACTAGGCATGGTGTTCAGACACCAGGTATGGTGCATAGGGCTAGGATTAGGTGCACAGTGCTAACGCCTAATCTAGTTTCTGACCTGATTTGACCACACTGAGTACTCAGGTTAATAAATGTCGGAGATCCTAATAAATGCTAGAGATCTTACTTGCTGAACCCCCTATACTTGTCAGGTCAGGTGCATTTTCTATTGCATGTCTCAATGACATTCCCGGCACAACCGTCCTCTAGTACTGAGTCTCCAACTAGCTCAACGATCGGCAATACGCTCCCATTAGAATGATTGGTTCACCTTCCGAGTGTGACCACACATATCCGAGCTGTGTGCAACCAACCAATTCACTCCCCACCCGATGAATCCAATCCAATCGGGTTTAGTTTGACTATGAGCCCACTTGGGCTTGGGGAATGATAATACCCCAATATATATATATATATATATATATATAATATATATATATATTATATAATATATATATATATATATATATAGCGTGTGTGTGTGATACTATAATCTATGAAAACATTTTAGACCTTATCATTAATTATAACTAGTATACATGTTGGACAAAGTTTGCATTCAACAAAGTATTTTCTGGGCAAGAGGACGACTGATCGATGGAGCTAAGAGAGAGAGAGAGAGAGAGAGAGAGAGAGAAAGAGAGGCGTACCGTGGTGGCCGGAGGAGAGCAATAGCAACGGCCGACGACAGTGGTGGAGAGAGAGAGTGTGTGTGTGAAAAGAGAGGGTATGGAGGGTGTGTGACGCGAGACATTTCACCTATCCTGCAGCATGCCCCTCTAGTCAACTTTTTTGACGTGTCGAACACGTGTCTGTTCGACACGTCAAAAAATTGTTGACATGTCGAACAAACACGTCAAAAATTTTCTGACACGTCAAATAGTTGTTGATGTGTTAAAATGACACGTCAAAACTTTTTGACGTGCCATTTTGACACGTAACTAATTATTGATGTGTTAAATTTCACTAATTAGTGACGTGGTAAAAAGTAGATTATTGTAGACACGTAAAAAAAATGTTTACTTTTTTTTTTTTCTTTTTTTTCTTTTTCTTTTGGTAGTTAGTGACTCTACATTTTGGGTTTGTTGCCATGAATGAGAAGATTGAGTCTCTCCATAAGAGCCAAACATGAGATTTGGTGAAATTGTCGGAGGGCGCGAAGACTATCAGGTTGAGGAGATCATTGTATGGCTTGGAACAATCTCTGGACAGTGGTACAATCATTTTGTGTATTGTGGGCAATTTTCATATGGTTCTTTTGTTTATTTATTGCGCTATGTGGATGACATGCTTAATACTGCTAAAAGCATGTTTGAGATTAAGAGATTGGAATTTCTTTTGGGTGATAAGTTTAAAATGAAGGATTTAGGTGATGCGAAGAAAATCCTTGGGCTAGGCTTGTTAAACCGAACCCACTTAAATCTTAGTGTCTTGTGTGATTGTGTTATTTTCTATTCTCATATTTTATGCTTTATTAGGATCCCTAAAATTGGTTTTGTCACAATAAAACAATTTCCAATTATTAATAGCAAGAACTTATTAGCAATTCTTGGACAATTTTTTAGCAGTCCTTAGCCAAAGGTCGATGACAGGATTTTATAGTGCTTCCAAGCAGTTCCGACCATATCTTTGTAGTTGAGTAAGCTTTTGCTTCCCAAACTGATGTATCACTGCAAATTTTTAATCTGGAAATCCACCTGCAACATTTCCACCAAACCGATACATGCCCAGTTTTTCAGACTATGTGTTAGGGAGAGAAGGGAGATGAACGGCCGAGGAAAGAGACTCTTGAACAGTTGAACTCTCATCTTTCTGTTGGAGAGAGAATCATATTAAAAACTCATGTGTTTCTCAGAGTGATCACAATTTATTAAGAAGGTTAGAGGAAATTTCCTTTAAATCAGTTTGGATTAAATTTTTGTCCATAATTAAACAGGTATGACCCATCAATCCTAACCCGTTAATATTGAGTTGGAATCATTGATGGTGTAAAAAATTGTCAGCCGTAATTATTACGTGAAGGGTTCGGATTATGTCGAGACATTGATATAAGACTATATAGGTCAACTCTAATTCAATCTATTCAATTAAATTAATCAAACCCCTCATACCTAACCTACTTATTATGTGTTGATTTCGTGTCAGATTCGCGATTAGTGTCAAAAATTATCAGTCTTAACAAAATTCCGAAGCAAAATCCAAACAATTTCTTTATTATTTATTTTTCAGATGTTTGGATGTCAGGCTGAACTGACTAGCTAGATTAAGCAGCAACAAGGATACAATCTAAGCATAATAGTATTAAACAGCAACTACTTCATAAGCAGAGGCACCGTGACTGATCGAGGAACTTCAGTCTTCAGGGCACCGTATAAGCTGCAAGACAGAACAAATAGTTTTGAGATGAGATGAAATAGGCCATTGCATGTACCAGTTAAAGGAACAGGGGAGAAAAGCACAAGGAAAGGGTGAGTGAATGGCAATAATATATATATAAAACTGACCTCCACACTTGTATCCCACTGGACGATTAGCAATATTGCAGCGTTTGGGAATGGTCGCTGCAACCTCTGGCTTAGCTCCGGCGTCTCTAGCTGTATCAGAAAGCATAGCAGCACAAAGGCATCTTGGGTTCTGGGAAATCTTTTTCACCTGACTGCAACACCTGTCAGAAACTCCAGCTTTGTGATACTGTGCCGCTGCTGCGCAGGGAACCAGCTTCGTAGCCTCTATGTCAGGAGAAGATGTCCCACATTCACCAGCCCCATCAATCACAGCAATGCCTAGAGTAACGAAAAGCATTAGAAGGCAGATGTACTTCATTGGAGCTTCCATTTCTCTGATGCGATGCTCACACTTCAACTCCCCGGGCTTTATAGTGAAACAAGCAGCTCAAAAGGTGCTTGCGTGCGCGCGAAGCCCTTAAGAGGTAGTGCGGCGGCTCAACATGGCAATCCTATTCCCAGTGCACTTTCAAATTTTCTTCAAATTTTAGTTAAATAATTTATTTTTATTATTTTATCTATCACTTTTAACAAACTTATTACATCAAACTCTTCAAATATTTATCTATTTTCAACTAAATATTAATTTTTATTGATTTTAAACAACTACCGCTAACAAATAAGAAAAGAGAAAAAGTGAAAAGTAAAGTGAAAGGAGAGAAATGATAACATATTCAATAGCTCATGAAATTTGTGGGTTAAATTTGGAGTGAAATTCTGACAAGAGTCAAAATAGAGAAATTATAAAAAATTTGTTGAAGTAGATTTTTTTGAATTTTTCACCAAATTTTAGTGGAAATTGAGAGCTCACTAGGGATGCTTTAACTCCCAGTGCTCACTCTGCACTTGGGGTGAAAATGCCACGATTATAGCCCGCATCCGTTATCCGCACCAATATAATATCCGTTAATCATATATGCGGATGCAGCTAGTGATTTTAGGGGATGCGGATGCCACATTTCCTTTATATATATTTAATTAAATTCACTAAAATGACCTCATTTTGGTGTTACAATAAACTTAAGACTTTTTTGTTATATTAGGTTTTTTTCACTATCATCTCAAATTCATATCTCACTCCATTTAATTTTTCTTTTTTTTGAGTAACCCAAATCTCGATTACTATATAAAACAATAACCATTTATGACATATAATCGTAAATTGTGTAATAAATAAAATCTTAATTTATTTAAGCTTGCATATAGATTTGTATAGTAATCTAAAACACTCATTACCTTATATGTGGGTAGCAGATAATAACCACATCTATGCGATTGTGGATACCTAAAATTAATAAGAGATAAATGCACCGTTGGTCCCTGTGGTATGCCAAAATTATTTTTCACTTCCTATGGTTTAAAAAGTTCATAGGAGGTTCTCATAGTAAGCAATAATTACAAATAGATCCCTGAAGTCAAATTCTGCTAAAAAAATTGACAGATTATGTTAAGTGCCACGTCAACGACATGTCAAACCAATAAGATGGCGACACGTGTCCATCAGAATAAAAAAATATAAATTTATTAAAAATAAAAAAAATAAACTTATTTCTAGGGGTGGCCATCGCCACTCGCCACCCCCGGCCACCTTTCCATCTTTTGTTTTTTGTTTGTTTTTAAAAAAATGAGTTTATATATTTATTTTTTAATAAATTTATGTTTTTCTATTTAGATGGACACGTGTCGTCATTTTATTAGTTTGACGTAGCGTTGACGTAGCACTTAACAGAATCTATCAAATTATTTAACAAAATTTGACTTGAGGGATCAATTTGTAATTATTGCTTACCACGAGGATCTCCCATGAATTTTTTAAAACATAGGGAGTGAAAAATAATTATGGCATACCATAGGGACCAACGATTCAATTATCCCAATTAATAATCGCATTATGCGAATATTGATAGTAACCACATCTACATTTGCACCCCTTGTTTGCACTAACATTGTCCAATTCGTACCCGTAATATATATTGGGGCTTTGCAATATTTGATTGTTAATGGCCTTCTAAAACTGTTAATGGTGTGCGTTTGATATTTCGATTTCGTAGACAAAAAGTGCGATTTTAAACTAAACCGCAAAAAATGAATCGTTTGGGAATTGCAATTTGAAAGCGCAGAAAATTTACTTTTTCAAATCGTATGCATGATGGTGTTTTTTAAAAAATGCATAATTTTAACGGCTAACCTACAATTTTAAAGGTCAAACTACAATTTTACTAAACATTTAACTGCGTTTTTTTGAAAATCACTTTTTCAAATCGTACATTTTAAAATCGTTATTTTTAAAGTGCACCGTTGAAATCACAAACTCAAACGAACCCTTGATGTCTCACCTAAGACTAGAAAAAAGACAAAAGTAGTCTTTATTTTTTTATTAATAACATAAAAATTCGAAAAAAAAAAAAAAAAAACAAACAAACAAACAAATCAAAACAAAACTGGAGCCACCCCCACGTGTCAGCCCCAAAAAAACGTTTGGGGTGGTTGAGTTTTTTTTTTTTTTTTCCTGTTGATTACCTTCTTTTTTAACATTTGAAATTTTTTAGATTTTTTTTAATTTTTATTATGAGTATTTTTGTCCTTAAGGGAGACATTGACACAATTGATAGATTAAAAAGATGTTAATAATACAGTATTACTTTGAAGAGTATGTGTACTTATCCTTATAAAGTATTTAAAAAAATATACATCTCTTCTTTTTTGATATACAAAATTACTAATAAAATAGTTTGTATTCAAGATTTGCTTCGTGAAGATGAAAAAAATGAAGAAAAACAAATACAAAAAGAAAGGGGTACAAGCTTTTGTTTGAAATCTTTCTTCTTCTTTTTATAGTGGATACTGCACTAGGACAACGATATTTTGTAGTGTGTTCATGATTACCTGGCCGTTCTTTAAGCCAATGAAGATACTGGTATCATCCAATTTACTTTAATCCTTCAGAAATGGGTTCATGAGCAGCTGACAGCAAGACGGTGAAGACATCAAAAAATCTACCCGCTGCCTCTCCCCTGTTCCTCTAGAAGCTTCTCCCCTGTTCCACTAGAATCTATCTTGGTATCATCCAATTTACTTTAATCCTTCAGAAATGGGTTCATGAGCAGCTGACAGCAAGACGGTGAAGACATTAGAAAATCTACCCAGCTGCCTCTCCCCTGTTCCTCTAGAATCCTCTCCCCTGTTCCTCTAGAATCTATCTGATATATCTCTCTAAGACTAGCCTCACTCTTTCCACACATTCGACCAAACAGTTTCCTCGAAACTATTGTCATACTGATCAACCTTACGACCACAAGTTGTACGTCATTCATTTTATTGCACATTACTATTAAAAATCCTCAATTTGTGCTCACTTGCACTTGCTATAATCGCTTGCTGCTTACAAGTAACAAAGTATTATTGTCATACTATTCTCCCACTATCATTCCTCTAATTTTTATTTTGCAAATTTAGGTTATTGTTATTCTAGTCAACTTTGCTAATTGTTGATACAGAACAATCGCTGCTCTAGAGCAAAAGGTGACTCATTAAAGATACTGACAGAAATACTCTGATGCTTAAGTTAGTAAATAAGAACAGAACTAACATTTGAAATTTGGGGAGGGCAAAACTGAAAAATTAAAATACAAAAAAAAAAAAATTGGGGGTAAAATTTTAATTTTTGAGGAATTATAATAATATTTGAAAAAAAAAATGTTAAGGAAAACAAGGTAGCTTGGGGGCCTGATGTCCCCGAGCTATAATCCTACTAATTTAATTAAATAGATTAAACATTTCAATCACAACCCCTTAATTTCGTGTCGGGTTTACGGTTGTGTAAAAAAATTTCACTCCCATAACAGCAAAGCAAGCACCAAACAACTTATTTATTTATAATTATTCAAGTGTCTGGATGTCAGAGTGAACTGCCTAGCTAGATTTCAAGTAGCTGCAATGATACAATCTAAGCATGATAGTAGTAAACAGCAACTACTTCATAATAAGAGGCACCGCGACTCAGGAACTTCAGTCTTCAAGGCAACGTATAAGCTGCAAAACAGAGCAAGTAGTTTTTGGATGAGATGAAGTGGCTCATTGTCCACCTGTTAAAGGAGCAGGGGAGAAAAGCACAAGGAAAGGGTGAGTGAATGGTAATAACATGTAAAACTGACCTCCACACTTGAATCCCACAGGACGATCAGCAATATTGCAGCGTTTGGGAATGGTCACTGCAACCTCTGGCTTAGCTCCTGAGCTTTTAGCTGTATTAGAAAGCATAGCAGCACAAAGGCATCTTGGGTTCTGGCCAATCTTTTTCACCTGACTGCAGCACCTGTCAGAAACTCCTGCATCCTGCTGATGCACAAGGAGCCAGCTTGAAAGCCTCCATGTCCGGAGAAGATTTCGCACATTCACCGGCCCCATAAACCCCATCAATCCCAGCAATGCCTAGAGTTATAAAAAGCACTAGAAAGCAAATGTTCTTCATTGGAACTTCCATTTCTCTGATGCGATAAGCACACTTCAACTCCGCGGGCTTTATAGTGAAACAAGCAGCTCAAAAGTTGCTTGCTTGCACGCGAAACCAACAAGAGATGGTGGATGCAGCACTTTGCAGCATCTAATCCTTCAGATGATTAGCTGGCCATTCTTTAAGACAATGAAGATAGTGGTGTCATCCAATTTACTCTAATTTTTGTACTTGCAAACGAACAAAATAAGAGCCTTTCATGTGCAGCTGACAGCCAAACGGTGAAGACATTCAAAAATCTATTCAGCTACCCCTCCACTCTTCCTCTAGAATCTACCGTGAAAAGCCTAATTATAAGATCATTGGGTTTGCTTAAATTCATATTCCAAAGATAAAATGAGCAGAAACTGAAAGCATTAACTAAGATAAAATGGCATTAGACATCCAAATAAGGCCTCCAATATTCAGAAAATACGAACTACTCTAGGGACAACATTAGCGAGTAAAAGCGTACAAAACCATACAAACATATAAGAGAAATCCAACGGGGACCAAAACATATAAGAGAACCACGGCGCCGAAGGTAGCTGAGCTGCCGCAAGCCAAAGTGCCGAGCTGGATCTGGACAACATTAACCAAAGCCAGAGTCAGGAACCCGCACACACAGAACAAGCCGATGCCCGAGACCAGCATGCCAATCCGGAACACCGAGTGGTTGATTTGGCCACCCCCTGTGGCCCTAGGGGGTGGTTCGGCCACTCTCAAAAGTCAAAACCCAACAAAAAAATTTGAGGGTTTGGCCATTAGCCACAGTAGTGGTTCGGCTACCCTCAATGGCCATAACCCATCAATATATATATATATTTTTTTTGTTTTTCTGCCATGGAGGGTGGTTCGGCCACCCCAGACAGGCCAAGGGGTGGCTAAGCCACTCCAGACCGGTTAAGGGGTGGCTCAACTACCCCTCTTCTTTTCTTTCTTTTTTCATTTTTTTTTTAATTTTATTATTTTTTAAGGATTTTTTATTTATTTATTTTTTTTATATATAGTGCCACATGTCAACTTCAGCAGTTAACACTTAGCGAGCTGTTAAAATTTGAACGAAAAATCTAACATGGGTTCCAAATGGGTTTTTACCCTTAATTCAGGTATTACCTATGATACAAAACAAAACTGAGGTACTAAATTTAAAAATACTTAAAACTTAGGAACCAATGAGTATTTAACCCAATTATTAATTAGCTAACTTTTGACAAAGGAGACTCCAATAGTCCAGTCTTTAGCCCAAAAATAAATAAATAAATAAAACAAAGAAAGATTAAGAAAAAGGGAGGGAAATAAAGCAAGAAGGGAGGTAAGGTGTTGGGGTGGTAATTTGTGCTCGCTGGGTTCATGTTGTGTTGAGGTAAGGGTGGTAATTTGTGTCTTGGCCACCCCTGATGAGCATGGCACTGGTTTTGGCTATCTCGGGTTCGGTGATGGGTCTTTTAGTTTTTTGTTTTACAAAATAATAAAAAGTAACGTGAATTTCTTTTCTTTGCTTTTTTTTTTTTTTGGAAAACATTGTTTATTCTTCTCATTTTATAGAGAAATAGATATTCATAAGGAAATAACTATTCATAGGAATGGTATGCAATGAAACAAAAGAATAGTTATTCCTATTTTATTGGAATAGTGATTCCATTCCAATGATCTATTTAATAAAATAGTCAGACCCATTAATCTTAACTTGCTAATTTCGTATAGAGTTTGTAAATAGTGCCAAAAATTGCTAATCCTAAAGGGAAGGTAGTTTGTAATTTGTATTTTTTGACAAATAATTTTTAAAATCTCACTTATTTGTTTCAAATTAAATAGTTGGGATTATAATATATTGGTATTTATTATCATCAAAATATGGTAATATACCAAAGGAGATTAATTACTTGTTAATTAGCTTTTGTCAAATCATACTTCCAATGGTAAATTGAAGGATAGAAAGGAAGAAGGCGGGTTACCTAAGATTTTTAGTGAATGTTGTCTCTAAAGTGCAGTTAAAGATACTAATTTTTTTCTATAAAATAATTTACAAATTGATATAATAATTTATAATTTGTAAAATAATTAGAAAAAATTCAACTTATAAATTATTTTACTAATAATGAATTGGTTGAAGTCTCTGCGTTATCCTAAGCATTCTGGTGCACTTCGTGATTTGCTGAGCGTGTTCTCACCATTGTGGATTTTTCTTTTGCGAAAACGTTGAAACGTTTTCACAGACGGCGTCAAACTGTTGGTACAGTTTCCCAATGGTGATGTATCAGCTCCTTATTTGTTCTTCAAGGGCCCGGATACAAGAATCTGCAAAACAGCAAAGACGCGCCGGGGGTTGGCAAGTGGAACCTCCTCCGATTGCTAAGTCAGCAAGAGATTTTATGAGAGTGAGTAAATGTGATTAGAGTTAAGTGATACCTTTTTTTACCATCTATTTATACCCCTTATTTGAATTAGTTCACATGTAAAAGGTTCCTAAATTTCTGAGATTATTGGTCATCCGATATGGGTGAATAGTAATTTGGTACGATGTGAATAGTGACTAGGCATGGTGTTCAGACACCCGGTGTGGTGTATAGGGCTAGGATTAGGTGCACAGTACTACGCCTAATCTAGTTTCTGACCTGATTTGACCACACTAAGTACTCAGGTTAATAAATGCTAGAGATCCTAATAAATGCTAGAGATCTTACTTGTTGAACCCCCCATACTTGTTAGGTCAGATGCACTTTCTATTACATGTCTCAATGACATTCCCAGCACAACCATCCGCTAGTACCGAGTCTCCGACTAGCTCAACAATCGGCAATACACTCCCATCAGAATGATTGGTTCACTTTCTGAGTGTGACCACACATATCCAATTTGTGTGCAACCAACCGGTTCACTCTCCACCTGACGAATCCGATTGGGTTTAGTTTGACTCTAGGCTCACTTAGGCTTGGGAAATGATAATTCTCCCCCGCCCCCCACACACACGCAGTGCCTATGTGTGTGATACTATAATCTATAAAACCTAGGGCTTGTGTGTGTGATACTATAATCTATGAAAACATTTTAGACCTTATCATTAATTATAAATAGTATACATGTCGGACAAAGTTTTCATTCAACAAAGTATTTTTTGGGCCGGAGGACGACTGATCGATAGAGCTGAGAGAGAGAGAGAGAGTTTAAAGAAAGGGTATGGAGGGTGTGTGACACTGGACATTTCACCTGTCCCGCAGCACGCCCCTCCAATCAACTTTTTTGACGTGTCTGTTCGACAAGTCAAAAAATTGATGACATGTCGAACAGACACGGCAAAACTTTTCTAACGTGTCAAAATGACACATCAAATATTTGTTGACGTGTTAAAATGACACATCAAAACTTTCCCGACATGTCAAATTGGCACGTCAAAACTTTTTGACGTTTTTGACATGCCAATTTGGCATGTCAATAAATTTGTGACGTATCAATTAATGTTATTTTTTTTGTAATGAGTGAGTCTACATTTTGGGTTTGTTGCCATGAATGAGGAGAATGAGTCTCTTCATACGAGCCAGACATGGGATTTGGTGAAATTGTCAGAGGGCACAAAGACTGTCAGGTTGAGGAGATCGTTGTATTGCTTGGAACAATCTCTGGGACTGTGGTACAATCATTTTGTGTATTGTGGGCAATTTTCATATGGTTCTTTTGTTTATTTGTTGCGCTATGTGAATGACATGTTTATTGCTGCTAAAAGCATGTTTGAGGTTAAGAGATTGAAATTTATTTTGGGTGAAGAGTTTGAAATGATGGATTTAGGAAGTGCGAACAAAATCCTTGGGTTAGGCTTGTTAAGCCGAACCACTTTAATCTTGGTGTCTTGTGTGATTGTGTTATTTTCTATTCTCATATTTTATGCTTTATTAGGATCCCTAAAATTAGTTTTGTCACAACAACACAGTTTCCCTTTATTAACAGCAAGAACGCAGCAGTCCTTGGACAATTTTTTAGCACAGTACTTAGCCAGAGGTCGATGACCAGATTTTATGGTGCTTCCGAGCAGTTCCAACCATAATCTTTGTAGCTGAGTAAGCTTTTGCTTCCCAAACTGATATTTCTCTGCAAATTTTTAATCTGGAAATCCATCTGCAACATTTCCACCAAACCGATACATGCCAATTTTTTCAAACCGTGTGTGAGGGAGAGGAGGGAGGTGAACAGCTGAGGAGAGAGGCTCTTGAACAGTTGAACTCTCCTCTTTCTCTTGGAGAGAGAATGTTAGAAGGGAAAGAGTTGACGGGAGAGTAGCTCTGTAAATCATATTAAAAACTCATGTGCTTCTCAAACACGTGGCAATTTGTTAAGAAGGTTTGAGAAAATTTTCTTCAAACCAGTTTGGATTAAATGTTTGTCCATAATTAAACAGGTATGACCCATCAATTATAACTCGCTAATATTGAGTTGGGTTCGTGTCGGATTCACTAATCGTGTCAAAAATTGTCAGCCATAAATATTGCATGAAGGGTTCGGATCATATCGAGACATGGGTATAAGACTATATGGGTCAACTCTAACTCAATCTATACAATTAAATTAATCAAACCCCTCGTATCTAACCTACTAATTATGTGTTGAATTCGTGTCAGATTTGCGATTTGTGTCAAAAATTGTCGGCCCTAATAAAATTCAACAGCAAAATCCAAACAGTTTCTTTATTATTTATTTTTCAGGTGTTTGGATGTCAGGCTGAACTGACTAGCTAGATTAAGAAGCAACAAGGATACAATCTAAGCACAATAGTATTAAACAGCAACTACTTCATAAGCAGAGGCACCGTGACTGAGGAACTTCAGTCTTCAGGGAACCGTATAAGCTGCAAAACAGAACAAATAGTTTTGAGATGAGATGAAATAGGCCATTGCATGTACCAGTTAAAGGAACAGGGGAGAAAAGCACAAGGAAAGGGTGAGTGAATGGCAATAATATATATGTAAAACTGACCTCCACACTTGTATCCCACTGGACGATTAGCAATATTGCAGCGTTTGAGAATGGTCGCTGCAACCTCTGGCTTAGCTCCGGCGCATCTAGCTGTGTCAGAAAGCATAGCCGCACAAAGGCATCTTGGGTTCTGGGAAATCTTTTTCACCTGACTGCAACACCTGTCAGAAACTCCAGCTTTGTGATACTGTGCCGCTGCTGCGCAGGGAACCAGCTTCGTAGCCTCCTTGTCAGGAGAAGATGTCCCACATTCACCAGCCCCATCAATCACAGCAATGCCTAGAGTAACGAAAAGCATTAGAAAGCAGATGTACTTCATTGGAACTTCCATTTCTCTGATACGATGCTCACACTTCAACTCCCCGGGCTTTATAGTGAAACAAGCAGCTCAAAAGGTGCTTGCGTGCGCGCGAAGCCCTTAAGAGGTAGTGCGGCGGCTCAACATAGCAATTCGTTGTTTGGTAAGTAATTAAGAAATGAAATATTTATTTGAATACTAGTAAAAAATGATTGATGTGATTTAAAATTTATAAATGTTAGATGGAAAAGTAAAAAAGTTTTATTTTGTAGTAATTTTTCTTATTTGAATAATAATAAAAAATTATTAATGTGATGTAAAAAGTGTTAAAAAGTTGAAATGTTTTTTATTTGATTTTTTAGGAAAAAGTGAAAAGGGAATTGGAAATTTAAGAATTGGTTGCCAAACAGCTCCCTATTCTCAGTGAACTTTTCAAATTTTCTTTAAATTTTTGTTAAATAATTTCTTTTTATTATTTTATATATCGCTTTTAACAAACTTCTTACATCAAACTCTTCAAATATTTATCTATTTTCAACTAAATATTAATTTTTATTGATTTTAAACAACTACTGCTAACAAATAAGGAGAGTAAAAAAGTGAAAAGTAAAGTTAAAGGAGAGAAAAATGATAAAATATTTAATAACTTATAAAATTTGTGGGCCAAATTTGGAATGAAATTCTGACAAGAGCCAAAATAGAGAAATTATAGAGAGTTTGTTGAAGTGGATTTTTTTGAGTTTTTCACCAAATTTTGGTGAAAATTTTGAAATTGAGAGCTCACTAAGGATGCTTTAACTCCGAGCAATCACTCTGCACTTGGGGTGAAAATACCACGATTATAGTCCGCATCAGTTATCCGCACATATATAATATCTGTTAATCATATATGCGGATACGGATAGTGATTTTAGGGGATGTGGAGGTCACATTCCATTTATATATATTTAATTAAATTCACTAAAATGACCTCGTTTTGATGCTACAATAAGTTTAAGACTTTTTTGTTATATTAGGTTTTTTTCACTATCATCTCAAATTCATATCTCACTCCATTTAATTTTTCTTTTCTTTGAGTAATGCAAATCTCGATTACTCTATAAAACAATAACCATCTATGACATATAATCGTGAATTAATAAGTAAAATCTTAATTTATTTAAGTTTGCATATAGATTTGTATAGTAATCTAAAACACTCATTACCTTATATGTGAGTAGCATATAATAACCGCAGATAATAACCGCATAAATGCGGTTGTGGATACCTAAAATTAATATGAGATAAATGCACTATTGGTCCCTATGGTATGCCATAATTATTTTTTACTCCATATGGTTTAAAAAGTTCATGGAAGGTTCTCGTGGTAAGCAATAATTACAAATAGATCCCTAACGTCAAATTCTATTAAAAAATTTGACAGATTCTATTAAGTGTCAGGTCAACGCCACATCAAACCAATAAGATGATGACACGTGTCAATCTGAATAAAAAAAAATAAATAAATAAACTTATTATTTTAAAAAACAAAAAAAACTAATGAAAAAAAAAACAAAAAAATAGAAGGGTCAATGGAAGTGGCCGCGCCAACCCCATTGGCTGCCGGGGGTGGCGCGCGGCCACCCCTGGACCTTCTAGGGGTGGCTCGATGGCCACCCCGGCCACTAGGGGTGGCCGCGCGCCACCCTTCCATTTTTTTTTTTTTTAAATAAGTTTATTTATTTATATTTTTAATAATTTTATATTTTTTTATTTAGATGGACACGTGTCGCCATCTTATTGGTTTGACGTGGCATTGACATGGCACTAACAGAATCTGTCAAATTTTTTAACAGAATTTGACTTCAATGATCGATTTGTAATTATTGTTTACCACGAGGACTTCCTATGAATTTTTTAAAGCATATAGAGTGAAAAATAATTATGGCATACCACAGGAATCAACGATGCAATTATCCCAATTAATAATCGCATTATGCGAATATTGATAATAACTAAATCTGCATTTGCACCCCTTCTTTGCACTAACATTGTCCAATTCTTACCTGTAATATATATTGGGGCTTTGCAATATTTGATTGTTAATATCCTTCTCAAACTGTTATTGGTGTGCGTTTGGCATTTCGATTTCGTAGACAAAAAGTGTGATTTTAAACTAAACCACAAAAAATGAATCGTTTGGGAATTGCATATTTTTTAAATTGCAATTTGAAAGTGGAGAAAATTTACTTTTTCAAATCGTAGGCATGATGATGCTTTTTTTAAAATGCAAAATTTTAAAGGCTAACCTACAATTTTAAAGGTCAAACTACAATTTTGCTAAACATTTAACTGCGTTTTTTTAAAAATCACTTTTTGAAATCGTACATTTTAAAATCGTTATTTTTAAAGCGTACTTTTGAAATCACAAAATCAAACGAAGTCTTGATGTCTCACCTAAGACTAGTAAAAAGACAAAAATAGTTTTTATTTTTTATTAATAACATAAAAATTCGAAGAAAAAAAAAATCAAACAAACAAACAAAAAACAAATCAAAACAAAACTGGAGCCACCTCACGTGTCACCCCCAAAAAAAGTTTGGGGTAGTCGGACCAACCCTAGATTGAGTATTTTTTTTATCTGTTGATTACCTTCTTTTTTAACATTTAAATTTTTTTTTTTTAATTCTTATTAAGAATATTTTTGTTCTTAAATGAGACATTGACACAATTGATAGATTGAAAAGATGTTGACAATAGGGTAATACTTTGAAGAGTATGTGTACTTATCCTTATATATATATATATATATATATATCTTCTTTTTAGATATACAAAATTACTAATAAAATAGTTTGTATTCAAGATTTGCTTAGTGAAGATGAAAAAAAAATGAAGAAAACCAAATACAAAAAGAAAGGCGTACAAGCTTTTGTTTTGAAATCTTTATTCACCCTTTTTCTTTTCTTTTTTTGATAGCGGATACTTCACTAGGACAACGATATTTTGTAGAGTGTTCATGATTACCTGGTCGTTCTTTAAGCCAATGAAGATACTAGTATCATCCAATTTACTTTAATCCTTCAAAAATGGGTTCATGAGTAGCTGACAGCAAGACGGTGAAAAAAATTAAAAAATCTACCCGCTGCCTCTCCCCTGTACCTCTAGGACCTTCTCCCCTGTACCTCTAGGACCTTCTCCCCTGTTCCACTAGAATCTATCTTGGTATCATCCAATTTACTTTAATCCTTCAGAAATGGGTTCATGAGCAGCTGACAGCAAGACGGTGAAGACATTAGAAAATCCACCCAGCTGCCTCTCCCCTGTTCCTCTAGAATCCTCTCCCCTGTTCCTCTAGAATCTATCTGATAATCTC
The DNA here is from genome assembly GCA_028654335.1 of Alnus rubra. Taxonomy (NCBI): domain Eukaryota; kingdom Viridiplantae; phylum Streptophyta; class Magnoliopsida; order Fagales; family Betulaceae; genus Alnus; species Alnus rubra. The sequence continues at coordinate 1,256,615 of JAJPGS010001224.1, read as the reverse complement.
TCTAAGACTAGCCTCGCTCTTTTCACACATTCGACCAAACAGTTTCCTCGAAACTATAGTCATACTGATCAACCTTACGACCACAAGTTGTACGTCATTCATTTTATTGCACATTACTATTTCCTCAATTTGTGCTCACTTGCACTTGCTATAATCGCTTGCTGCTTACAAGTAACAAAGTATTGTCATTCTGTTCTTCCACTATCATTCCTCTAATTTTTCTTTTGCAAATTTAGGTTATTGTTATTCTAGTCAACTATGCTAATTGTTGATACAGAACAATCGCTGCCCTGGACCCAATTTGGTATATGCAAAAACAAATGAGTAAAAGATGACTCGCCGAAGATACCGACGAAAACACTCTGATGCTTAAGTCAGTAAATAGGGACGGAACTAACATTTGAAATTTGGGAGGGCAAAACTAAAAAATTAATTAATTAATTAAGAGTAAAATTTTAATTTTTAAGGAATTATAATAATATTTTTTTTTTAAAAAAAATGTTAAGGAAAACAAGGTAGCTTGGGGGGCTGATGTCCCCAAGCTATATTCCGACTAATTCAATTAAATAGATCAAACAATTCAATCACGTGTCGAGTTTTGAGTGGTGTAAAAAATTTTTACCCTCGTAACAGCAAAGCAAGCACCAAACAACTTATTTATTTATAATTATTCAGGTGTCTGGGTGTCAGAGTGAACTGACTAGCTAGATTTCAAGCAGCTGCAATGATACAATCCAAGCATAATAGTACTAAACAGCAACTACTTCATAATAAGAGGCACCGTCACTCAGGAACTTCAGTCTTCAAGGCAACGTATAAGCTGCAAAACAGAGCAAGTAGTTTTTGGATGAGATGAAGTGGCTCATTGTCCACCTGTTAAAGGAGCAGGGGAGAAAAGCACAAGGAAAGGGTGAGTGAATGGTAATAACATGTAAAACTGACCTCCACACTTGAATCCCACTGGACGATCAGCAATATTGCAGCGTTTGGGAATGGTCACTGCAACCTCTGGCTTAGCTCCTGAGCTTTTAGCTGTATTAGAAAGCATAGCAGCACAAAGGCAGCTTGGGTTCTGGCCAATCTTTTTCACCTGACTGCAGCACCTGTCAGAAACTCCTGCATCCTCATCTTGCGCTGCTGATGCACAAGGAGCCAGCTTGAAAGCCTCCATGTCCGGAGAAGATTTCCCACATTCACCGGCCCCATAAACCCCATCAATCCCAGCAATGCCTAGAGTTATAAAAAGCACTAGAAAGCAAATGTTCTTCATTGGAACTTCCATTTCTCTGATGCGATACGCACACTTCAACTCCGCGGGCTTTATAGTGAAACAAGCAGCTCAAAAGTTGCTTCCTTGCACGCGAAACCAACAAGAGATAGTGGATGCAGCACTTTGCAGCACCTAATCCTTCAGATGATTACCAGGCCATTCTTTAAGACAATGAAGATAGTGGTGTCATCCAATTTACTTTAATTTTTGTACTTGCAAACGAACAAAATAAGAGCCTTTCATGTGCAGCTGACAGCAAAACGGGGAAGACATTCAAAAATCTATTCAGCTACCCCTCCACTCTTCCTCTAGAATCTACCGTGAAAAGCCTAATTATAAGATCATTGGGTTTGCTTAAATTCATATTCCAAAGATAAAATGAGCAGAAACTGAAAGCATTAACTAAGATAAAATGGCATTAGACATCCAAATAAGGCCTCCAATATTCAGAAAATACGAACTACTCTAGGGACAACGTTAGCGGGTAAAAGCGTACAAAACCATACAAACATTTAAGAGAAGTCCAACGGGGACCAAAACATATAAGAGAACCACGGCGCCGAAGGTAGCTGAGCTGCTGCAAGCCAAAGTGCCGAGCTTGATCTGGACCACAATAATTAACCAGAGCCAGAGTCAGGAACCCGCACCCGCAGAACGAGCCGACGCCCGAGACCAGCATGCCGATCCGGAGCACCGAGTGGTGGATTTGGCCACCCCGTAGTCCTTAGGGGCCAAAGCTCAACAAAAAAATTTGAGGATTTGCCCAAGGGGTGGTTCGGCCACCACCAAGCCGACCGGTCTGGGAGTGGCCGAACCACCCCCATGGCCCACGGGGGTGGTTCGGCCACCCCCAAAGGCAATAACCCATCAATTTTTTTTTTTTTTTTTGCCATGGAGAGTGATTCGGCCACCCCAAACAGACCAAGAGGGTTGCTAAACCACCCCAGACCGGCCAAGGGGGTGGCTCAACCGCCCCTTTTTTTTTTCAATTTTATTTTAAAGATTTATTCTTTTTTTTTTTTTTTTTTTTTTTTTAGTGTCACATGTCAACTTCAGCAGTTAACACTTGACGAGCCGTTAAATTTGAACGAAAAATCTTACAGAGGTTCCAAATGGGTTTTTATCCCTAATTCAGGTACCACCTATAATACGAAACAAAATTGAGGTACTAAATTTAAAAACGCTTAAAACTCAGAAACTAATGGGTATTTAACCCAATTATTAATTAGCTAACTTTTGACAAAGCAGACTCCAATAGTCCAGTCTTTAGCCCAAAAATAAATAAATAATAATAATGAAAAAAAAAAAAAACAAAACAAAGAAGAAAGAAAGATAAGGGAAAAGGGAGGGAAATAAAGCAAGAAGGGAGGTAGGGTGTTGGGGTGGTAATTTGTGCACGCTGGGTTCAAGTTGTGTTGAGGTAAGGGTGGTAATTTGTGTCTTGGCCACCCTTGATGACCATGGCAGTGGTTTTGGCCATTTCGGGTTCTATGAAGGGTCTTTTAGTTTTTTGTTTGACAAAAAAATAAAAAATAATGTGAATTTCTTTTCTTTTCTATTTTTGGAAAACATTGTTTATTCCTCTCCTTTTATAGAGGAATATATATTCATAAGGAAATAACTATTCATAGGAATGATGTGCAATGAAACAAAAGAATAGCTATTCCTATTCTATGGGAATAGTGATTCCATTCTAATGACCTATTTAATAAAATAGTCAGACCCATAAATCTTAACTTGCTAATTTCATATTGAGTTTGTAAAAATTGCTAATCCTAAAGGGAAGGTAGTTTGTAATTTGTATTTTTTGACAAATAATTTTTAAAATCTCACTTATTTGTTTCAAATTAAATAGTTGGGATTATAATATATTGGTATTTATTATCATCAAAATATGGTAATATACCAAAAGAGATTAATTACTAGTTAATTAGCTTTTGTCAAATCACACTTCCAATCGTAAATTGAAGGAAAGAAAGGAAGAAGGCGGGTTACCTAAGATTTTTAGTGAATGTTGTCTCTAAAGTGCAGTTAAAGATACTAAATTTTTTTTCTATAAAATAATTTACAAATTGATATAATAATTTATAATTTGTAAAATAATTAAGAATAAATTCAACTTATTAATTTTTATTAATTATTTTACTAATAATGAATTGGTTGAAGTCTCTGCGTTATCGTGAGCATTTTGGTGCACTTCGTGATTTGCTGAGCGTGTTCTCACCATTGTGGATTTTTCTTTTGCGAAAACGTTGAAACGTTCCCACAGACGGCGCCAAATTGTTGGTACAATTTCCGAATGGTGATGTGTCAGCTCCTTATTGGTTCTTCGAGGGCCCGGATACAAGAATCTGCAAAACAACAAAGGCACGACGGGTGTTGGCAGGCGGAATCTCCTCCGATTGCTATGTCAGCGAAAGCTTTTATGAGAGTGAGTAAATGTGATTAGAGTTAGGTGATACCTGTTTTTACCATCTTTTTATACCCCTTATTTGAATTAGTTGGCGTGTAAGAGGTTCCCAAATTTATGAGATTATTGATCATCCGGTATGGGTGAATAGTAATCTGGTACGATGTGAATAGTGACTAGGCATGGTGTTCAGACACCTGATGTGGTGTACAGGGCTAGGTACTGCGCCTAATCTAATTTCTGACCTGATTTGACCACACAAAGTACTCAGGTTAATAAATGCCGGAGATCCTAATAAATGCTAGAGATCTTACTTGCTGAACCCCCCATACTTGTTAGGTCAGGTGCACTTTCTATTGCATGTCTCAGTGACATTCCCGGCACAACCATCCGCTAGTACCGAGTCTCCAACTAGCTCAACAATCGGCAGTACGCTCCCATCAAAATGATTGGTTCACTTTCTGAGTGTGACCACACATATCCGAGCTGTGTGCAACCAACCAGTTCACTCCCCACCAGACGAATCCGATCGGGTTTAGTTTGACTCTGGGCTCACTTAGGCTTGGGGAATGATAATTCCCCGGCACACACACACGCACACAGCGTGTGTGTGATACTATAATCTATGAAAACATTTTAGACCTTATCATTAATTATAACTAGTATGCATGTCGGACAAAGTTTTCATTAAACAAAGTATTTTTTGGGCCGGAGGACGACTGATCGACAGAGTTGAGAGAGAGCTAGAGAGAGAGGCATACCATGGTGGTCGAAGGAGAGGCGGCCGGCAACAGTGGTGGTGCACGAGAGAGAGAGAGAGAGAGAGAGAGAGAGAGAGAGAGAGAGTTTAAAGAGAGGGTATGGGGGGTGTGTGACACTGGACATTTCATCTGTCCCGCGGCACGCCCGTCTAGTCAACTTTTTTGACGTGTCTGTTCGACACGTCAAAAAATTGTTGACATGTCGAACAGACACGTCAAAACTTTTCTGACGTGTCAAAATGACACGTCAAGTATTTGTTGACGTGTTAAAATGACACGTCAAAACTTTCCCGACGTGTCAAATTGGCAGGTCTAAACTTTTTGACGTTTTTGATGTGCCAATTTGGCATGTCAATAAATTTGTGACGTGTCAATTAATGTTAATTTTTTTGTAGCGAGTGAGTGTACATTTTGGGTTTGTTGCCATGAATGAGGAGATTGAGTCTCTTCATACGAGCCAGACATGGGATTTGGTGAAATTGTTAGAGGGCGCAAAGACTGTTAGGTTGAGGAGATCGTTGTATGGCTTGGAACAATCTCTGGGACAGTGGTACAATCATTTTGTATATTGTGGGCAATTTTCATATGGTTCTTTTGTTTATTTGTTGCGCTATGTAGATGACATGCTTATTGCTTCTAAAAGCATGTTTGAGGTTAAGAGATTGAAATTTCTTTTGGGTGATGAGTTTGAAATGATGGATTTAGGTGGTGCGAAGAAAATCTTTGGGTTAGGCTTGTTAAGCCGAACCACTTAAATCTTGGTGTCTTGTGTGATTGTGTTATTTTCTATTCTCATATTTTTTGCTTTATTAGGATCCCTAAAATTAGTTTTGTCACAACAACACAATTTCTCATTATTAACAGCAAGAACTCAGCAGTCCTTGGACAATTTTTTAGCACAGTAGTTAGCCAGAGGCGATGACCGGATTTTATGGTGCTTTCGAGCAGTTCCGACCATAATCTTTGTAGCTGAGTAAGCTTTTGCTTCCCAAACTGATGTTTCTCTGCAAATTTTTAATGTGGAAATCCACCTGCAACATTTCCACCAAACCGATACATGCCCAATTTTTCAGACCATGTGTGAGGGAGAGGAGGGAGGTGAACAGCTGAGGAGAGAGACTCTTGAACAGCTAAACTCTCCTCTTTTCTGATTTAGAGATAACGTTAGAAGGGAAAGAGTTAACGGGAGAGTAACTCTGTAAATCATATTAAAAACTCATGTGCTTCTCAAACACGTGGCAATTTGTTAAGAAGGTTAGATGAAATTTCCTTCAAACCAGTTTGAATGAAATTTTTGTCCATAATTAAACAAGTATGACCCATCAATTCTAACTCGCTAATATTAAGTTGAGTTCGTGTCAGATTCACTGATCGTGTTAAAAATTGTTAGCCATAAATATTGCATGAAGGGTTCGGATCATGTCAAGACATGAGTATAAGATTATATGGGTTAACCCTAACTCAATCTATTCAATTAAATTAATCAAACCCCTCGTACCTAACCTACTAATTCTGTGTTGAATTCGTATCAGATTTGTGATTTGTGTCAAAAATTGTCGGCCTTAATAAAATTCGGCAGCAAAATCTAAACAATTTCTTTATTATTTATATTTCAGGTGTTTGGATGTCAGGCTGAACTGACTAGCTAGATTAAGCAGCAACAAGGATACAATCTAAGCACAATAGTATTAAACAGCAACTACTTCATCAGCAGAGGCACCGTGACTAAGGAACTTCAGTCTTCAGGGAACCGTATAAGCTGCAAAACAGAACAAATAGTTTTGAGATGAGATGAAATAGGCCATTGCATGTACCAGTTAAAGGAACAGAGGAGAAAAGCACAAGGAAAGGGTGAGTGAATGGCAATAATATATATGTAAAACTGACCTCCACACTTGTATCCCACTGGACGATTAGCAATATTGCAGCGTTTGAGAATGGTCGCTGCAACCTCTGGCTTAGCTCCGGCGCATCTAGCTGTATCAGAAAGCATAGCAGCACAGAGGCATCTTGGGTTCTGGGAAATCTTTTTCACCTGACTGCAACACCTGTCAGAAACACCATGAACTCGTTTGGTAAACTGGTTTTTGTTTTTATTTTTTAGAATTGTTTTTTAGAACAAAAACAAAAAACTGTTTTCTGTTGTTTTTTTGTTAAAAAAGTGTTTGGCAAACTGTTTTCGAAAATAGTTTTTGAAAACATAAAACAATGGTTAAGGCGTTTGGACAATTGTTTTCAAAACAGTTTTTACTTATGAAGAAAATAGAAAACTGTTTGGCATTTCTACATATTTTTTTGTTTTCAATTTTTTGTTTTATGAGGCTTCTTCCTTTTTTGTTACTTTTTTTTTTTCTTAAACAATCAGCCCAGTCATCAAATCATCTACCATCCGCATAGTTCTTGCCTTAGCCGTTCACTTTGACTGGCCCATTCGACAATTGGATGTTTCCAATGCCATTTTACATGGTTCCTTGAAGGAGGAGGTGTACATAGAACAACCTCAGGGGTTTCTCGATCCCTCCAAACCAGATCATGTCTGCAGGCTTCACAAGTCCATTTATGGACTCAAACAAGCTCCCCAAGCTTGGTTTACTTGCCTCTCCTCAACACTGCTGGACCTCGGTTTTGTGGCATCATTGGTGGACTCTTCTTTATTTATTTTCATCATGAATAATATCAAAATCTACCTCTTAATATATGTAGATGATATTATTGTCACTGGCACTCACAGTACTGTTATTACCTCTCTAATATCTCAATTGCAGACCAAATTTCCAGTAAAAGATCTCGGTTCTCTCAGCTTCTTCCTTGGCATTGAAGCTCATCGGTCTCCAGACGCCTTGCATCTTAGTCAGACCAAGTACATCACTGACCTGCTGCACCGCACCCGCATGCTTGGTGCTAAGCCTGCCACTTCTCCCTGCTCCTCTGGTTCCAAATTGTCAAAATTTGATGGCAGCCCACTACCGGATCCTACTGAATACAGGCAGGTGGTTGGTGCACTGCTGTACTGCACCCTCTCAAGACCTGAGCTAGCCTTCTCTGTAAATCAGTTGTGCCAACATATGCACAACCCTTCCACCATCCATTGGTCGGCAGCCAAGAGGGTCCTCCGGTACTTAAAGAACTCGATTGATCACGGCCTCCTCTTCACCAAAGGCTCTCTTCACTTGCAAGCATTCTGTGACTCGGACTGGGCAGGCAGCCCTGATGATCGTCGCTCAACCTCTAGGTTTGGAGTATTCCTTGGTCCCTGCCTTGTCTCCTGGAGTGCCAAGAAACAGGCAGTGGTCTCCCGTTCCAGCACCGAGGCTGAATATCGTGCCATGGCTCTCACCACTGTCGAGCTTTTCTGGTTACGCATGCTCTTCAAGGAACTTCGTATTCGGCTGCATCAAGCTCCCACTTTATGGTGTGATAATGTCAGTGCCTTAGCCCTTGCCTCTAATCCGGTCTATCATGCCCGTACCAAGCATATCGAGGTGGACTACCATTTTATTAGAGAAAAAGTTGTCAATGGCGACATCCTGGTCAAATTCATCTCTACTCTCGATCAAACTGCTGACATATTCACCAAAGGTTTATCTTCAAACCGGTTTGCTGAACTCAAGTCCAAGCTCATGGTCACTGCCCTCCCCATTCGCTTGCGGGGGGATGTTAGTGTGACCACCTCATCACAGCCTAACATGGAAAGTCCTTCCCATGCAGAATCTCCCAACAAGGCAAGTGTCGCCTATGCAGTCTCTCAAAAACCCGCACATCACTCCAGCAACATAGCACAGTTGTCAACCACACATTGCGCCCTTCATGCTGCAAAGAATCGTGGCACAGCTGCATGCATCATACAAGAAAGGAAAGAATCACAGCAGCACAAGGAAAGTGTTGCTGCTATGATTTCAAATCTGTCTGTAACATAAATAGGCAATATACAATTCCTGTAATCATGTAATTCCTGTAATCGTGCCATCCCATTTATACACTACAATAGCTGTACTCTCCATAGATATCACATAGGCAATTCTGTATAAATACCCGATGTATCAGTAATAAAATAATTAAGCAATTGTCTCAAATTTCCTACAATCTTCATATTGTTTCAGTTATGCCATATCCCGAGGCCCTGCAAACAAACAAAGACTTTAAATCAAAATAGAGATGTCTTAGATACAGATGAATAAGCGTTTACTTAAAAATAAGTAATAGCATAAGATAAATGCAAGTATTGATTAGCTGATTAGAGATTCACGTGTAAAGATAAGTAAAAGATGAAAAAAAAATTCAGAAGAAATCTTAACACCTAATACTAGTCATGTTGAATTTCATCCAGAATGGTGGAAAGCTTAAACTAGACCAATACATCACTTTAACACAACCAAGTTCAGCTCAAAATTGAAACAAGGTTTAGGTACCAAACTACAACTGGAACCTTTTTACTTTAGCAGATCACCAGTTGTCCACATTGGAGGATGCCAGCAGAAGGCAAAAGATTCTGTGTGCATCAACTGCAAGGCAGTTCAAGATTACAGGAGGCAGAGGAGTTTACCTTTATAACAAGAACACAAACGGGCACTGATCAAAAGGTAGGTTAATGTACAATATAACAACCAAGAGATGTCATTTAAGAGTCCAGCTTACTAATGATCAGGAAAATGACACCTTATGTTCACAAGAAAGATCCAGAAAGAACCAAAAGAATTTATATAAATTATATTGAAATTATAGAGTTTACTGGAAAGGTGGCATTCATGGAGCACAGAAAATAGGCCCTGTTAGAGAGAAAAATCGCAGTTGTCTGTGCATGTCCAGAGGAAAAAAATATGAAAACATTATTAACACAACCCCAAAGATCAAGAAAGCAATAGTTACTTACATATCAACTAAACATTTTTTTTTTTTTTGTAATCTAAAATGACATGGTTATTCAGCTGTGACAGATGTTACACAACTAACTTGATAGTGGTAAAGTGAAAAAAAACATTGCATAAGGTAAGTAAAGGTCAAATGGAATGAGACTACACACGAAATCCTCCGCTCAAACCAAAGAGGAGGTAAAGCTGATGGTCACAAGCAATGGTAACCACATCCATTTTTAAAGGGAGGACAAGACTTGAATTGAATCCGACGTGGGAAAAACAATTTTAGCAACTATAATCTAATATGTGGCTTTAAGGGCTGGTAAATAAATAGCTGGGAAGCTTCGAGATAAGAAATTGAAGGAGATTGGGCAGGTGAGCAGGTTGTTGATGGAGGTGTTGAATGTGAAGGTGAGTAGGTTGTTGAGGGAGTTGAAGGAGATTGGGAATGAAGCGTCAAGCGAGGATGGGAATGAATGAGAAAGGGGAGGGGAAAAAAAGGAGGAAAAAAAAAAAACGCACCTAATTTTTCGCTCTCAGGAGTCGAACGTCGGACCTGTTTCCCTTGGAGTTACTATGCACTTAAAATCAGAACGCGTTTCCGTTGTTTTCCGTATAGTTTCGCCCTTGTAGATGAGAATTGTTTTCGAAAACAGGTATTTATTGTTCTCATATTTCGTGTTTCTTGAGTTTTTGTTTTCACCTGTTTTCTGTTTCAAAACAGGTTGCCAAACAGGCTCCGGCTTTGTGATACTGTGCCGCTGCTGCGCAGGGAACCAGCTTCGTAGCCTCCTTGTCAGGAGAAGATGTCCCACATTCACCAGCCCCATCAATCACAGCAATGCCTAGAGTAACGAAAAGCATTAGAAAGCAGATGCACTTCATTGGAACTTCCATTTCTCTGATGCGATGCTCACACTTCAACTCCCCGGGCTTTATAGTGAAACAAGCAGCTCAAAAGGTGCTTGCGTGCGCGCGATGCCCTTAAGAGGTAGTGCGGCGGCTCAACATAGCATCCTTATCCAGCTCTTCAAATTTTTTTTAAATTAAGTTAAATAATCTATTTTTATTATTTTATCTATTACTTTTAACAAATTTTATACACCAAACTCTTCAAATATTTATATATTTTTAACTAAATATTAATTTTTATTGATTTTAAGCAATTACCGCTAATAAATAAGGAGAGAGAAAAAGTGAAAAGTAAAGTGAAAAGAGAGAGAAATGATAAAATGTTCAATAGCTCATGAAATTTGTGGGCCAAATTTGAAGTGAAATCTTGACAAAAGCCAAAATAGAGAAATTATAGAGAGTCTGTTGAAATGGATTTTTCTGAGTTTTTCACCAAATTTTTGTTAAAATTTTGAAATTGAGAGCTCACTAAGGATGCTCTAACTCCCAGCGCTCACTCTGCACTTGGGGTGAAAATACCACGATTACAACCCGCATCCGTTATCTGCACCTATATAATATCCGTTAATCGTATATGCAGATGCGGATTGTGATTTTAGAGAATGCGTCTTTTATATATATTTAATTAAATTCATTAAAACGACATCGTTTTGGTGTTACAGTAAGTTTAAGACTTTTTTGTTATATTAGGTTTTTTTTCATTATCATCTCAAATTCATACCTCACTCCATTTAATTTAATTTTTTTTTTATTTTAGTAATCCAAATCTCGATTACTCTATAAGACAATGACAGATAATCATGAATTGTGCAACAAGTAAAATCTTAATTTATTTAAGCTTGCATATAGATTTGTATAGTAATTTAAAACGCTCATTACCTTATATGCGGGTAGCAAATATTAACCACACAGATGCGGTTGTGGATACCTAAAATTAATAATCGCATTATGCGGATATTGATAATAACCACATCTGCATTTTCACCCATTCTCTGCATTGACATTGTCCAATTCTTACCCGTAATATATATTGGAGCTTTGCAATGTTTGATTGTTAATGTCCTTCTCAAACCGTTAATGGTGTGCGTTTGGCATTTCGATTTCGTAAATAAAATGTGCGATTTTAAACTAAACCGTAAAAAATGAATCGTTTGAGAATTGCATTTTTTTTTAAATTGCAATTTGAAAGCGTAGAAAATCTACTTTTTCAAATCGTAGGTATGGTAGTGCTTTTTTAACAACACAGAATTTTAGAGGCTAACCTACGATTTTAAAGGTCAAACTACGATTTTGCTAAACATTTAACTGCATTTTTTTAAAAATCAAATTTTCAAATCGTACATTTTAAAATTGTTATTTTTAAAGCGCACTTTTGAAATCGCAAACTTAAACAGACTCTTGATGTCTCACCTAAGACTAGTAAAAAGACAAAAATGGTCATTATTTTTTATTAATAATATAAAAATTCGAAAGAACAATAAAAACAAAACAAAAAAACAAAAACAAAACAAAACAAATCAAAACAAAACTAAAGCCACCACAACTTGTCACCCCCAACAAACGTTTGGGCTGGTCGGACCAACTCTAGACTCTTAGTGTTTTTTTATTCGTTGATTACCTTCTTTTTTAACTTTTTTTATTTTTTTATATTTTTTTTTTAAAATTTTTATTAAGAGTATTTTTGTCCTTAAGGTGACATTGACACAATTGATAGATTGAAAAGACATTAACAATATAGTGATACTTTGAAGGGTATGTGTACTTATCCTTATAAAGTATTAAAAAAATATCTTCTTTAATGATATACAAAATTACTAATAAAATAGTTTGTATTCAACATTTGCTTAGGGAAGATGAAAAAAATGAAGAAAAACAAATACAAAAAGAAAGGGGTACAAGCTTTTGTTTGAAATCTTTTTCCACTTTTTTTTTTTTTTTTTGATGGTGGATACAGCACTAGGACAACGATATTTTGTAGAGTTTTCATGATTACCTGGCCGTCCTTTAAGCCAACGAAGATACTGGTATCATACAATTTACTTTAATCCTTCAGAAATGGGTTCATGAGCAGCTGACTGCAAGACGGTGAAGACATTAAAAAATCTACCCAGCTGCCTCTCCCCTGTTCCTGTACAATCTTCTACCCTGTTCCTCTATAATCTATCTGATATATCTCTCTAAAAGACTAGCCTCACTCTTTTCACCCATTCGACCAAACAGTTTCCTCGAAGCTATTGTCATACTAATCAACCTTACGACCTCAAGTTGTCATTATAAGTTCATTGAAAAATCTACCCACTGCCTCTCCCCTGTTCCTCTAGAGTCTTCTCCCCTGTTCCTCTAGAATCTATCTAGGACTGGCCTCACTCTTTTCACACATTCGACCAAACAGTTTCCTCGAAACTATTGTCATACTGATCACCTTAGGACCACAAGTTGTACGTCTTTCATTTTATTTCACATGACTACTCCCTCAATTTGTGCTCACTTACTATAATCGCTTGCTGCTTACAAGGAACAAAGTATTGTCATACTATTCTTCCACTATCATTCCTCTAATTTTTCTATTGCAAATTTAGGTTATTGTTATTCTAGTCAACTATGCTAATTGTTGATACAGAACAATCGCTACCCTGGACCCAATTCGGTATACGCAAAAACAAAGGAGCAAAGGGTGACTCGATGAAGATATTAACGGGAATACTCTGAAGGTTAAGCCAGTAAATAAGAACAAAACTAACATTTGAAATTTTGGAGGGTAAAACTGAAAAAAATTAAAAAAAATTAAAAAAAAATTGGGAGTAAAATTTTAATTTTTAAGGACTTGTAATAATTTTTTTTTTTTTTAAAAAAAAATGTTAGGGAAAACAAGGTAGCTTGGGGGGCCGATGCCTCAAGCTATAATTCGCTAATTTAATTAAATTGATTAGACCTTTCAATCACAATCTGCTAATTTTGTGTCGAGTTTACGAGCCTTTGTAAACAAAATTCACTTTCACCCTCGTAACAGCAAAGCAAGCACCAAACAACTTATTTATTTATAATGATTCATGTGTCTGGATGTCAGAGTGAACTGACTAGCTAGATTTCAAGCAGCTGCAATGATACAATCTAAGCATAATAGTAGTAAAGAGCAACTACTTCATAATAAGAGGCACCGTGACTCAGGAACTTCAGTCTTCAAGGCAACGTATAAGCTGCAAAACAGAGCAAGTAGTTTTTGGATGAGATGAAGTGGGTTATTGTACACCTGTTAAAGGAGCAGGGGAGAAAAGCACAAGGAAAGGGTGAGTGAATGGTAATAACATGTAAAACTGACCTCCACACTGGAATCCCACAGGACGATCAGCAATATTGCAGCGTTTGGGAATGGTCACTGCAACCTCTGGCTTAGCTCCTGAGCTTTTAGCTGTATTAGAAAGCATAGCAGCACAAAGGCATCTTGGGTTCTGGCCAATCTTTTTCACCTGACTGCAGCACCTGTCAGAAACTCCAGCATTCTGATCTTGCGCTGCTGATGCACAGGGAGCCAGCTTGAAAGCCTCCATGTCCGGAGAAGATTTCCCACATTCACCGGCCCCATAAACCCCATCAATCCCAGCAATGCCTAGAGTTATAAAAAGCACTAGAAAGCAGATGTTCTTCATTGGAACTCCCATTTCTCTGATGCGATAAGCACACTTCAACTCCGCGGGCTTTATAGTGAAACAAGCAGCTCAAAAGTTGTTTGCTTCTTGCACGCGAAACCAACAAGAGATAGTGGATGCAGCACTAGGCCAATGGCATTTTGTTTATTGCAGCACCTAATCCTTCAGAAATGGGTTCATGATTACCTGGCCGCTCTTTAAGACAATGAAGATAGTGGCGTCATCCAATTTACTTTAATTTTTGTACTTGCAAACGAACAAAATAAGAGCCTTTCATGAGCAGCTGACAGCAAAACGGTGAAGACATTCAAAAATCTATTCAGCTACCCCTCCCCTGTTCCTCTAGAATCAAACGTGAAAAGCCTAATTATAAGATCATTGAGTTTGCTTAAATTCATATTCCAAAGATAAAACAAGCAGAAACCGAAAGCATTAACTAAGATAAAATGGCATTAGACATCCAAATAAGGCCTCCAATATTCAGAAAATACAAACAACTCTAGGGACAACATTAGCGAGTAAAAGCGTACAAAACCATACAAACATATAAGAGAAGCCCAACAGGGACCAAAATAACGAGTGGAACCACAGCGCCCAAGGTAGCTGAGCTGCCGCAAGACAAAGTGCCGAGCTTGATCTGGACCACATTAACCAGAGCCAGAGTCAGGAACCCGCACCCGCAGAACGAGCCGACGCCCGAGACCAGCATGCCGATCCGGACCACCGAGCGGTTGATTTGGGCCAGGAACTCGACGGGTGGGCGGTAGGTTGGGCTCCTGGAGATCCGGATGGCCTGCTTGAGGCCCAGGGCGATGAGGCTGGAGAAGAGGAAGGAGCTGAAGGAGTACACGTGGAAGGCCACGAGGTTCTCAGCGATGGAGGAGCCGGGGATGCAGGTTTGGTCCACGACGAGGCTGTTGGCGGGGTCGGTGGGGCTCCAGGTCAGCCCGATGAAGACGGCTAGGGTGAAGAGCGAGTTCACGTTCACGATGCCGTCTAGGGCGGTGATGTGGATGCTGGTTGTCATTTTGGGAACTGGAGGTGATCGGAGAAGTTGGTAAAGTGGCTAATTATTAATTAGCTAACTTTTGACAAAGCAGACTCCAATAGTCCAGTCTTTAGCCCAAAAATAAATAATAATAATAAAAAAAAAAAAACAAAAAACAAAGAAGAAAGAAAGATAAAGATAAAGATAAGGAAAAAGAAAAAGAAAAAGGGAGGTAGGGTGTGGGGTTGGTAATTTGTGCTGGTTGGGTGTAGATTATGTGAAGGTAAGGGTGGTAACATGGGGAAATGCTAAAATTTTTCCTCTCATTCTCCCTTTGTTCACATTTTCTGCTTAAAATTAATTTTTTTATTGTAAATGGAGGAGGAAGGGTGCATGTGTAGCACCCCTCGGTAATTTGTGTCTTGGCCAACCTGATGAGCATGGTGGTGGCTTTGGCCATCCCGGGTTTTTTTATTGGTCTTTTAGATTTTTGTTTGACCAAAAAATAAAAAGTCATGTGAATTTTTTTTTTCATTTTTTGAAAAATATTATTTATTTTTCTCATTTTATAAAAGAATAAATATTCATAAGGAAATAATTATTCATAGGGAATGGTTTTCAATTTTTTTTTCTATAAAATAATTATAGAAAAAAGCCTTATAAATGTCGATCATAATTCAACCCATTTAATAAAATAGTCAAATTCCTTAATCTTAACCTGTTAATTTCGTTTTGAATTTGTGAATAGTGTCAAAAATTGCTAATCCTAAAGGAAATGTAGTTTGTAATTTTTATTTTTTGACAAATAATTTTTAAAATCTCACTTATTTGTTTCAAATTAAATAGTTGGGATTATAATATATTGGTATTTATTATCATCAAAATATGGTAATATACCAAAAGATATTAATTACTAGTTAATTAGCTTTTGTCATATCATACTTCTAATCCTAAATTCAAGGAAATAAAGGAAGAAGGCGGGTTAACTAAGATTTTTAGTGAATGTTGTCTCTAAAGTGCAGTTAAAGATAATATAATTTTTTCTATAAAATAATTTACAAATTGATATAATAATTTATAATTAAGAAAAAATTCAACTTATTAATTTTTATTAATTATTTTACTAATAATAAATTATCACATCAGTTTGTAAATTATTTTGTAAGAAAATTTGTAGTAGTCGCATTTTTCCATCTATATTTAAAATTTTAATATATAATAAATGTTAAATTAGTAAGACTAATAATTAATATTAATCGTGTGGAATCTCAATAATTAAATTTGAAAAAAAAAAAAAAAAAAACAAAGAATTGTATACGATAATGCTTTCCAAATTATAAAGGATTTTGATCAAAACGCAATGATATTCGTTAGGACAAGTCACGCGCATTTGCTCTTTGCGCGAAGAGTGCTTTTCGTACGCAGCACGCACATGTAGGATCGGGGAAATATTCTTTCTTTTAATTAAGAGTCACGTAACGTTTGGTGATAGTTACGGGCGAACCAACATTTTTCTTCTTTTTCTTTTTTTTTTCTTTTTTTTTTTTATAAATTTATCACTAAATCTTTAAAATTTACATGTGATCCCACAAATTCAATGATAAATTTACACGTCTCTTATACAAAAATTAAAAAAAATAAAAAAATAAAAACAAATATTTCTCATTAAGATTATGTGTGGCGAGACTAAAGCATAAGACTTGTGTCTCCCTTTTGTTTTCCTAAAGGAGATTTAACTTTTAAAATTAAAATTAGATCAAAATCTAATACTGATTCATTCCAAATCTAACAATAATTTAAAAAAATACATCACTTTGAGAGAACAAAAGTCTACTTATAGCGTTAGTATGGACGGCCATGAATTTGCATACAAAAATACAAAAACACTTCATAAAAATTAGTTCTATAATTTTTTTTTGACAAAAATTTCATACAAGTTGTAGGAAATTTTCTACAATTTTTCTACAATCAAGTGAAAGCACATGTTTTGTACTTCTCACATTTTTTTAATAGCATTAATAAAACAACATGTGCTTCTCACATGCTTAAAAGACACATGTCAATCTTATATATGAGTTGTAAAAAATTCCCTACAAACTGATTTGTAAGAAATTTATGTCCATTTTTTTTTTGGGCACCATAACTACTCAAACCATAATTTAGGTCCGCCCCTATAGGTAGTAGTATAACTTTTATAATAATTCAAGTAAAATGGATACTATAATTTTTTTAATTCTCTAAACAATTGATATGTTAAATTGTGATGGTGCAATAATGTAAAGCATTGTAAGTGACGTTTTCAAATTGAGCCAGTTAAATATATGAAGTGGACGGTAGTAAACAAATTATTATTATGTGGCTCTTAAAGTAATCCTTAGGGCTTAGCAAAGTTAATATTAAAGTAACCCTCTGGACTGGCCTGCGTGTGAAGTTCAGCAAGTAGCTCGAATGATAGGTAGGTCTCATACGGAGCGTTTTAGGAAAGACCCAACCCAACATGTGAAGGTTTGGACTTTGAAGCGTTCAATTGGAGCACTGGCTACATGAGGTGGCCCGAGACTCGAGTTGTGACGCGTAACGTCACGAGAAAAAACATAGAGCGTGAATCAGAGTTAACGTGTGCAAAAATTAACATATATCGCCGTTGCCGGGGATCGAACCCGGGTCACCCGCGTGACAGGCGGGAATACTTACCACTATACTACAACGACCTTGTGTTGGGTTAGCAATGTTCTTTATTTGAAATATTATGCATTCGAGGAGCCTCCACTTTACTCTCCTTCTGGGAGTAATCATTCTCTATCAACTAAAAACAGCGTGCCTTATCAACTACTCAGTCCCCGACAATGGCTCACAATTACTACTGAAGGGAGGATTGACTGTCAAAACTCTTTCACATAATTCCAACAATTTATCCTTCTCATTAGAAAAAAAAAACATGTATTTAAGCACTCCTCACCATGTTTATAAGCCTTACTAACGCCAGCCCAACATTGGATTCTTTACTGATATATATATATATATACAAAGCAAAGCGAAGCTTGTAATGTGCTACCAGCCTACTCAGATCGTAATGCAGGAAATTCGTGGGTGCATTTTCAAGACAAAGCCTGATTCAAGAGCTATCAATTACCAAAGGTATAATGACAGAAAGCCAGCGAGAAGGGAAATAATGGGCATCAGAGTAATTATTTGCTGAACATTATGCCCATAGAGACTCGAATCTAAATCTAATATCCTCCCCCTCATAAAATCACATGGGAGTAAGCTTCTCGGAGAAATGCTACGTGTACTTAAACTTTTACAAAAAGAGCCTTACTAAGATGATGTAGAGCTTAATTATTCTTTGGTACTCGTAGCATTTTTTTTTTATTAATTATTTTGATCGTCTCAAATTAATAAGCTACGCATCAGTTAGTAAAGCTCCTTTTGTAGAAGTTTAAATACATATAGCATTTATCTTTCTCACTACTTGTTTATTTTCATGCCACCTGGGCAATGTTTATAATCAACCCACATACCCCGTACCTCAAGCATAAGGTGTGCTTCAATGAGGAAAAATATGGGAGGTAGAACACTAGAAAGGAGGATCATGCAGGAAACATCTTTATAATCAATCCACATACCCCGTACCTCAAGCATAAGGGGTGTTTCAATGAGGAAAAACATGGGAGATAGAACACTAGAAAGGAGGATCATGCAGGAAAAGACGGGAGTAGTTGGGGGAATGTTATTATAAAAGGTAACTCACAGCCAAGTAAATAAAACATTTGATCTCTTTTCAAAAATTTATCATGTTTATTTTTTGAATTGTTCTATAAACACTTATTGACTTAAGCAATGGAGTCATCTTCTGCCAACCCACACGGACAAGCTCATTTGTTTAGATTTTTCCTCTTTAGCACGTGCTTCTTGGGCGTATTTCGCATTTAATAAATCTCCAATCGTAAATCTAATTCCACTAACGTCATAATTAATTTTTTTCTGCAATCACTCCGAAGGCAAAATAAAATGAGAAGAGTTGCAGTAAGCCAACAACGACTATAAAACTTTTTTCACATCTTATGGACATTAAATTAACTCTAATTAGCTGGGTTAAAGTTCAGTTAAGTTGAATCTTGCCGGTGTTGCCACGTCTCTCTTTTTTTAAGCAGCTTCTTTTTGCATCAAGTTTTATAGTTTATCACCATTTCTAGCAGTGTTTATTGCTGTGCTTGCTACATTAGAAAATCTGCGTTAGATTTAAGTGTAGATTTAGAGGTAAATGTTTATAATTAACTAACTAGAGTTTGGAGCATCAAAAAGGGCATTTGGTCTAGTGGTATGATTCTCGCTTAGGGTGCGAGAGGTCCCGAGTTCAATTCTCGGAATGCCCCCATCCAAAGCTTTTTAGTTGGCTTCCCCAAATGGGATCAGTCGACACATCTTCAAAAGCAAATCTTGAACTTCAGTTATATCACATTTTTTTAACTCAATTGTTTTCTTTGAAAGAACTTCAAATACTTCAACAAACAGAATCTCAGCGGTCGTGGTGCAAATTGGTTGACTTTTTCCAAATGGTAATCAGTCGACACTCATCTTCAAAAGCAAATCTTGACAAATACATTAATGCCCCCAACTCAATAACTAACAAAGAATTGGTTAGACCAGAAGGTTTTCTATGATGAACTTCTGTAGTTCTCTAATTACATCACATTCTTTTTCCCCATTGTTTCCCTGAAAAACATCATGGGAACACTGTAACAGTCTAACAGACAATAGGTCTCAGCGATCCTGGCGCAATTTGGTCCCATTTTGGTTGGCTGATGACTCTTTTTGAGGTGCCAAACCTTCTGTGCCACTTTGCTTTGGAGCTGAAGCTAAAGCTTCAGTTGGGTTGCCGCAGATCCTAGACTTTGTCTCCACGCCAAGATAATTTGTCAAGACTCTTTTCACCCCAAGTCCACGACGGTGAGGCTTGCTATGGTTGTTGATGAGAAAAGGGGTTCTCTCTCCCCTGGCAGGGCTAATTAGAGGTGCAGGTGAAAAGCTTGGAGTGGAAAAGGTTGTTCTGTATGGAGTGCTCGAGTCAGGCACCGAGAAAGGGATAGAGACTGTCTTGTGAGCAATTACACTGACTGTGGGAGCCGATGACATTCTATCTGAATGTTTAGTCAAGTCATCCACGTATAGTAAATCATCTATACGAGCCACAATATTGAATGCCAAGCTCTCCAAAACTCTTGAATAGCTCTCAAGAATGGATTTTCCAACATCCTGAAAGTTCGAAAACACAATTGTTCTATTTTAAGAAATAGGGGGGAAATTGCATTTAGAGGAACAAGTTGATCCTAAAGTACTATAGAATTCGAACCTTGTTGCACTGGATCTTGCTGGTGTCAAGAGTAGTTTGTGTTAGACCAGGGAAGCGCTGCTTCAAGCAAAGCAAGAGGCTCTCAGCTTTTTCTGCCAGCAGTTCCCTCTTATCTCCATCAACCATTAGGTCCTTGACCACTTCCCATGAGGACTTTGTAGTGGAACGGTTCGGATTAGGTGGGATTCTAGAATGAGCTCTTCGACGCCATACATATATTGAGGCTTCAACACGGTTGGCAATCTCCAGAGCAACATGTTCCGAGGATAAGTCGAGGCAGTCAAGTAGGCACTCTGCAGAGAATTGATCTGATGTGATGTAACGGTAAATAACATCCCCGAGGCAGGCTCTCCCATTCTGAAGCAAATTAACAGAAGTTCAATATCAGGTAACTTTGGACGATGATCATTTAAAAGCTGAAGAAATAATAATGAATCATATAGTGAAAACATCAAGTATTATGTTTTTCTTCTAGAGTTTACAGCATAAAATGAATGGTTCCAAGCATAAAGAAGGTCCATCTATAAACTGCAATGCAGATACCAATTAAATACAATTCATAAATGTAACCTGCTATGCAGGATTTTCAAACCTTTGGAAGAGCTTCCAAGTATGACTGAGGGACTTCCATTTCTGCTAAAGCTATGCTATTTATGGCCATGGAGGCTTTTAATATTTGATTTGCACATTCGCGTGTGTGATTCAACTGTTTTCTTGAATTTTCGCTAAGACCGCCAGGAGCAACACGGGGTACAGGTAACCACCACTTCTCCTCTTGCCTTTGCATTGTTTTGCGAAAAGAGGCAGAGCCATCTGCATCTGGGGCTACAACACCTTGATCAACATACCAAAATTCCGTATTGATGAAGGTATCTAATATTTCCTGTCACAGAAAAAGGCCTAACAAATTCAGAATGACTTCTAAAATAGAAAATAATATAATATGAAACCAGCAAGATTGAACCTTACAAGAAGCATGTTGTCTAGTTTACACAGAGCTGGGAGATTGATAAAAATATCAGATCTCGGCCTGCAAGTCATGACCTGCATAATGCACAAGAATCAAACAAGAAAGACTTAATTCAGTGCCCAATTACATACCTCCTTCTTTCATTCATATTCCTTTTGAGGTCTTCCCCACATTTATTTTTGCTAATCATACTAATGGCTGCAGTAATTATCATAAATAGAAATTTCGACCAGTTTAAGTTTTCAGCCAATTTCCATCACGTTTTGATCAAAAATAAACTCACTTCTAATTAAAGATCGACAATGATATGGGAAGGCTAAATTGAGAAGTAGCATCTTAAGGTAATGAACTTATTTAAAATGTTACTTCAAGCTTACTTCCACAGGTTTAAATAGTGGAAAATTTATGAATCAAACATTTGTTTGTTCTTCCAGCAACCAAACAGGATTTCACTGATTAAGTTCAATATCTTAATAACTACTTAGTTCAGAACTAAAAAAAAGGACTATTATTTGCACTACCTCAAGCTTACTTCCATCAGGAAATGTTTGCCAAGTGGGAATCAATTCAACAATGTGATCACTGACGCAAAGTAGCCACTCCATCTCTCTTCGCCACATTGATTTCTTCTCAATAGGCAAGGGTTCTAATCTCCATAGTTGACCAAAAATGGTAGCTACATAATGTACACAGAGAAAAAAATGACAAAAAGAGCGATGTTATAAGTAACTGAGACCAAAGGATAATTCCACCAAACACTAAACTCAGAGCGAGCGAGAGAGAGAGAGAGAGAGAGAGAGCATACCACAGAGATTGGTAATGGCATTTGAGATAGCTAATGCCGTGCAGACCCCTTTCCCTGACCCTGACATGTCTTCACCAAGCAACAATTTTGAAAACCTTTCCTTCATCATATCTATATCTGTTTGTTTTAACATTATTTACAAAAGATAGTTAGATAACAAAAAGAGATGGGCATAATTACAATGGAGATTTTCTCTTTCTCAGGTCTTTTCTTTAAAAATAATAATAATAAATAAGTAACATCCAAAGTTTGAAATTTACCAACTTTTCTTACATTTTCTTAGAAACCAAACATATAACAAACCTGAATTTTTGGAGTCCATTTTCTTCAATTTAGAATCAGCCAAATGGGTTTGTTTCTGTTCAGCTTGAACCACATCAGAAACCGCCGAACCTTTGCTCACTTGAGCCTTGCGAATAGGCCAACCCAACGGAGGCGGGGAAGAAGACCCTTTTGCTTTCACTTCCTCACTCGAGGTCTCGGTGCTCGATCTGCAAGAACCGCTGCTCTCTCTAGACTCAGTGCTCGAATCGGTGTGCGACTCGGCTCTAACCCCATTTCCACCAAAAGATCCAGACCCATCTTTTCTCTTTTGAAGATTTCCGCTCTTCTTTACTAAAGTTTCCATCCCAACCTTTCTCGAACAGCAAAGTTTTCGAAACCGAAAAGCGAAGTCAAGGAAATAAGCCAGTGCTGGTTCTATGGTCCAACGAGCACAAGCATGATTTTTGGTGATGGGTGTGAGAACAGAGCAGGAAAATGGAAAAACTCAGAGGGGTTTGTGAGTTGGGTTAGGCTGAACCATGATTGCTGCTAGCTAGGCCTGTGACTGTGAGGAAGATGATGGAGGGGGTTGGGCTTTATTGGATTTGGTTCTCAAAATTTGATTTTCAAAGCTTAAAGGGTCACTGCCAGATTACCACATGCCAAGCTAACGTCTCTCTTTCTCTTTTTCTCCCTCTCACTCTCACACACTGAGTACGTACTACGTTCAAATTTATAATTAAATAACGCTACATGTGGCTGTGGACTGACGGTGGCGTCCACACCACCTCTGATTCTGAGTTACTTTTTCACCCTATGCCTTGGAGGCCTGAAATGTTTGTTTAACTAATTAACTTCTCTTTACACCTATTTTGGACCGACTTAATATATTTTAAATATTTTTTTTATTAGTTATTTAAAATACGCCATGCCAATCGGTCTGAAATATAAAATAAATGAATGCAAAAATTGTAAAAATAATTTTGAGCATTTTATATTTTGGGTTCGATTTTTCCTTCTTGTTATTCATTTATTAATTACTTCTATGAATGAATTCTTGGAAGAAGAATATATTATGAGAATGTGGGAACCACGGGGAGGAAAATGTGGAAATAAATGGAAATGGGTGGGTTAGGTTCGTGGGCATGTGATGTATTTTAAGAAGGATTGAATTCTTGGGTTTGCATTTGCTCTTTCCAACCCATTGTATAAATGAGTGCTGGGTTTTTTTCTTTTTGGGTTATCGATGAGTGGGGTTGATACTTTACGGGCAATGAACAAAAAAAAAAAAAATGTGAGTTTTAGTAGTAGTGAATGCAGCTTCTGATTTTGGGTACACAATCCAACCCAATTGCTGTTAAATGTGTTAGTTTGATTTGCTCTATTTTATTATAAATATTTGTCATTTATCTGTTTTAAAGTATTATTATATAAATGATTAAATTTATCATTATGTATTAGCTTAAAATTTTGAAATAAGTAAGTATTTATTATAGTGTCAGAACAAAGCTAAGAAATTCAAACCTTAACTCTACAAATCATAGTAATAAAGTATTAATTAATTGATTGAATTCATATTTTATTATGTTTTAAATTTAGAAATAAGTGATAAAAATAAAAAAATAAAAAGCGGTTCTTAAGACAACTAACAAGAAGTTAAAACCAGGATATAATAGTTGTAGAGAAAGGGCGATATGGTAATTCATCATCTTTTTGAATGGATTTGAGATTCGGTTATATAGCCGTTTAATGACCTATATGACAGGAGGCAGAGCAGTTGATTCGTCCTTACTCCTGCACGAAAAGGACCTCCTCTAATCTAAACTATTTTTTGAACTCTTTTGTTGTTGCTTGCGGAAATCCGAGACTTTTTTTAGATTTTGAACATAATTTTAGTGAAAAGTTAGACATACAGGACTGACTACACAAAAGGGTCATTTTAGGTGGAAAAAGGGGAAGAAAAAAAAATAGTACAAAATTATATGGATACACTTTTAAATAATGATTTATATTTAAAGCTTAAGTTTAAAAGTGTTAAGTGATATAAAATTATGAACACAATTATTCAATTAATATTTTAAAATTTTCTTTGGTGTGTATTCTCAGGAATAGGATCCATATTTCATTTGAAATTAAAAAAGGTCATTTTATGATCAAGATTTTATTTTGTTGCATTTATAAAATATATGATATAATATTAAATCATTACTTATTCAAAAGTTTAAACTGATAGAGAAGTCCATTTGATAAGGGTTCATTTGGGTTTGCGATTTCAAAAAGTGCGAGATTTTAAAATGTGCAATTTAAAAAAAATAATAATTTTTAAAAACGCAATTAAGCGTTTGGCAAAATCACAGTTTGGCATTTAAAATCGCAAATTAGCCTTTTAAAATACTGCGTTTTTAAAAAAGCACATCATTTCCTGCGATTTGAATAAAACTTTTCTGCGTTTTCAAATTTCAATATTTTAAAAACGCAGTTTCCAAACGATTCATTTTTTGCGATTTGGTTTAAAATCGTACTTTTTCTCTACAAAATCACAATCCCAAACGCACCCTAAGTAAGGTCCAATATGTAAAATACTAATTAAAATGAGAAGTGAATGAAGGAAAATGGTTCGAACTCAAAACTTATGCTATGATGTTATATTAAATCACCACTTATCCCAAAAGCTTAAGCTTATAAAAAATTATAAATTTAACCAATACTTTAACAATAAGCGATACCCTATACATTGAATATTAAATTAAAATTGGAAGTGAATTATCGAACTCATAACCTTTGTTTTGATGCCATGTTAAATCACACTTATGTCAAAAGCTTAAATTTAAATTAATAAAATATATATATATATATATATATTCTAACATAAACCGTTTGTAAGGAATAAAAAAAAAGTAAGACTTACCAAAAAAAAAGAATTAAAAAAAAAATGGCCAATAAATTTTTACTTTGAAAATGAATCTAATGAGGAATGAAGTTTCTAATAGGCACATACTCCTGATTTAATTGTTTTATCAGCTTGGGCCTCTTATTTACTTTTTTCCCCTTCTTCTTCTTCATTATTTAATTATTTATTTTGGGGAATGGAGCATGCAATAATTCATGATTGAAATAGTCTATTGAGAGCAAACGGTTCCTTAAAGTAAGCAATATTTGGATTTACGTAATGCTATGATTTCTGGTATTGATTTTGATATTTATATAATTGATAATTCAGCCCAAGTTTCCGGGGTTAAGCCAGCTTGACCCGGATTTAAGATGCTACCCTGCTGCGCCCACCAATTTGTCAACAAAGGCTACCCCTAACTAATTATTCATCAAACAGCTTTGATTATTCAGTCACCTGGAATGGGCTGCATTTGAATTATTAATAATTTAATACCATCGACATGCAATGAAAGCCGACAACAAAAGGCATTAACAAAAATTAAGACGTCGGCTTTATTTATTAAGGCCTTTTCATTTTTCCCTTTTTAAAATAAAAATATTATTAAACAATTAAAAAGACAAAAACTAGGAAAAATATTTATTTTTTTAAAATATATATAATATATTAACAAACTAACCCTTTGTTTAATCTAAAAGTTTGCTCCAACTAAAATTGGGATGGATTTGATAATAACAACTGGAAATGGGAAGTAGTTGAGCTTTGAATATGAATCTCCAAACCCCTTTTGGCCCTTTCTCATGCATTCCTCATCATGCAGAAGGAGGTTTTAGATTCTTTAAAATTCACCTTTTTATGCTGAATTTTCAACTCCAAACTTCCCAACTAGAAAGTAAAAGGCAAAAAGCTGCAACAACGGCTAGCATATAGTGGTTAACACTCGATTAAATATCCGAAAGCATTTTTTTTTTGTATAGCCGTTTGATAAAGCAAAAGCAGTAACCCTTGACTTTTGATATGTGCATGCTGCTTCCTTTTCCAAATTCCAAAGTTCATTTTCCACCTTCCCACCCCTCCTTTCCAATTCAATTTTGAGGTCCATCGCATAAACCTTAGCTTCTATGAAATGTAGAGGATGTTGGGCATGTGTCCCTTGCAACTGGATCACATCTCACTCTTCATTTTAGTTATTGGATTTCATTATTTTATTTAAATATTATTTTATCAATAATTTATGTATTCGGAAAATATAATGTTACAGAACATTGTTCACCAAATTTGTAGCAAGCAAATCTGTTAAGCAAATTTGTAGCAACCAAATATAATTTATGTCTTTCGAACCTTTACTGCCAAGCTGGTAAGGTCCCTCTAAAAAGTAAAATAAAAATAAATTTTGATGCAGCTGTGAACAAGCACATAAAACGGTGGGGCTGGGAATGGTAGCTAGAGACAGTGGGGACAATGTTTTGGGAGCTAAACGATTGTTCAGATTCTTATCGACTGATGCTTACACGGTCGAACTGTTGGCAGCTTTGTATGCTGCTATTTTTTGCTTGGAAGTTGATTTCTTTGATATTATTGTTGAAGGTGATGCTTTAAAGGTAACTAAATATGTTAATTCAAGTCCTCCTTTTCTTTTCCGGAACGGACATCTCATTGAAGGTATAAAGCAAGAAATGCAGCAGTTTAGGAGTTGCTCCTTTATTTACGCGCCAAAGACATTTAATGAGGCAGCTCACTGTCTTGTTAAATCTGCTGTCGAGTGTTATTGTAATGATATTTGATTAGAAAAAACACCTCAATGTATTTTTGATGTTGTTGTTAGGGATCTTCAGTTCCCTAGATCATGATTTCCTTTGTAATATTGGGATCATTTATTCAATGAAGTATTTGAGTATTACGTTCAAAATAAATTGCTGAGTTTGATGCAACTCATTTTATTTTCATTTTAGCATTATGTTAGCCAAAATAATATTTGGCTAGCCGAATGAAAATAATATTAGACTGTACTATTAGGCATTAGCATTCCCCTCTCCCTCTCTCTCTCTCTATATGAGTTTCATTTGGGATAAAGTTTTCTATTAAATTGGGTTAAAGATTTTTTCTTTTCTTTTTAATTCAATTCAATCTATTAAATTAATATTTGTCCTTATATTACACAATTTTTGCATACATTTTTTAAAATACATGTGAGTATCACATATTCTATTAGTCATATTAAAAATGCATGCAACTAACTATAAAGATAAATGTCACTTTAATAATCTAAAATTGTCTTTCCATTGCATTTAGAAGCATTCAATTTCCTAGGCTTGGTGTAATTGTTAGAGATTGTGAGGGTGCGGTTGTGGCAGCTATGCCTACTTCCAGAAGATATATCACTGACCGTACAACGGGGAGGCTTATGCAACATGGGCGGCTGGGAGCCTGGGATATTTGGCAGAGATTAAGAACTCCGCAATGCTTTCGTAAAAGCTGATACTCTAAAGGTAGTACAAGCTTTTGAATGAAGACTCATTATGGCAAAGGTATGGCACTTTGACTGAGGACTCAAAGATTATTCTATATAGTATCCAATCGTGGTATGTGGTGCATATAAGAAGAGAGGCAAATATGGAAGCACATATGTCGACGAAAGCAACTGTAACAATACATTCCAACGATACAATATTGTTTATTTTTACTCTCCTCGAATCATATTTCCCAGTAGGTAATTCATCCTGGTACTACTATCGGTTTAATACGCTTAACTGTGAAAAATTGATAAGTTCATGGCCATCGCGACCAGTGGCGGAGCCAAGATTTTCGTCTAGAGGGGGCAACTTTTTTTTTTTTCTTGCTCTCTCTCTTTTAATGAATAACAAAAAACTAAAGTTGAATAAAAAACTATATTTTGTAGAATTCATCTATGCCGCAAGATATTTAGTTTCAATAAATAACATATTTTGTGTTCAACTTCGTATAATCATTTTATGTAGAATTTAACTTGGGCAAACGAACATCGTAGCTTTTTCTTCTTTTTTTTTTTTTAAATGAACATCCTAGCTTTTAACCCGGCAATAGTTACTGGGTAGTGGGGGATCTCTTAATATATATAGATACATCTTCATCATTCGAATTCGTATTTAGTAGCTTAAAAGTCCATGCATCCTATACTTATGTAGTTGAGAGTGTTTCAAGAGTAGTGATTGGCAGGGGACATTTTACCGTCCCCTGCCCTCCCTTTTTAATTAAAAAACAATTTTTTTTTTTTATCAAAAAGCCGGTTGGGGGACGGTAAGACATCCCCCACCCATCATTCCCCAAAAACAAAAGCATATGAAGTTGTGCAAACGGTGCAGTGCTTTGTCACTTCACTTGTCAACAGAGTTAAAGTGGGTGCAGTTTTTTAAACAAAAAATGGTAAAATGAAGTTGGCAAAGTTTCCAACTGCCTTTTTAGTTAAACAGTGCGTTTTCTTGTAAAACAAAGCTCAAACGATGCATTTTTAAAAAAAAAAAAAAAAAAAAACAAAAACGAAAGAAAAGAGGGCTTTTGTCGTCTTCAACCTCTGGACTGTAAGTTTTCTAACCTAATTATAGAAACAGCTAAAAAAAATGAAACCAGGGGCAGAAAAAGTAAATCACGGTGTAAGGTAGGCAAATTTACCCCTGATGAGTTGGTGAGGGTGGGCAATCGAAGCATAGGTAAGAATTTGAAGGGGGTAAGAAGAATTTTTAGGAGGTGAGGGGGGCATTTGACCCCCCTCGACCGCTGATCGCGGCTATAAAACGCGTTGTGTATGGTATCGGAGTGCGCCGTAGCTAGCATGGTGGCCCCACCCACAATGTTGTCATCTTTAGTATCTTGGGTGACTAGAACCCTCAACCTCCAGGCTTTGCTCCTTCCAGGCTTCCATCCAATCCACTTGGGCTCCATATGCGATGTGTCAAGAATGATGTGTTTATATACATATGAGTACATTTTCATTCGCATGCGATGTGGGACGTCACAATTACTCCCTCTTAGGACCCAATATCCCGCTGGTGACCCTCATAGGATCACTCTATTCTTAGAGTTTCAACAAGTGCCCACTTGCGACCTTCATAGGCTTGTGCACGCTTCCCTCATCTCAGACTGTGCAATGACTTTGATACCATTTGTAACGACCCAAGAAAAAGCGCTAGCCACATCTGTGCTATCACATCAAAATGACTAGTCAATTGTGAGTTTTCTTAAAATCCCTTATAAAGCATAGTTCACTTAATAAATAAGCAATGTGTGACTTAGCACCCGTGAGCTATTCATCTCTTCTCAACATGAGACCAGAGTATTACGGCAGCTATCAAGAATTCTATAGAGAAAATTTGGATGAAAGAATACCCAATGTTTATCCCTGATTTCTGTAATTGCTGATCAATGTATTTTTTGATTTAGTTGAATAAAATCATGAGAGTTCACTTAAAAAAAAAAGCATTCAATGTCCCTTCAGGTTCCATGTGCACGGTTACTTACTAGTTATTATTGACTTCTAAAGGTCCCTCCAGGTTCCATGTGATCGGTTCCTTATTATTACCCAATTAAGCTAAGGACCTAGGGTCGAAGGTGCTCTTTTTCTACCTGCTTTTATGTCTACTTTTTCTCAGTTAAGCTCGATAAATGAGAACCCTCATTGATGCTTTAGCTTTATGTTGGTCGTTACAGGTGAGCTCTTAGGCCTTTTGAATTTTGAATTGGGTGCCGTTATTTTCGGATCTGGACATCAGAGAATAACTATACTTGGTAACGCTATCGACAGTTCAAAAAATAGCGTGGACCACCGTCAAGATTCAAAACCCCCGTCCGTTTGAGCGATGTGTCCGTTTAAGACTTTTAGGAAGCTTCCATGAATGTTAAAGGATTAGTACACTCCTACGGCTACGGTCCAACAAGACCAAAAGAGACAACTACTATAAAAACAAATTTCATGGACCACCACGAAACCAATCCATTCGACTGTTGGGCCGCTCTTTTTGAATTAAGAAAAGTTAATTCATTCACTTCATCGTCATGTTCAGTTAAACTAACAGAGAAATGTTAGAACATCTCCTGGTGTTCTCCTGCAATGGCATTGATGTAATTAAACTAATAGAAAAATATTAGAACATCTCCTGGTGTTCTTCTAGTGTTCTCCTGCAATGGCATAGATGTAATTAAAAAATTACATATATGTCCTTTTGGATGGCATAGATGTAATTTTTTAATCAAAAAAATTACATCTATGCCATTCCAGGAGAACACCAGGAAAACACAAGGAGATGCTCTAGCATTCATCAAACTAACATGTGTTCGTAGAACATCTAATCCTCTTCATGTGCATTTTTAATAAGATTAACAAATTATATGTATTTTCACATACATTTTAAAAATATATTAAGAATCAAGCGCTATAAGGACAAGTAACAATTTAATAGACTCTCCAATCCAATTCGAAGGAAAATTTTGTCACACACTTTAACGATAAATATCAACTTAATAAATTAGATTAATTGTTTTTTTTTTTTTTTAATAAATTAGATTAATTGTTGCGATCAAAAAGAGTTCGAAAATTAAGAGTCCAGCCCATTGTAACATTTTCATGACTCACTGTCCCTCAAGCCCAAATCTTGAACCAAACGAGTTAAAAAAAGAAAAAAAAGAAAAAAGTAATATATAGGCTAGCACCCACCTATTTTGACTTTTTTGGCAGGAATGTTGAAGACCAGAGGCCCCGCATCAAAGAATCGAATCGAGAAAGGCGTATTTTTGCACAAAAAAGTGTACACGAAAAAAAAGAGCGAACAACCCCTTTTCTCCTTCTCCGACGAAGCGTAAGGTATAATTCTGATTACGAATTTTCAGAAATTGATTTTGTTTGATTCTACTTTTTCCTTTTCCCAAAATTCGATTGCTTAGTTGAATTGTCCATCAATAGCTTGTGTTCTATGTTTCCGAGCCATTTCTTCTTAATTAGTCCGTGAATTGGTGGTTGACAATTATCGGTTAGAATCAGTTTGTAGCAAAAGAAGATTTTCAGTCTTAGTTTCTTCTCATACGCTGGAAATGTTATTGTTTTGTATTCATGCTCAGGAATATTTATTTGTATCTACGAGTTTTAGCGCTGTGGCGAGAGATTCATTGTTAATTAGGTCATTATCATGTGGCCGTTGTATTTTCTATTCAACAAGATTCTCAAGACCGATGAAGAAGAACCACAGGTATCGGAAGGAGATGGTTTGAGTTTGGTAGAATTACGCCACAATACGAGTTTGTCACGCTCGTACTTTGTTGAAGTGAGTAGTACATTGTGATTCTGCCAATAAATTGAAGTCTAGTGGTCATTGATGTTACCGTTTGGCTTCGTTTTGTTTGAGTTTTTATTAAGGCGGGTCTGTTGGTGCATATAGGTCCCCCACATAAACCAGCAGTATTCTTGGGATTGTGGTCTTGCTTGCGTTCTGATGGTTTTGAGAACTCTTGGCATTAGCTCCTGCAATTTTCAGGCGTTGGTGGAGCTATGCTGCACAAAGAGGTGATTTTCTACTTAACAAAAATTTATGACTTCAATTCCTTGTGTGTTTTACCAATTTATTTCAATCGTAATGTTTCATCTTGATGGGAGGTATGTTATTGTATGGCAACAATAGTTTTTGATCTCTTAGGAACTCATACTCGAGTTATTTGACTGTCTTTAGATCTGTCTGGTTCTTGGTGATTAGTGTCTCAAAAGTTCGAAGGTGTTAAATAGTATCATGTTCAATGTAGAAGTTATGCCATAGCTTATCAGTGTAATTAAAGTTTTGCATAACATGCAGAGCTTGTCATCTTGACTCATTGAATGACCTAGTGCTTGGATTTTGTACTGATTGATAAGCTAAATGGTTAATGTTGAATGAATGTAGAATATCATGTGGATGCTTGCTACTCCATCTTTGTCAAAGGATGTGTCTGGTTTCATACATGATATATGAGTCACAGAATCAAATAAGCTGATGCGGAAGATTTCTAATATGTCTCCTTGTCGACACTTTGTTTGCAGCATTTGGACCGTTGATCTCGCATATCTATTTCATAAGTTTCCTGTTAATTTTTCCTTCTTCACAGTAACTGTTGGAGCAAATCCAAGCTATTCTGTTGAAACATTTTACCAGGTGATTTCCTATCACATTTGTGGATTTTTCTTAAAGACTTAGTAGTTTATTGTTATAAGGTTTCCTACCCAGCAAAAGAATAAAAATAAAATATTTTTGCTATCTTGTTTGTTGCTGGAGATTACAAATTTATGATTAGGGATTTTTATGCTTGACACGCATGTATTAGTCTATACAGAATGAGGGTTACAAATTATCTTACATGATGAAAGGATGTGAATTATCTGTATAGTGCTTTGAAGTATATAATCAATGCTTAGTTATATCTAATCGCAGTTTTTTGTGTTACCACAATACAAGCAACAGCCAAGTTGTTTTTGTCTAATCTGTTTTCTTTATTCATAATTTTGTATCAAACTTTTACTCTAAAGTGGTTATTAGTGGTGCTAGAACATGTCAGACCCCATGGTTTGCATGTCAGTTTAGAGCAAACTGGCATGTTAATGGCGCAAACACTATTGTGGATAGTATATACTTTGCGATCATATAGCACATTCATACATATATAGTACATATGTATTTATTTGTACACACACACATGTTCTGTTAGGGAGAAAGGGTTTTCCAAGATTTATAATAGGTAATAGTATACACCAAACACGCATTCTATTATTTTTAAAATTTTTGTCTTAATATGGCATACTCAATTTAGCCATGCATGCTTGTGAAGGTGAAGTAATTGTTAAATATAAAAATAAAATAAAAAAATACTGTCCAAGGATACATATAAGTTTTTTTTTTGTGCTCTCTAATTATATATATGTCACATGAATTTGTAAAGGATACTGTGTCTAAGGACTAGATATTAAGTATTTCTATATTTATAATATATTTTTAGACTCATTTAATCAACTCATCCATGGTATATATATAATTTATTTGGGGAACTTGCAAAGCACTGTTGTTAAGATTGATATACAAGTTAGTTTGTCTTGCTGTCACTCTAATACTCATAAAGTTACAGTTTGGATATTGTGCAGGAGCAGTTACCTAATGATCTGGTGAGAGTGGATATGCTATTTCAAAAGGCACTGGAAGATGGAATTAAAATACAGGTATAATGATGTAGGACGGAATTTATTAATATTTTCGATGAAAACAAAAATAGAAAAGATGTTCAAAATAATACTGTAGCAGCACCGTTTAATTAGAAGCTTACCTATTCGCAGACAATGGAAGTACAAAAGGAAAGCCTTGATCGTCAAGCCAAGACTTTATGTTTTTTTCTTTACTAGGACTAGATTTGCTAGTAGCTTTATTTCTTTCCTTAATAGGATTGGATTTGTTTTATTTCTTTTCCTTTTAGAATAAGTTTTACTTTTACTACTAGAATAAGGTTTACTGTTGCTATTAGAAAATGTTTACTTTTACTACTAGGGATAGATTTAGGCCCGGTTTGGCAACATCTTTTCCCCAAACCCCCCCTCCCCTCTACAGTAAAACTGTACTAATGCAGGATTTCAAAAGCGACTGTCTGGCACTTGGATTTTCCCATTTTACCTTTTTTCTTTTTTTGCCCTCACTCTTCTTTTGGCAAAAACTGAAACGAATTCAGTGTCTCAGTCGACGACCATTTCTTCTTTCCCCCATCCCCCCTGATTTTCCCCCTTCTTCACTGTAGTAATGCCGTATGGAACTCCATTGTCCCATTTGTCCCCGAAATACTGAAGCCCTCACTCACATTTTCAAGAATTCTTTCATCCGTATCCCTAATTTCTCCCTAAACAGTGATGTAGCAGATGTCTCCTTTCCGTAAGCATCTCCACTGGGTCCTGATTGCTGCGGTCGAGGAGGGCGCACCACGTGGGTGTTAAGCCGCCCCATCAATGTCCAGCAGTCATCACCTACTCCTTACAAAATGCAGTAGGTTTGCCCTCACTCTTCCTTTTGCAAAAACTGAAATGAATTCCAACTTCACAGTCGAGCATTTCTTCTTTCCCCCATCCCCCCTGATTTTCCCTCTTCTTCATTGGTGCTGACTTACGGGCTATCGCCAACCGGGACCTTGTGGGGGACGTGGATGGAGTGTCGGAATGAGTTGTTGAAACGGAATATCCGATGGCTTGGCGCTGGTGAGGGATGCTCGGCAGTTCACGGGCTTTTCCAGGGGGAGTGTTAGGGTTTCAAGTGGTAGAGCATCTTAGGTTTTAGGGCTTGAAGAAGAGGAATCCCTTTCAGAGGGAGATGCCCGTGAAGAGTGGAAGAAGAAATGGTCGTCGACTGAGACACTAAATTCGTTTCAGTTTTTGCCAAAAGAAGAGTGAGGGCAAAAAAAGAAAAAGGGTAAAATGGAAAAATCCAAGTGCCAGACAGTCGCTTTTGAAATCCTGCATTAGTACAGTTTTACTGTAGAGGGGAGGGGGGGTTGGGGGAAAAGATGTTGCCAAACCGGGCCTTACTTTTTCTACAAGTATTTATCTTTTATAAATAGGCTTGCTTATTATGTAAAACTGATAATCAATTGAATTGTTATAAAATCAGAGAATTCTCTCTCAAATACTCTGCGGAGTTTTATCTTTCTTTTAGCCTGCGGGCTTGTTTTATCTTTTGGGTAGAAGACGAAGACGCTTCTCCTTGCAGAATCGAAGACGCTGTTCTTTGATTAGTTACCTTAGTCTTCCGCTACGTCAGTTGGTATCAAAGCAGGCTTTATCCTGATCATGGCCAATTAGCGCAACGGTGACAAACTTCTCCAACAACGCCGCTTGTAGGGGAGGGGCTCTTTTGAGAGCCAAATCTTTGGGGTATCCGAGCCGGCATTATCCGGATTCGATGGCCAACTTATACTATAGTAACATCTTCTATAACGATGTGGATCGTGACAGGGAGGCTCCTTGGAGAGCCGAATTGCAAGAGTTCCGGCAGATGTTGCGACAAGAGATGCGCCAAATGCGAGAGATGATGGAGCGCATGTACATGGGTCCTATTCGTAATCGTAGGGAAAATCTTGCCCATAATGATGATGGGATCCGAGTGAAGCCTACTTGTCACCAACGACTTGCACCCATAAACCGAGCACCGGTCTATGAAGATCTTAGTGACGATGATGTAAGTTGCATTCAACCTGTTTCTAACCATATTTATGAATCTCCGAATAGGAAAACCGTACATGAAGAGAATGTTAGTTACAGTAAAAAAGTGGAGTTGCCATTAGAGAAACAACATGTGCAACCACAACCATTGGTTCCAACTACTATACCAGTGGAAGAATATCCACCACAAGCGCGGCCCATCACGATCACTACAGAAATAAATGACAATGGTGATTCCTTTGAAGAAGACAATCAAGTTGAAGGTGACGTCAAGAAAAAAATATTTGGAGAAATTATTATGGAAGGAGACGAAAATGAAAAGTCGTGTCTTGGCACTATCTATGTAGATTTCTCCAAATATCTTTCTCCAGAAGAGCCGCGAGCTATCTATGAAGATTTTTCCAAATATCTTTCTTCGGAAGAGTCGTGCGCTATCTATGAAGATTTTTCTAAATATCTTTCTCCAGAAGAGCCGCGTGTGACACATCGCAAAGAAAACTCGAGGACGAGTTTTTTTCAAGTGGGGGTGTCTGATGTAGGACGGAATTTATTAATATTTTCGATGAAAACAAAAATAGAAAATATGTTCAAAATAATACTGAAGCAGCACCGTTTAATTAGAAGCTTACCTATTCGCGGACAATGGAAGTACAAAAGGAAAGCCTTGATCGTCAAGCCAAGACTTTATGTTTTTTTCTTTACTAGGACTAGATTTGCTAGTAGCTTTATTTCTTTCCTTACTAGGATTGGATTTGTTTTATTTCTTTTCCTTTTAGAATAAGTTTTACTTTTACTACTAGAATAAGGTTTACTATTGCTATTAGGAAAGGTTTACTTTTACTACTAGGGATAGATTTACTTTTTCCACAAGTATTTATCTTCTATAAATAGGCTTGCTTATTATGTAAAACTGAGAATCAATTGAATTGTTATAAAATCAGAGAATTTTCTCTCAAATACTCTGCGGAGTTTTATCTTTCTTTTAACCTGCGGGCTTGTTTTATCTTTTGGGTAGAAGACGAAGATGCTTCTCCTTGCAGAATCGAAGACGCTGTTCTTTGATTAGTTACCTTAGTCTTCCGCTACGTCATATAATCTATTCATCCGAGTGTGCATTATGAAACCATCATAGCTTTTTACATGGTTAAATTATTTTCCTTTTGTAGACTCTAGTGTAGCAAATTTATCTCATAGCTAAAAACTGTGAGTGGGAGAGCTATTTTGGTTAGTTATATAATCAAAGTAACATTTGGGGCTTCGTATAGAAGTAAATGAATTGATTTTCTTCATATTTGTATTTTATTTGGACTTCTTTGAGAATCAGTTGAGGTACCTGAAGTTGAAAGTATCTTTGTTCCCACTGGGGCCGTATAAACTTTTGAGTCTAGGGGCAGATTAGTTGGAAGAAACCCATTAAAATACCTAAAACTTTGGTCACGCTTATCTTCTTTTCCCAAATCAACACATTCTTTGTTCAGG
The DNA here is from genome assembly GCA_028654335.1 of Alnus rubra. Lineage (NCBI taxonomy): Eukaryota > Viridiplantae > Streptophyta > Magnoliopsida > Fagales > Betulaceae > Alnus > Alnus rubra. The sequence goes on along the minus strand of JAJPGS010001224.1, from coordinate 1,219,833 downwards.
TATTGTTCGACAATTTATTTGGAACAAGTCAATGAATCTTTTCTTTTACAGTGCAGGTCAATCAACGGTGAAGAAATTTCATTCTTGATTTTATCAGGGAAGTATATTGCAATTGCATTAGTCGACCAATCCAAGTTGAGGTATGGGATTCATGTAATTTCTTCATTCTATTTTTTTTTCTGTTTAAATTCGATTCTCTTTTAATCAATACAGTTGCAGTTATTGTTTGACATCTAGGTCTTATAATGTGTTTGCTGTTATGACCAAGTTTATCTGTGCTTCATGTAGCCAAAGTTTTCACTTTTGTTTATTATATTTACTTTGTATGTTCTTGTAAATATGCTAGTGCCAAAGTTTTCACTTCGTTTATTATCTTTACTTTGTATGTTCTCCTGATTCCTGAATATGCTTGTGCCAAAGTTTTTCACTTTGTTTATTATCTTGCTTTGTATGTTCTCTCCTAAAGGCTTCGCATCTTCTTTCATAGAAATGAACTTTTAGTTTAAACAAATGTACGACTGGGAAAATGACCTAATGTTAAATGCTTCTGCCAAATATTTTGATTTGCAGTCAGTCTTGGGCTGAGAATTTAACTTTCACCGACTTCTTTGCCAGCAACTCTGGCTATACTGGTGAGTGGCTCTTTTCTTTTTCTAATTTGTTAATTATGTATACTTGATGATTACAATTATCTTAGTATATTAAAGCAATCATTCTCAGGAATTGCAATCTCGCACTATATTAATACAATCGTAATTAAGAACTCATGCTCCCTTGCTGAGATGTAAACTCTGCACTTTTAATATCTCATCTCTTTGTGTCCTGGTTAATAATTTCTGCTTTTCATCATTTTCTCGACAAGTGTCTAATTAAGTTTGTTTATTGGAGTCACTTGTCTATGCCATATATGAGTTCTTTACTGACTACTTAATGTCTTTTATAGGTCATTATGTTGTGATTTGTGGCTATGACACTGATGCAGATGAGTTTGAGATTAGAGATCCTGCAAGCTCCAGGTATCATCTTTATTTATCTTTATATCCCATCATACTGATCTCAGTGGAAAAGGAATATTTTCTTTGTAAGAACAAGACAGCTGTTATGATTACCATCTTAATGGGTGCCTTTGGTTTGATGTTATTAAGTATCTATCTTTTGGGAGCATGATGACAAACTCAGAGTTGGAGAGCTATTTTGCAGTGAAATCTTTTAAATTCATATACCATTCTGTCATTATACACAAAATAGACAAACATATCCACTTCCCCAAACAAGATGACAAATAAGAAAATTCATGAGCAGACCAATAACTTAACTTAAAAAAAGAGTTACAACGATACAATCAGGTTTCCTTCTATGCATCTCTTTTTATAATGATTTTGGCTATATTTTTACTGTCCATATCTTTCTTGATCTTTGTGCAGTCTGGACCATGTGCTTTGCTCCAGCACCAAAAACTAAAGTGGGGAAAAAAGTCATAAATTGCTTCCTTGTTTTGTTGCTATTTTTTGAAGTTTCCAAATGTTAGTTGGGTAATGGTTGAATTGTACTCTCCTCTGTTCAAGAACACCTCTTCTTAGGAGTCATGAACCACTGTAGGTTGTGTGTAATGGGCCAAGTATTTGAAGCTCAAGAAGGTTATTAATTTTCTTGCTATCAGTTCCTGTTTTGTACTTTTAAAAGTTTATCACAAATTATGACCATTTCCATCGATCACTGTATAATCATATATGGTGATTATATGACGAGATTAATTAAAAACTGCGGTGCAGTAGCATGCATACGTGCGTTCAATTTGCTGAAATTGCAGCATCCTTTTGCTATTACGGGGAGTTTAAGCATCCTTGTAGCTTTATATCAGGGTTACTCTGTATGCATACACAAAAAAGATTCAAATGTTAAGCTAAACCTGTTACTTCAGGATGGTGCACTGAACATCTTTATATCTTCCTCTTATGCTGAAATAAATCTGATAGTGCTCAAAAAGTCAAGCCACTATTCATCCAGATTTGATAATTATGAATTTTTTAGTGAATTTGCCTGCATAAAGTTTCAAGCTCTTCATAGATTATTGGTGCAAAATTAAGTTTCAAACTTTGTTCACATTATAATGGAAATATTCACTTGGAATATTGTGCATATTTTGCAGCAAACATAAGAGAGTCTCGTCAAAGTGCCTAGAAGAAGCACGAAAATGCTTTGGTACTGATGAGGATCTTCTTTTGGTCAGTGAACTTTTGCTGCCTTTTTCTCTTGTATAATACCTTACCTTGTAATGTAGGAATTATTTATTGAAATGATTTGCCCACAATATTTGCGTTGACATATGAACATGTGAACCCATACATATATACCTATTAAGTATTTAACAATATGGAACCAGTTGTAAATGTACTGTTAATGAGTCCGTGCATCCCCCCATTTTTATCTCAATGCTAGAGCCTCACAACCCTTTAGTTGGGAATCTAAAGAAGAATATGAAAATCATCAACAAATTTTGCGTTCTCCCAATATATCCAAATTGTCACCTACGTAACCCCTTCTCCCCACCCCTCACCCCACCCAAAAAAAAAAAAAAAGTAAAAATTAGTAAGTGGTGTTAAGATTTTGAACTAAGCCTGTACTTAAGTGAAGCCAGGATTTCCTTTGATATGAAGTGTTCTTTTTTATCTTGGGTGCTAGGGCTGCATCTATCTTTTATGTGGGTTAAGCGCAGATCTGACCAAATATATTAGTTCAATGGAGCTTTAACTCGTAAATATAGAGGAAGAAAATAATAGAGAAATCTATGCTTGATATAAAATTTCAACTGTACTGATTATCACATTTATGTTATGGTTGTCCATGCAGATATCTTTGGAGAAGAGTGAGAAACAAAACAGTCCTTCAGTGCAACTTCCTTCAGATGTCAATATAGATTTATGACTTCTTTTCTTGTATCTCCCTAGCTTATTGAATCAATTCTTTGCATATATGACAACTTGTTTGTGAATAGTATGTACATTAAGGAATAAGGGCTTGAATATCACATTAATCACCACATATGGCATCCACTTGGGATTGCGTATATCGTTTCTCTGTACAATATTTATACAAATCAAATACGGATTGTATAATACCATGTAATATTTACTGAATTTAATTGTAAATTGTGCATTTTCCCCCCATAATGCTGGCAATTGTATTGCCTTCCGGTAGATTATGAAAGCTCAAGTTTAGTACTAAACATGAATTAATGAAGATTGATCGAGTTATAGTTTCATAACTGGCTGTATTTTTTCTGTGTAATACTTATTAATCCCCTCTCGCTCTCTTCTCTCTAATTGTGTGTATACGTATGTGTGTGTTTAATCGCCCATTAATCACTATTATTTGTTCCTTGTGCCTATATTCCATTGGTATACAAGATTTTTATGTTTGATGCTCGAAGGTTGAATAAGAGTAGTATGTATGATCAAAGTGGTGATATTTTGCAAAAAAAATAGACGCGGGAAAGGATTGCAGATTTTGCAGGTAACTTTCATGTAGCAATTATTTTCAAAACAAGCATTATCCTTGTTCATGAGATCCTCGTGAGGTATTAAAGGTAGCCTCACTGTCACTCAGCCTCGTGTCAACCTGGAAGTCTGTGTTTGGCCTAAAAGCATGCATGTTTTATGCATCTGCAAGTGGCTAGTTGAATATTTATGTGCGCCCATGCGTGTGTGTGTGTGTGTGGGAGAGAGAGAGAGACCCCAAAAGCAGGTTCGGCCCTTGTTTTGGGGCTGTCCCTCCACATTTTTGGGGCTCCACCCTTTCCCTTTTCATTTGTTTATATTTCATTGAACTAATGTAGGAAGCCAATTGTTTAATGCAAACATTATTCAGGCTGGCAGCGACGTCCATATTGTTGCATTTAGTAAACTATCATACAATTATCGTCCTGCAACTAGATGATATAGCAACAAAAATTAGCTATTGATTTTTTTTTCTTTTTCTTTTTTTCAACTGTCGATTTAATTGCTGATTTTTATTGTCACATCATCAAGTTTCATGGCAGTCGTATGGTAGTTTACTAAATAATTTTAATCTTGTTAATTGTTGCATGTTAGTGGTAAACTAATTATTGTTATTATTAGTTGGGTGGGCACGATATGGCCAAGGCCGCAAGAGATGGATGTTGAAGTTTGGTCAAAGTGGCAATGTAATTCATAATTGAAGACAATTTTTTTCTAAAATCTCCCAAAACAATCCTCCCGACATGCTACCTCTTTTCCTAGAACAATGGGGGATATGTCTATCCACAAACAAACCCCATAAATTTGTGCTCTTATTGATTATATTATTTTCCTTGGCTCTGGTTTCTCTCTCTCGTTTTACCTGAGTAGCATTAGTTCTGGGTTCATTTCTGAAAGACAGCTAACTGTCCATTTTTCTGTTTAAACCTCCAAGATGTTAAGTTTCCCTCATGGTTGGGCATCAAGGCTTAGAACTCTTGTATAGGAATGAATTAATGCACTCTTCATATCTATTTCATATTTGTTGATATGTCGTATTTTAAGTGATCTGTTTTTTAAAAAAAGTTGTTGACATTGAGAATTGCTTAAAATACGTTATGCCAACAGCTATGAATAGCATAGAGGCGCCATGAGTCTAATGATTTAGAGTGATGTGTGGACATGAGCTTGAGGGCAGTGCAAACAATCTGTAGTAAGCTTTCCTAAATCATGGACTCGTGCGACAGTTGCCAAGCCTATTGGGTAGTTTAGTTCGTTGATTATGCTTTTCATTCAACAGCAAAACTTTTACAATGCCTTGAATGTGAGAGGACAAATATAGCAGATCCATTTGTAGCGAACTTATCTTTACCTAAAGAATTGACAGTATTAGGTATATTTCCTGAATACCCAGCATTCGGACTTATGGGAGAAGGCTTTTGGGGTTCACTTGCCCTGAGACTTGTTCAGACAGGTAAGTCTCGTTGGAGATGTTTACCCTGAATAACCCACTCTGTCCCATATTGTATCAGATTTTTGAGTACAGAGAATGTGCTTTAGAAGTTACAACTGAGCACATCCAAAAGGCAAAGCAGCATGTGCAACCATTCCTTGTCCCGTTTGCGCTCGACTACGAGACATATCATATAAATTACACATGTTGTGATGACGAGGAAGCACAATAGCCCATGTTACAGGAGGTTAAGACATTGACATCTCCCTCACTATATGCATCCCACTGTCTGGTTACAATCTTATACGCTATCGGTCCAACATCAAAGAAAATGGGTCTAAAGATGAGGTCCCAATTCAGTGTAAGCAACTAGTAAATTGTTAGTATCCCCAATCCCTTCTACTTTTGGATGATTATGCCCGATCCCTTTTTTTTTTTGTCTTTTTGGCTAAATTAGAAGAAGAAGAAAAATATATATATATATATATTAAAATCCATCTTGCGGTGTGCAGAGCTAGAGACAAATTTTGGCAAAGCCAAATTCAGTGGATCAGGTAGGTTTATTAAAATTTATTCAAGACAAACTCAAATTTCACCCAAGATTCCTTCTAATCTATGTGTTTTATGCTGCGGAATGGGTACACCGGCCAACATTAAAGCCTTCTATTTTGTGGTATGAAAACATTCACAATATAAAGACAAAGAAATAAGTACAATCTGAATGAGTGAGGTCTAACACATAAAGTATTTAATTAAAATGAAAGGCGACCGATAACTAACAATGTTCGATCTCAATATTTTTTGCTTTGATACCATCCATATTCAAGGAAAAACCTTTTTCAATTATTATTTACTGGATCGTCATAATTTATCTTAAAAGCTCAAGCAAATATAAAAATAATAAATTTAATTATTCAATTAATATTCTAACAGCTTTATTTAACATGTTAAATGGCAACGACAAATGTGCCAATTTACTTACAAAGAGACCACATAATTTTGAGCATGGATATATCCGAAGGGAAGGTGATGGGATTACTCCACAAACGTACCCAGCAAGCATGGTCATCTTTTTTATTTATGCATTGGCAACCAGCTTGTCTTTTATGGAGGCTGATATGAGAGGGATCTTGGTCAACTGAAATTGCTCTCTTTAGACAAAAAAACAAAAGAAAGAAAAATACGATTTGTAAATTATCTGGTGCAATAATGAAATAATATGCTTACACAAAAAGGGGTATATCTTTTTTATTTTTTTGGATAATTAATAATATGATAAAGAAAAACCAAAAGCAAGAAATAAGTAGATAGGGGGGGGTATATCACCAACACAAAAGACAAGAAATACTCAAGTGAGAATGTTTGCAGGAGAAAAATCATTTTCCAATTCTGCGTGAATATGATTTGGAAACCTTTTTTTCCCCTTGTGGCTGGTTAATTAATTAACATTGAGAACCCCTCAACTATTGGAATTACAGCAATTAGGGCTGAGCAACTCAAACACAAATAAAAGCCTAAGAACGTAAGTATGCGGGAGCAATGTTTTCGAAGATGTGAGCTCAATAATTTCTGGCACGGATGCCTTGAACCAAACTATCAATGAAAAAGTTTTAAAGTGGTATATAAATTTTAGAGGATCCAAACACCGGTTGCGGTACCACACAATTCACGCGCCAAGAACAAATCGACACCCTGCCACCGTTGCACTATTATGTTATTCGATTTTTCTTGTTTTTTCTAGGCTTTTTGTTTTAATAATCTAATTGCACACAATTCAAACAAAAAATGAGATGATAAACACAAAGTTAAAGCGTTCCGAACAGTTTGAGTTGCGACTCGAAGCGACCCGAACAAGTAGACTATGCACCTGTCCTTTCTGTTGGGTTGCCAGCCAAAATCCTCATATCTCTAACAATTGTTTTATTGAATGGTATCCAACTTTAATTATTTGGACATTAGGGAGGGGTAGTGTTGGAGCATGTGAGCGTGCGACCACCGTGGCCTTTGAAAATTTAGCAGTCCACAAAACGCCGAGAATCAGCCCGCACGTGCACTTCTTCCATGAAGCTGACCGTCTAGATGTTGCCCATGTGACATGTACATATTATTGTTTGTTTTGATCACATTCAAACCAATCTTTGAATCTAATCCCTATTCCCAAATGCATGTGATTGTGGGACCCACACCACTACGTTTCGAATTTTGAAAATCACTCCATCTCCAACGCACGGATCGTGCGGTTGTGATCATTTTTCTTATTCTATGTGGGGTCCCCACTAAATTAGAAGAAAACCTGAGAAGTAGGAACATTTTTAGAGCGCGACATCTCTCAATAAAGCTATTAGTTGGCTGTGGGTGGGGTGGCATGTGAGAGCACGGCCCACCCAATCAAAATTTGCCAGCAAAGAGGACACGTGGAGCAGGAAAAAGGCTGAGGATCATGCACGAAAGAAGCTTAAGATTTACTCGATCTTGTGGGTCGTGGGGTAGGTGCCCCTAATAATATAGGACACTGGATTCACCTTCCCCTGTTGGCCCCACTTAGAAAACTAGGTGAACCCCTGTATCAGTATCCTAAGTTCAAGCAGGTAAATTTAATTATTAAATTAATATTATAATATTTTTTTATGTGGATATGTTGCAACTTTTCATAAACAAGTGATGTGTGAAATATTATAAAAAAAATAAAAGGTCAATCTTATTTGACAAATTACGAATTAGATAAGAATAAAAAACTATAAAAGGTCTCCTTTCCTATGATGACTCCCCTAGGGGCTAGGGTAACGAGGGGGTGACCCTATAATTCCTTTGTCAATGCCAAAATTGACAGAATTACTTACAATAAAAACCCTAGTTAATTAGTCCACTCTATTTTGACTCAAACAAGGCTAGCAAACAAGTGGGCCTTTTTTTTAATATTTTTTTGATTGAAAATGATCAAATTTTGTTAGTAACCAATCCCCATATATTTGTTTTATTACTCAATTCTATCACAAAATATTTAATATATATTAGATCAAACTAGTACGTGCGAGTATCAAGGACAGATAAAATTAAAATAACTTCTTAAAATGAAAAAAAAAAAAAAAAAAAAAAATCGATTTTAAAAGGATTGTGAAGGTTTAGGAACTCCAAAAGTGTATATTTGCCCTAACAAAAATAAATATTTATTTTGCAACGTCTACAGGATTATGTTGGTTGAGAAGCTGGTATTATATCTTGTGTGAATTGTTATCATCAAAACGACATAGTTGGTCCAAAAATCTAATATAATATCAAGTTAAGGAATAAATTATAATATTAAGAGCTGGAGATAATTTTGAATTTTAAAGAATAATTAATCTTAGGGTATGTTTGCGTTTGCGATTTCAAAAAGTGCAATTTAAAATCACGATTTTAAAATGTGCGATTTGAAAATAGTGATTTTTAAAAACGCAGTTAAGGGTTTGACAAAATCGCAGTTTAGCATTTAAAATCGCAAATTAGCCTTTAAAATTTTGTGTTTTCAAAAAAGCATCATCTTACCTGCAATTTGAAAAAACAGATTTTTTGCGTTTTCAAATAGCAATTTTTAAAAACGTAGTTCCCAAACGATTTATGTTCTGCGATTTAGTTTAAAATCGCACTTATTGTCTACGAAATCGCAATCACAAATACACCTTTATATAAATTGCGGCAATTCTTTTCCATGTCTAAGTTGTTCGAGAATAATCTTTGCAAGTCATTTAAAAAAAAAAAAAAAAACTTGTAATAAAAAAATGCACTATTTAAGGATTTGAATCTCTTGTAATTAGTTGTTTGAATTGTAGTTAATTTGAACAAGCAATTGAGAGGAGTTCTGAAAGAGTCCACATGTCCGAACAAATAAGCCTTGTACCTTAAACTATTCGAACAAACGAGACCCATCGAGGCTCCCCTCTCATTCACAAATCGGGCATATTTCAATTCGGTAAGCCAAATTGAAATCGATCCAAAAAAATCTTTGTTTTTATTTTTTTCCTAAGCATCCAAATATGTCTGTCCCCATTGTTCAAAGATGTAGTAGTGACCACATCCATCAACACCATGCGATATTATTCTTCTAGTGAAATTTTCAAAGGAGCAAATGAAATATCCATTTCTACAAAGTGAAATGGCACGTAAATTATTATCTTCAAAAGAAAACAAACGAAGGGGTCCCAAATCACTCTTTGTACCAACTAACCAACAAAAAAGAAGAAAAAAAGAGAGGCCTTATCACTTTATCAGCATGAAGCTTCGGCCTGCCCCCAGCTAGTGGGAGATAGCTGCAAAAGAAATCTGACCGTTGAGTTCAAATTTCGAACGACGAGAAAAAGATGATCATAATCCACAATATTTATATCACATCTGTTTCCTCGTCTTCGATATTATTTGAAAGCGACGGTTGAGTTGGATTGGGTCTCGCACTCGCTGGGCTTTCGGCGGGAAATTCAAAACATCTTTTGCGGGAACAAGAAGCAATGCCTCGTAATTATATATATATATATATATATATACATATGAAAATATATGATTAATAATAGTGAAATGATGTGAAACTATTCAACAGGAAGTAGTTAGTGCAGGCTGGCCGGCAGACAGGCCCCACCACCCAGTTGTCTGTCCGTCAGTGTGTTCTGTGCATTGTGTATTATGCCCACGCGCTAGCAGGGTGATTAACATGATCAATTTCATATTATACTCTAAACATAATAATATTCAACTTACAAATAATAATAATAATAATAATATTCAGGTCTTAAATTTTATTTTATTTTTTCAGTGTCGGTCCATCTTTAAATCGGTCATTATTAAAAAAAAAATCAAGAATTAATGAATATTGTGAGTAAAATGAGATATAATATATAACATTTTTCTCGTTCCTTATGATAAATTGATTCAGGGGCAGAATTAAAAAAAATTGTGGGTAAAATTGAAGTCACGTGTGTCACATGATGAGCTGCAAACTGCACCGAAGTACTTTAGAGCCGCCATAATCTTTGGAAAGGGAAAATTCCTTCTTATCCAACAAATTTAATTCAAATTTTTGGTCTAACACTATTTTTCGGAGCGTGACACACACGCCTTATTGATGGTGAGTGGCACAATTAATCGTCTTTACCTCTAATTTGACTAGCCGCCCTAGAAGTGCAAATTGGCCTCACTCCAAAAGCCAATTATACCCTCCTCAAAACTCGTAATTCCAAAATCCAACTTACCAAAATGTATTTTTTATTTTTTATTTTTTGAAGCGAACTTTTTTTTTTTTTTTTTTTTTTTGAAGGGTTGAAGCGAACTTACCAAAATGCAAAACCCTTTCCCTTTTCCTTGTATTGCTTAAAAATAATTAAAAGAGAGAGAGAGAGTGCCTACACATGAAAATAATTATTATTTTCAGAAAATAACATTAAGTGTTTTTTTTTTTGAAAATAACATTAAGTTTTACCTTTAGGCTTTAGTATATTAGAATAATGATTATCAAAGAATAAAAATGAGTATTATGAGAAATGAACAAAGTTGGAAATGAATTAGATTTCATCCAAATTCTTTAAAATGTTATAATTTTAAAAATTTTAAGGATAATTTCACAAAAGAGTATCGAATTATACATCGTTTTGAGATAATGGTACTGAATTATCAAACGTCTCAAACTAGTGTATCTAAATTTTCAAACGTCTTACTTAAGGGTACTAAGTTAGAATTTGATATTAAATCCTGTCAAAATTCTCAAAATATCCATTTTTTTAGGGAAAAAAATGATAGGATTAGATATTGTTCAGAATTTTCCAATAAAGGAATTTGCAAAAATACTCATACTTGAATATTTTATAAATTTTATAAATTTTTTTAAAAAATAAACACATGGGTATTTTATGAATTTTGACAAGATTTAACAGTAAATTCTAACAGAGTACTCTTAAATGAGACGTTTGGAAATTTGGATACACTAGTTTGAGACGTTTGATAATTCAATACCCTTATCTCAAAACGGCGTATAATTCGATAATACCATTTTGTGAAGTTATCCTAAAATTCTATTTTTAAGAAACCAATTTTATTTTCAATTCACAAAAATATAGGTATTCATTGTCTCTTTATGGATGGCTAGCCAACTCCTCACCAAAACCTTTAGGGGTAGTTACCACCTCCGATACGCTATTAAGGGTGACTGCAACCACCCGAAATTGTTTTGTTAGGCATGGGAGAGACCACTAATACTTCTTCTTTTTGGGTCAAAAAAGAATGAATATTTTTTAAATAGTTTTTAAAGTTATTCCATTCCATGAGGAATGGTTATTTCCTTCTCTTTTTTTTTTTTTTATAGGAATATTCATTCATAGTTTCTCTTAAATAATAATTGTTCTCAATAATGATAAACACAACTAAATAACAAATCAGAAATTCTAAATAGCATATGCTCATCTCACGATCATTTTATTATGTTAAGTGTCATTGTCAATTCACTTTAAATTTGATTTTCTTTTTAATTAAAATCGATTTAAGTGCATATTCATAATGGCACATCAAAATAATAAAATGTTGATAAGATAGGAGAATAGGGGCGTGGCGAGTCTCCGAGGCTTTTAAAAGTCCCAACTCGTAAGCTGCCCCACCCCGCAGGAGTATACTATTTTTGGACCCGTACCAACAAAAAATCAACTAAAAACCAAGATTTTCAAGAGCGGAACGGGGCGGGTAGGGCGGGTGGGCGGGTTTTTGCCCACCCCTAAGGAGCATACCTCGTAACAAATAGTTACCCTTATAAAACAGCTATGGATCTTGAGGGAATTCATGCTTATCCACGTGCCCTAAATTTTTCAAAAAAGTTAAAATTAATATTCCCGCTAATTTGACTAACGGTGGTGCAGTCCTTTTCGGCAGGTAAGCCTCGCCCCCCACAGCTTCCTCTTTTGTTTTTTTCTTTATATTTCTAAATAACAAACCAAAAAAAAAAACAATATTTTATCTTGGCGGGAAATTCATTAAATTCCAATTGATAGGAGGTTTTGAGTCCGGGATTCACTGTGGCGTTTATAACGACGTGAGATAGTTACTCATAAAAAGTAAAAAAGACACGCCGACCCGTTAACGATGGGAGGGGAGCCCCGTTAGAAGAAACGGAGAGACTGATGACAGTTAAGCCAACGAATCTGTACTGGTGCCACGTGCCACGTCACACAAGATTCAGATTCCCCGTGGAGGCAAAAGTCATTGTAGAGCAAGTAATGCTCTGATCACCGTGTAATTCACGGGTTCTCTGTGAGCTGAGCAGTCAGCCATTCGGCCCGGCAGCAACTGTGCTTTCCCACGTATTACTCAAGGTTTTGCTAATTGCAGCCATATGTCCTATGTTTTATCCCTACCAGCAGGTACATATCTTCCTTAACCAATTTTGTAGTCTGAGTTACTAATTTGAGTAATAAATATAAATTATTTATCTGTTTGGGCTGGTCTCTGGTAGTTCATCACTGTTCGGACTAGTAAAATTTAGAGGGTCTTTTTTTTTTTTTTTTAACATTTTCTGTTTGGAACACATTTCAGTACGAATATTTAAAAATCTCATTTTAAGTAATTATTCAAATAAATAATTAATGTAATATTTTTAAATCCACATATTTAAGTTTTTTTATATAAAGTTCGACACTTGGGTTCGGGTCAAAACAAAGAAATTGCGATGCGTAGACTAGGATTTGAATGTGACGTGCATGTGGTGGATGGTCGTACACTGATGGCCAATACAAGTGCGACACACACATACACGTGTAGAGAGAGAGATTTGTTCAAATATAAAATTATTAAGAAAATACTTTGATAAAGTAGATAAAAAAAAATAAAAAAATAAATAAAATTAGAGATTGAAGAAATATATGGTGTTTTTGAAAATTTAACGACATAGAAAAATGGAAGTGGAATATGCTAATGCTCTAGGATGCTTGATAAGTTTGGAAGTAGGGGTGTGCAGCGGTTCGAAAGTCGGTTAAATCGGCTAAGTCGGTTCGGTTCACCGACTTGGTCGGTTAAGTCGGTTAATTCACCGACATTTAACCGACAAGGAAAATTTTCGAAGATTTCGGTTTAGGCGGTTAGGGCGGTCGATAGGCGGTCGGTAATCGGTCGGTTAAGGCATCGGTTAATGGTCGGGTAAGGCGGTCGGTTAATCGGTTTTGGGCCTTCTTAATTTGGGCCTCATTTTTTAATGGGTCAAAAAGACTCAAAAAGTCAAAATAATTTTAAGGCCTTTTTGCCACTAGTCCACCACAAGGTCTACAACTCCACAACTACAAACCAATGCCAATGGCCCTACTGGCTCATTCAAAATTTCAAATGAAAATCAAAATTATTTTCTTATACCTTGAGTCCTTTTTACATATATACATTTTTTTTTTTAAAAAAAAAAAAACAATAATACATAAAAACAAAAAAATATGGAAAAGTGGTCCAGTGGCAGTGGAAATTGGAAAACATAACATAATTACATAAAAATGAAAAATCCAATTCAGTGAATTCTCAAATCTCAATTCACTGATCGGTTAATCGATCGGTCAACCGGTCGGTTAATTTTCGGTTCGGTTCGGTAATTCGGTTAACCGCTTAACTGACCGCCTACCGAACCGACCAATTTTCGGTTAAAAGATTCTCTTCCGACTACCGAACCGAATTTTGTCGGTTAAGTCGGTAGGTGGTTAATTTTGGTTCGGTCGCGGTTCGGTAGACGGTCGGTAGGCGGTAATCGGTTAATCTGCACGCCCCTATTTGGAAGTAGCAATATATTCTAAATGAATAAGAACCTCTCAGGATAATAATGTAGGGCTTGTTTGGCCAATTATTTAAGAAGCGAAATTGTATTTGACCCAGAAAATGCGAAGGGGGGGTTGAGTCCCAATTACCAAACATTCACAAAATGGGCAACCTATTCAATGCCCGCACCTCTCCGTAGCGCGCGTGTTGGAGAAATAATGAGAAACGGCCTTTGCTAGCTAGCTAGCAGAGACAACGCACGCGCTCAGAGGCGTGAGAACCGCGTGGATAAAACTGTGAATCTTGGTTGTTTTGACCATGTGAGGGACTAAAGCAAAGCAAAAGGACACGTTAGTTAATAATTAATGGTGTCGTAATAACAGATGTTGATAGAGAATTAGACATGATGTAATGAAGTAATGATTATGTTCGTTACTTTAATTAGTGACACGGGCTTGGATTATATCTTGCCACCTCATAACATTAATTATTAATTTTTATATTTTATTTTTATTAAATACAAAATTACAAAATCATGTAAATAGATTAAGATCTGATTTTGTATTTTTTATTTAAAATTTAAAAAAAAGTGTTAATAACTGTTTCGTAGGTAGTAAAATATCATTTCTCAATTAAAAGACCATATAATTGTGATGATCGAGTGGGCAAATCGCTGAAAAATCAAAAGATAAATAATATAAGCACATCCTACTAGCGTCTCAAATTATGCATATGTAACAGATAAAATAAAAATATTAAGAAATAATTTAAAATTCAAAATATTCTTAAAATATTAAAACAATTTTAATTTTTATATCATATCATAATACTTTTTTAAATAAATAAAAAATCACCCTATAAAACGTATTAACTTTTTTTTTTCTTCCTTCCAATGAAAAAAAAAAAAAAAAAAAAAGAAGAAGAAAGAACGAAAACATATAATAAAGGTATTGCTGGAGCCGGCAATAAATTGTGTACTGTATGGTCAGGAGTTTGAGCATGCACATTACATATGTCTAGTTCCCTCAAAAATTGACTAAACGGATAATGGACGTGGTTTTTTTTATTATATATATATTATTTTCCTCTCTCTATATTGTTTATTTAAAAAAATAAATAAATAAATTGATCCTGTACTTTTGGCGTAGACCAAATAAGTATTTAGATTTTCAAAAGTGATAAATTGGTCATTAGACTTTATCGTTGTGTAAATTACTCGTTTCATCCACTTCCATTAATAAGTTATTTGCCACGTGTGAAACAAAGACAATTGCTTTAATTTCGTTGCACCACGTGTATCATATTTACGATAGAAATGTGTTATTCCTATATCACATTACCCTACATCAATCCTACACTAATATACATTGGGTATGAGACTCATGTATATTGGACCCAAATTGCATGGGTTCCACACCCTATATATCTTTTTTTGATTCAAAGTTCCTTTCAATATATAAAGGAGATCAAACGATCAAATGTCTAGGATTACAACGATTCCTTGATAAACCAAGCCATAGGCATTGGAGTAGAATTTCTTCTACCCAGGCAAAGTCAAACTTAGACCATTACAAACGACTACTGCGACAAATTCTACCTAGACTAACAGAATGATGCCATTATGTGACATAAACCTTTACTTGATCTAGGAGAGGGCATGCATTATGAGCTAAAAAATAGCTTATACAGACCAGGTACTGATCTTATAAACAGAGCAGCTGTACTAATTAACTAACAAGACACAAACCAAAAAACAACAACAAAGGCACTGGCCGGACCATTTCCCCCACTTCCTCTTTTGTGTAGATCCAAGGTCTCCCTCGACATCACCGGAAGAACCCGATTCACCCCCAACGAGCAGTGCCGAGCAGTTGATGATTCGACTCACTGAGCAGGGACGCTATAACAAACTGATCGAAATAAGCACATGGCAGGGGCCACACTATCAAACCATCCAAAAGAATCTCGAACCGTTTCCCTACAAAATCACCCCCACTAGCACACTCGGAGAAATCGCCATGTACCCGAAAATGTCGCCCCTTTGGTAGGAAGGCGGTTAACTCGAGAAAGTAACATCACCCGAACCACCGTTCCATCGTCAGTGAGTCCATCTAGACCAACAGAGGCATCTTCAGTCATAGTCGTTGGTGTGTTATACCGTCAGACAAACTCAGACCAAAAAACAACATCGATTTCCACGAATCAAAACTGGGATTGCCAAGAAATTAAGCCCATGGTTGAGGAATGAGAGAGATCGGTCACCGTTAACCCCAACAAATCAAAAGAAAACACAAGAAAACCAAAGAATCTACCTCTTCATCCCAGAAAAAAGATGAGAAACAAACCCTTTCTCCTCTAAGGTGTCGCCGACACCCGAAGAGAAAAAAAAACATTATTTACATACAAAACCTAACACAAACAGACTAGGAAGGAGGGAAACGTAAAGCTTCCCTCCTCCATTAACACGCTCAAATGAGGTCTCAGCCCTCAGAGGAAAAATCGCCAAAGCGAAAGAGAGAATCGTATTTCTTCACACCCTATGTGTATTGGTGTAGGATTGATGTAGGGTAATGTGATGTAGAAAAATTATTTCCCTTCACGCTATCATTACTAGTTTATCAAACATTGCCACGGTTTTGTTCTCCAACAAGGATGTGAACTCGAGGCAAGCCAAGTAGAAGCTTGTTTGGAGTAACCAAATGTAAAATGGAAATGTTACATATCTTAATTTTTGTTTTAAAAAATTTAGTTCTTAAATAATGTGTCGCAATCTCATGTGATATATTATTTTAAAAAATGTGTCATAATCTCATAAAATTGTGTTGCATTATTTAAGAAGAAAATTTTGAAAAGTCTAACATTATGTAGAAAGGCCCGAAAAGTCGAAACAAAGACCCATCGACCCAGAGGCAACCCCAACCCAAGCCTGAGTCTCGACCGACCAAGCAACATACACACAAAATACCCTAAAACCATCCTTTTTGCATACACCCCAAAAGATAACAAATCCTATAAGGAATTGTATCCATTTATTTATTAACCTACTTATCTAGAACTTGCACAATATGAAAAAAAGGAGCTCTTGGTGTTACTTCCTCGAAGGAAAACAAGTTACAGACTTTCAATGCCTTGCCATTTCGAACCCGCTCAAGAAGGGAGAAGAGGAGTTGAAATTGAAATCCAAAAGGAAAGGAAATGAAATTACATGGATGCACAAAATAATATATGGGTGTCATTGACCTTCGATATATGCCTAATTGAGCTCACTTTCTAACTAAAGACGAAAATTTTCTATAAAATGTGAAATGTTCCACATCACATGTACACAAGCATTTCACAATTTTTGTTTTCATTTTGTTCAAATACCCTATCAAAATTCGTCATTGAATGTGGTTCCAATGTCACTACCAATAAGCCAGTCTAATGCTTGACCTTTTGTGTAAGTTTCCTACACCAAATGCTTGACATGCATGGTTACTATATTCACGCTTCATACTTTGTGCCAATTATGCTTTTAGTGCGAGGTTAACCCTTAATCAAAAGAAAAATGTTATACACCATATATTTGTCTCATTAGGCTGACATGAGATGTTATAGTAACCTTTAGATTAGCCGTTATTGAAAAAAAGAAAAAAAAATCAATTGCTAAAAAACCTTACCGCGTCAACATAGTATAATAAAAATGATTATATAAAGATGTGGTGTATAGCGTTACTTTACAATAAAATAAAATAAAATGTAGGTACAACTATTCCTTTGGCACAAGGTTAATTGGCTAATTCTCATTTAGCAATGCATAATTATGAGCATCATGGTAAGAACTTATAGAACTTGGGGGCAATGAAATAGATTAAAAAGAATGTGAATGCCATCATAAAATATATGGACTGAGTTTTCTTTCAATATTAGTTGGAGAAAATTCATCAAATTTTGTATATTAAATTGACATTTGTCATTGAAATATGTGATTCTAATATGTAATTTTAATAAGATTAATATATATCAATTTAATAAACTAAATTGAAAGATTTTTCTTAAAATCAATTTTGCAAAAAACTTTATCATAATATAATAACATTCACTTGTTTAAGACTTTAAGTTGTTTCATAACGTGATGATAAGTAAATCACTAACTCCAAACTGATTTAATCTTGCTTGGGAACCACACCCATTTAAAAAGGGAAAAAAAAAATGCACGACCTCTTTGTGTATATATATATATATAAATATATACAATCTCCATTAACTAAATCATATACCTGAAGAATGTCATGCTGGCCAGGGAGACAGTGGATGGATGTCTATTAAGGCGGTCTAATAGTAATTACAAAAATATTATTTTTATTATTTTTAATTGAGCTGGCAGAAAATTATAAAATATAGTATATTAAATTGACATTTATCTTTAAAGCATATTTTTAATAGGATTAACTGATTAGAACTACTATGTTAACAAGGATTGAACTGGAGATGAACCGGTTAGTTAAAATAGAAGTGGTGGGACAGATTTACCCTTTCATTTTAACTAACTGCTTCCGGTTGATTTGAACCGGAAAGGATCCAAATGCCGTTAACATGGGATTACAAACTCTAGATTTGGACAGAGTGTTACATCAACGGGAAAACAAGGGCATGTTAATAAGGCGTCCTAAGAATGAATTCTAGATTGTCTCGTATCACGTCGTTTACACTATTTCAATGCAAAAAAAAACCAATCATTTTAAATAGTTGTTGTAGGAAAATGGATATCATAATCACAAATCACTGTGAATATTTAAAACGGCAACAATTGAAAATGATCATTTTTTTTTTAATTTTTTTAATTGAAAATGATAATGATGGCCCATGAACATGAATCTATTTGTATTTTTCTGTGTATAAACTTAAAAATTGAATGTCCTAAAAGGAAATGCAAACACGAATTACAAAACAGAAGTCAGAATATATATTTTTGAAGACGCAAAGGGGGATTAAAGACCAAAGTGGAGAAACAGACAGAGGAAGGGCTGAAAGGTTGGAACAATAGAACTGCTTTGCTGGTTACATAATTTGAAAAACCAGTGATGTGACTAAACAAGGACAAGAATATTAGAGTAACAAGAGTATATATTAAGCAGTAAAAAAAACCCCCTTAAACCCACAATCCCAATCATATTTTGTTTCTGTACATTACTCCATTATTAAAAGTTTTAAATTTGCTGCAGATTTAGGCAAATTTAGACAGGTGGCAGGTAGGTTGCATACAAGGACAAATGTCTCCAACCAGTGGCCCATCGTGCCCTCACTCTCTCTCTCATTTTCATATTTTTTTTTTTTTTTTTTGAACTTTGTCTCAAGAAGACCCTGAAACCTTAATAAAAGCAGCTTGTCTTCAACATTCTCTATTCTCTCTCTCCCTCTCACACACACACACTTCCCCTCCTCTTCCTTTTACTTTTTTTCCTTTTGTTGGGTCCCTCAGCCTGCAAACCCAGCAAACTCGGCTGGGTCATTATTAAATCTTCCCCAACCAGCAACTTCCTCATACCCATCTCATTCTCCATCACCACCACAAGCCCCATCTCTCTCTCTCTCTCTCTCTCTTTTTTGTATTTCTTGGGGCTTTGCATGGGGGAGGCTGTAGGAGACCCCAAAGTGTGGTTCCCCTCGCAGTTTCTCACTAACGACGACCCACTCATGGACAAGGAAAACCTCAACAAAAGCGGTGTCAACGCCGGTTTCGCACTGGGTTTCAGTTTTCCCACCGAGTTTCCATACGAGTTCGAGTCGTTTGGAACCAACTCGTCCCTCAGCTCGCCGGTTGAGTCCGTGGCCGGTTCCACCGAGAACGAGGGCAGCGACGAGGAGGAATTCTTCGCTGGGTTGACTCGCCGCCTGACTCAGTTCTCGCTTCCCGAGACTCAGAAACTTGCCGTTAAGCCGAGTCTCCCTCAGAACAAACCAGAGGTAACTTCTTTTTTCCTAAAAGAATCTTTCGCTTTCTCTTTTATCTTCTCTCTTTGCTTTCGTGAACCGAGTTGTGACACGAGCAATTTTCTTGACTCAGTGGGTCATGGCCGGGTCTCCCCAGTCGACTCTGAGCGGAATCGGGAGCTGGTCCGGTCGCAGTGCTGTATCGAGCAATGGAAGCTCAAATGGTCCCTCTCAGTTCCCGTCTCCTCCTAC